>CM019171.2:23827763-24529218 GCA_009739505.2 Apolygus lucorum
GGATGTATTCGAATTTTTGAATTAAAACATACTTCAATTATTAAAATTTTAATTGAAGTATGTTTTTAATTCAAAAATTTTCATTTAATGAAACTTTGAAAAAATGTTTTTAAACAATTTTTTTGTTTGTAATAATATTACCTAACAAACATATTATGTTAGATGATGGCTTGTAAGATTTTCTTATTCTGATAACATTCATATGGTTAGATTTGAAAATAACGTTTTTCAAGCTTAGATAAAACGGATGAAAGTATGGGGCGACACTACGCCATCTCTCATCTCAGAATCATACTAGACCCCCGTCCCCTTTAACCTTAAGGCAAATCCATTTCGTTTCGACAACTACTGGAATCCACTTTTTCACTTCTAAAATGTTCAATAAAGTGTTTTTTTCTCTCAAATATTCAAGATATTGTAGGAAATCCGGCGGTATTCTCTGGTGGTGATAACGAGTACACCTTCAGTTGAGCTCAGAATATATGATAAGCACCAAAAATGAATTACAATTTATATATTTATGCGGTTATAGCGAAATAATTTTTTAAATAATAAAATTTCATTCATTGATACAAAAATACGTTTTTTATTTTTTTATCAAAAATTTATTCTTTTAAAAAGATTTTTCTTTCCGAAATGTTAGATCTACGTAGCGCTGCAATCGGAAAGAGTTTTCACCCTCAAGACACAGATCAATTAATTATCTCATTTCCAGGGAAAACGACAAATACCGGAGATTTGCCATGTCAGCCAAAACGAGGGGGAGAGGAAAGACAATTTCGCGATTGCCTATCGGAAATCTTATCGGCAAAAGTAATGACCTGCACCTCGACTCGTTCTAGACCTTGGAGGGTCGTGGGAGAAGGGGTGATAATTTGTGAGAGGGAAGATTAATACATCCTGACTTAATTAGCGCCATCGTTAGCCGGAAGAAATTAAACAGGGCATAAATCAAAAGAGCCGAAGAGCGGGGAAGGGAAAGGGCTAATCGCTCTTTTTCGCTTGATTCACAATAGAACACTATGATTAATTTGAAAATGAGAAATAAAAAGTCTGTTTGCGATATCATGTCAAAAACGAGTCGAAATTAAGGGTTGACAGTCGTTATGACTTGGGTAATCAAAATCGACGACTTTCAAGGTTTTTTTTTTAAAGGTAAGTGGTTATTATGCTTTGAGGGCGGGGAAAAGACCTGGGATACTTTGGACATTTGATACATTGGAAATGTAGATATATGTTGGCCATTTTGATATGTTAGATATTCTGGCGAAAGATTTATTCGAAATGAAGAGAAGCCTGGGTTTTCAAGCTCTTCTTTCTCGCCATGGTACAGGGACTTCATGCCCACTCCGTGTGTCTACCAACAGGGTGTCCAGCGATTACTCGAGAAAAAAAATAACCTGAGTTTTCCAGGGTCAATATCCTTTTTTTCCAGGGTTATAAATAAATGTATAAATTTCTCGAAATTTGGGGTTTCAAGGACGCGAGAGGAAATTTTGATTTTTGAGAACTTTTGCTTGTCTACCAAGGTAGCGGAAGGGTTTTCACTTTTCAAGGTTGAAAAAAAAGTTCTCCAAAATCGAAATTTCTACTCGCGTTTTACGTTTCAAACCTTTTTGAACAATTTTGGTTCCGTGTCTGTCTGTGTGTCCGTGAGTCTGTCATGAAATCCTTGCCACACCCATAACTTCTACAATTCTCATCCGATTTCGATGACATTTTCAGAGATTGTGAGGGTTGGCGTGTAGACGGTCCCCTTTGAAAATCATTACCCCTGGACTGATAGTAGCCGCTGCGCATGCGCAAAAGTATATTTCCTTGTTACAGCCATAACTTCCGGTTGACGTGTAGAGTCCCCTATGAGGGGTGTATGCAAGGTATTTAGAGTATGCAAGGTATTTAGAGATTGATGTTTTGATATCGATACCATAAAGCACAAAGGAGCTATGTCCAAAAACGGAGTTTTGAGAAAAACGCAAAAGAAATAATCACCAATGCACAATTCCTAAAATAATAGCTTATTATACTAAACTCTTTAATTTCCTCAATAAATTTTCAAGCTATTATCGTCAAGAAAACTCAATAATAGTTTTGATGAATTTGAGTTTTTCTGAAATTAAAAAAATCAAAAATGTGGAAGGTGGATGGACATAGTTCTTTTGTGCTTTATGGTATCGGTATCAAAACTTCAATCTCTAAATACCTACTACTATGTCGATATCTACTATGCATCTGATCATCTATACCATCGGGTTATGCATACGAGGAAGCTACGTGCCACACCCACTTGGCAGACGTGTTTTCCTACCTTGGAACGTGAAAACAAGGCTTCCTCTAAGTTGGTAGACTCGGAAGCAAAATCTCGTGAAAATTAATAATGTTACTAAAATTATACTACCAAGTTGAAGAGAAACAGGTACGCTGTGCGGGTTAGCATTCATTAGTTGCTACTGTGCCTTTAAGAACACTTTTAGCAAATTTTCAAGAAAAAAATTAAGCAATTGCAACGCCATTATAAATTTTAATAACAAAAATGTAAAAATACCTTGTTTTATTTTGTTAAGAAAATTTTCTACATTTAGAACATCTAATTGAAAAATACTACTAAAACCGTACTTGAACTACTTTTCTCCCTCTGGCTGCCTGAACTTCCCACAAACATTTTTCGGCGATCAGGCTTTTTCCCAGAGTTTTTCGAGAGAAAAATGAAATTCCCTGAGTATTCCAGGTTTTCCTGGTCACTGGTCACCCTGACCAAGGAAACCCCCAGCTGGGGCTGATGAAGTTGGACGTTATCCGGCTTTACTTCAATGGTATCAACTACTCATATGGACCACTCTGAGATGAGCTCAATCTGTAATCGAAACGAGCAGGAAGATTTCTATCATGTCTTCGCTCAGTGCCCTCACTATGCCATCCCTAGGGACGCCAACCTCTACAAGTATCACATGAACATCAACAGAGGCAATTTTCACGTGAAACTTCTCAATGTGTCGAAAAGTAGTGCTAATTATGAGCATTTTTTGTGCTCTCGGCTTTGAAAATTCGATCTCATCTAATAAATAAATATTACAAATACCTAATGATAATGGCTACAAAATACATAACTAGGCAAATACAAATGTAAACGATGAACAAATAGGTGAATGACCTGGATAAAATTAACAAATAAGAATATATGTAGGAATGCCTATGTAAAACACAGACATGAAGATGTGCTTATAATTACTATTTATTACTAACTATGAGGTGAATATCTAAAATTATACTACGTTGAAAAAAAAACTAACAACTAGTGCAACACAAAAATAATAAAAACATTTTAGAAATAATGAAAAAATTATACTATCAAGATTTTTATTATGTTATATGTACTTTCAGTAAGTTATTTATGGTTTATTACTCTATTTATTGCATGATCGACGCTACTCTCTGTAATGTGTAACACGAAATACACTATTAATTCAATCGTTTATTCACATTGGATATTCTGATACGTAGGACATTTTGATTCGTAGGATACTTTTTGATTCATTCAGGCCCACATTTTTGTCTTTTCGTAACTTCATTGCCAGTAGTATTTAGGGGAGATTGGGGGGATCTATGGTATTTAGAAAGGCTTCGATACTACTTTTCTTTCACAGTCAACTAGCAATATATCAATTTCTAGAAACAACAATCATCAACAATCACAATCAGTATCTGTAGGATCTCACTTGATTATTATTATATTACCAGTTGTGTTAGGTTGCCATAGCAACGTGGAATAAAATTCATTCTGGTTTTGGAATCCGCGTTCTATAGTTTTGTTCGTACTTATATTTGGAAATCGTTCATTGGCGACGAGGATGGGATTTCCAAATATAAGTACGAACAAAAACTATAGAACGCGGATTCCAAAACCAGAATGAATTTTATTCCACGTTGCTATGGTAACCTAACACAAGAGCGGAAGGAAGAAGAGCAGTACATTCCAGGGGAGGTGAAATAATTCGTCGATGCGGGTCATGTCAATGTGCTAGTACGAGGCCTACTGAATGTATTCCGGTGGAGTGGCCACAACACCGATATAATGCCTATAAGCAAGAAGGACTGCCCGCAGATCTGGCTCGTCAGCAAATTCTTTTGGACTACCGAAATGCTCCTCAAAAGACAACTGGGTGCCCTCCAGCCATCGTGGTTTTGGTAAGACAGTTGCCTACAGCTCCTGATAGACTTCGGCCTGATATCCTAGAACAGATAGGAAATCGGGTCGGGAGACAACATGAACACCATCACCAACGAGTGAAACCCAACAAATTCCGGTCAAACCAAGGAGTGTGGTTAAGAAATGAGCGAGGAATGGATGGAAGTCTGGAGTTGTCGAAGAACGGACGGCAGAACACCCATATCGGATATTGGGGGAGGAAGAAAAGCAAGCACGCCGATCAGCCAGGGAAAGAGCAGTGGGCAACATCCAAGCTAGGGGATCAGTGCAGGATCTCACTTGATTATAATTATACTACCAGTTATGTTAGGTTGCCATAGCAACGTGGAATAAAATTCATTCTGGTTTTGGAATCCGCGTCCTATAGTTTTGTTCGTACTTATATTTGGAAATCCTTCACTATCAATGATCTTTGATATTGCCAAAACTCTCCATTGATTTCAATTTTTCCAGGATCATAGAAGTCGATTGGCCACGACTACAAAAAAAGTCTGCCAAGTGGGTGTGGCACATAGCTTCCTCGTATCCATAACCCGGATCCGATGCATAGTAGTTAATCTGAAAACACTAATCTCTAAGTACCTTTCACTACCCTCATAGTGGACCATCTACACGCTAATCTGGACAATCCTAGAAAATTTCATCAAATTCGGACGAAAAATGTAAGTGCGGTAGTGATTGGAATCAGAAAATTTCTTAGCAAGACTGGGAGTCGAACCTGGGACTCCTAGGAGTGAGTCCAGTACTTTGCTCACTGATCTACAAAGGGGTTGGTTGAAAGTTTTGAGATCCTCACCTCAGACGCAACTGTTACGGCTGTTACAAGGATTTTACGATTGCGCATGCGCAGAGGCTACTGTTATTTTAAGACCTTGATTTTCATTGGGGACCATCTACAACCTAATCCGCGTAATCCCTGAAAATATCATTGAAATCGGATGGAAAATGTGGAAGTTACGGCCGTTACAAGGAAATTAACGTTTGCGCATGCGCAGTGACTACTATCAGTCTGAAGGTGATGATTTTAATAGGGGACCATCTAATCACTACTCTGTAACATCCCTGAAAATTTCATTGAAATCGGATGGAAAATGTAGAAGTTATAGCCGTTACAAGGAAATTCACGTTCGCGCATGCGCAGTCGCTTCTATCAGTCCGAGGATGATGATTTTCATAGGGGACCGTCTACACACCAACCCGCACAATTCCCTGAAAACTTCGTATAGTTATGCGCGTTACAAGGAATTCATGACAGACACACACAGACGAACACGGAACCAAAATTGTTCAGAAAGGTCTAAAACGCAAAACGCGAGTGAAAATTTTGATTTTGGAGAACTTTTGCTTCCGAGTCTACCAAGGTAGCGGAAGCTTTGTTTTCACTTTTCAAGGACGAAAAAAAAAAATTCTCCAAAATCAAAATTTTCACTCGCGTTTTGCGTTTTAGACCTTTCTGAACAATTTTGGTTCCGTGTCTGTGTGTCTGTCTGTCTGTCATGAATTCCTTGTAACGCGCATAACTATACGAAGTTATTGTCCGATTTCAATGAAATTTTCAGGGATTGTGCGGGTTGGTGTGTAGACGGTCCCCTATGAAATTCATCATCCCCGGACTGATAGTAGCCACTGCGCATGCGCAAACGTGAATTCCTTGTAACGGCCATAACTTCTACATTTTCCATCCGATTTCAATGAAATTTTCAGGGTTGTTACAAATTAGTATTTAGATGGTCCCCTATGAAAATCACCACCTTCGGACTGATAGTAGCCACTGCGCATGCGCAAACGTGAATTGCCTTGTAACGGCCATAACTTCCACTTTTTCTATCCGATTTCGATGAAATTTTCAGGGATTATGCGGATTAGGTTGTAGATGGTCACCAATGAAGATCACCACCTTCGGACTGATAGTAGCCACTGTGCATGCGCAAACGTGAATTCCTTATAACGGCCATAACTTCTACATTTTCCATCCGATTTCAATGAAATTTTCAGGGATGTTACAGATTAACTTGTTTTGATGTTTTGAGATTAACTACTATGCATCGGATCATCTATACAATCGGGTTATGGATACGAGGAAGCTATGTGCCACACACACTTTGCAGACTTTTTTTCGTCCTTGAAAAGTGAAAACAAAGCTTCCGCTACCTTGGTAGACTCGGAAGCAATAAATAAACAAAAAGAAAATAGAATTATTCATAAACTTCAAGGGTTCACGAAGAAGATCATTATGAGTTATGGAATAATAATTATTTATGATGACTCAAACAACACCCCTGATGATGTTGATTTTTCAGGTATTGTTCAATCTGATGCACACCTGCACATCACCACATCAATCTGATACGCATCGCCGAGGTTTTTTTAATTTGGCTTCAATATTTTCCCTCCTTATTCACTACTATCGTGAATACACAATACTACTTCCACTTCTTTGGGAAGTAACTCGTGCCCAAACATACGTCATCTAGAGGGGACGTTTTTCCAAACGCTACTCGAAGATAATTTGTCATACCGGTGTTACAACGAAAATAAATTATTTTGGGTCTAAAGTTGGGAAAATGACAAAAATGAGTCTTTTAACGGAGACCGATTCCGTTCCAGGGAGGAAAAAGGGAGTAAAATGAGTCATTAAAACCTAATGAAGAGGATTGGAGAAGACCCCGCTACACCCCCTTCATCAACCGAACTGTAATTTACACAGCTGGAAGTGGGCGAGGGAGCGGAGACTCGGTTAATGAAGAAAGAAATACATAATGCATAGAGCGTCCCTTGTAGCTCGCTTCCCTTGGCAACATTTCCCTCGAATCCACCTTGTTCCAGAGGGTCTTGGTCGGCTAAAGGATCCCCGTTCAAAGGGTGGACCCATGGAATCAATCTACATAGATACTGTTAAGACATCAAGCTTTACGCTTTTCTGTTGAAATTTCTCTTATGAGGATAAATAAACTGGAGAGTCCGAATCACGCATTTTTGTCTGTTGGAATTCGTACTTTTCTCACTTTCTACCCACTTTGTGCGTACAGTAGGGAAATGCAGAATAAAGAAACCATATGTTGAAAAAATCCAAACCTAAAGAATGTAATTTTGTCAAAAGACCCGTCAACTATCAAACTCAACTTTGTCCTAAGCTAGCACTCAGCCTGAAAAGGCTAGTTTGCGCACGTTTAGCTGAAGAGATCCGAAAGATCGAAACAAAGAACCAAACAAAACGATCACCACTGAAAGTGGGAATTTGAAACGTTTTGACTGTACCAAAGCATTCTTGATGCAGAAGGGGCAGCCAGTTTGGTTTATTATTTTCAATAATAAGCCTTTGGAATCGAGCAAGAAAAAAAATTTTAACCCCCCCTCAAAATTTGATGTTTTACGTTTCAAGGTACGTAGAATACGAAAATCGAATAAAAAAATTTCCATCCGTCCGCCGTACGCGGCACTTTTCTTAGCAACACTGGACCGATTTGGTTCAAATTTGGTATATGGGCTCCATTTGGGGTCTAGTTGTGCCGCGAAGCTTTTGGTTGATGTAGGTCACTTCTAAGGGGTGAAAATTAAGGGTTGAAATTTTCAAGAGTGCCCTAGCTCGAAAACTCTCGAAATAAAGGTATAGTTTTTTCACCAATTTTAAATAGTATTGAATTTTAAAAAAATTTTTGAGACCACCCGGAGCTCTGTAGGACAAACCGTTCGGTCCCCACGAGTACTTGAAGGTTTTCCTTCGATAAAACAGAATCATGAGTGTGAATCGCAAAAGAGGTCTAATCTCCATTCACATTTTATCGGACTAAAATGCGATCGCTGTTCATTTCTTCGATTTGTATACAGTTTTGCCTTCTGCGTAACCAGTAATCAAATTTCCATAATATGGAGCTTTCTATTTTTCCAATCGAGTGTTAGTTCTTTCTAATAAACTCGATTGTGAAGGTGTGAAGCCAGTATGGTGTGGTAGGTAGTACCTAGCTGGTAGGTAAAAAATATGTTGGTGGGTAAAAACGCTGCAAATCATTGCTCAAAGGCTTCTTCACTCTTCAGATCACTGATCAGCTGAGTGAGCTCCAAAGCCATTTTTAATCCTATTGAATGGAAGTGCTCTTCCAGGCGTCTCCAGCATTCGAGGAGATCTTCTTCACTCCTCAGATCACTGATCAGCTGAGTGAGCTCCAAAGCCACTTTTAATCCTATTGAATGGAAGTGCTCTTCCAGGCGTCTCCAGCATTCGAGGAGATCTTCTTCACTCTTCAGATCACTGATCAGCTGAGTGAGCTCCAAAGCCATTTTCAATCCTATTGAACGCAGGATGCTGCAATTTGAGAGGGAAGGTCAAGGGAGAATACATTTGATGGTAGGTGCTATTGATGGAGAACCAGTGATTTATACAGAAGGGTGATCTATACAGAAAATAATAAACCTTTGAGCAATGATTTGCAGCGTTTTGTTTCAGTGTAGATGGGACTTTGGTCAATCGTTTTCGTCATACGGTTACTCATCAGCAACGCGAAGAAGCGTTGGAACGACTTGGATTTAAGCAAACTGCTTGTTTTAAGCTAAAAAAGCTCTTAAGAAGTCTTTTGACAAAAATGTCTTTTGACGAAAGTCGTATGACAAACAGTCTTTTGACAAAAATTTCTTCTTAAACTCTTCGGAAACAAGCTTTTTAGCTTAAAACAAGCAGTCTAAAGAATGTAAGTCCACTGCGAAGGAGTGCTTGGGAACATAGTTATGCCTTGAATGAAGTTCCATCTCCGCATTCCTATGGTTTCACCAAATAGATAGTAATTAATCTCAGAAAAGAATGCCTCGAATTCTCCAACTCATTACCATCCTGTAATGACTCTGATTTTCACCGTGTTCACAATTTAGAATCTTTGAATAAACTTTTTGACTGACTGAATTGGCTTTTTATTGAACTCTCCCAGGTTAGAGAATGGAAAGATGGAATGGGAGAATGGAAACCCATTTCTAGCCAAGGGTAGAAATATCAGAGTAATGGGAGGAGGAGGATAAACTATTTTACAAAAGGCCGAAATAAGGCATAATTTGCTATCCAATCGAAAGCAAAAATGCTCCAAACTTTATGAATTTAACATTTCTCAGTTATGGATTTGAGAGGTCTCAGTTTTCCAAATCTTTATAATTTATCCATTTCATTTTTAAAAATCTGAAAAAAATCTTGGTAAAATGTAAAAATCTATTTATGGACTGGAATCTGTTTCGACTTATGGCCTAGAATGCTCACTCGCCCAGGATCGAATTTGAACCTCCATAATCACGCTTTCGGCCAAAAGGCCTCTTTCAAAAAAATTCTCCAAATATCATTGAGCTCCCAAATGTCGAAGAAAAATTTTTTTTTTTAAGTTTAGGAACTGCATGAACGAGAAAAAAATTTTCTACAAAGATTTTCCACTGTTTCAATATTCAAAAAAATCATTATTATGGCGATGCAAAAATGCATCAGTGGCCGGAAATGGGTTAAGAAAGGAGTTCTTCGACTGGCACGACTTGCAGTATAGTGAGGGTTGATCTAACCGGCACTCAGAACCGTTAATAAATAGTGGCGTGGTCGTTAGGATTATACGAGTATTTCCTACTCGTATGGTAGGAATTCTACAATGATCGTTAAAGGTAAGTAGTGGAGGAGTGAAAAGTGATGCATTGGTTGATGCAGTGGTCCCTCGAGCTGAGGTATTTATACATCAGGGTAAGTGAGAAACGAATGGAGGGCAAGTATCTCGAGCCTTTTTCAATTAACATCTGGTCAGCTCGAACTACCACTCTCCTTGGCTTCATAGTGAAAAGTAACTCGTTGAAGAGTGAATGAAGTGACCATGTTGTTGATAAAGGGTTGGAGTCTATTGATCAATTTTCATTTGTCAGTAAATGTTTCGGCGAAACATCGTCGCCTTCTTCAGCCTTTGAAAACTGGTCTGGGGACGTTGCAACCATTTCTCCAGTGCCAGTAATGGACCACACCATCACTTGTTCATCAATCTAGTTTTTGTTTTCTGCATCCACTCCACACTGCCCCTCCGCTTTCACTCCACCACAAGCCAGGTAAACTGCATTGCCACCGAGCAACACCAGTTATTGGGTTCCGGAGTTGCTCTTTTTTTTTGTGCTTCATGACTGGCACTGGAGAAATAGGTGAAACGTCCCATGTGAGGATCCCCAGGTCAGTTTTCAAAGGCTGATGAAGGCGACGATGTATCGCCGAAACATTTACTGACAAACGAAAATTGATCAATAAACTCCAACCCTTTATCTTCTAGGAGGAAGTCATAAGTCGATGTAAATGCCAGAAAACCGTTGCTTCATCTGCAAAAACGCTGCAAATTATTACACAATGGTTTATTATTTTTCTATATAGATCACTCGTCTACAAAATCACCAACCAACCAATATGAAGAAAAATAATAAAAAATAAATAAAAAATTTAAAAAAATCACCAACCATCGATCGCATTTCGGTCGGCTCTAATTTCAACGGAGATTAGGCCTCTTTTGCGATTCACACTCGTGTTGTGATTTATATATATATATATTTCAATATAAACCCTTAAATTTTCGTAGGGAGCGAACGGTTTGTCCTACAGAGCTCCGCGTGGTCTCAAAAAATTCTAAAAATTCTATAGAATCTTAAATTGAAGGAAAAACAATACCTTTATATCAAAATTTTTTGAGTTAAGGCGTTTTCAAAATTTCAAAATTGATTTTGGAACCCTTAGAAGTGACCTACATCAACCAAAAGCTTCTGGGCACAACTAGACCCCAAATGGAGCCTACATACCAAATTTCATCAAAATCGGTCAATGCTAAGTGGCAAAAGTGCCGCGTACGGCGTACGGCGGATGGACGGCCAAATTTTGGTTTATTATTTTCAATAGTGAACCTTTGGAATCGACCAAGAAAAAAAAATTTCAACACCCCCTCAAAATTTGATGGTTTCAAAGTTACGTTTCAAGGTACGTAGAATCCAAAAATCGAATAAAAATTTGGCCGTCCGCCCGCCTTCCGCCGTACGCGGCACTTTTGCCACTTAGCATTGACCGATTTTGATGAAATTTGGTATGTAGGCTCCATTTGGGGTCTAGTTGTGCCCAGAAGCTTCTGGTTGATGTAGGTCACTCCTAAGAGTTCCAAAATCAATTTTGAAATTTTGAAAACGCCTTAACTCAAAAAATTTTGATATAAAGGTATTGTTTTTCCTTCAATTTAAGATTCTATAGAATTTTTAGAATTTTTTGAGACCACGCGGAGCTCTGTAGGACAAACCGTTCGCTCCCTACGAAAATTTAAGGGTTTATATTGAAATATATATATATAAATCAAAACACGAGTGTGAATCGCAAAAGAGGCCTAATCTCCGTTGAAATTAGAGCTGACCAAAAAGCGATCGATGGTCGGTGATTTTGATTTTTTTTTTTTTCATATTGGATGGTTGGTGATTTTGTAGACGAGTGATCTATATAGAAAAATAATAAACCATTGTGTAATAATTTGCAGCGTTTTATTCGATTTTTGGATTCTACGTACCTTGAAACGTAAACCATCAAATTTTGAGGGGGTGTTAAAATTTTTTTTTTCTCGGTCGATTCCAAAGGTTTATTATTGAAAATAATGAACCAAAACCACCCAACAAGTAGAACTCAACGGAGCCTTTGGATTCTCAGCTCTCCTACGGCTTCATTAATACTAAGCACGACGTAGGCAGTTTAATTCTACACTCCTCCTCAAATATTCTCTAACGAGCGTTATGTCACGCCTTTGACCCGGCTGTGAGTAATAATGTCAGTAACTACGCGAAACGTTTGAAATCCGTACAAGTCAAATATATGTAATGACTGCAACGAGATGGCTTCCTATTCGTCGTTCGTCCTCAGTATCCCTTTACCATCAAGAAACGGTGATTTGTCTTTCGAACGACGGTCGATATAATTTCGTATTGCGCTTGTGCGAGTTACATGATACCTGATGACGTCCGATTGTGTAGAAACGTGCCTATGAGCGGGAGAGTCATCAGAAGAACATCAAGAGGTATCTCGTAGGGCCGGATCATAAGATCATAATAGGTGGATTACGGTGAGACCAACATTTTGAAACGGCGATCAAAGAACAAAGCTCCTACAAACAACGGCATTTCAGTGAATCGAATCCCGTATGATTGCAATTTCAGACAATCTAAAGAAGATAACCGCAACTTTAATAGCGGGAGCACTAATAGCAGGTCATTATTATCCTTGGTCCAGGTGTCTTTAACGCTTCGAAGGTGTATCAGATATAACATAGGTAACTAAAATATATAATATCACTCGAGGTTACTAATTACAAGGTAACTCGGGTATTATACCCCTTACCTCAATCCTCTTTAACGGTCTTAAGATGTCCTACTAAACTAGTTACCAAGTAACTAGCATTTACTACACCGTTCAGGTAATTAATATTTCACGTACTCGCCAAAAAAATCCACTTTGGCATAAATCAATTTCAATTTTTGGCAAACTTTTGGCAACTCATTTTCAACTTTCGGCAAATCCATTATGTCGTTTTTGGAGTCTAATATTCAATTTATTATTGTCGTTTGGTTTGGTACATGTTTCGGCAAATACATCGTTGCCTTCATCAGCCTAAAAAATTATTTATAATTAAATTAAATAAGTTATAAACTACAACTAGGTACTTAAACTTGAAAGAACAAAAAAAATATATAATAATGTAATGTAAGTATATACTCAATGTAGATTTTTACTCTACTGCATAGCAGCTTTGTCAATTTTTTATTACTGATAATTGCTCAACTGACCTTAATAAAACGGTTTGGGGATCATCCCTTGTGCTGTTGCTTTTTTCTTTTCATTGTTCGTTATGGAGCATACCGTTAATTTGTTAAATTTTTCTAATCTGTAACCCTACAACAATTTCATATTTCATATTTATCAAAAAATAGTTGATGCTAATAATAATTTCATTGTATTTATCATCATTAAATTAATGCCTACTACCTACCAATGAAGAATGATTTTCCCCATTCTCTCCCTCTCTCTTCATTCCTTCACAGGCCGAACTTTCGAAGAAATGTATCCAAGGTAACTAATAACAGCAGAAATTATAGTTTAAAAAATTTTTTAACTATCTATATCTATCTATATTTAATATAGATGCTTTTATGTGAGGAACTTACTTAATGGTTTTGCTTACAATTGAGTTGATTGAAATTGCTACTTACTTGATGAAATTTTTTTGGACCAAACGACAATAATAAATTGAATATTAGACACCAAAAACGACATCGAAAACATGGTCACTCCATTCACCCATCAACGTAAATCCATTATGTTTCGACAACTACTGGAGTCCTTGTCCAGCTTTATTCCTTCTACAATGTTCAACAAAGTGTTTTTTCTCTCATATTTCACGTACTTAACAATGTAATGCATTCCAGGTTCAGATGTCTTTAACGATTCAAAGATACCCTTTTTGAAAGAAAGCTTACCAGACAAAGAAAGACACAATATCACTAAAGTACTTATCATTTGAATTTCAAAGCTCGGCTTTTATTATCAAGGATTGATGAGCTCCGGAATATTGATAAGGGCATATTTTTGTAACGATAATCTCAACCCTTGTCGCCTTCTACCGTAGAAATGTTGAATTTTCGTGTAGTTTAGCTTGTTACAAGGATTTCATGACAGACACGAAACCAAAATTGTTCAGAAAAGCCTAAACCGTAAAACGCAAGTGAAAATTTGATTTTGGAAAAAAATGTGTCAACCTTCAAAAGTAGAAACAATGATTCAGCTACTTTAGTAGACTCGGAAGCAAAATAATCATGCAAAATAGTTGGAAGTTGAGGGCAGGGGAGAGTACATAACATTTTGGTCAAAATCATACATTATTTGGCACATTTTTTCGGATTAGAATTCAGGACGGTCTGAAGCAGATTTTTTGTCTTAATTCTTCCCCCCGATAAGTGTATTCCTGCTTACCCCCAGATAAATAGCACAAGGAAGTCCACTATGAACAGGTAGCGTGGCTCCAGCCCCGAGAGCCGTTTTTTACCAGGAAACCTCAGTTTCAGTTGATTCAAACAGATCTTCGGCTCACTACCCCTATCCGATCGAGTTCAAATTTTTACTAGAGCTTCGTCAGACCTTCTCAAACAACATGTAAAAATTTGGACTCAGTCGGACTAGATCGAAACGCAGGAGAAATGATGGCGTTTTCTTAATAAGCTGGCACTTTGGTGGTCCTCCTATTATAATAGGATATAATTGATAATTATCAACTTAAGGGGGTTGGGTACCCACAGTGGCTCGGCACTTTTCAGAGTGACATGGTTTTACATAACCCACAATCACGTCGGTCAATCTACTCATAAAATAACTTCATTACATACCATTAGAACCACCAGGAACTGCAATTTTCGAAAACTGTCGAATTTTGACATTTGGCTCAATAATAAACTTTGTAGAGGTATGAGAAAGTTGATCTTTTGTAATGAAAAATCTCACTTTTTTTCACATTGGTCCCATTTTCTCCCTTATTGAACTATTTAGCGTCTTCCGTTTTTTCCAACGATTTAAACTATATTAAATATAGTTTATGTTATTTAACTATGTTAAATTAACAACTCTAAATTTTAGAGCAAATTGACGGATTTTATTTGATCCATCCACAAAATCTGATTTTTGGTAGTGATATGCCAAAACTATCCATGAAAAATTTACTTTGAAAGTTTACTACGTGGATACTAAAAACAACAAGCAGAAAATAATCCGGCAATCGAAAAAAAAAACTAATTGCCAACATGACAAAAAACAAAAGTTAGATTCCGACGCATAGAACCGGAGAAAACGGGTCCAGCATAGTTAAAAACGTCTGCCAAGTGGGTGTGGCACATAGCTTCCTCGTACCCATAACCCGATTATACAGATTATCAGATGCATAGTAGTTAATCTGAAAACACCAATCTCTAAGTACCTTTCACTACCCTCATAGGGGACCATCTACACGCTAATCTGGACAATCCTAGAAATGTTATGGCTGTTCCAAGGATTTTAGGTATGAGCATGCGCAGTGGCTACTATCAGTCCGAAGGTGATGATTTTCATAGGGGACCATCTAAATACTAATCTGTAACATCCCTGAAAATTTCATTGGAATCGGATGGAGAATGTAGAAGTTATGGTCGTTACAAGGAATTCACGTTTGCGCATGCGCAGTGGCTACTATCAGTCCGAAGGTGATGATTTTCATAGGGGACCATCAAAATACTAATGTGTAACATTCCTGAAAATTTCATTGAAATCGGATGCAGAATGTAGAAGTTATGGCCGTTACAAGGAAATTCACGTTTGCGCATGCGCAGTGGCTACTATCAGTCCGAAGGTGATGATTTTCATAGGGGACCATGTAAATACTAATCTGCAACATTCCTAAGAATTTCGTAGAAATCGGATGGAGAATGTAGAAGTTATGGCCGTTACAAGGAATTCACGTTTGCGCATGCGCAGTCGCTTCTATCAGTCCGGGGATGATGATTTTCATAGGGGACCGTCTACACACCAACCCGCACAATCTCTGAAAATTTCATCGAAATCGGACAATAACTTCGTATAGTTATGCGCGTTACAAGGAATTCATGACAGACGGACAGACACACAGACAGACAGACACACGGACACACAGACACGGAACCAAAATTGTTCAGGAAGGTCTAAAACGCAAAACGCGAGTGAAAATTTTGATTTTGGAGAACTTTTTTTTTTTTCGTCCTTGAAAAGTGAAAACAAAGCTTCCGCTACCTTGGTAGACTCGGAAGCAAAAGTAAATTTTCAGTAGAGGCGTTTGAAGTTTTGAGCGCCCCGTGCGACGTGAAAAACTGTTCTGTCCACTTTGCACCTAATTCCTTCAACTCTCTCGATCCATGTAAGTTGGATACTCACATGTTTACACACTTTTTTCTTCCTCCATAATACCAAATAATGTTGGGGGATTCTGAAGGAGTGTCAAAGAAAAAGAAGAAGAATGAAGGAAGGTTTTCAAAACCATAACAACAAGCCAAGGACTTGGCTATCAATGGGGAGAGCTTGGTCCACAACAATCTACCCTATAGTGTCCCTTGTCAAGGTTCTCAAAAAGGAAAAAACGTCTGCCAAGTGGGTGTGGCACATAGCTTCCTCGTATCCATAACCCGATTGTATAGATGATCCGATGCATAGTAGTTAATCTCAAAACATCAAAACAAGTTAATCTGTAGCATCCCTGAACATTTCATTGAAATCGTACGGAAAATGTAGAAGTTATGGCCGTTACAAGGAATTCACGTTTGCGCTTGCGCAGTGGCTACTATCAGTCCGAAGGTGGTGATTTTCATAGGGGACCATCTAAATACTAATCTGTAACATCCCTGAAAATTTCTTTGAAATCGGATAGCGAATGTAGAAATTATGGACGTTACCAGGAAATTCACGTTTGCGCATGCGCAGTGACTACAATCAGTCCGAAGGTGGTTATCTTCATTGGGGACCATCTACAACCTAATCCGCATAATCCCTGAAAATTTCATCGAAATCGGGTTGAAAAAGTGGAAGTTATGGCCGTTACAAGGAATTCACGTTTGCGCAAGCGCAGTCGCTTCTATCAGTCCGGGGCTGATGATTTTCATAGGGGACCATCTACACACCAACCCGCACAATCCCTGAAAATTTCATTGAAATCGGATGGAAAATGTGGAAGTTATGGCCGTTACAAGGAATTCACGTTTGCGCATGCGCAGTCGCTTCTATCAGTCCGGAGCTGATGATTTTCATAGGGGACCGTCTACACACCAACTCGCACAATCCCTGAGAATTTCATTGAAATCGGATGGAAAATGTGGAAGTTATGGCCGTTACAAGGAATTCACGTTTGCGCATGCGCAGTCGCTTCTATCAGTCCGGAGCTGATGATTTTCATAGGGGACCGTCTACACACCAACCCGCACAATCCCTGAAAATTTCATTGAAATCGGACAATAACTTCGTATAGTTATGCGCGTTACAAGGAATTCATGACAGACAGACAGACACACAGACACTGAACCAAAATTGTTCAGAAAGGTCTAAAACGCAAAACGCGAGTGAAAATTTTGATTTTGGAGAACTTTTTTTTTCGTCCTTGAAAAGTGAAAACAAAGCTTCCGCTACCTTGGTAGACTCGGAAGCAAAATAAACATCTGGCGCCAACAACATGAAGAGTGGACCATTGACCGTGGGACAAAAAACATCGCCCCAGACCCAACCAAGACCCCCTGGTATCGTGACATAAAAGAATCACAAAAATTTTTCAATACCATGAACAGAGTAATCCTTGGACATGGGAATACTCCTCTATTTAAATTTACAGTTGACGTCAATGCATCCTCACCATTCTGTAATGATTGCAATGCAATTTCAGACATCAATAATTTATTAAATAATTGTACCAAGTATGGCCTTGCAAGGACTCAATTTCTGGAGTCCAAAAATATCCACACAAATATCCAGGAGCACTTAAAAAATAACTTCGACAGCTCTACGCTCAAAGAGATCTTCCTCTTCCTAACAGAAAATGAAATCACATTCTAGCATTCCTATTCCCCAATTCCTATTCTTTCCAAATCCTCTACAATCTGAGCCCTCCCAATCTCACACCCTTCAAATCTGCCTCTAAGTCACTTCTAAAACTCAGCACCCCCAATCTTATTAAATCTTACTAAAATATTGAAAAGCGAAGAAAGAAGCAAGAAGATACTTCGACGAATTACCTGTGCCTTACATGGAAACATTCCGAAGGCAATCAACGCAGGGATACACACACACACACCATAACAACGTTTTTCTCACTCCATTGTCCATTCATGCTCTGTTCGCGCAACTTCAAAAATGTATAGCGACCCGTGTATACGTCGTACGGACATGGGGATGGTATTAGAATGTTCCTTAATAAGTCTACATAAATAAAAAAAATTAAAAATAAAAAAATCGAAATTTTTCTTGGGTACCCAACCCCCTTTAGTGGTGATGCACGTGTCAGCATCCGAGGGTGACCAATTTTTTTGTTGCGTACTAAGGTACCCTAGATGGAACAAAATGACTTCCAGTTTTCGAAGATTTAAAAAAAAAACCATACAAGGGACCAGTCTAACTAAGGGACGTCCTTTAAACCCTTCTGGTTCTTTTTCATAGTCGCCCCACTTTAATTATAAGAAAACGACATTTTCCCGCCTATCCTGATTTTCACATCAAATTATTCAGCCTTATCGATATACCTAAACATATCACTCAAACTATTCATTCCTAGAAATCCATCCCACATTTTTCGAAGTCACATTCCAGCAAGAACCCGTAAGAAAACATTTCAACACCACCAAAAAGATTCTTGTAGCATCTAGATTTCTCTATTTTCTAACATCGCAGCTCCACCTCCCCACTTTTCTCACCACTAGCGGCGCAAACTGTAAGCGGTAATTAGCGAAAAAGCCATTAGGCGCCCAACTGGCTCAAGTCCGTGGCCTGATTTTGTTAACGCCTTCCGACCTGCACCTCCACTCTCCCCTCCATTACTCGACTTTACTTAAATAACGTTTTAATCTCAACTGTAGGTTGATTTAATTAACTTTCGAGGGAAACCTGGGCAGCTTTTCACGGCTCCCGTTCACTCGTCACTCAACCCATTTTCCTAATCGAATCACCGGTGGTCTGCAAAGCTCTGATAATGATTGGGGGAGAGTGTGATAGAGGATACTAGAGAGAGAGAAAGAGAAAAAGTCTGCCAAGTGGGTGTGGCACGTAGCTTCCTCGTATCCATAACCCGATGGTATAGATGCATGGAAGTGGATATCAAAACATCAATCTCTAAATACCTTGCACTACCCTCATAGGGGCCTCTACACGGCAACCGGCACTATCTCTGAATATTGTTGGACGATGTAGAAGTTATGGCTGTAACAAGGAAATATGCGTTTGCGCATGCGCAGTGGCTACATCAGATCGGATGAGAATTGTAGAAGTCATGGCTGTGGCAAGGATTTCATGACAGACACACAGACAGACAGACACGGAACCAAAATTGTTCAGGAAGGTCTGAAACGTAAAACGCGAGTGGAAATTTTGATTTTGGAACTCTGAAAATTGAAAACAAACCTTCAGCTATCTTGGTAGACTCGGAAGCAATATATCGATACCTTAAAGCACAAAGGCGCTATGTCCAAAACGCTGCAAATTATTACACAATGGTTTATTATTTTTCTATATAGATCACTCGTCTACAAAATCACCAACCATCCAACATGAAGAAAAAAAAAAAAAAAAAAAAAAAAAAATCGAAAAAAAAAATTCAAAAAAAATCAAAATCACCAACCACTGATTGCATTTCGGTCAGATCTAATTTGAACGGAGATTAGGCCTCTTTTGCGATTCACACTCGTGTTTTGATTTATATATATATATTTCAATATAAACCCTTAAATTTTCGTAGGGAGCGAACGGTTTGTCCTACAAAGCTCCGCGTGGTCTCAAAAAATTTCAAAAATTCTATAGAATCTTAAATTGAATGAAAAACAATACCTTTATATCTAAATTTTTTGAGTTAGGGCGTTTTCAAAATTTCAAAATTGATTTTGGAACCCTTAGAAGTGACCTACGTCAACCAAAAGCTTCGGGGCAGAACTAGACCCCAAATGGAGCCTACATACTAAATTTCATCAAAATCGATCAATGCTAAGTGGCAAAAGTGCCGCGTACGGCGGACGGACGCCCAAATTTTTATTCGATTTTTGGATTCTACGTACCTTGAAACGTAAACCATCAAATTTTTAGGGGGTGTTAAATTTTTTTCTTCTTGGTCGATTCCAAAGGTTCATTATTGAAAATAATAAACCAAAATGGAGTTTTGAGAAAAACGCAAAAGAAGTGATCACCAGAGCACAATTCCTAAAAATATTATTATTCCAATAAACTCTTCAATTTATTTAAGACATTTTCAAGCTATAATCGACAAGAAGGTCAATAATAGTTTTGTTGAATTTGAGTTTTTCTGAAATTAAAAAACAATAAAAAAAGTGGAAGATGGAAGGACATAGCGCCTTTGTGCTTTAAGGTATCGATATGATTGTTGTAAAGCTCACTTTCAAACAGTTTATACTCGCACTTTTCGGTTTTGTTGTGTTGTACGTGTGACGGGTTATAAAGATTGAAGTTTTTCTCAAGACCCGATGGGGCTTGTACTATGTAAAATGAAGACTGGTGGTGATGTACGGAATCACGTAGCTGAATTCTTCGAAATCGCGAATGATCTCATTGATATGAGAACTGAAATTCCTGACAACTTGCTGACCACAATGTTACTATACAGTTTATCCGAAGAATTCGAAAGTTTTCGTGTAAATTTAATGTTAATTAATTTTTTTTTTTTTTAGATTTTACATTCCTTTTCCCATTATTACTCTTACTAACGACTGTAAGGGTAATAATAATAAAAAATATTCATAGACTGATAAATATTCCTGAAGAAACGCCCTGTGAGTTATTTTCGTTGAGCCAAAGGAACCTTTCGTGTCAGAACCTCCCGATCTCGAGTTCCTAATTTTCAATAACCGAATGGGGAGATCACTGGAACCCAATCCCAGCCCTCCAATGCTATCACTATTGTTGTGATGCACCATCCACTAATCCTTATTTCTTAATAACTTCCGAGTCTACCAAGGAAGCCGAAGCTTTTTCACTTTTCAAGGCTGAAAACAAAAAATGTTCTCCAAGATCAAAATTTCCACTCGCGGTCTACGTTTCAGGCCTTCCTGAACAATTTTGGATCCGTGTCTGTCTGTCCGTTTGTATGTCATGAAACCCTTGTTACGGTTATAGTCCGATTTCGATGAAATTTTCAGGAATGTGGGGTAAGAGTGTAAATGGTCCTCTTTGAAAATTATTGCTTTCGAATAGATAGTAGCCACTGCGCATGCGCAAACGTGAATTTTCTTAAACAGCCATAACTTCTACAATACTCATCCGATTACGTTAAAATTTTCAGGGATTATGCAGATTTGGTCGTACGTAATCCCCTATTAAACCTATGGGCCCAGGACTGATAGTAGCCGGTACGCATGCGAAGACGTGAATATTCTTGTAACACCCACAACTTCCACATTTTCAATTAAATTTCGATGAAATTTTCAGGGTGTACGGATTGGGGTTTTGGTGGTCCCCAATAAAAATCATTGGAAATGTTGCTGGTGCAGTTGCAACGCAACTCAAATTATTTTTTGCTTCCCGTTATCGAAGATAGGGACTCCTATTCGAGCAGCAGGTTAAATATATATTAGAGCTTTCTGAGCACTTTCGGTTCCTTGTCTCTGAACATTTCAAGAAATGTGTTGGTTAGTCCTCAAACACTCCCTTATGAGTTTCATTGCTGCTAGAATACTTGTTGTGTAAACGTGAATCCCTTTAAACTACAATTTCGTAAGTTTTCTAATAATCAAAAATCGCTCAAATTCGGATGGTTTGGGAAAATCGCTCCGAAATTATAGACCACCAATTTCTTTGCATTGGTATCAGGAGCGACGACAAATGAAAAGGCAGAAAACAACCGGATTTCTTGTCCCTAACAAAAATAAACTAAAATATGATCGGATTTTGATGACACTTTTAGCCATTACGTGTATCAGTTCCTAAGAGTTTCCATAGCAATTTCATCCCCAACGGACTTGATTTTTCTGAAACTTTGGTTTCTTCGATGTACTTGCCCATATTTGGAGGGCAGTTGGTTCCAAATTAGTTGCCGATGAATTCAATAGTAGTAGAATCAGCCGAGGGAAGCTATTAGGCCCAAACATTATGAAAATTCGAAATAAATCGAGAGAACAAAAGTCTCTGAGTCGATGGGACCTGGAAACCCGTTCATTCTATACATCGAATGGAAGCATCATCGATTCACTTGCTTCGCCTCAGACATTAATCGTACATTAAGAGTCCTGTCCGGGATCGCTAGCTTTCAGCATTGTTGTTCTGATCAGCGCAATTATTTTCGGTCAATAAATTCCAAGTTTACCTATTGTTCTGAGTGAGGAAACTTTACTGCCCACCCAACTTGGTTGTCTATGGTGAAGATATTTTTCATACCCTGTTGAGTACCATACTGTATGTATTGAGGGGGTTTTTGAAAGTTATTGTAAATTTATAGGTGAATACCCTATGATAGGTGTATTTTTGAATCATACTCCTGAACCAAGGATTGTAATACTTGAACAATTACAATTGAGAACTGAGTGGTATTGTAAATCAGTTGCTTCTTGTCAGCTCTTAGTTCTTAGTATTTAAATTTAGTATCCTTGTGTTTTTATCCTGTAATTATTGTTTCTATTGACTTCTGACTGCTTCAATCTCATATTGAATGCAAAATTTTCTCCTATTTTTGACATTTTGAATACTGAAGACTGAACTACGTGAAAGGTGAGTGATGATTGATGTATGCCCGAAGCCTTGTCATGGATGTGATAACGATATCACTGGCTCTGACAAAGTCGTCAGATGTGATGGTTTCTGTTCTCACATATTTCACGCCCAATGTGCCCGATTTTCCGAGGAAGAACTTGACGCCCTGGCACTGCTGGGGAATAAAATTAGCTGGTTTTGTGAGGTATAATGCGGTCTCCATCACTAACCATTTCATCTTGAATGCAACTTTGAGACTCCGATTCCAGCGTTCAAAAAGAAAATCAAAGCGTACTTAATAGAACAAGAACTGTATACCACGCTGGACTATTATAAGCTTAATTAATGACGAATTGTTAAACCTAGAAATTTGTTATACATGTACCTACTTGTTATACTTTTTAGAATATTTTAATAGCATTTATACAGCATAACCTACTGACAATTGCTCTACTTGTAATTTCAAGTGTAAAATGGCAAATAAATAAAATAAAATAAATGCCTACATTGTTAAAGACGTTTACTGAATGTTTAAACTATTTTAACCAACGCACAGTACTGTGTGTATGTGTAAAAAACCAAAAAACGAACATCTACTAGTATTGGAAAGGAGTGCAAGAACCTATCCCCAGATAGTCTTTGAGCACGTTTAAATAGGTTTCCTGATCTCACAAGCCTCTTACGGATCACCAGAGGGCAAATTCCGCGATCACTTATGTAAATAACTCATTTCACCCAAAACGCTAACGATGAACTACCCGCTCATTATGAGTGCGGATACCGTCATATCAACAAGTTGGGTCTTATTGCTCTTCATAACGAGTCTCGGCATAAGTATGTGCTTTATTCACGTTTTTTAAATAATTTTTGAAGTATGAATTTCCCCTGAGCACTCGGTAAAATCGTCACAGTAATAATTCCTAATTTTGGTTTATTATTTTCAATAATGAACCTTTGGAATCGACCAAGAAAAAAAAAATTTTAACACCCCCTCAAAATTTGATGGTTTACGTTTCAAGGTACGTAGAATCCAAAAATCGAATAAAAATTTGGCCGTCCGTCCGCCGTACGCGGCACTTTTGCCACTTAGCATTGACCGATTTTGATGAAATTTGGTATGTAGGCTCCATTTGTGGCCTAGTTGTGCCCCGAAGATTTTGGTTGATGTAGGTCACTTCTAAGGGTTCCAAAATGAATTTTGAAATTTTGAAAACGCCCTAACTCAAAAATTTTGATATAAAAGTATTGTTTTTCCTTCAATTTAAGATTCTGTAGAATTTTTAGAATTTTTTGAGACCACGCGGAGCTCTGTAGGTCAAACCGTTCGCTCACTACGAGAATTTAAAGTTTGGCCGTACGATAAATCAGAAACACCAGTGTGAATCGCAAAAGTGGCCTAATCGCCTTTCAAGTGTTAGCCGACCGAAATGCGATCGATGTTTTTCTTCATGTTTGATGGTTGGTGGCTTTGCAGACGAGTGATCTATATAAAAATAATAAACCATTGTGTAATAATTTGCAGCGTTTTTCTTCTTAAACCTTAACATTAAATAGTGAATTTCTCAAAAAGAGGAGAAATGAGGAATTAGAGCATTTGATGAATGTTTTCTGGCACTAGGTATCCCTTGACTCAATTCCGTTGGAATTTGCCGCGACTAGCCGCGACTTTTTTTTCTATGTAATTTTCAATCCTAATAGAAAGCTTTTTGAAAAATTAAAGTCGCAGTGTAGAGAGGAAAAAAAACCACATCCTCGCATTTTTCATATCAACAGAATAGAACAGAAAAGATTATGAAGTCATCAACCAGTATCTGATTGGGGATATCTTCATTGACACGACCACCATCCACAAAACTGATGCCTCATGCTGTACCAAGCACATCTAACGCTATGGAACTGAGTTGTGGAAGCGCTCTCTCCAGCATCAGCAACGCTAGTGACAGTGACGATTTAGATTCATCAATCAGTGTAATGCACTTCTAAAGACATCTAATTATTACCTATTTTTCGGTACCTAAACTTTTGTAAAATTGGTGAAATGTTACTTTTGTTTTGAATTTAAAATTTCAGTATTTTTCATTAACTTCTTTTAATATTATTTATTGTGCAATTTTCTTTCCTTGAAATATGAAGTAGTATGAAATCCATGATCAGTGCAACCTTCCCTAACAGAAATCTCCACAAATTGATTTTTGATCACTTGACCTATAAACTCACAGTACTGTGCAACGTCAGGAGTTGAGGGCTTCTGTTATTTTCCAGAGACGTGTAAAGTTGAATCTTTCCCAGTTGCTTTGGGTCTTTACACTGGCGGAAGGTTGAAAAAGGAAATGAAAACAAGGAGAGAGGGGATAATTAAACAGTCGAGGGCATCGTCGGTCACCGGAGCGTGTTGGGAGGTTTACCGTAGAGCGGACGAGACCGATCGGAACCGCTGCGCTGCCCTGGCGTTTACGGACTCTTGAGAAAAACGAGATCGGCAAAATCTCAACCATCGTTTTTTATAGTTGGGTATCAAATCTACTTGAACTTTTCAACCCGTACAATATTTACCATTTTGAAAAAAATTCTCCCAATTGGGTGGAAAGTAAAATTTTCTAATAAAGAATGTCGTATAAGAGCTCCTTATTAAGGATAGACATGAAATTATGACAGCGTTGATCATCGCAATTTGGGGTCTAGTTGTGCCCGGAAGCTTTTGGCTATTGTCAATCACTTCTAAATGGTAGAAAAAAAAAGAGGTTGAAACTTTTGAAAGGCCTTAGCTCAAAAATTTACGGTTTAAGGTGGTCTCAGTCGGTCAATAAACAAGTTTTTTCCACTTTTCTCTGGCAATTATTGGTCGATTTTGATGATTCCTTCGGCAATTTATTAGTTTTTCAATTCCCTAGTTAGATGCACTAATGAATTTCGAAAATCCTTAAAAATGTCAAATCTAAGAGCAACTCTTCACTTGTTTTTTTACTTTTGGGAATAAAAAAGTGCATGGGAGTATAAAAAAAAGAAGAATCCAGCTATCAGATGGCTGTGGTGTGATGAGGGGTGGTGGGAGGGGCAAACGAGCGGCGGTTCGTAAGAGATTAGACTAACCCGGAACGAGGAAGGAACAACGACCGACTGAGACCCCCTTAAAGGTATTGTTTCTTCATCAATTAAAAAGAATATTGAACTTAATAATCGAATGAGACCACCCGGATCTCTGTAGAACCCTTCACAAGCTATACGGACTTGTAGTTGGGACGAATGATAAAGCAGAAACAAAAGTGTGAATCCATTTTCCCCGTTAATTGGGCGCATCAACCAGAAGGTCATCAGCACCAAACATTATGAATTACTTTCATGGTGTAAATTGCAAATTAATGTTAACGGAGGGAGATAGGCCAAAACCCCGTACAAATTAGATCGTTTTTCTTTCTTCGATTACGTTTCATGTCAGTCAGTTGTGCTTCCCTAGTAACGAACCATATATCATTACGAATAGGAGGGCACCCACAACTCTCAGGTGGTTTTTTTAATCTTAAAATTATTCCGTGTTTTCGACCTTATGTCATTAAAACTGCTACAACTCCCATTATTACCAAGTAAATCAAAATTTGAGGATAACGTTGGAAAGAGCGTTAAATTTCCAGACTACCTAATAAAATACAAAGATTTTTCAAAAATAAAGATTTAAAAAAATCGAGTAAAAAAGCTTTGAACAAAAAGTTCAACAAATTTTTTCACAAAGATTCTCTGCACATTTCGATAGGTGCTCTACGGGGAAAGGATGCCCAATTGTTAGCTTATCAACAGTCTACCATTTAATAGGTTTACTGTGAAATTGGAGGACGGAAATGGTGTTGGTGTGCGAAAAAAAAACGTGTTATTTCAGCGAAAATTTAGGGTTCATGAAAGTGAAGTCAATTGCAAAGTGAGAAAAGTTGCCTTTTAAGCGAGATAGAGAAGAACATTTTACACACAGTTTGGGAAATTATTTAGACTTATCACAATATAGTCGTTTAAAAGATTTAATATTACGAGTATTGGGGTTTTCTATTCACGAATTAGCTTATTAAAGCTAAAAACAAAACATAGTACGTTAACAAGAAAAGTAAGATGAGTTTGATTTATGTCGGGAACTAGGAAAATCGAGGTGTTTTCACTCACAGAGACCGTGCGTACAAAAATATGCTCGCTCCCCGACAAACGTTCGAACTATTCCAACAACTACTGAAACGTCTCGCGACAAGTCTTTATTTTCGACGAGAACACTCGCACTGCGTAGCGATGCGGCTTCTCAGCCTTCATCTATCCTTCGCCAGACGTCCCTGATGCCACTACTCATCCATCATATTAGTGGAGCTCCAACTACAACGCTGAAAGCTTTTCCGTGTATCGCAGCCTCCTGACATCTCTAGCACAGCCTGAGCCAGGCCGATCGGTCATAGTATTGTTAACGCCTTTTTCCAAACAGTTGGAGAGACCCGAAATGAGAGATGAGAAAGTGGAATGGCTTTCCGCAGGTAATCCATTTTGGCTCTACGCCCCTCGTTACGAAGATATATATTTTTTCCATCTATCTTGATTGAACTCGGGAGGTTTTCCCGTTTCGTCAGTTTCACACTTTCGATTTACGCCAACTTCTCCCATTCCGTGAATTTGAGTCCTGATAGATCTTTACATCATTCAAACAAACAAACAGCGATTTTGCTACTATGAGCAACCTCTACTTATGACCAAGATTACTGTTATTTCGTAGGCACAAGGATGATACAAGCCGAGTCCAAACCATGAAATTAGCAGACTATATTATTAAGCCTACAAGAATAAACGTTCAGTATACCAAGAATACATTACGCTGTGTGAGCAATGTTGTAGTCGTCTCAACAAGTGCAAGTGTGAAGGTCTCATCTCCGTACATCACCGATTTTACCCCCACCTAGAGTCAGAACAAAAAGAGTACCAGAAAAGAAAGAAAGTAGAGGAGAGAAAGGAGAGAGCCAGAAAAGTAGAAGAGTTTTGTTACCTTGGAAGCTGCATAACATTTGACAATAAATCTGCAAACGACATCAAAAGGAGAATCGCACTAGCCAAGCAAGCCTTCCGTAAGAAGTATGCCTTGATTACCAGCAAGCACCTCAAATTGGAAACAAGGAAGAAATTCATCAGATCGTATGTATGGAGCACATTACTGTATGGATGCGAAACGTGGACCCTGGGAAAAAATGAAAAAGACAGATTGGAGGCAATGGAAATGTGGTTGTGGAGAAGGATGACCAAGACATCTTGGGTAGAAAGAAAAACAAACGAAATAGTGCTAGAAGAAGTAGGAGAAAGTAGACAACTGATCAGATCAATACTGAAGAGAAAAACGAAACTTATCGGACACCTGCTACGACTTCATCAGCAACATACTAGAAGGAAGAATTCAAGGTACGAGACCTAGAGGAAGACCCAGGACGTCATACTTCAGCGACGTGATGATGCTGATGAACACTATATCCTACTCTAACATGAAGTCTATCGCGACAAACAGTTCGGAGTGGTTATACGACAAGGTGAAGCGTTTAGAAGATGATGATGATGGGAGTCAGAACGAAGTGGTTTTTCTACCCCCCACTACAGGTGATTGCCGCCAGAATACTCATTTCGTGTCGACCAACCCCCCTTTTTGTGATTACAGTCCTAAATTAATTAATTAGGGGCAAGCAACAGAACCGAACTTCATGCGACCGTATTTCCCCCCAACAAGTAAAAAAAAAAAAAAAAATTAAAGGTTTGTCCACACACTTGATGGACTACCCTCTCATCACCTAACTGTTCGATATTCCTCAATTCGATAGGGTACTTTGCAGTTCTGACCATGTTATGAATGACGAGGAAGCTATGCGCTACACTCACTTGGCAAAGTACTCTCTCATCTCACATTTGGGAGGGAAATTTACTCATGCAGGTTCAGCGCGAATAACTCACTGTAATTTTCCCTTTTCCCTCACCCTCGGAGGCCATTGTCGCCTGCAGAAAGCGCAAAATGCAATGGGGTATTTCGGTGGATCGGAAATTCAGGTTTTCGACCTCAAATTTGGATTCAGCACCCTTGAAAACCTATATACTCCAACTTTTAGCCCAATGATACTATAACATGTGGTAGAAAAATTAATTAAAGAGATCACACGTTTGAAAAAAGGCGGGCCGCCATAAATGCACACACACTAAGCCGCGCGCGTGCGTGAGTAGTATTTTGTAGTATCCAAGAGATTCTCCAAGGGTTTCGTCTCTTCTCTGTGCATGGATACTTTTTCAAAGAGTTTTGGCTAGCTACATCACGATTGGCTAGCTACGTCACACCATTAAAATCTTCAACTTTCCTTAGCTTCTCTGATTTTTTAAAAACATTTTCTCGATGAACAGACCCGATTACCGTTATTCCTGAGCCATACTCTTTTGAAAAAAATAAAAAAATTGACTGAAATACCCCATTTTGAGATTTTTTTCTAAGACCAAAATTTGATGAGTAAAATTCCACACTTCAAAGCATTAGGATGGCTGAAAACAGTGAAAACGAAGAAATTGAAAATCGCTGTAGTATTTTTCAAAATTTTAAAATTCAGAAGACCATATTTGTTTATTGAATTCACCTTCCATGCCTGAAGTACATATTAGAGAAATCAGAAACGCCAAAAGAACCATGCTCCCATACACAGAATAACAACATTTAATCGTTATTTTCTCTTTCAAGGCACCAAAATTTACGGCGATGAACATGTTTCAACCAGACAAAAAAAACTTTCAGGAGTGAACTGGGAGACAGATTACTCAAAAACTATTAATTCGATTGGTAAGAAGATGAGTTGATATTAAAATGTTATTATTATAAATGTAATAAACTGTAAATTAGTGTAAAGATATGAATACCACGTCTAAAAGAGTTGTATATTTTGAAAATTATGAATCATTATTGCTTCCGAGTCTACCAAGGTAGCGGAAGCTTTGTTTTCACTTTTCAAGGATTAAAAAAAAAAGTTCTCCAAAATCAAAATTTTCACTCGCGTTTTGCGTTTTAGACCTTTCTGAACAATTTTGGTTCCGTGTCTGTGTGTCTGTCTGTCTGTCATGAATTCCTTGTAACGCGCATAACTATACGAAGTTATTGTCCGATTTCGATGAAATTTTCAGGGATTATGCGAATTAGGTTGTAGATGGTCCCCTATGAGAATCACCACCTTCGGCCTGATAGTAGCCACTGCGCATGCGCAAACGTGAATTTCCTTGTAACGGCCATAACTTCCACATTTTTTACCCGATTTCAATGAAATTTTCAGGGATTATGCGAATTAGGTTGTAGATGGTCCCCTATGAGAATCACCACCTTCGGCCTGATAGTAGCCACTGCGCATGCGCAAACGTGAATTTCCATGTAACGGCCATAACTTCTACATTTTCCATCCGATTTCAATGAAATTTTCAGGGATGATGCGGATTAGATTGTAGATGGTCTCCAATGAAGATCATCACCCCCGGACTGATAGTAGCCGCTGCGCATGCGCAAACGTGAATTCCTTGTAACGGCCATAACTTCCACATTTTCTACCCGATTTCGATGACATTTTCAGGGATTATGCGGATTAGGTTGTAGATGGTCCCCAATGAAAATCAAGGCCTTAAAATTTACAGTAGCCTCTGCGCATGCGCAAACGTAAAATCCCTGTAACAGCCATAACACTTACATTTTTCATCCGAATTTGATGAAATTTTCTTGGATTGTCCAGATTAGCGTGTAGATGGTCCCCTATGAGGGTAGTGAAAGGTACTTAGAGATTGGTGTTTTGAGATTATCTACTATGCATCGGATCATCTATATAATCGGGTTATGGATACGAGGAAGCTATGTGCCACACCCACTTGTTTTAACTTATTATAACACACATACTCATTATATCGAAGTTGGTCAACGATTGTTTGATATATATCTGTAATTGCAGCCAGGGAGGGTGGAAGGGAGGGCTTTAAGAGGTGGTTAAATAAACTAATCAATCTCCCCCCCCCCCCCCCCCCCCTCAGCAGTTTTCCGGTTAAGGGTACCCCCTTCATATAGCCTCTCATTTTAAACCTTACAACGAAACCTGTGTATTTAATACGCACTACTCAGTGGAAAGTCACAGGAGAAGTTACGTGAATACGGACCAATCTTCCCGAAATCAGCGACCTCGTTTTTCAACTTTTCTCACTCATTTCCGTTTGAAACGGGACCACCATGGATACTGGTAGAACACATTTCCAAAAGAATCAGGCACGAAAAGCAAAACGTTCATCCATTTAGAAAAAAAATAGTTCCGTGACACGTTAAATTGAGTACCTTTTCCTTCGCGCCTACGGCGGTTTTGAACTCGGTTACAAACAAAAATTCAAACAGAGGTGAGTTAAAATTATTGAGTCAAAATTATCGTTGTTTAGGTGAAGGAGAGTGCAGATAGAAAAATTATAATATATTTTTATTTTTCAATTAGGGCTGTTTCCATTTTTAAAACTATAAATAAATGAATGTTACCTACCGACGACTATTTTTTTAAATTCTATACATATTTTTAAGCTCAATTTTTTGGATAAAATAGAAGCTTTTGAGGTTCGGCGGGACATTTTGTGAATGTTGTGTCGTAGGGGTTGTGTTCATAAGGCTTGTTTTTTTCCTCAATAATGCAGCTTTTGGCTTGAAAATTGTAAGTTCAATTGAATTTTTAGTGTCTCAATTCTTTAAAAACATTCAAAGCCTGATACCCAGGAAGCTTAATAAGATATTTTGAGTACACATTTTTAACAGGCTATTTTTTCTATAAATATTCTTGTTTTTATCTCTCGAATTTCAATATTTTGTATAAGTTTTATTGTTAGTTGCATTTGTAGAACCCCTATCAATGCTAATTTCCACAGGGAGCCGTAATTGGAAGACAAATTATATCTATTTACAAATGTATTTCTTGCTACCAAAAAAACTGTGACGTACATTTCCCTAAAAACTGGCAGATAAGACAATTTCAAGAAAAAATTGTGATTAGTTATATTTTTATATATAGACAATTTTTTCACAGGAAACCGTTACAGCCCATTCTAAAAAGATTCCTTAAGATGACAATTTTTATTAATGTTTATTTGTTGTGCGAGTATTGACTCTTGCGTCCTCCTTTTTGAGGCATGTTGGGGGCCGATTTTTGAAAAACTTCAAAAACGACGATTTTGTGTAAATAGAAAAAAATAAAATTTAATTTGCGAATAGCATAGAAAAAATGAAAAATTATCAAAGTTTGAAAATTGCTAAAAATTTACTCAAGTGGCATTTTGATCATCTGTTCTTTAATTACTGTAGAGGGGCTTCTTGTCCGCACTTTCCTTCACGTATTACAGGATTGAGAAATGTAGAAAATTCAATCTGACCTTGTAAATGTTGTATATTGATAGTAATGACGGAGATGGCAGCCCATGTGTAGATCTTCGTCAACGAACAACTTGGAGCCATTTTACTCCCAAAAAATCGCAGATTTAGAACTTCAACTCAAAAAACCGGTTTGTTGTCAGCAAAAACATACACCAAAAAAATCAAATTCGCGATCCGAAAAAAAAAATCGTTCACTCGGTGTTCAAAATAATTGAAGTCACTGTTTCTTTTGGGGATCCGAAAAAAACCGGAGGCTAGCCACAATTCATATCACCAGCATTTTTGGGGGTAGCACAGACACTTGGAGTAATTTTTGGGGTAAACAAAAATTTTAAATCGGGGGTGGAAAAGATCGCGAGTTTTGACGGTAGCTGGGAATTTGAGTCTCACTGAAGAGAGTGACAGACCCGAAGCACGCGGCGCACGGCGTTCAACTGAAGGGCCGAAACGAGGGGGAGCGCCGGCGGCTGTAAGCTAGGTGGTCCACAGAGGGCGCTATGCGCAGGCGCAGTTCAAAGTAAATAAGAAGAGTATTTGTAGCGGCCTCAGAGGACCATCACAGGTGGGCTGTATCTCTCTGGAAGAACCTGGAGGAATAAATTATCGATGCCCTCCCCTCTCGAACGCCGCAGGCCGTCTTGTAGCGGTTGTGGATACACAGCCTCGTTTAGCAGGAACACATGAACCCAGGTCGGAGGAACGATCTGGTGTACCTACTGAACTAACTAGAACTGTCCAGTACACAGAGGTCTTTGAAAAGATATTAACTTCCTTGATGAAAAACGCTGCAAATTATTTCAAATAGGTTTATTATTTTTCTGTATACATCACTCCCCTGCAAAGAACACAGCTTTGCCATTGTCACTTTTTTTCTATTTTTTTTACGAACTCCACTCAAAGACGGAGGTGTCCCACGCCATTAATAGAAATGTTTAAATGAAACAAATATTAATAGGGAGGATACCCAGTACTCACCCGACGCCGCACAGTGGGCAAAATGGCCAATCTAGGTGGACAAAAGTCAAGTCAAAACATGGGAATCTCAAATATTAGTCATTGTTCATTATGAGTTTGCAGTCCCCAAAACGTCAATATTTACATTATCAAAACCTTCTATTGCTGTAAAAACTTCGATCAAAAGTGTCGCTGTTTCCTGTTCGAATAAGATCGTATTATCAGCTACTATGAACCCCCAACTTTTCTCGTCTACGCTGGAGTTAGTTGTAGGCAGAATCGTTCCAGGCTTGGTTTCGGCAATAATGGAAACCATTGAAAGGAGTACCTAAGTACTATTTTTTCCTGCTAAAATTGTAAAAATAGTGTCTGATACTGTATGTTTATGAGTATACCGCATACCGTATTTCTAAAAATGATAATTTACATCTTGGAGTTAAAGTAGCACACGGCCAAGAGTTGCCAAGGAAATCCGATTTTTTTTCGTTTATTTAAGTGTTCTAGTTTCGGAATTCAACCACCTTTTTTTTGCGATTTTATGCGTTTTCCGAGTTACTTAATAAAATGGTCGATTTTCAAGTATAAATATCACGATTCCTCGCCATCAATTTGCTACCAAAGAAAGATGGCCACGAAAACCTCACTAGGTATGTGATCGGGTTTGGTAATCTCAACGATTCTTCAAAAATATTTAATTTAAAAATGATCAAAAATGCTGTGATAGACTTTTCAAAAAAATCGGAGAGAGGTGGGAAAATAGCCATGGGAAAGAAGACATTTTTTCCAACAAATATTCGACATGGCTGAGTGGGAAAGAGTTTGAAGTTGTCATTTCTTACAAAATTACTCAAGGAATCATGAACCAACCAACTGTGCGTCCCGAAAAACCGTTTGAGGACTCAAGCGATAAAACAAAAAGAAGAAAAGAGATTGAAACACGATTGCGAATCGTTATTTTATTTTTTTCTCAATTCCATCATTTTTATTATTAAAAAAGTTTGAAGGTAGAATGTTAACAATATTGTAGCTTCTGGGTAACATGGCGATGAAAACATGAGTGTGATATGTGTGGAGTGTACGTCAATTTATGGTTTCAATGGTCCACCATAGAAGACAAAGCCGCCCCATCCTCTAATCGAATCTTTATTGATTACTAGGATAATATCCTACAAAATACACGCAATCGTGTTTCAATCATTAATTACTTGAGTAGCCTGCAACATGGACTGGAATATTTATATGGAGAGCAACCTTCATTTGAGTTGGAAAGCTATCAAACGCTTTTATGTTAATCTTTCGAAATCTTTATATTCAAAAGCCAATCACCCATCACGGCCTTCATTTTCAAAAAATATTATATTTCTCAAACATCAGCAGGCATGTAGGCACTTTTCATAGTTCATAGTAGTATCATATTGTTAATCTTATAGGAACACCTCGTTACAATCATTCAAAAAGAAGTGTCTTCCGTGGTATGAGAAGAAAAATCTGTTCATTAAGAAATATAACTTGGCATTATAGTAGCGGTGAGGGGAGGGGGGTCTGGCACCAAAGCGGAAATACGTCGTAACGTTGAACTTTCATGTACTAGTTTTAGTGGGCAGTTCGAAACAAACAAACAAAAAATTCGAAATAATATAAACTGCATATTATGCAGTTTATGGTGCCTTGGCACCATGGTGGCACCACTATTAGTTCCATGGTGGTGCATAGAATAATTCATGAAAATCCGGAGGTATAATGAAAATGTGTCCCCAATTTCAAAGCTTGGGTAAAACTAGTAAGCTGTAAAGGAGCCAAAATATTAAAAAATCGGATATTTTGTGAATATTTCCCCCCACTCGCCCTATCCTCAAGCCAATTTTGATACTCTGGTGAAATAGTGTGCAGTTTGGAAGATTTTTGAGTCGAACAAAACAAGAAACACGTAAATCGGTAGGAAATTGAGGCCTTGGCCTTGGCATCCCGGCGAAGTACTGCACAACTAGATAGATTTCTGTGTCGAACAAAAAAGAACCACGAAAATCGGTTGATAACTAAGACCTGGGCAGACAACAAAAGATTATGCCCAAAAACGCACGTTTTTTTAGCACTACCCCCCCCCCCTTCTCGCCATAAAAGGCAAAATTCGAAATTTCGGCGACGTAGTGCACAACTAGATAGTTTCCGCGTCGAATAAAAAAAAGAATCACGAAAATCGGTTGAAAACTAAGGCCTGAGCAGACAACACAAGATTGTCACACAAACGTACAGACAAACACCAGATTTTAACCGCGGATTTGGATTCAGAATGGTCTGAAACGGATTACTGTGTGGTTATTTTTTTTCTGTTGAGTGTTGTTCAACTTCACCCCAGATCGATCGCATAAGGACGCCCAAGTCTTACTGTGGGACGTCCAAAAAACATGGAACATGTTTTAGCCAAATTTAGTGGAGAACCTTTAATCGTAGGTAGGGATAATACAAAAGTTATATAATCCAGAGCAACATATCTAAAATGCATTGAAAAACCGGAGAGTTCAAAAGGCGCGTGTCTGTCCATGTTTAATTCGTCATCCCACGACACACCGAATAGAGAAGCTCCTCCGTCGCGCATACAGCACTTTGAAGTCGGTAAAAAATTAAACCTGATTCAGCGTGGTATACTCATGTAAGAACCTAATTCTCTGACTTGGTTACAAATTCTAGCTTTTCCTTCTAACTTGAAGGTATTCACTTTAGTATTTGAAACTTGTTGATTTTGTTAAAATTTAGTCAAGGTGTAAAGATGTGAGATGGAAGGAGAGTCCGCGTTCCCTGGGAGCAGATTCCAGCACCACCAGACTCAAGGGAGAGGACCTATTTATCAAGCGTTCCCAGACTTGTTAGATCTGCCCACCTTGATAAATAGGAGGAAGGTTTTAAAGAAAAGAAGTGAATGTATAAGAAAAGGCTGTCCTTCCCGGATATTCTACCCCCACCACACATCACTACGTGTAAAAGGGTAAGTTGCAAGGATAGAGATGTCGTTCCCAGATACTTGTATCTGCCCAATCTATTCTTGCAACTTATTTACCTAAAACTGATCAATTTGAATACAAGAGTAACTTGAGCAAATACTTAAGGCTAAATGTCCCGAGTTTAGTTGTGAAATCTGCCACCACGTGGCAGCACCATAATTCAGAAAATTTCGTTTACTCCTCAGTTGAGAACGGATCGAGATATTTTAGTTCCGCAAACGGATTTCTTTTCAAGATCACCGTAGAATTCCGGGTAATTGGTTTAGAAAGTGTGCAAAAATTTTTTGCACACAGTTCCAACAAAAATTTGTACAAATTTTGAACATTTTCAAAAAGTGGCCTTATAGCCACTTGTAGAATTTTCATCAGAATACGAATCCGTTTGCGGAATTTTTCTAACTTGATCATAGCCGTCGGATTCTCGATTCTACGATATGGAGCGGGGGCGAGGGGGGTGATTATGGGCTGGGGGGGAGGGCGGAGATCAAACTTTTCATCGTCATTACCTGTTCACAAAATTTGGACATCAACGTCAAACGCCAAAAATATGCTACTCAAACCATATATTGCTAGTGCAACTAGAACGGCGTGAGATGACTTTTGCAACTAGATTTTGTACATTGAAACTTGAACAACTAGGTACCTACCTAGTCCATGTACAGTGAACTGAAATTACCACAATTTCAGAACCAACTATTTAGTACTGCAAACCATTATCTGAATCAAATCAACACATAATCTTTCTCATAAGTTATTTGTCTATGTGTCTTGCTTTTTATGGAAATTCCGTCCAATTCGATCAACCTCAAGACAGAGAAGTTGGAAAAGGAAAATGTTGATGGTAAGCTACCTATTAGGAGGCCAGGAAAAGGAATAGTGACCAAAGGGTGCCTACTAGCAAAACATGAATGTGAAGGTCGGGCGGGCGGCGGGGCGTTTGATCGCCCCCCTCGCCCCCGCTCCATATCGTAGAATCGAGAATCCGACGGCTATGATCAAGTTAGAAAAATTCCGCAAACGGATTCGTATTCTGATGGAAGTTCTGCAAGTGGCTATTAGGCCACTTTTTGAAAATGTTCAAAATTTGAACAAATTTTTGTTGGAACTGTGTGCAAAAATTTTTTGCACACTTTCCAAACCAAATACCCGGAATTTTACGGTGATCTTGAAGAGAAATCCGTTTGCGGAACTAAAACATATCCATCCGTTCTCAACTGAGGAGTAAACGAAATTTGGCCCCGATGGTGCTGCCGTAAAACATCGTGACATTTAGCCTTAAGGAAAGATTTGAGGTTTTTTGAATGCAAGAGAGCTTATTTGGTTGAAAATCGTCTCGCAAGAGCTTCCACCAGACTGGGATTGGAGTCTTCTGCTTGTAAGCAGAGGGTCCTTCTCCCTGTCCTTCTCGACAAAGGGAATGACCGGGCGAGGGAGCTGACCTCAGTTATGGGGAATTCCCGTTATGGTGTGTTACTTTCGATTGATGTTTATTTACTTAGTTCTACATAATATCGTGGTCCCCACAACTCGCATTAGGAGTTATTTTAGCTACGCTGGTATCCAAGTTCAAACATTCATAAAAAGTTCAAAGTCTTCACCCCCAGTCAACTAGGTACCGTCAACTGGTACAACTTTCGCCACCCCGTTCAACAATGTGCCACAAACGTTTTTCACAGTCAGCGTTACCTAGCGATTCCTGGGATGAAGTTATTAATTCAGGAAAAATCACAGGGGCAGGGCAATAGTATAGGCACAGGTTAACCAACTCAACAAGCTCATCAGTGGACATCAGCGACAGTGATAAAATTGTGTCTGTTCCCGGTTTTTTTCGTAAGTTGAATTTGTCCAAAAAGTCTCCTTTGGGTACCCCACTAGCGTTTGGTTCACGTTTCTGGTAAGTTTATATTTTCAAACCTATAATGTCAGCAACGAATTGCCATATTTGCCTTTTTCATGAGTGTGTTATTTCCTTTGATATTTTCAGGAAAGTAAAAAATGGGACAAACAGGGTACAACTTTGTGCCACCAACTTTTTCCCGATTATGCATTGATATTTAAAGTGTTCTGTTCTATTTTTTGATCACGTGGACGATCCATGTCACAGTTCACGAATCAAACCAAATTACGGAACCCAAACCTTAAGAGGGAGATCCTAACCATTTTCCCATATATCTCCGCATCAGATAGGCCTACAGGGACTATTTTTTGTAATTCTTCATATTTTTAGTCAAGAAATAGAGCAATGAGCTTACATTTTAGATTTTTAAATGTTATCATATATCTTTGTTGGTATCATACATTTGAAAAATTCAAATACTCCAAATATCTTCACTCCGATTTGTTAAAACTAACCTCCTGATAGTTACCTAAAAATCTCAAAATTTTCGGTTCATCCGTTCATCCATGGTTTTGGAATTACTTTTGAATTGAGCCATATAAATCAGGATTATATTTTTGTTATAAAACATATATTTTCTGCGTTATGCTTACTGAATTTTGTTAAAAAATGAAGAAGATGAGGTTTCGAGTTTTTTTTGTAATCACACACTCCCTAAAAAGTTGAAAAACATTTAAATTTTTTCAGAAACAAGCTTGTTTTTGGTTCCTTTTCAAAGTTAACATGATGAGTAACAAAGAAACCAGGGCAAGTGTCCACTGCTCGATATTCGTATATTTTCAAGCTAAAAAAAATTGTGGTTCATTGTTGTACCCTTATGGGGTCAAGAATGTGCCACGAAAAAACATTTCTCCCTATTCTAGCATAAGAGATAGAATTTTTTTCATGGTGGCATTTGATACTTGGAAAGTAGAGGTACGTTGGGTTAATTTTTCAATAATATACGATGAAAAGTAAAGTATTTACACGTAAAAAAACCTCAAAATTGGCACAAAGTTGTACCAGTTGACAGTATTTCTTAAAACATTACTCCTTATATTTCACCAGAACCCAAATTTACTGCATAATGAACGTTGCCACGTTCACTTTACCCGTTTTATTCGTTGAAAATATTGCTCCTTCTTCAACTAGGTGGCTAGACCGCAGCCATGAGGGTCATATGGTTGTTGTGTGGCATGATTCGATTGAGGAAGTGTGAACAAGAAAGGGATAATGCCATAAATTCGGTAAAAAATCTACAATGTCCATCATTGGTGGTTTTTTACCACGGAGTACCGGAGACAACTTTTATACCACCTAGATTGTTTACAGATTTTTTACTTTTTACACTGAAAATTCAAGGGGTCACATACGTCAATGAGGAATTTCACCATGTCGGAATTTCCTATTTTTGACCCCAAAATCGGATTCAGCACCTCGAAAAACCCCCTAAGGCAAACTTTCAGCCCAAACTTCCTAATTTACGAATAAACAAAACAGTGTAGAAAATACGAATGTTTAAAAAAAACCGGGAAAATGACGTCATGCTGGAATAGTTCATTTATGGCCGCTTGAAGCGCTGAGATCGAGAAATCTATAGTCCCCAGATGCAAAATTTCACGAAACAGTGAAGTTCGAAATCGAAAAACTGAAGTAAAAAATAGAAAAAGCAAGATGGGGAAAATTAGGTTTCCCCTGTTTTTGTTTGATAACTTTTCTCTTAGAAAACACGATTTTGTCGTCCCAATGGGCAACACTGGGAGGAGACGGCGATCCGAACAGCCCAATCAGCGAGCATTCCCGCTCCACGTCCGTTTTCCCGGCTAGTTTTGAAATTAAAAGTTTTGATTGTCTCCCAAAAATAACAGGAGACTTATTTTCCGAAATCAGCCCGATTTTCATCTATCCCACACCATTAACTATTCAGGAAAAATGCAAACAGAATTCGGTGAAATTCCTCATTTTCGGTCCGGACGCACAAAAATTTTTTTTCTCCATAAATTGTAAATAGACTCAATTCCGGAAATTTAAAAAAAAAAAAATCTAAATCCGATGAGTAGAAGTGCTCCAAATTTGGGTTAGAACCTAGGGAGTCACTAGTGCTGAGGAGCGCTCAGACGCGCTGTTGAATTAATGATGCACAGGATTAATGATGCATAGATCAATGTTCGTTATAATAATAAGTAATCATTTGAAGGTATAAATTATTACTCTCATTTCAATAAAGACCTGGACCATAAGCGGGATCATCACCTTCTTGTTCTCGCATCTGTTCTTCAAGATTTTTACAAGCTCTGGATCTTCTTTTTTGGGCAAGCTGCGATTCTTTCTTGGCCGCTATTTCCGCAAATCTCATCCTCTCTTTGTCGATTTCGCACAGTCCCTTAGTACAATATTTCCCGGGCACAATACCTAATTCATCAAGGACTCGAGACTGCACTATACAACCATCATTGAATGATGCAACGGCATCGAACACACCAAAGCGCAGAGCAGGCAAAGTGACAAAAGTGACACAAAAATAAGACGTGCTCCTGTAAACATACACTCAGGCTATCATTCTTTGAGGTTTCGATGCGAAACGATGTAGTCTATTCGATATAAATCGATGTTGAACTATCGAGAGTTGATACCGCGATTCCATTGGTTGAGAACAGGCAGGAACAGTCATTCAAATTTCGATAAACCTGACCGCCCAAACTCGGCCGCGCGTTTTTGATTCAAACCGCTCTCCTGTAAAATTACGTTTTTGAGCTTATTTGTTCCTTTTTCTCAAGAACTATTCATCCGATTGGAACCAAATTTTTACAGGATGTTCTTCTAGTATCTACCTATAATTAAGACGGAGGGTTTTGCCGAATAACGCCATGGAGCCCAAATATGAGTGTGTGAAAATTCAAAATATCGCTAAAAATGTAAAACCCTCATAACTTTTTTTCTGTGAACTTCATAAAAATTTTGTTCATCAAATTTGCTTCAATACATCAGTATACTGATGTGCTGTCAAAATTTCAGACCGATAGCTTGAGTATTCTGAGAGAAAAAGGAACATTTATATCAAAAAATTAGGTTTAGAACAGCTCAAGTTTGGAATTGTAACTTTTTTTTGGATTGTGTGACTGAGTTCAGATTTTTACCATCTAACCAAGATATATTGAGGATTAGTTCCTCAAAATTTCATCAAAATCGGACGAACCATTGAACAAATATCGCGAAAAAACCAAAATTGCTGCCGTAGCGCGGAAATGACATGTGTCCCCTTGAGAATTACTCACTGCAGTCATCCCGAAGAAAAGTTACAAACAAGAACTTGTTGATGAAGTAGTCAAGAAAACAGTTTTTTGCATTTTTCTCCACTTTCATTGCGTTCAATTGCTCCTCCCAACCTCTCCTCCCTTTCTCTTCTCTCCTTACCTCCATGAGACCTCCATACCTTCAACTCCAACTCAAATAACCGAGAAAAACAAACGAACTCCAACTCAAAAAACTAACGACGAAACTTAAGGCTAAATGTCCCGACTTTAGTTGTGAAATCTGCCACCACGTGGCAGCACCAAAATGAAGAAAATTTCGTTTACTCCTCAGTTGAGAACGGATCAAGATATTTTAGTTCTGCAAACGGATTTCTTTTCAAGATCACCGTAGAATTCCGGGTAATTGGTTTAGAAAGTGTGCAAAAATTTTTTGCACACAGTTCCAGCAAAAATTTGTTCAAATTTTGAACATTTTCAAAAAGTGGCCTAATAGCCACTTGCAGAACCTTCATCAGAATACGAATCCGTTTGCGGAATTTTTCTAACTTGATCATAGCCGTCGGATTCACGTTTTTACGATTTGGAGCGGTGGCGAGGGGGGCGATCATGGGCTGGGGGGGAGGGCGGCGATCAAACGCCCCGCCGCCGGCCCGACCATCACACATTCATGTTTTGCTAGTATGCACCCTTTGGTCTCTATTCCTTTTCCTGGCCTCCTAATAGGTAGCTACCATCAACATTTTCCTTTTCCAACTTCTCTGTCTTGAGGTTGATCGAATTGGGCGAAATTTCCATAAAAAGCTTATGAGAAAGTTTCTGATAATGGTTAGGTATCATAATTATTGCAGCATGTTATACATATTATTGATTGATACTGGGGCGATGATTTTCATAGGGGATCGTCTACACCTCAACCCGCACAATACCCCTCATCAATTTTCATCGAAATTGGACGTTAACTTCGTATAGTTTCGGGCGTTACAAGGATTTCATGACAGACAGGCAGACACGGAACCAAAATTGTTCAGGAAGGTCTAAAACATAAAACTCGAGTAGGAATTTTGGTTTGGAGGTATTTTTTCAAACGTTAAAAAGTGAAAACAATAGTACCTAGCGGAAGTATTGTTTTAACTTTTCAAGGATGAAGAAAAAAAAAATATCCAAAATCAAAATTTCCACTCGCGTTCTACAACTACAACTTCCTGAATTTTGGTTCCGTGTCTGTCTGTCTTTGATTCTGTCGTGAAATCCTTGTATCGGGCAGAACTATAAGAAGTTATTGTCCGATTTCGATGAAATTTTCAGGAAATGTGCGGGTTGGCGAGTAGATGGTCCCCTAAGAAAATCATCACTCCCGCACTAATAGTAGTGACTGCGCAAGCGAAAACGTGAATTCCTTGTAACAGTCATAACTTCTTCATTCCCCATCTGATTTCGATGAAATTTTCAGGGATTATGGAGATTGGGGTGTATATGGTCTACTAAAATCACGGCCTCCAAATTGACAATAGCATCTGCGCATGCGCAAACATTAAATCCTTGAAACAGCCATAATTTCTACATATATCATACGAATTAGACGAAATTTGTCAGGATTGTTCACATTGGCATGTAGAAGAAGAAGAAGACGACTTTATTGTGGTAAACAATACGTTTTTCACAAGAGGTAGTAGATAGTAGGTAGTAATGAAAATCATGACACCGGAACTGATAGTAGCACTTCGCAGATTTTTTCCGTTGATTGTGTCCTCCTTTACCCCAGATTAATCGCATATGGACGCCCTAAAACGTCCTAAAAAACGATGAAGTGATCGCTGCACAATCACGGCATATTGAAGGGTAAAATCACCAACGCCTTCCCTAGTTCTACTACCTATAGTATTCGAACGTCAACAGTGCCCGATGTACCCGGGATTGCTACCGAATGAGAAAGATGTGCGACCTTGAACTCTTCTCGAACTTTTCGAGTAATCCGAAAAGGTAAACACGTAGGGTAATTACCTTGTAAGACCACAGCACTATCCCTATTTCTGGGGTATTTATTACAGTGCACTTACGGTAATTTTGGGATGTTTGTAATTTGCGTTATAATTACATGAAATCAAAAATAACATTAAAAAACAGAGGATATTGATAATTTAACTCTTAGAAGAGAGAATTCGAGAATAAAAATTCAGACATGGGGGATTTTAGATTCAACTATTTAGATTTATTTTGATATTATTTCAAAGATATTTGAATTTTTGGTAAATAATGAACCGATGTTTTTACCTTTTTCAACACTATTGCAGAGTGAATTAACTACTAATTATTTTTTCATCGTCATTAGCTGTTCACAAAATTTGGAAATCAACGTCAAACGTCAAGAATTAGCTCCTCAAACCATCTATTGCTAGTGCAACTAGAACAGTGTGAGATGACTTTTGCAACTAGATTTTGTACATCTAAACTTGAACAACTAAGTAGGTACCTACCTAGTCCATGTACAGTGGACTGAAATTACCACAATTTCTGAACCAACTATTTAGTAGTGCAAACCATTATCTAAATGAAGTTAACGCAGAATCTTTCTCATAAGTTATTTGTCTGAGTGTCTTGCTTTTCATAGAAATTTCGCCCAATTCGATCAACCTCAAGACAGAGAAGTTGGAAAAGGAAAATGTTGATGGTAGCTACCTATTAGGAGGCCAGGAAAAGGAATAGAGACCAAAGGGTGCATACTAGCAAAACATGAATGTGTGATGGTCGGGCCGGCGGCGGGGCGTTTGATCGCCGCCCTCCCCCCCAGCCCATGATCGCCCCCCTCGCCCCTCTCCATATCGTAAAAACGCGAATCCGACGGCTATGATCAAGTTAGAAAAATTCCGCAAACGGATTCGTATTCTGATGAAGGTTCTGCAAGTGGCTATAAGGCCACTTTTTGAAAATGTTCAAAATTTGAACAAATTTTTGCTGGAACTGTGTGCAAAAAATTTTTGCACACTTTCTAAACCAATTACCCGGAATTCTACGGTGATCTTGAAAAGAAATCCGTTTGCAGAACTAAAATATCTTGATCCGTTCTCAACTGAGGAGTAAACGAAATTTGGCGCTCGATGGTGCTGCCGTAAAACATCGTGACATTTAGCCTTAAAACTCACAAGTAAACTCACTAAGAAACAGCTGGCAAGTTGTCGGCCATTTTCTTTCTGATGTTGCGACGGATAACACGTTTAGCACACACTAGGGGTATTCACGGTCCGTTCTCGACGTGTTAACGTGTTATACGTCGAGAACGTGTTTAACGTCGAACGAATCGGTCGTAAACATGTTATCAAAGTGTGTTATTAGTCGTCGTAAGTTAACACACCCGAATGGTCTGTTAAAGTGTGTGCTAAACGTGTTATCCGTCGCAACATCAGAAAGAAAATGGCCGATAACTTGCCAGCTGTTTTCAGTCAGTTTACTTGTGAGTTTCGTCTTAGTTTTTTTGAGTTGGAGTTCGCTTGTTTGTCTCGGTTATTTTGTGAGTTATTTGAGTTGGAGTTGAAGGTATGGAGGTCTCTTGGAGATATGGAGAGAAGAGAAAGGTAGTTGGGAGGAACAAATAGATGCAATGAAAGTGAAGAAAAAATGCGAAAAACTGTTTTCTTGACCACTTCATCATCAACAAGTTCTTGTTTATAACTTTTCTTCGACATGACTGCAGTGAGTAATCCTCAAATTTTCAGTGTAAAAAGTAAAAAATTTGTAAACAATATAGGTGGCATAAAAGTTGTCTCCCGTGGTAAAAAAAACTTTGCTTGTTTCTTTGCCATGGAACAAACAATGATGGACGTTGTAGATTTTTTTCTCCTCATTTTTACCGGATTTATGGCGTTTTCCCCTTCTCGTTCACACTTCCTCCACCGTATCATACCACACAATAACCATACGACCCTAATGGCTGCGGTCTAGCCAGGTAATCGAAGAAGAAGGAGTGATGAGACTTCAACAACTTAAGCACGTTTAACACGAGTCGACTGGGGTTGTTCACGGTTTTTTTGTCTAACAAGTTTACCACTTAACACGTTTAACACGATAAGCTCAACCTTGAATACCCCTACTAGAGGTGTGTAAGACACGGTCATTTGGCGGATTCGAATCCCAAACGGTCACTCATTACAGAGACCAGGTCTTTTGAATCCGTTCACCCGTTCATTACGTTCACATACCAACTCAATCAGTGAAATGAACCTTTGTAGGTTTGTAGAGAGGCAGTTGGGTCTTTGATAAAACTAATTAATATTATGGAGAAATATTGTTCAATAATATACTTAGCTTGGGCTCTTGATGGCAAGAAATGAACAAAAAAAATACATTCCCTGATAAATCGGTTGAGTTGTTATTTTGAGACACTAAAGTAGGTATCGACACTCAAGCCAAACGGTGCATGGGATATCAACTCGAATACGATACAGTATCGATACTTTTGTAACAATACCCAACCCTAGCGCTTTTTCTCCTCATAGAAAAATAAGAAAATGCGCTAATTACCAAAATACAGTAATTCATAAATAAGGTTTTTTTATTGCAAAATAATAAAGAGTTCTTACAATACGATCACTCACCAAAGTGGTTAACCAAAGAGTCCAGAAACCAACAAATAATTCGGATTTGGAATTTGAAAGGAAGCGATCAGAACACAAACACAAGACTAACAACCAGCCGGTCAGAAGTCACACAAAAAAAGAGCGAGTTGGTAAACCGAACCAGTTGGAATCAAACAAACAACGTCCATAAGGATCCATATTAAGATTCAGGTCGTGACTCGAAAAAATGCTGAGTCGAAAAACCGAACGAGTCCGAGTAAGTGAGGAGGCGATTTGAATGAATCAAATGAGCTAAAAGACAAAAACGAACGAATGATTGATTCGAATCGTATGAATCAGTCTGAGTCTTTTTTGTCTTTCAGGTCATCGAATCGAATGAATCAGTCTTTGAGTCTTTTTTGTCTTTCAGGTCATCGATTCGAATGAATCATTCGTTCGTTTCTGTCTTTTAGCTCATTTGATTCATTCAACACTCTTTTTGGTCCATAGTTCATTCGGACTACACTTGGATGATGGAAGGTTTTGCTAAGAAAACCACTCCTTTCCGTTGATACTTCCATGTAAAAATGTTGTTGATACTTCCATAGAAAACCACTCCTTTCTGTTGATGTACTCCATGGACCTAGTATCTATGATGTACTCCCAAGTAATTTTCACACATTCTTGATCCATGTACAAACATGGATGTATACAAATACATTATACATCCATGTTGTGGGCAATTAATTTGTTTTGTTGGCCTTCTGCCGTTGTTTTCGGAATTTTTTCAGAAAACTCGATTGGTGGGATGATGAACGAATGACCGTGTTAATTTTGGCAACCCGTTCAGTTCAGACAAGGTCGTTTTGAAGATAAGGTCTTTTCAATACGTTCACTCCTGACCGACACAACTCTAACCCCTACTTTCGTGTGTGTTCACGACTGATAACACACTTTGATAACATGTTTACGACCGATACGTATAACACGTCGAAAACGACCCGACCGTGAATACCCTTATAGTTCGCCATGCAGTGAAATCACTCTCCCACCATCCATTTGAAATACACCCATAACTATGTTCCCGGAGTGTATACAAAAAGAAAATTTTTTATTGGTTAGTCAAAATAGGAGTAGTTGAAGCTGATTCACGATAAGGTGGAGATATGTAGATACTTATTCAATTTCTGAATAAGACGGTCAAGTTCTTAAGTGATTTCATTGTCATTAATTGGATCATTTCTTGTTGAGGCGCAATAGGCCCGGGCCCATTGCATCACAATGTTTTACCTTTTAAATTTAAATTTAATTTTCAGAGTTCAGGAAAATTTAAAACTTACCTTATAAATAAATAAATCTTTAAGGTTAGGAGATCGAATAAGTACCTGAATATTGAGAGGTGTTGGCATCCGACGTGCAGGAAGGACGGGAGATGACGTCACGTGCTGATAATTGGAGATTTTAGCAGGAAGGACGGGAGTTGACGTCACGTGCTGATAATTGGAGATTTTAGCAGGAAGTCCTGAAGATCTTAGACGATTCTCACTGAAAGACGAAAACTAATAAATGTTTGAGCAAAGGTACCAACAACATGTTCCAACCTAGTAATATTATGTGGAATATGATCATAACGTAGGATTAATCCTTGAGAAAATTTAAAAATTATAAATCTTGATCTGTAATTTGAACTCGATTTGTTAAAGAAAAAAATATGCAAACGAATTTGAGGAAGTGAAGTTATCTCATCAAGAAGTGACTGAGAAGCAGTGAATGCAAAACTACCTACAGTTGAATAATTTGTTTAATTATTGAAAGTCAATACACATGAAAATACATAACGTGGCACAACTATGGAAACTGAAACACTGTTTCCGTTGCAAATTTTTCAGCGTCCATAGTTCCTACCTAAACCAACAAACACGAAATTGAGATCATGAAATGGGCAAACAGGAAGGAATTCTCATGTTGACATTCCATTCTCTAAATATTAATATTTGACAAATTTGTTCTTAAAACTGGTCGTTTGAAATTAGAGGGGAGGGGGAGCTGACCAGAGCCTAACGGAAACCACCAGCAGAGTGCGCAGCCATCGGAGTTCTGAACTAAATTTCTACGGTTTATTGAGAAGTGAATTGCAATAGTAAATGTAAGAGGGTCATCCAAATAGATAAGTTTACAACTTTTTCGAAAAATCTAGAAATGCTCATTTTAATGAAACTTACAGAATACTTTACAAACATGCATTACTATTTTCCACATGGTCCTTGTGGAGTCCAAACATTTCTGCAGCCTGGGCACCAACTTTCATAGCCAGAGTCATAGACATCCACCGCCACCTCTTTTAACCACTTCTGGACAGCTTTTTGAACCTCTTGATCGTCTGGAAATTGTTTTCCACCTAAACTCTTTCAATTTAGTGAATACTTCGATATTTGGGGGAACAGGGGAGAAATTCATGAAAAAATATTGTTTGCACAGGGATTTGTGATGATAAGACATAAGATGAACTATTTTCTCCAAAAGAATGTAGAGATCCATGACAACACCAAGCACCACTCAATGCGAGTCTCCCAAGAACTTTTGACTTCGTTAGGATGGGACACCTTCTACCACCCTCCCTACGCACCCAACTAAGCACTACCTGACTTCCATCCGTTCACTAAATTGAAGACAGTTGTGGATGAAAAAGATTTATTGACGATAAAGAGGTCCAGGAATCTGTTCAGAAGTGGTTAAAAGAGGTGGCGGCGGAGATCTACGACGCTGGCATGAAAAAGCTGGTGCCCAGGATACAGAAATGTCTCGAGCTACTACGTGGAAAAATGATTTAGTATATTCGTGGAGTATTTCATAAATTTGATTGAAATGCGATCATATTTTCAAGAATGTTGTAGACTTTCTGGATGTCTCTCTAACAACCCACATCCTCAAAAATCGTGGAAATTGTGTTGAAGTCTCGTATTTCAGCACACTTAGCAATTTCCATAGAATACCAATGGAAACAGGAAAAAGTTCGTAATTAATAAGCCCCAAAGGCCAAAAAATTGTTATCTATTGAGAGTTGTTATAAAACGTTGAACGACTGAGAGTAAGACGGTTACTTTTTTTGATACCATGAGAATTCCTCGCCTAAAATACAAAATGTAAACCTACTTTAAGAGCCGTGTTTTCCATCTAGGAGGGTGGAAACAGTTAAGCAGTATTGGAAGCAATGATATAGTTATTACCTTATATAGTTCAAGACAGTTTATAGAAGCGATAGACAGAAATTTCCCATTGGGGCCTTGTCTTCAAAACTTTTTTTTTAAATCGAAAATTATTGCCTAGTACCGATCAGAACACATTTGAAGTCGGAATCAACGTTATTTATCAGCAGTACAAGTTGGAAACCACGACTCATCTACACCAGAGCTCTTATGAAGCCTCTTGGCATCATTTGAGCCCTGCAGTAGGCACAATATGGCGAAGCAATGCTTCTACGCAGAATTCGAAGTCCTTTCTGGGAGTTACCTGAAAACGAGGAATAAACTGTCAGTGTTGTTATCATCAATACAGGATGAAACACGTCGTCGACATTGTGGAAAAATGTAGAAAAGAGTCATATTTGATTTTATGTTGTTTTCATTGATATTTCCGAGTTTGAAAAAGGGAAATTTGAAATTTTGAAGGATGGAGCATGTTTTTGTGTAATTTATGGATTTCGAGTACTTTATGGATTAACGTAATTTATCTTTTATAATGGGTTTAAGTTAAAGTGAAATTAAAGTGAATATACAGGGTGTCCCCGAAAACGTCCCCCCCCCCTGCTAAAATCGTTCAGGAAGTGGTAAAAACGGAAATTTTTTTCTGAATCTTCATGATTTTTCTCAAGGATCTCAAATATGACTACGGTGCGCATTGCGCAATCGTGCGCAACGCACACCAACTTCGTTTTTTCAACTCAGACCCCCCATTTTTAGGACGTCCCACAGTAAGACTTGGGCGTCCTTATGCGATCGATCTGGGGTGAAGTTGGACAACACTCAACAGAAAAAAAAAAAACCACACAGTAATCCGTTTTAGACCATTCTGAATCCAAATCCGCAAAAAAAAACCATAGGTGTATGTCTGTGTGTGTGTGTGTATGTGTGTGTGTATGTGTGTGTGTAACAAAATCTTGTGTACTCTGCACAGGCCTTAGTTCTCAACCGATTTTCCTGGTTCTTTTTTTGTTCGTCGCGGAAAACTATCTAGTTGTGCACTACGTCGCCGGAATTTCGAATTTTGCCTCTTAAGGGGAGGAAAGGGGGGGTTAATGCTCGAAAAACGTGCGTTTTTGGGCATAATCTTGTGTACTCTGCCCAGGCCTTAGTTCTCAAACGATTTTCCTGGTTCTTTTTTCGTTTGACGCGTAATACTATCTAGTTGTGCACTACGGCGCCGGAATTTTGGATTTTGCTTTTTAAGAGGGGGAAAGGGGGGGTTAATGCTTAAAAAACGTGCGTTTGCGTGCATAATCTTGTAAACTCTGCCCAGGCCTCAATTTCCAACCGATTTGCGTGTTTCTTTTTTTGTTTGACTCAAATAACTTCCGAGTTGTACATGATTTTACCAGAATACCAAAATTCGCAAGGGGAGGGGGTGAGTGGGGGGATAATATTCACAAAATATCCGATTTTTCAATATTTTGGTTCCTTTACTACTTACTAATTGTACCCAAGCTTTGAAATTGAGGAAAAATTCTCATTATACCTCCGAATTTTCATGAATTATTCTCTGTACCACCATGGAACTAATAGTGGTGCCACCATGGTGCCATAAACCGCTTATTTCGTGGTTTTTTTTTTTTGTGTTTCACCTTGAATACGGATGTGAACTTCGACGAACTGCCTACCAAAACTAACAGATGAAAGTTCAATGTTACGACGTATTTCCGTTTTGGTGCCAGACTGGCACCATTGTTGGCGTTGGGGTGGTGTGGGGGGGGGGGGGGGGTAACTCGAATTCGCATGTTGGGTATCGTAGATCATGGATTTTAAAATGCTCTTCAGATTCGAGGCTCCCATGCCGCTAGAAATGTTAAGGTGGATAATGGTGGGGGGGGGGGGTTAGTATTTCTTGCCTAAAGTAATGAATAAATTACATCGAGTGAAACAGTTTTATCGCTTACCAACTGGTTTAACTGATCTAATGCTTATCCAATGGGACGTCCCCTGGAATGCATGCATTACTAAACAATATGTTTTCAACTCAGACCCCCATTTTTTATTGCAGATTCGGATTCTACGTAAAATTTCATGAACATTTCACCCCTCAACCGATTTTTTTTGTTGCGCGCAACCCGCTCAGTGCGCGCTCAAAGATGCGCAACCGCAAGGTTGTGTCAAAATGTGCATGTACGAAGTACCTAAGTGTGATACATGATGTTTTAGTATTTTTTACGCTGAATCACGTGGTGATGTTAGTTTCTTGATTTTACTGCATTTTTATCAAATTATCGACGAAAAATTAACTTTAAAAAAAGGAAAATTGCATTTTTACTCATTACGCATCTTCTGTTAATAAATTGAAATTTATGTTTTGACATTAAAAAAAACTCCGATCGCACGTAATTTATTGCAGTATTTTAGAGAACCTTGCTTCATAGCTACCGATATGTAGCTATGATTTTGTTTACTGGTAGCAGCATTGCATTTTTTGTGATAAAAAAAAAGTGCCGCGAAAAATTCCTTGACCCCCAGCCAAAAGACATGTCTATGTCAAAACGATTGTTTATCACACTGGACTCTTCACTAGTAATTTCACAAGGACTCTCTACCTACTTGTAATTTCTCGTGAAAAACCCGTCCTGTCTACTTGAAAATCTTTTCTCGATTATCTTGGAAACAAGTTTTTAAGTAGACAGCCCCTAAAAAAAATGCCCTTGAAAAATGCAATTTTCCTTTTTTAAAAGTTCATTTTTCGTCGATAATTTGATAAAAATGCAGTAAAATCAAGAAACTAACATCACCAAGTGATTCAGCGTGAAAAATACTAAAATATCATGTATCACACTTAGGTAATTCGTACATGCACATTTTGACACAACCTTGCGGTTGCGCATCTTTGAGCGCGCACTGAGCGGGTTGCGCGCAACAAAAAAAAAACGCTTGAGGGGTGAAATGTTCATCAAATTTCACGTAGAATCCGAATCTGCAATAAAAACGCTGCAAATTATTACACAACGGTTTATTATTTTTATATAGATCACTCGTCTACAAAATCACCAACCATCCAATATGAAGAGAAAAATTAAAAAAAAAAAAAAATCAAAATCACCAACCATTGATCGCATTTTGGTCAGCTCTAATTTGAACGGAGATCAGGCCTCTTTTGCGATTCACACGCGTGTTTGGATTTATATATATATATATATATCAATATAAACCCTTAAATTTTCGTAGGGAGCGAACGGTTTGTCCTACAGAGCTCCGCGTGGTCTCAAAAAATTTTAAAAATTCTATAGAATCTTAATTTGAAGGAAAAACAATACCTTTATATCGAAATTTTTTGAGTTAGGGCGTTTTCAAAATTTCAAAATTGATTTTGGAACCCTTAGGAGTGACCTACATCAACCAAAAGCTTCGGGGCACAACTAGACCCCAAATGGAGCCCATATACCAAATTTCATCAAAATCGGTCAATGCTAAGTGGCAAAAGTGCCGCGTACGGCGGACGGACGGCCAAATTTTTATTCGATTTTTGGATTCTACGTACCTTGAAACGTAAACCATCAAATTTTGAGGGGGTGTTAAAATTTTTTTTTTCTTGGTCGATTCCAAAGGTTCATTATTGAAAATAATAAACCAAAATGGGGGTCTCATTTGAAAAAACGAAGTTGGTGTGCGTTGCGCACGATTGCGCACGTGCGCAATACGCACCGTGGTCATATTTGAGATCCTTGGGAAAAATCATGAAGATTCAAAAAAAATTTTTCGTTTTTACCACTTCTTGGACGATTTTAGCAGGGGGGGGGGGGGGGCGTTTTCGGGGACACCCTGTAGAAAATTCCGGAATATTTTGCTGTTTTTTTTTTTCAAAATTAAACTCGTTTTAGCAACTAATTTCACAGGATTTCATGTTTACTTGGCCGTAAGACGTTAGTTAACAGCAATCGAACCCGCACGTTTCCTGAAAATTTCGTTCGGTTTTGCCTGAAGAACTACCTAGTCTCACCTCTGCCATACAAAGAAGCAATACGCGAGTAAAAATATTAATTTTGATTTTGGCGGACCCACTTTTTTCGGCGATTGTCGACATGAATACAAAACTTCCCTATCTCCATTAAAGAGGAAGAGAATTTCAACAGATAACTGAAATAGGTGAGATAATGAATAATACTATATTTGAAAATTGTCGAGAAAAGGCTGATTTTTTAAATAATAGGAAAGTCTGCATTAAATATGTAGGCAATATTTCCATTGACAAAGCTTTGACATAGAACATCACAACAAATACAATAATGTAACCTGAGAATTGTGGAAAACAATTGAAATTCAAGGCCTAGTCAAGGGATTTCATATTTCAGTGAGATCCCTTAAATGACAGCAGGCCTCAGTGTTTTCGAAAGAGCCTGCAGATCCTTTTCTTTCAGTGTAGGTAATTAATGGGGCTTCAAGCCTGTAGGAGACACAGGTATATTGAGTCTACAGCACAAGGCCACCAATGAATAATTTACGATTCAGATGAAAATACGAAACATGTACCGGAAAAATCCAATACTGAGGCCTGCCATCATCGCTGAAAAATTGGCAATATGAGAGTTGAGACAAAAGTCGAAGATACTCGACGTCGAGAAATGTATGAACTTACATACAATTATTAAAATTTAAGGTGGTCATCAAGGTACGACCATATATTTATTTAAAAAATGAAGATAGTCCCAACAAAAGCAACTAAAACTAGGAATTGCGTGGAAATGTTAGTAAAAATTAGTGATAGCTGTTTAACCTATTTTCTACTGCGGATGGGCTTGTATTACAGAAATCCCCGTTTTGGCTCTATTTGCAAGGTCTTTCTTTGTTCGATGTGGTTATGTCGAGGGGGACAGATTTCGGCAATATCCTCGTGGTTCATTGTTTATTGGAAGTTAAGAGCACTTTCGCCGAGTCAGCATCGTCAGAACTTCTGGATAGTTTATTTACAATAGGCGGATCCTCAGTCTTCTATCTTTCTTGTTTGTAGATTAGTAGGTAGGTAGTTATCATTGACCTTGGTGAAAAAAGGTGGGGAGATAATAAATTGATGGATTTGTGGTGGGTTCAACGTACTTACCCCGGTAATCTTAGGTTTGTAGAACAAGATGTCTAAGAGTAGTCATTTTGCAATTTGGGATTCAAATTTGATGATACAGATCCAGTGTCTAGTGAATGGCAGGAGTCAATGCTGAGAAACCTTCCCAGAAAAGAGGGTTCTTGAAGGTTGAGATGTAGAGCAGGAAATATATCTAGTTTTTTATAGAGAACAGAGATATGCCAATGCTGACACAGCTGAATGGGACCTTGTTTGGTTCAGATCCTTAGTTTCAAAGGCCTTTAGTACGGGTAGATGGGTGTCTAAAATTTGGTTGGCAGAGAGCACATGTTCATTTTCAATTACAGAACAGAATCACATCTCTACGTGTACTTAAAAACGTCTGCCAAGTTGGGTGGGCAGTATAGCTTCCTCACTCATTGTAACATGGACGTAAAGAATCAGTTGGCGAAAACTCGGCGCTGCGCGCCTCGGCGGGGGCTTCGCCCCCTGCACCCCCGGATGATTTCCGCTTAGAGCCTAATGGCTTAAATGTGACATACCTTGAAAAGGTTTTTGCTCCCTCTCCCTCTTTATCATTCTTCCACTGTAATATTTAAGCTCACTCAGCTGATCAGTGACCACTCAGGCACCTTCAGCATTCTCCATTGACCCGCCCTTTCAAATTTCAGGTTCCTGCGTTCAACAGGAGAGGAAATGGCCTTGGAGCTCACTCAGCTGATCAGTGACCACTCAGGCACCTTCAGCATTCTCCATTGACCCTGCCTCTCAAATTTCAGCTTCCTGCGTTCAACAGGAGAGAAAATGGCCTTGGAGCTCACTCAGCTGATCAGTGATCACTCAGGCGCCTTCAGCATTCTCCATTGACCCGCCCTCTCAAATTTCAGGTTCCTGCGTTCAACAGGAGAGGAAATGGCCTTGGAGCTCACTCAGCTGATCAGTGACCACTCAGGCACCTTCAGCATTCTCCATTGACCCTGCCTCTCAAATTTCAGCTTTCTGCGTTCAACAGGAGAGAAAATGGCCTTGGAGCTCACTCAGCTGATCAGTGACCACTCAGGCACCTTCAGCATTCTCCATTGACCCTGCCTCTTAAATTTCAGCTTTCTGCGTTCAACAGGAGAGAAAATGGCCTTGGAGCTCACTCAGCTGATCAGTGATCACTCAGGCGCCTTCAGCATTCTCCATTGCATGCGCAGCGGCTATTGCTTGACCAATTTGATTGAAACTTATAGGGTGTCTCTTAGAAGTTAGTCCCTAACTAACCTTGAAATTTGAGCAAAATCGGTTCATTAGAAACCGAGGTTCCAGGAAATTCACGTTTGCGCATGCGCACTCGCTCCAATTGGTCCGAAGGTGCTGAAATTTATAGGGGACCGTCTAGGACCTAACCCGCACAATCCCTGAAAATTTCATCAAAATCGGACCACAGGTTAGTATAGTTTTGCCCGGGACAAGGATTGACCACAGACAGACCGACAGACAGACAAACCGACAGACAGACAGACACGGAAACAAAATTGTTCGGGAAGCTCTAAAACGCAAAAAGCAAGTGGAAATTTTGATTTTGGAGGACATTTTTTTTTTTCACTTCTTTCACGAATACAAAGCTTCCCTACCTTCGGTAGTGAGGAAGCAAAATTAAAATGTACTCTCTTTCCAAACCAAATTTAAACCAAATTTTAGATACTTATCTACCCGTACTAAAGCCCTTTAAAACTAAGGATCTGAACCAAACAAGGTCCCACCCCGGCTGTGTCAGCATTGGCATATCTCTGTTCTCTTCAAAAACTAGATATATTTCCTACACTATATCTCAACCTCTAAGATCCCTCTTTTCAGGGACGGTTCCTCAGCATTGATTCCTGCCATTCACAAGACACTGGAGCTCCACCAACAAACTTGCTTCAATAATTGCAAAATGATCTACTCTTGGAAATCTTGTTCAACAAACATACCTGGGTACTTGGAACCTGCCACAAATGCATTCATTAATTACCACCCCACTTTTTTCATCTACTAATCTACAAACAAGATGAATGCAAGACTAAATCTGCCTATTGCTTCCTCACTACCGAAGGTAGGGAAGCTTTGTATTCGTGAAAGAAGTGAAAAAAAAAAATGTCCTCCAAAATCAAAATTTCCACTTGCTTTTTGCGTTTTAGAGCTTCCCGAACAATTTTGGTTCCGTGTCTGTCTGTCTGTCGGTCTGTCTGTGGTCAATCCTTGTCCCGGGCATATATTAACCTGTGGTCCGATTTTGATGAAATTTTCAGGGATTGTGCGGGTTAGGTCCTAGACGGTCCCCTATAAATTTCAGCACCTTCGGATCAGCTGAGTGAGCTCCAAGGCCATTTTCTCTCCTGTTGAACGCAGGAAGCTGAAATTTGAGAGGGCGGGTCAATGGAGAATGCTGAAGGTGCCTGAGTGGTCACTGATCAGCTGAGTGAGCTCCAAGGCCATTTCCTCTCCTGTTGAACGCAGGAACCTAAAATTTGAGAGGGCGGGTCAATGGAGAATGCTGAAGGTGCCTTAGTGGTCACTGATCAGCTGAGTGAGCTTAAATATTACAGTGGAAGAAAGATAAAGAGGGAGAGGGAGCAAAAACCTTTTCAAGGTATGTCACATTTTAGCCATTAGGCTCTAAGCGGAAATCATCCGGGGGTGCAGGGGGCAAAGCCCCCGCCGAGGCGCGCAGCGCCGAGTTTTCGCCAACTGATTCTATACGTCCATGTTACAATGAGTGAGGAAGCTATACTGCCCACCCAACTTGGCAGACGTTTTGTAAATAGAATCCAGCCTGAAATTCTGACTCGGCGAAAATGCTCTCAACTTTCAATAAACAATGAATCAGAAGGATATTGCCGAAATCTATCCCCCTCGACATAACCACATCGAAAGAAGAAGAGTTTAGTTTTTTAATGTTAACCCTAGGATGGCACACCTACTTTTCGCATACATAAACGGCACACTGGGGTCAATTCTGACCCCAAAATTTAAATTCCTCTAATTTAAATTTCAGACAGAAATTTAAATTTATTTTTAGGTTGTAAAAATCTATTAATAGCCTGTTTGTTGAAATATATACAAAAAAACAGTTTAAACCTGGAACAAATTTCGGTTTCGAATATAGTTTCGTAAAAAGTCAATAAAAATATGGAAATAAATGAAATTTCTAAAACTTGAAATTATAATATAATTAAAATTGGAATCTATTAAAAAAACCCTTCAACAAAATATTATTTTGTTGAAGGGTTTTTTGGTTTATTATTTTCAATAATAAGCCTTTGGAATCGAGCAAGAAAAAAAAAATTTTAACCCCCCCTCAAAATTTGATGTTTTACGTTTCAAGGTACGTAGAATCCGAAAATCGAATAAAAAAATTTCCGTCCGTCCGCCGTACGCCGTCCGCCGTACGCCGTACGCGGCACTTTTCTTAGCAACACTGGACCGATTTGGTTCAAATTTGGTATATGGGCTCCATTTGGGGTCTAGTTGTGCCGCGAAGCTTTTGGTTGATGTAGGTCACTTCTAAGGGGTGAAAATTAAGGGTTGAAATTTTCAAGAGTGCCCTAGCTCGAAAACTCTCGAAATAAAGGTATCGTTTTTTCACCAATTTTAAATAGTACAGAATTTTTAAAAATTTTTGAGACCACCCGGAGCTCTGTAGGACAAACTGTTCGGTCCCTACGAGTATTTGAAGGTTTTCCTTCGATAAAACAGAATCATGAGTGTGAATCGCAAAAGAGGTCTAATCGCCGTTCAAATTTTATCTGACTAAAATGCGATCGCTGTTCATTTCTTCGATTTGTATACAGTTTTGCCTTCTGCGTAACCAGTAATCAAATTTCCATATCAAGCTTTCTATTTTTCGAATCGAGTGTGAAGCGTTTAGTTCTTTCTAATAAACTTGATTGTGAAGGTGTGAAGCCATTATAGTGTGGTAGGTAGTACCTACCAATAGGTAGGTGTGGTAGGTAAAAAAAAATTGGTAGGTAAAACAATGTTTGTAGGTAAAAAACGCTGCAAATCATTGCTCACTGATCAGCTGAGTGAGCTCCGAAGCCATTTTCAATGCTATTGAATGGAAGTGCTCTTCCAGGCGTCTCCAGCATTCGAGGATATCTTCTTCACTCCTCACATCACTGATCAGCTGAGTGAGCTCCAAAGCCATTTTAATCCTATTGAATGGAGGTGCTCTTCCAGGCGTCTCCAGCATTCGAGGAGATCTTCTTCACTCCTCACAACACTGATCAGCTGAGTGAGCTCGAAAGCCATTTTCAATCCTATTGAATGGAAGTGCTCTTCCAGGCGTCTCCAGCATTCGAGTAGATCTTCTTCACTCTTCTGATCACTGATCAGCTGAGTGAGCTCCGAAGCCATTTTCAATCCTATTGAACGCAGGAGCTGAAATTTGAGAGGGAAGGTCAAGGGAGAATACAGATGGTGGTAGGTGCTATTGATGGAGAACCAGTGATCTATACAGAAGGATGATCTATACAGAAAATAATAAACCTTTGAGCAATGATTTGCAGCGTTTTTAAAATAGATTCCACTATCAGCATTCCAAGTTGACAATATTTGGAATCAAATATAAAAAAAAAAAATCATTTAATTCTATGGAATAGTTTCGATAATAGATCAGCTCAAAGATGGCCCTTTTTTGAGTTAGACTGACGACTTTCACCAGCACTTTTATTTCTCTGCTTTTCAAAAAAATTGTATTATCACTCCTGTATTATTGTGAATTTTTATAGTAGGTATACTTGCTTTGGCTCAAAGTAGGGGCTTCTCACGGTAAATGGAAAAACAAGAAATTTAGAAATCAATATACGTATGTATAAATCTTGGCACACCTATTCTTCGCATACATAAACGGCACACTGGGGTCAATTCTGACCCCAAAATTTAAAAGGCAAAAGAATGAACAGAAAGTCACATTGGGGTTAAATAGTCCCCCACACAAAAAAGTCAACCGATTATAGCACACTGGGGTCAGATGTGGCCCATAGCACGTTACTGACCTTAACCACTGACAAAGGGGCTCAGAAGGAGTTCCAACTTTATTTACAAAATATCCCTGTTCGAAGAAAATTTTTTTTTTTATAGATACACGGCCAAATGTAAATCGTGGGGTCACGAATGACCCCGGTGTGACATCCTAGGGTTAACTGGTCATTTCATCTCGACCAAGAAAATGTTTATTTATTTTGATTTTATTTCTCACGCGCAGATCCCATTAAACTTTCAATGAAGGGGAAGAAACCTACCTTCAGAAAATGTCGAGTACAGAAGTTCTAGAAGGTGCCAGGAGGAGTTCTCAGCCGAGTTCTCTGCATTCAAGGCTCGTGGATTCTGTTGTTATCAATATATCATGCAATCGCCAGAGTTCTCTGCATTCAAGGCTCGTGGATTCCGTTGTTCTCCATATATCATGCAATCGCCAGAGTTGATCAAGAATAGGTTCCTAGGGAGCGTTGAGAAGGCGTTAAATTTGGTAAAAACTGAGTACAACATTCCGTCGTTGTCAGAGCAACATGGCACAACTTCATTTTTGGCCATATGAGTTAGGCACGGTTCTAGATTCAAAATTTCGCGCCGGATCGAGTGGTAACATCAGTTTTTCGTTTGGAGCGCTAGTTTCGTCAGAATCGCTAATTAAGTCAACACTGCATAACTGCTTTTTGATATCAACATAGCACAACTCCCGCGCCCACCATGGAGAACGAGTGGTCTGATGATAACGAGGTTGATGATAACGAGAAAGATTTTTAGTTTTCTAGTGGTTTTTTCTCGATTACCTTGAAGTTTTTTGGTGCAAACAACTAACTAAATAAATACTGAGTAATAATGCGTAGTTTTTTCGTCGTTTCTAGGATTATTTATAGGTAGATAGTTGCTGAGAAATTCCTCTTGAAGTTGTGCCATGTTGCGCACTTCGAGATGAGTTGTGTCATGTTGGTTCACCATGTCAAATTAGATTTTTGCACTAGTTTTCGGTTTCTTTATTCATTAATGTAATTATAGTTAATACTAACTCACCAGTTTCAAGAAACAATATTATCTACCTACATAAATATTACCATGTCAGCATGTACCAATTTCAACTGCTAACAGAAATCTCGACATTCTAGACATCCGAGGATGAAATGGTGGGGTTGGCGGAGTTGGAAAAATTAGTACAATTCGGTCAGTCGCCCGGCTTTAATTATTCCTCATACTCCAAAGGCGTGTTGGCTGAGTTGGATTTAAAGGGATCGGTGACGTGCACCGTTAATGACGTGGGTGAACTTCAGATAGCAACAGATGCAATCCCATTGCTTCCATCGACAGGTTTGTACTTGAACTCGTGAAGAGCATGTTTTTGTCCTCATGATTTTTATCATTTACCTGAAGTTTAACTCTCATAAAAACGCACACATCACCCTAGTGTTGGTAATAGTTTCAACAGTTACAACGTTTTTTTGTAGCTTGCGAGGAACAATCAGAAGGACTCTTTCAGGAAGCTGGTGTAGTCGCTAATGAGATCAGGATACACGATACCACCAGATCATCTCCGACAGGTTCGTAACTAATGAGAATGTGTTGACGACCTCCTCAATCTAAGTTTACTATGATTGATTCTTGACAAAATATATATATTTTTTCAGCTTACGAGGAATTCCCTGGTGAGGAGAGGAACCTCTCTGCTGCATTTTTTAATATAGAGCCACCGATAAGCCACGATCGAACTGAAGACCTTGAAGAAGCAGGTTTGTACTAAAAATGGCTGAATTCTATCTAGGCCACTCATGCCTTTGCCAAGGTACCTAATTAGCTCTTATGATAGGAAAAGAATCCCCTATTAATTGTCTATGCCAATTGTTGCAGGTAATGAGGAATCCACACAAAATACTCAAAGAGAAAAACGACAGGAGAAAATTGTTCCAGGATGGAAACGAAAATGAAACGCCTTCGCGGGGAAATGTATACTGGTTACAGACGGAAGAACCGAAATAGTTCCAACGCTATCATCCATGATGTTCCTGTAAGTGCACGATCATTACAGCCACGATGTGATTCGAAGAATTGTGAAAAAAGTAAGTTGCGTCAATGCTCAACAGTGACGGAGGAAGACAGAAAAAAACTCTTTAGTGCTTTTTGGGAGACCATGAGATGGGAAGAGAAGAAAATGTATCTTTGCTCTCTAGTTGTCGATAAAAACCCAAAACGTCAAACTGCTGCCCCAATGAACCTAAATAAAAAGCGTGCTGTATCCTATTTTTATAATCTGAAAGTTGACATGGAATTGAGGCCAGTCTGTCGAAAAATGTTTCTGAATACTTTCGGTATTAAAAACTCAACGCTTCGTCACTGGTTGTCCAACCATAGTAATCGCATAGGAAACGACTCTCGGCGAGCTGAACCCTTGCATGATGCTGTGCAAGGAGATGACAAGCCAGGTGACGACGAGCCAAAACCTCTTGGAAGACGTTGGTCATCGTTGGCACTTCGTCGGGTTCACCTTGAGTCGTTCCTTGAACGGATACCAAGAATGCAATCGCATTATTGTCGATCATCTTCGACTAAAACTTACCTCCAGTCTGACATCGTTTCTATGGCCCAGTTCTACGCCATTTAAGTTCTACGCAGAAAACTGATAACCCAAAGTCTGGCCCGTCCAAATAAGTTAAAACCTTACATTAGTTAAAATACGTAAGTTAAAACCTTAAATTGGTTACCATTTTAAAAACTTAACTGAGTTACCAAGAGACTGAAAAAAAGTTATAACTTGACTGATTTTTATTTTTCAGAAGAGCTGTTGTGATAATATCTAGTTTTTAGTTAGGATTTTCTATTTTGTTCCTCAAAGTTTTTTTTATTACTTTCATATAATGGCATTCTACGGAAATTATTTGATTAAGAAATTTTGTTCAAAAATTGTGATTCTTATTAGTTACCTACCTGATTTAATTCTATTTACCTGATGTTCTAAGTTCAATACTGGAATGGCAATTCTCGCATAGCATAAATATGTTTTCCTATACTTTTAGATTTGCAAATAAAAGGTGATCACTTTAGACGGAGTAACAATTTTTTAGTAACAATACCACCAAAATAAATCAATCTAGCATGATAGCAACATAGCACAACTGTTTGATAATGATCGGACAACATGGCACAAGTGCACTATATTATGATGAAATGGGCGATCTTTCTTCACGTGGTGTTTTTATGATGAAGATCGAAAAGATGAATCGAAAGAAAGAGAAAAATGATCAATTAATCAATCATGAGCATTTTAAATCAGTTTTTTGTCCCTCCTGAAAAGTAGCTAAAATGGAGTTGTGCCATGTTGCTCTGACAACGACGATTCATGAAACGTTTCAGTAATGATGATGTAATGATGATCATTGTAAGATGATCTTGGGTAAAGTAACTTAGAATACTGAATAGCGCAATCAAGTTTGAAAATGAAGGATGAAAAAGTGGAACGTAAACTTTTAGAGTCCTAATCGCTTAGTACTGCTTTATACGGAAAAAACGGATCTGCAGGCAGCAGGATAAGCCATTAGGACTCTGCAAAGACAACGATCTAACTAGTAGGTACCTACTGTACCATCAATGACCTTCCTTCACAAATAATCGAATGATACTTTCAGAAACGATAGATTTTTCTCGACTGATTTGAAAAATCCAATCAAACACAATGACTTCCAAAAATGCGCCTTCAATAGCCTAGGCTTGGGATACCAGTTGTCTCGTCCAATCACAGCACATTCACCTTAGTAACTCATCATAGATTTTTCAACTTTTTCTTAACCGTCTTCTATCGAAAGCCTCTCAAAAATCTGTGTACTTACAAACCTTGATAATTGAGAGTGAAGTACCAACCTACCACTAAATATAATCAACATCTGATGCGAGCCTTAACACTACTTTCAACTCTGAAAAAAATATCCCCTCAAACACGGAGCGCCCCATAAAGAAAAAAATTAATAACTCGAATTTTTAATAAGGAGGACGCTCAGGACTCACCCGACGCCGGCCCTAGGGATAAAGGAATATCAAGAAGGTGGGAGATAAGGATGAAAGGAATGCCCCTGAAAACAACTACCAGTTCAGGAATGATCCGAGCAGGACGCGGGTGGTGACACCACGGAGTACGCCTACCGAGATGTCCAACTCCAGCACTTTTTCCTCACCACCTCCGACATTACCCGGATGTTGTTTGGCGCAAGTCCACGTCCGGGGTCTCAGTCGGTCGCCGTTCGTTTCTCGAACCGGGTCAGTATTTCATTGAAGAACCGGCGCTCAAAGTTTAAAAGTTGTTCCTAAATTTGAAATGTTCGAGGATTTTTGAAATTTATTAGTGCACCTGCCTGGGGAATTTCGAAACTAAAAAGATTGCCGCTGGAATCATCAAAATCGAACAATAATTGCCGGCAAAATGTGGGGAAAATCTAGCTGAATAAACAGTTTTCCCACATATCGCCGGAAATTATTGTTAGATTTTGATGATTCCAAGGGCAATTTTATAGTTTCGCAATTCCCTAAGCATGCACTAAAAAATTTAGAAAATCCTAGAAAATTTCAAATTTAGGTACAACTTTACAACTTTGAGCGCCGGTTCTTGAAAGAAATACTAACCCAAAACGAGGATTGTACGGCGACCGACTAACACCCCCTTATTTACACCCTTAGTAATCCTACCCAAGCGAAAAAAAATAAGTTCATTATCAAAAACGTAAACTAAACTTCCAAAATATTGCAGCGAAGAAACCGATTCCATTCGAGATTGGTTAAAATTGAAATATTCTAGCATCGTTGGTTGAAGTTGATTAGTAATAGGAACTTGGAGAAACTGAAGATTTCTCGAACACAGCTTTTCTTCTTTGGATTAGAGATACCATTTCAGGAACCTGGAGAATAGATTCTGAAACCAAACCTTGTTAAACATACATAGAAATATCAAGGTAGATAAAAGTCAAAGAATAAATAATGTAACAACCCGAACTAACTAATCAGCATGACTGATAGATGGTTCTTCAGTAGGGAAAGGCGTGAAAGATTAACCGGGCAAGAGAATGATTAGGCGATGTTTTCGCCAGAAGACTCACACTTCAGATCGAGAAATAAAAATAGGTACACTAAGTAAAGGGTCAACAAAGATCCCAACCCCAACCTAAGATCCCAAAGAACCCAACTCCAAGAAAGGTCCCAAGAACCCAACCGAAAGTAAAACTAGGTAGGTACCATTTTGGCAGGAGTCAAGCTAATGATTTCGCTGACCAAGGCAGCAATATTAAATATTCTCAACAATATTATATATTTGGTCAAATTTTGACCAAATCTACGATACATGGATTAATAAAATGGGTAGATAGCAAAATGTACAAGAGGAACTACATAACCTTGGACGGATTGGGATGTTGAAAGTTGAGTCGTGCAGAACAGACGATGATTTCGGAACTGCTCGAGAATTGACGCCATGATGGAAACTCTGCACTGGGTCGCCTTCGATCACATGAAACCGCCATCGTAGGTACCTATAATATAAAGGATACTTAGGAACATAATAGGTACATGCGAAAATACATAATTAAGTTGAGGTTAAGACCTAGTTAAGAAATTCTTAATTCTATGTACTACTAAAAAGAAAGTGTGTGCAACCAAAAGCATCAATTATTGTTTAGTAATGCTAACATTGCCAAAGGTCATCTGGCAAGGATATCAAGGCATCTGGAAGGCCGTCCTCAACTGGAGAATCTTACCCCCCCCCCCCCCCCCCCCCCGAGCTACATCCCTCCGACAAATTTAAAATTTCGGTTACGCAGTGCACAACTAGATAATTATACTTAAATTCTCTAGTGATTTGGCCGAACTCGCAAGTTTTTTCGGCGTACACCCCCTCCTACAATAAAATTGGGCATTTCGAGAGAACAAATTTGACCATAAAATGAAGATGAATGGAAATTGAGTTCAAATCAGTAAGAATCGGGTCTCTTCAATAGTCAAAAACTAGTTCCGAACACTAATATAATAAAACTTAACAAATAGGCAAGTTTAATTACGCAATTAATTAATACGAAAAATAGTTTGAAAAATGCATGTAAATTCCGAGAAGGTTCGGTTCGGTTTATCCGTATTCTCAACGTATCCTCAACCTAGCACCATAAATTATGGATACGAACGCGCCGTATCCCATCCGGCTCCGTAATCTGGCGGTAGAAAACGCCGTAAGGTAACGTTCAAGTAAAAACATCCTAGATGGGTTCTAATTCCATGATCTTTGGAATCAGAGTCTAACTTTGAATCACAACAATCCTGTTGGGAGAAAGCAGAAAACCAATATGGCGGTTAAAGGGGTTGAAGAAACAGGTAGGAAATAGCTGAGAACAAGTACCTTCAGTCAGGGCTAGAAATGAAGAAAGACGAATTATCGTCAACATTCAGAAACTGAGCGTAAAAATACGGATTTCTAGATCGATGAACTGAATTGTGCAGAAGGTTTGAGCCAGTTGTAGTGTTGAGTAGACGCATCTTGGAGATGTTGTACATCCAACATAGCACTGGGCACAGAAACACCATTTTCACTAAAAACGAACGCATAACAGGCCATTTCACTCCCGAACGCGAACTTCCGACACACATAAATACCTACAGTTGAGGGAAATTAGGAATTCTTAATCCAGGAGAAGACAATGAAAGCACTTCACAGCAAACGGAGGACAAAACAAGAAAGAGAACCACAAGTACAGAAGCCACACTAGCTAACAACTCACTTGTCCCAAGTACTCTGTGCATCAACTCAACAAGTAGACTGAAGGTGGGTACCCCCTCCTACTCAACCAGTCAGAAAGGGACAGTGTCGCCAACTGCGTGGAGGGAAGAGACAAGGGTGTGCTATTTGAAGCTGGGTTCACATGAGGGCGTTCGACGCGGTTGCGGTTGACGCGTTCGGCCATTTGATTGGCGGCGCCCACTGGGCTGAAAGCTGAATGTGGGAGCCCGAGAAGCGTTCTGATTGGTGGAGCTCCAGGACGTAGTTATAGCGGAAAGAACCAGATCGCGTTCACGGCCGGTTCACGATCGTTTGTTCCCAACCTCATCACAACAAGTCACCTTGTTTATCACATATTTTTCTCATTGGTGCGTAACCGGCCGCATCCAAGTAATTAATTTGATAACATTTAGTTATATTCGCGATATGTACGAAAAAATCGGGCGATATTCAATAATACACTGGGTTTCAAACGTTTCTAAGGGTGGCAGTTGTCGATTCAACATTCGAACAACTGGCGATAGGGACAACAACAATTGCATGAGGATCTTTTGCCTCGATTGGTATTTCCATGTAATACCTATTTGCAAATTGAAATGATGATGAAACGAAAAGTTATCAATTTCTGGTCATTCGAAAGGATTTGAAAAGAAGCGGTATGAAGAGTGTGGCCTCTCCTCCCCGCCTCTTCCGTAGTAGTTGAACTACTAGTAGTGAGGAACTACTGTAGTTCCTCAATCCTAGCTGATAGTAGATAGCGCCACTGAGGCAGCCTCAAAAATGCTTGCACGCCATTTTAACGTTGGCTTTCTTCTCTGTTAACTTGTCTCCATTACTCTGTGGCGGCGCCTCAGCCGCCTGAGTACTTTTGGAGTGGACTGTCGCGTTTCAAAAATTCTGATATTCTTCTTCTTCTTCCAAGTTAAATGTCCTGGCCGCAGCCATGCCGGACATAGGTATTTCTTTTATGGGTGGTGATGGTGATTCATGAAGATGGTGATGATGACGAGAATGATGAAAGAGATATTGGGGCAATGACGTTGCTATTGGCTGGCACTTTTGATAATTATAATGATTGACTAAGAAATGGTTATGGAAAATGAGTTGAGAAAGGGAAAAGAGATAATACGGTTGAGAAGGACAATGTAGGTTGTGAGGGACAGTGAAAAATGGTTATGAAAAATGGATTGAAAAAGGGAAAAGCAAAAATATGGGTTGAGAAAGGAATCTGGTTTGTGAGGGAATCATGGAATAGTGGAGATGTGGGTGGAGAGTGACAGGGCAACTAAAATTCAAGGTCACATTCCTGCACAAATTTATAAATTCTTTGGAGAGTATGGATGTTGAATTCGGCCTGAAGGAGATCAATTATGGAATCATAATGGATTCCACCAAAATTCAACAGATCCATACGTTTGGTACTTGTTCTGCCACATCTGTCCAGAATGTGGCCAAGGTCCGCCACTTCTTGCTCGTTGCTACAATGGGTGCAGTACGGTGAATCAATCTTTTCCATGAGACGACGAAAGAATGGGGTATTTCCATGGCCCAGAATGATGCGGTTGATTGCTGTGAAAAACTTTCCTTCTCCTTCAACGCCTCGGTACCAAGGTGCAACTGTAGGAAAGGGTATAATGGCCTTAGTCCAGCTACCTCGAGTCAAGCACAATTCGTCGTGTTTTCTGGTCCACTGCAAAGCCATTCTCTGTTTTAGCGTATGGACCAGATCAGTGAAAGGAACATTGGAGGGAAAGAAATCACCGGGGTGTTTGCTGAGAAATCTGGCCGTTAAATCAGCAATTTCATTGCCGGACAGATTTATATGGCTGGGCGACCACTGTACAGCTAGTTTATTATTGACAGTTAAAGCTGTAAAAGATTTCAAAATATTTTGAGTGATAAAATCGGGATTGTCTCCTACTTTCAAATTTTTCAAATATTCAATGGCTGATTGTGAGTCTGAAATAATAAGTACATTGCAGTTGGTATGGTGGGTTACAGCATGTTGAAGTGCTACAGAAATGGCATCTAGTTCAGCCTGAAATATACTAGTGGTCGGATGTCTTTTGGCTCCAGTAGCGATGTGATCAAAATCACAATAAAAAGCAAGGGCTGAGTTTCCATTGTCCATTTTTGAGCCATCTGTATAAATTTTGCAATTATAATCATGAAAATTTTTGTGAATATGTTCTAGGGCTAAAGCTCTCAACTGAGATTCGGGCAAACTGTTTTTCTTTTCAATCGTTGGAATAGTACGGTTTATTATTACTTTGTTTTTATGTGAAGGAAGTACACGGAAGGCAATTTGGTCCGGACTATAGAGGTGCACATGCTCATCTTCCACAAGGTCTACAACTGTTTGCAGTTTTTCTCTGTATTTAGCATGGTTATTGTATCTTCTTGGTGGTAGTAGAAATGAGTTTGCCATTTCCCTGAGAGGGGAGTTATATATTAGTAACCTGCTTAAATTACGCTCAGTGACATAAGATACTCTAGTGGTTATGTATACAAAATTGGTTACTGAATGTAAAGAAGGAATTGGCGATGTCTTAACTGCGCTTGTTACCTGACGAAGTGCCGTATTTTGGAAGACCTGGAGTTTTTTAATATTACGAGGGTGTCCCCAGGCATAAAGATGCAAACCGTAGTCAATTTTGGGTAGTACGAGGTGTTTCACAAGTTGTTCCTGAGTGTCAGGATGATTTCCCCAAGATGAGCCCTTCATTGATTTTAATGCAATTCTGATATTCGACGCGTCGACCGCTTCGTTATCATGACTTGTTATCACCACTTGTTTGAGCAGGGAATTCAACTGGTGTTTTGTGTGGTGAGCTTGGAAGCTGATTCACAGAAGATTCCGCCGATTACAAATCCTCTGTCCAAAAATGACAAGTTTTAGCGAACTTATTATTGACCTTGTGAAGGAGAGAAGACAGCTGTGGGACTTTAAGGTAGGGGTCACCAAGTATCTTTTATTTTACTTATAGGTATTTGTAATTTTCGTTTATTTTGGTCTCCTGTAAACATGTGAAGAATGTATCGTAATTAAATAAATGGTATATCTAATAAATATGATCTGTGATTTATGTAATGGAAACTAAATTTGATGAAAGTTTCAACCACCTGAGGACGAACTCAATCACAATGTGAAATTTAAAAAATTATATTGAAATTAGAAGGATTAAAGGATTAAAACGAGCTAGGATTCAAAACTGAAGCTTAGGATTTCCACTGAAGCGCGGGAAAATAGAAGTCGAAAAGGCGAGAAGCTGACGCGCAACCGCGACCATGTGAACCTCTAGATGCCAGCCGCGTCCCGATCGCGTTGACCGCCTCCTCGCACAACCGCGTACCCTCAGGCTGATCCTCCACTGGAAGCGTTTTGATGCGACGCGATGAGAGGCGCGATGACAAGCGGCGAGGCAGGCGCTACGAGGCGACGGAGGGTCCTCCGTTGGAGGCGACTATTCGCGCGCAGTCTGCTCTCCTGCCATGGACGCGTCCGATATTTTGACGTGATAACGTCTTATAAATTGGTTTACCGGGGACACTTCAAGAAACTGCGTTACGCTCCGCTCACGGAGGGGGTGCAGCTCCGCGCTCCCTGAAGCGCCCCCCCCCCCCCGCGTCCAACCCTTCCCGGCGCTCACAGAAGCGGGAGCGCCCCGCCCCCTTCCCTGGCACTCACTCCCCCCCCCACCCATGGGAAATACCTACTACCTACGGGAAATACCTACTCTGTGCAACTTGACAAAGAATTTTATTTTATCCTTCTTCCTACTATACGAATGAATATTAACATTAAAATTATTTTACCACTCAAAGTCGTTGTCACGTAAAACTTTCGCCCGTATACTGACTTTACAGGCAACAACACAGGGTTTTTTTTTTCTGGAGAGCAGTTATTTAAATTTTCGACGGTTGGTGCAGAGTCGTCGCTATTGGGTTCATCCAATACTGCAAAAACGGGGGACCCTCGGCGAGTACCACCATCTCCACCAGGATTTGAAGAGGCAGCCCGAAAAGTTTCGAGATTATTACAGGATGAGCCCCGAAACATTTGCCTACATTGTGAGGGCCATAGAGTCCTCTATAATTAAATATTCAAATTTCCGCGAGACTATTTCTCCAGAAGAACGTCTCAATGTGACTTTGAGGTAAGTGGAAGTGTAACTCTTTTTAAAATTGAACAAAATTAAATTTATTAATGAAAACATAGAAAACAACAAAATGAAATATTAAGTAATCAAAAACACTGAAAAGTGTTAAATTTGTGGTCGAAGAAAAATGGAAAAAAATTAAATTTATTTTACTTTAGTATTATTATATTTTTTTTAGTATTATTTATTTAATTTAGTTTCACGTCGAGAGTGACGTCACGGGGCGAGCCCCTTTGGGAAAAACCCGAAAGTACCTGCGCAAGAGCACACCCTTGTTTCTTCCCACCACGGCCAACTGTACTGTTCGTGAATACCGATGTTATAGTTCGATATGGTAGGAATCGAGAGATAAGGGCATGTATCGATGTATGGGGGGATCAGTTGTAACTTTTCTCTGTAACTCAGTGGTTGAAAATGAATGAGTGAAGCGAATGGTCTCATTTCCTGATATAGTACATAATCCAAGTATTCTACTACTACTTACACTAAAACCCCCTCGACTGTGAGAAAACATCCCTAAAATTTCTCTAACAGGATTCAAATAATTAATTGTGAAAGAGAAACGTATAGTAAATTGGTAATACCTACCTTGAAATTTGGAAATTATAGTAATTGTTGTAAATATTTAACAATTTTGGTATAAAGAAATTATAATTTTGGCATAATAATTCACACGCTGTGATAAACTATGTTAGTTATTATTTTAATTATTACTTAAACAACGTTTTGAGAGGCCTCAAAAATTTCAAACTCAAAGACCAAACTGGAAATCCCCCTGAAAAAAACCTTACAAAATATTCCTCTGAATTTCTCTTTTTGTGAGAAAAACCCCCAAATCAGGAGGAAAACTGCCGACTTTGCAACACTGGTGTGGATTCTTCTTGTTTGAAAGGCAGGGGATGCTATCATCCATACTACGTCCATGGATGCTATCAAAGCACTAGACGTTTTCGGGAGGAAGGCACCTGGCTTCGGCTGTCCCGAACATGGCTGAACATTGCAGGTTGATTTTCCCTTCATGCTTTCCTGTTATGTGATATCGCAGCCGAAAAAAATCGGTTGTTTTTAGCATACTACATTGAGACTTCTGTAGTAGTTTCCTTGTTTTCAGTTGGAAAGCAACTTATGGTCTCACTTTTTTCCCCAGACCCAACTGTGGTTGCTGTTGCCAGTACTGTGGTTCCAGTACTCTGTACTGTTGCGTCCGCACAGCTTAGTTCGTTTGTGAGCTATTAGCGTAACCCAGAGGACACCACGAGGAGGTTGCTCACGAGGTCCCCCATATTCGGTGTCACCTCGTCAATAGGGTGTGCGCCTGGGCAGGAAAAACTATTTATTGTTATTTCTAATCTAAGGTAGACCTCATTCTGAGAATTTTGGTACCAACCGCGACCTTCTAGCGTGTGTAAATCTTTTCCTATGAATTTTTAGTTTCGACCGTTTATGACGTCACAGTGGGCTGGGGGGTCCCGCCCAGGCGAGAGGGGCGCGTGACGTCATAAACGGTCGAAACTTTGAAAAATCATAGAAACAGATCTACTCACGCTAGAAGGTCGCGGTTGGTGCCAAAATTCTCTAGATGTTGTCTACTTTCGATTAAAAATCTAAAAAAAAAAATCAAGGCGCACTCCCCATTAATGAAAATTACAATATAAAATATTTTATAAAACTCGGCCCTTCAGGCCTCGCCTAAACGACAGTAACAATCAATTGAGTAAGTGCATCATGAAGTTTTTGAAAACATTGGTTTTGGTTTATTATTTTCAATAATGAACCTTTGGAATCGACCAAGAAAAAACAAAATTTTAACACCCCCTCAAAATTTGATGGTTTACGTTTCAAGGCACGTAGAATCCAACAATCGAATAAAAATTTGGCCGTCCGTCCGCCGTACGCGGCACTTTTGCCACTTAGCATTGACCGATTTTAATGAAATTTGGTATGTAGGCTCCATTCGGGGTCTAGTTGTGCCCCGAAAATTTTGTTTGAGGTAGGTCACTTCTAAGGGTTCCAAAATCAATTTTGTAATTTTGAAGACGCCCTAACTCAAAAAATTTTGATATAAAGGTATTGTTTTTCCTTCAATTTAAGATTCTATAGAATTTTTAGAATTTTTTGAGACCACCCGGAGCTCTGTAGGACAAATCGTTCGCTCACTACGAGAATTTAAAGTTTGGACGTACGATAAGTCAGAAACACGAGTGTGAATCGCAAAAGAGGCCTAATCTCCGTTCAAATTAAAGCTGACCGAAATGCGATCGATGTTTTTCTTCATGTTGGATGGTTGGTCGCTTTGCAGACGAGTGATCTATATAGAAAAATAAAAAATAATAAACCATTGTGTAATAATTTGCAGCATTTTTTCCTTTCATTTTACTTCTTTAGAAAACTAACAATTTCCCATTAATATTCAAGTAACTTGATGCAAGTTTCCTTCTTTCAAGAGCTTGTGTGTCTGTTTTGCTCCTGATAGCACAATGTTTCACTTTTGCAAGGTAGGTAACTTCGGCCTTGGGGATAATATGCAAAATTTCGAAATTTCCACAAATTTCAATTGAATATTTAAAATGAATTTTTCATTAATTCAAATTTTTTCCAGAAAAGAATCTCATTTTCATTTTGGTTTATTATTTTCAATAATGAACCTTTGGAATCGACCAAGAAAAAAAAAATTTTAACACCCCCTCAAAATTTGATGGTTTACGTTTCAAGGTACGTAGAATCCAAAAATCGAATAAAAATTTGGCCGTCCGTCCGCCGTCCGCCGTACGCGGAACTTTTGCCACTTAACATTGACCGATTTTGATGATATTTGGTATGTAGGCTCCATTTTGGGTCTAGTTGTGCCTCGAAGATTTTGGTTGATGTAGGTCACTTCTAAGGGTTCCAAAATCAATTTTGAAATTTTCAAAACGCCCTAACTCAAAAAATTTTGATATAAAGGTATTGTTTTTCCTTCAATTTAAGATTCTATAGAATTTTTAGAATTTTTTGAGACCACCCGGAGCTCTGTAGGACAAACCGTTCGCTCACTACGAGAATTTAAAGTTTGGACGTACGATAAATCAGAAACACGAGTGTGAATCGCAAAAGAGGCCTAATCTCCGTTCAAATTAAAGCTGACCGAAATGCGATCGATGTTTTTCTTCATGTTGGATGGTTGGTCGCTTTGCAGACGAGTGATCTACATAGAAAAATAAAAAATAATGAACCATTGTGTAATAATTTGCAGCGTTTTTTCCTTTCATTTTACTTCTTTAGAAAACTAACAATTGACCATTAATATTCAAGTAACTTAAGAAACTTGATGCAAGTTTCCTTCTTTTAAGAGCTTGTGTGTCTGTTTTGCTCCTGATAGCACAATGTTTCACTTTTGCAAGGTAGGTAACTTCGGCCTTGGGGATAATATGCAAAATTTCGAAATTTCCACAAATTTCAATTGAATATTTCAAATGAATTTTTCATTAATTCAAATTTTTTCCAGAAAAGAATCCCATTTTCATTTTTCAAGTTCACATTTTGCTTCCTCACTACCGAAGGTAGGGAAGCTTTGTATTCGTGAAAGAAGTGAAAAAAAAATGTCCTCCAAAATCAAAATTTACACTTGCTTTTTGCGTTTTAGAGCTTCCCGAACAATTTTGGTTCCGTGTCTGTCTGTCTGTCTGTGGTCAATCCTTGTCCCGGGCAAAACTATACTAACCTGTAGTCCGATTTTGATGACATTTTCAGGGATTGTGCGGGTTAGGTCCTAGACGGTCCCCTATCAATTTCAGCACCTTCGGACCAATAGGAGCGAGTGCGCATGCGCAAACGTGAATTTCCTGGAACCTCGGTTTCTCGGTTTCTAATGAACCGATTTTGCTCAAATTTGGAGGTTAGTTAGGGACTAACTTCTAAGAGACACCCTATAAGTTTCAATCAAATTGGTCAAGCAATAGCCGCTGCGCATGCGCGAACTTTAAATTTATTGTTACAACCAAAACTCCGCAACTATTCAACCAATTTCGATGAAATTTTCAGGGATTGTGTGGGTTAGGTCCTAGACGGTGGACCGCTAAATAAAATTCTACGTTGAAAATACAATTAATTAATTAATTAATTTTTTCGCCAACTGATTCTATACGTCCATGTTACAATGAGTGAGGAAGCTATACTGCCCACCCAACTTGGCAGACGTTTTTTTAAAGTTTCAAACCTTTGGTTAAACAGTAGTTGATCAATAGATTTAAAAAACAACGTGGTCTGTGAAGAAATGTTCTTAGTTCCCTCTTATTTGATAATTTTAATTTTCAAGTGGTTACCCTTTAGTTCCAAATGTGTGATCAGATTTTTCGAGGGACCATTATTTGTCCTTGTGATACACTATGTTAGTTGAAATTTTGCTTATTTTTAGTTGAAATTTTGCGCTTGAAACAATAAAGCCTAATTAAGTTAATTATTCGAGTTTTTTTTCCGACTGTTCGGTGTCAACGCACCCAGAAGTGATGCTATTTATTTATTTATTTATCTTCGCAAGGCACTCGTACTCGTCATCATTTCAGGTGGGATGAGGAAAATTATACGCTTTTAGATACTTGAGAAATTATGTTTTCTGGCGTCACACTCGGGTGTCCCTTATTTTTCGACTACAATTTTTTTCAACGCATACCTTCTAAATCTGTTCTTTGTGGCCCACATACCCACACTAGGATTGTTTCCATGGTAGGACAAGGTCAAACCGTGCCGAATTCCTATGAAAGTTATAGTAGGTGCTTGAAAAAACCTTGATTAATCACCTGCATTGACGAGATTGGGGTGTGTTACCTTATAAATCCATGGTTTAGTAGAATAATCATTTCCAAACCAATTCATGTTCTTACCCTCCATCAATCACAAAGTAATTTACCTATCAGTAGAGGGGTTGCGACGCTTGCGATCGGGTGCAGACCTGCTCTGATCAAATGCATGTGCTCTCCCAATTTAGTGTTGTCTGGTTTCGGTACTTACGTCACAAATATGGACATTACAGTGGAAATGGTTAAAATTATCTGTAATTCTCAATAGAAGATCCCTTCCTTCCGACCCCCTCCTGGAGCTATAACTTAGGCATTTTCAGTGACATATCCCATATTATGGCAAGTTCAAAGTCTATTCGGCACGAGTTAACGATGTCCTACCAGGAGAAAATCTCATCTGAGTCACGTAGAAAGGATTCTGAGGGTATGCATTACAAAATTTGGGAATTTTTTTTTCGGTCAAATAAGGGACATCCTAATATTATCGTATGTAGCGGTACGCAATCCTGTTTTCGGACTTGAAGAGAAAATACCGTTTTTAAGACGAGCTGCGACCAAGAGGTTGAAGCAATGATTCGACTCATTACAATCCCCCAGACCGTGTCCACTGCTCCAGTACCTACCTGGAAGCTACCTATCTTCATTCTCATTTCCCAAATTGACGGCCCTCCACCGTGACGGAGGTGGGGACGGTTTCCAGTGCTGGAAGCAAAACGGGACTTCATTTCTCTTTGACCCACACTTTCGTTGGTAGTAGTACTTTAGCAGAATTCTAACATTTTACATGAAGATTTTGCGATTTGTATGAAATTTCTCTTTCCCGGCAACTCAGTATCATCCTCCGGATTTTAATATTCACTCGGATTTTGAATTTCAGTGCTATCTGAACAATTTTTGTTTCGCGGCTTCATTAGAATTTTCGATAATGTGGGGGTTAGTTCTATACAGCCTTCTATGAAATTCATAGCTATTAATCGTGAGAGCAAGCGTAAACGTGAATCCCTCTGAATTACGAATCCTCAGCCCGTAGTTGTCCGAAATCGATCAAATTCGAATTTTTTTCGGGTTTAGGCTTCAAAATAATAGCCTAAAATAATAATGAGTATCGATGTATTGTAATATAATTATTAGCCTACAGCTATAGATAATAAAGAAAAATCTCCAATAAAGAAAATTTTTATTCAGCAGAGGAGTCTCAAAAATTTTTTCTCCGTGACACACATCGCCTCTGCAACTTTGGCTACAGTAAAAAATCACTACCAATAATTAATTTTACGCCATTTTTTCCACCAAAAATGTCATGTAATGTAAAAATGTAAATGTTAATGACATTTGTTAAAACAAATGAACATGAACGAATAATTTTTTCTTGAATTTTGACTAAAGATTAAAAGTGACAGTCGGAAAATAGTGGAAACCTCCTGTTAATCATGATTAAATGACAAAAATTGTGGATAGTTGAATTTTGTTTATAGAAGAGTATGAATTTCATAACGATCAGTGGGAGCCTCGGTACATAAATCTACTCTAAAAATGTTTGCCAAGTGGGTGTGGCAGATAGCTTCCTCGTAACCATAACCCGATTGTATAGCTCGATACTTAAAGCCCAAAGATATGTACCTAGCATATCTCAAAACATTGAGTATCTTGCAATACCCTCATAGGGGACCTACTACACGTCAGCCCGCACAATCTCTGAAGATTTCATCGAATTTAGTGAGAAAATATAGAAAATATGACCGTTACAAGGATTTTATGTTTGCGCATGCGCAGCCGCTACTATCAGTCTGGAGGCGATGATTTTCATAGGCGACCATCTACATGCAAACCCGCACATTTTGAGAACATTTTTTTTTCAATCTTGAAAAGTGAAAACAAAGCTTCCCCTGCCTTGGTAGACTCGGAAGCAAAATCTATACGAATGGGATAGAATTCCTAATCGTGTTGTTTCTAAATGTAGTAGTCCTGGAGCCAAGGCCAAAATTCGCACTTCATTTAGGGATACGATTTGACGACAAATTATGAAAATCTTGCCCATTCTGAGAGAAAAAATTCAAGTCTGCCATTCCAAAACGGTTGCTTTCAAAAATGGCGGCTATGTGAAATGTTCAAAAATCGCGAAAAATCATCATATCTCCGGGATGGATGAAAACTCCGTGAATGAGAGATTAGGTCCAATCATGGAAGTTTTCATCAGTCTGCCACTCTTCAACGGCTGTTAACCCTCGGCAGACTCAATTTTAAAAATTGTACACTTTTGTGCAAAAATCCACAACGTTTGGGACGTCTCAAATTTTTACAGCTGGATTTTAAAAGTCTACCTACGGGTTTGAGACTTGTTTGCCAATCCTAAGCAGCTGTAAAGTCCTGGCAGAATTAAATTGAAAAATTGTCAAATTTGATTTAAAATTCAGACTATTTTGGGATGATTTATATTTTAACACGTTGAAGTATGAGTGGTATGTAAACAATAGAGCACGTTCTGCCTTGGATAACCCGCTGTCTTCTAGTCGCAGAATCAAATTCAAAAATTGTCAATTTTTTTATGAAAATTTGTTGATTTTGGGATACTCCAAATTTTTGCTTAATACTATACTACTTTATTGAAACTCAAGCAGCGTGGTCTGCCTTCAGTAACCCATTGCTTATATGAGGTAGACTAAAATTGAAAAAATGCAAATTTGAGGGTTAAAATTTATGTATTTTGGGAAATTTGCAATTTTGGCATGTGGTATTAGCACGTAAGTAAAAACTTTGTAACACAGTCTGCCATCAGTACTTCGTTGCTTTCTACCGGCAGACTGAACTGAAACGTGATTGACAATTTTTGAATTTGATTCTGCCACTAATACGGCTATTCTGCCACGATGACAGCGGGCTATCCAAGGCAGACCATGCTCTATTGTTTACTACCACTTCAACTTCAACGTGTTAAAATATGAATTATCCCAAATTTGTCTGAATTTTAAATCAAATTTGACAGTTTTTCAATTTAATTCTGCCAGGACTTTACAGCTGCTTAGGATTGGCAAACAAGTCTCAAACCCGTAAGTAGACTTTTAAAATCCAGCTGTAAAAATTTGAGACGTCCCAAACGTTGTGGATTTTTGCACAAAAGTGTACAATTTTTAAAATTGAGTCTGCCGAGGGTTAACAGCCGTTGAAGAGTGGCAGACTGATGAAAACTTCCATGATTGGACCTACAGCCGTAATCACAAACTGCACTAAGTGGGGCTTTTTACTAAGTGAAGCTTGAAAGCTCCACGTAGAGCTGTACTTTGGAGAAAACGCTATTCACGAACCAAACTTTGGAAGAAGTGTCTCTTCAGCCGCTCTTTACCGAAGCTGAACTTTCGTCAAGTTACACTCTCCGGGTAAGTTTGGCTCCTACCACACTTTACTGGCCCTCAGTGCAGCTTTTGACGAGAAGTACGTCCATTTTGCTTGATTCGACAGCAGTTTTACGAAGTTTTCCGTTCGGATTTAAATGGAAAACTTATCAGTTTTCCTTCAATTTCCTTATCAGTTGAACCTAAAGCTGAACTAAGAGCAGCTAGACTAAAAACGATTGTGAATAGCGATTTCTCCTCAACTTTCACTTTGGCCTAAAGTATCTCTTTCGGAAGTGCGACTTCAAGTGTCACTTTGATGATTTTTGTGAATACGGGCCCTTATCTATCATTCACAGAGTTTTCATCCATCCCGGAGATATGATGATTTTTCGCAATTTTTGAACATTTCACATGGCCGCCATTTTTGAAAGCAACCGTTTTGGAATGGCAGACTTGAATTTTTTCTCTCAGAATGGACAAGATTTTCATAATTTGTCGTCAAATCGTATCCCTAAATGAATTGCGATTTTCGGCCTTGGCTCCAGGACTATAGGAAACCAGCGACTTGATCGTAAAGTTCTCGTTTCATTGATTAAGGAATTTATATAGTGATATATTAACTCAACAGATTCCAGGTGAGACAGTTATGTGAAAGCCCACCCAACTTGGCAGACGTTTTCGGAGTGAACAGTCGATCCCAGCAAACTCGTTATTCACATTCGTGTTTCTACCATGGAGTACCAAAATAGTTAGAATCACGAATATGAAATCCGTAGAGGGCATCCTTCTGATTGAGTAGGTGGATGTCAGGGTGTGGAAATATTGCAGCTCGTAGGTCCTTGGGACGTGTTGTACGGAGAAATATTGTAGGTACATATCTATGCCTGATGTCCATCCGTGGCATATAAGGCTCAGTTTGCTGCAAGCTGCCTACCGAATACCCCTCGGTCACGTACACAAATTTACCAAACTTTCATTTTCCGCGCGGTGGACCTCGAGACCTCGTTTCAGTGACACTTTCTTCTCTCGTTGTCATTGTATAAATCTTATTTTCCCCGCTTCCGAAGCTCGACCGTTGACTCACGTAATGGAAAGCAGGCAAAGGAGGAGCAAAAAATTCTCCGGAGATTGTGATTGAAATATTGTTTCATAAAAAGGACACTGGAACGACTTTTTTTCCCTCGGCGATGAGAGGTTCATGACTTGAGCCTTTTCAAAGAGCCGGCAGACACGCTCCGGACCCTATCAATGTTCCTGGTGTTCTACCGAAAAAAACGTGACTTCCTATGAGCAAGAATTACTTGAAGAGGGAAAACCTCTGACGGCCTACGCAATATTTAAAACGTCTGCCAAGTGGGTGTGGCACATAGCTTCCTCGTATCCATAACCCAATTACATAGATGATCCGATGCATAGTAGTTAATCTCCAAACACCAATCTCTAAGTACCTTCCACTACCCTCATAAGGAACCATCTACACGCTCATCTGGACAATCCTAGAAAATTTCATCAAATTCGGATGAAAAATTAAGTGAGTAGATGTATGTGATTGGATCAAAAAAATACTTAGCCTCGGCTGGGATTCGAACCCACGACCCCTGGGGGACAGTTGAAGTTACGGCTGTTACAAGTAATTCACGTTTGCGCATGTGCAGTCGCTTCTATCAGTCCGGGGATGATGATTTTCATAGGGGACTATCTAAATACTAATTTGTAACATCCCTGAAAATTTCATTGAAATCGGATGAAAAATGTGGAAGTTATGGCCGGTACAAGGAGATTCACGTTTGCGCATGCGCAGTGGCTACTATCAGTCCGAAGGTGATGATTTTCATAGGGGACCATCTAAATACTAATTTGTAACATCCCTGAAAATTTAATCGAAATCGGATTGAAAATGTAGAAGTTATGGCCGTTACAAGGAATTCATGTTTGCGCATGCGCAGTCGCTTCTATCAGTCCGGGGATAATGATTTTCATAGGGGACCATCTAAATACTAATCTGTAACATCCCTGACAATTTCATCGAAATCGGGTAGAAAAAGTGGAAGTTATGGTCGTTACAAGGAAATTCACGTTTGCGCATGCGCAGTGGCTACTATCAGTCCAAAGGTGATGATTTTCATAGGGGACCATCTAAATACTAGTCTGTAACATCCCTGAAAATTTCATTGAAATCAGATGGAAAATGTGGAAGTTATGGCCGTTACAAGGAATTCACGTTTGCGCATGCGCAGTCGCTTCTATCAGTCCGGGGATGATGATTTTCATAGGGGACCGTCTACACACCAACCCGCACAATCCCTGAAAATTTCAACGAAATCGGACAATAACTTCGTATAGTTATGCGCGTTACAAGGAATTCATGACAGACAGACAGACAGACAGACTGACAGACAGACAGACACACAGACACACATACACGGAACCAAAATTGTTCAGAAAGGTCTAAAACGCAAAACGCGAGTGGAAATTTTGATTTTGGAGAACTTTTTTTTTTTCGTCCTTGAAAAGTGAAAACAAAGCTTCCGCTACCTTGGTAGACTCGGAAGCAAAATCAATGAAAAGAACATTAATCGCATTGAGTTTTGCTTATTGAGTTTTGATTATTGCTCCCGAGTCTACCAAGGATGGGGAAGCTTTGTTTTCACTTTTCAAGGACGAGAAAAATGTTCTTCAAAATCAAAATTTTCACTCGCGTTTTGCGTTTTAGACCTTTCTGAACAGTTTTGGTTCAGTGTCTGTGTGTCTGTCATGAATTCCTTGTAACGCGCATAACTATACGAAGTTATTGTCCGATTTCTATGAAATTTTCAGGGATTGTGCGGATTGGTGTGTAGACGGTCCCCTATGAAAATCATCACCCCCGGACTGATAGTAGTTGCTGCGCATGAGCCAACGAGAATTTCCTTGTAACGGCCATAACTTCAATCTTTTCTACCCGATTTCGATGAAATTTTCAGGGATTATACGGATTAGGTTGTAGATGGTCCCCAATGAAGATCATGGAGAATGGTTTTTCATAGAGGGATTCATTCATAGAGGGATGATCCCCTGTGAGAATCTCAAATCCTATTCATTGCATCATTCATTGCAAGTGTTAAGTTGGCTAGTTACAGAAGGGGGCTTTAGATGCGAAAGGCTTCTAAGTAGCACGTATGTATAGGAGATTGTTGAAGCTTAGAGAAGATTAAAGATGAGGAATATTGAAGTAAGTTAGTATAATAAAAGTAAATGTTAGAGATAATAATTTTGTTGACCAATCATGCATTGTTTAGTGATTTTAATTGTTACTGTAAGGTATTATAACTTATAATATAATAGTAGATATCAATTTGTTTAACCAATATGGAGCGAATTTGCAAAGATCCTACCCTACAACACGGGCCAAGCCTAATGTCGGGTAGGAAATCTGAGCAAATCGCGTCCCTTCATGAAATTGTGTTTTGTAAAAGTGTACAAAATGGCGAATAAACATATATCTATCTATCTATCATCACCAGGCCTCAATAGGTCAGAGGTAGCGCATAGAACTGTCCCCCAGGGGTCGCGGGTTCGAATCCCAGACGAGGCTAAGCATTTTTTGATCCAATCACATACAGCTACTCACTTATATTTTTCATCCGAATTTGATGAAATCTTCTAGGATTGTCCAGATTAGCGTGTAGATGGTCCCCTATGAGGGTAGTGAAAGGTACTTAGAGATTGGTGTTTTGAGATTAACTACTATGCATCGGATCATCTATATAATCGGGTTATGGATACGAGGAAGCTATGTGCCACACCCACTTGGCAGACGTTTTTTTCTTCAGTGGACAGTCTTTTGCGATTCACACTCGTGTTTCTGATTCACTGTTTGACCAACCCTTACGTTCTCATAGGGAGCGAACAGTTGGTCCTACAGAGCTCAGGGTGGTTGATTCGATTCTAAAAAAAGCTTAGGGGGACAACTAGACCAAAAATGGAGCTCATATAAGTACCAAATTTCATCAAAATCGGTCCCTGGGAACTTAGGAAAGTCTCGCGTACAGCGGACGGACGGCAAAATTTTTATTACATTTTTGGATTCTACAAACCAACACATTTTTTTCTTTGCCGATTTCAAAGGTTTATCATTGAAAATAATAAACCAAAATATGAAATCAAGTTGATTTTTACTTTCGAGAATTTCCAGGCTGGTGATATGTTACTTGATATTCTGAATGGAAATTGAAATATATTTTGTACCTTCCCATCGTGTTTCTCGTTGCTCAATTCACATGAAGTCGTTGTCATTTTCCTCCTCCTGGTCCAGTTTGAAACATTTCACTAAGGACATGTTTAATACAGTATTAAACACTGTTTTACACAAAATTTAAAACAAATTTTTTAAAACAACCAGTTTTTCAAAAATGTGTTTAAAATAGTGTTTAAAACAGTACCAACCCTGAAACAAAGCCAACCAGATTTTTCTCTCCAAAGAACCACAAACAAGGGAAAGACCATGTCATATTTTGCTACCTCATTTCAACAAAAATTCCCAATTTTGGAGGAATTGATGAAACTGAATGAAAAATGTACTACACACAAAATTTTTAACAGACCTGTTTTTCTAATCCCATCGACATTTCGATCCAATTTATTCCATAATGGTTATTTTTATTGATGGGGGTTGAGACATTGATTATATGGGTATTTAAAATTTAGAATGACCTATTTGACGCCTATCAGCTCGTGCGTTTTTCCTCTTTGCAACATAATATATCTAGTTATTTCGACCAACTAAACATGACTAATCATTAAAAAGAGAATCATATTTAGATTCGTGAATATAATACTTCGTTTTTCGAAGGGAGGCTTAAATGAACTTTGTTTTCGTGATCCACGCCGGAAGCCAAGCAGAACGGTTTGTTTAGCCCGTCAAGTATTGAGTATCGTGCGTGCCTGATGCTTCCTCCATAATGAGTGGAGATGACGGAAAAATGATACAAGCTCCGTTCTACTGCTTCAGAGCATTGAGTGTCTCACCCTGAAACATTAGAAAGGATTAGACCTCCCGGGGGTACATAGAAACCAAGTCTCTCCATTACTCTCTTACAATGTAGATTACTTACGCTTTCGAGTGAGAGCATTTTCAAACCGTCAAATCAACCGCTCTATCAAATATTCGAGAATTTTATCGTTTTCTGCGTTGTGAGGTTCTGAACTCAAAGAATATTTCGACATTTTGCAGACTAGCTGTTACTGACCCTATGGTTTTCATCCAAAATCAACATATTTTGTAATTTATGAACTAAAAATTTAAAAATTATTTAGAAGTTTCACTTGTTGGCAGGTGACAATACTATTTACGTAGGTAGATCAAGCATTTTTTTCTCTCTATTATGTTGATTTTTCTCCATTTTCATGATTCTGAATACCATTTATCGCGTTTTTTATAGGATTAAATAATAAACAATTTAGGAACACAATTTAATTCTTAATGTTCTAGTAATTCTCTGTTTTAGTTAATTTATTTTATGGCGTGCTGCTGTCTGAGGAATGTTTATGAAAGTGCTCAGTTCAGCCTAGCTGAGATCTATTTATGTATTTATTTAGTTGATACTGTGATCTTTCTTGTGATAGAAGTAATGTTGCTGAGATATTAAGATAGGTTACGTTTCAAGTACTGCGTTTAAATTTGGTATTCATTTGAGTTATTCTGATGTTTAAAGTTGAATAGTTCAATATTATTTCGAAATTTCCAGCCATTATTAGTCCACCATTCTTTTCAGTATACCTACCGAGCTCGGCTGCCTTAGTGCCTTGGAGGTTTCTTTTTTCTATGCTTCTTCATTTTGCTTCCGAGTCTACCAAGGTAGCGGAAGCTTTGTTTTCACTTTTCAAGGTTGAAAAAAAAGTTCTTCAAAAACGAAATATCCACTCGCGTTTTACTGAACAATTTTGGTTCCGTGTCTGTCTGTCTGTGTGTCAGTCATGAAATCCTTGTAACCGGCATAACTATACGAAGTTATTGTCCGATTTGAATGAAATTTTCAGGGATTGTTCATTTTGGTTTATTATTTTTAATAATGAACCTTTGGAATCGACCAAGAAAAAAAAATGTTAACACCCCCTCAAAATTTGATGGTTTACGTTTCAAGGTACGTAGAATCCAAAAATCTAATAAAAATTTGGCCCTCCGTCCGCCGTACGCGGCACTTTTGCCACTTAGCATTGACCGATTTTGATGAAATTTGGTATGTAGGCTCCATTTGGGGTCTAGTTGTGCCCCGAAGCTTTTGGTTGATGTAGGTCACTTCTAAGGGTTCCAAAATCAATTTTGAAATTTTGAAAACGCCCTAACTCAAAAAATTTCGATATAAAGGTATTGTTTTCCTTCAATTTAAGATTCTATGGAATTTTTAGAATTTTTTGAGACCACGCGGAGCTCTGTAGGACAAACCGTTCGCTCCCTACGAAAATTTAAGGGTTTATATTGAAATATATATATATAAATCAAAACACGAGTGTGAATCGCAAAAGAGGCCTAATCTCCGTTCAAATTAGGGCTGACCGAAATGCGATCGATGGTTGGTGATTTTGCTTCCGAGTCTACCAAGGTAGCGGAAGCTTTGTTTTCACTTTTCAAGGACGAAAAAAAAAGTTCTCCAAAATAAAAATTTTCACTCACGTTTTGCGTTTTAGACCTTTCTGAACAATTTTGGTTCAGTGTCTGTGTGTCTGTGTGTCTGTGTGTCTGTCTGTCTGTCTGTCTGTGTGTCTGTCATGATTTCCTTGTAACGCGCATAACTATACGAAGTTATTGTCCGATTTCAATGAAATTTTCAGGGATTGTGCGGGTTGGTGTGTAGACGGTCCCCTATGAAAATCATCATCCCCGGACTGATAGAAGCGACTGCGCATGCGCAAACGTGAATTCCTTGAAACGGCCATAACTTCCACATTTTCCACCCGATTTCGATGAAATTTTCAGGGATTGTGCGGGTTGGTGTGTAGACGGTCCCCTAGGAAAATCATCATCCCCGGACTGATAGAAGCGACTGCGCATGCGCAAACGTGAATTCCTTGAAACGGCCATAACTTCCACATTTTCCACCCGATTTCGATGAAATTTTCAGGGATTACGCTGATTAGGTTGTAGATGGTCTCCAATGAAAATCAAGGCCTTAAAATTTATAGAAGCCTCTTAGCATGCGCATACGTAAAATCCTTGTAACAGCCATACCATTTACATTTTTCATCCGAATTTGATGAAATTTTTTAGGATTGTCCAGATTAGCGTGTAGATGGTCCCCTATGAGGGTAGTGAAAGGTACTTAGGGATTGGTGTTTTGAGATTAACTACTATGCATCGGATCATCTATATAATCGGGTTATGGATACGAGGAAGCTATGTGCCACACCCACTTGGCAGACGTTTAATTTTTTTGATTTTTTTTCTTTTTTTCTTTATATTGGATGGTTGGTGATTTTGAAGACGAGTGATCTATATAGAAAAAACGTCTGCCAAGTTGGTGTGGCACATAGCTTCCTCGTATCCATAACCCGATACGGTATATAGATGATCCGATACATAGTAGTTAATCTGAAAACACCAATTTCTAAGTACCTTTCACTATCATCATAGGGGACCATCTACAAGGTAATCTGGACATTCCTAGAAAATTTCATCAAATTCGGACGAAAAATGTAAGTGCGGTAGTGATTGGATCAAAAAATTTCTTATCTTATCTAAGAGTCGAACCTAGGACTCCTGGGTAGGAGTCCAGAGCATTGCAATTTGATCTACAAAGGGGTTGGAAGAATGGGGTTTGAGATCCTCAGGTCACACGCGACTGTTACGGCTGTTACAAGGATTTTACGTTTGCGCATGCGCAGAGGCTACTGTAAATTTTAAGGCCTTGATTTTCATTGGGGACCATCTTCAACCTAATCCGCGTAATCCCTGAAAATGTCATCGAAATCGGGTAGAAATTGTGGAAGTTATGTCTGTTACAAGCAATTCACGTTCGCGCATATGCATCGGCTACTATCAATCCGGGGGTGATGATTTTCATAGGGGACCATCTAAACACTAATTTGTAACATCCCTGAAAATTTCATTGAAAACGGATGGAAAATGTGGAAGTTACGGCCGTTACAAGGAGTTCACGTTTGCGCATGCGCAGTCGCTTCTATCAGTCCGAGGATGATAATTTTCATAGGGGACCGTCTACACAGCAACCCGCACAATCCCTGAAAATTTCATCGAAATCGGACAATAACTTCGTATAGTTATGCGCGTTACAAGGAATTCATGACAGACACACAGATACACAGACAGACAGACACGGAACCAAAATTGTACAGAAAGGTCTAAAACGCAAAACGCGAGTGAAAATTTTGATTTTGGAGAACTTTTTTTTTCGTCCTTGAAAAGTGAAAACAAAGCTTCCGCTACCTTGGTAGACTCGGAAGCAATAATAAACCATTGTGTAATAATTTGCAGTGTTTTTCATTGATTCGTGACACGGAAGGAACACTCATTCGCGATTTCCTTAGTCTACAGTCCAAATTCATAAGGGACCGTCCCAAGGCTAACCGCATCAACGTCCAAATCAGATCATGATTTTGTATAGGAAGGCTTAACTGACCCTCCTTCGGTCATCAATAGCGTCATCTACACTTTTGCACAAAAACGCTGCAAATTATTTCACAAAGGTTTATTATTTTTCTGTATAGATCACTCGTCTGCATAAAACACAGCTTTGCCATTGTCACTTTTTTTTTTCCAACTCCCCTCAAAGACGACCGTAGTACAACCTGCTACATACTATCTTCACACCTTCACTATCAAGTTTATTTGGAAGAAATTAGAGGCTTCACACTTGATTCGATTGAAATAGGGATTCACCTTTGATCTTGATTCGAAGAAATAGGTAGTTGTGGTTCCTTCATTTGGAAATTTGAATACTGGTTGCTAAGGACGCAAAACTGAATACAAATCGAAGAAACGAATAGCGATTGCATTTAGATTAGATTAGACCTCTTTTGCGATTCACACTCGTGATTCTCATTTATCGTAAGTCCAACCCTAATTTCTCGTAGGGAGCGAACAATTGGTCCTGCAGAGCTCCGGGTGGTCTCAAAAATTTTTAAAAATTCATTAATAATTTAGGGTTATAGATTCCCAATTGACTTTGATATCCTATTCCTTATGCACGATCCCCTGGAGATTTCTCTCGCACGCGTGCATTCCTTCTTTATGTATCACTTATCGCGCGCGTGCATTGTTTTGTTCAATGCTGTCAAGAAACAAAAACAAAAATCAATTGAAAACGCTGCAAATTATTCAACAAAGGTTAATTATTTTTCTGTACAGATCACTCGTCTGCAAAGAACACAGCTTTCCCATTGTCACTACCTACCAACGATAGGTACTACCTACTTCACAATCAAATTTATTTGGAAGAAATAAACGCTTTACCCGATTAGAAGAAAAAGGCAGGTTGGGGTTCCTTCATTATGGAAATGTCAATACTCGTTGCTTAGGTCGCAATACTGTAAACAACTCGAAGAAACGAACAGCGATCGCATTTTGGTCAGATGGAATTTCAACGGAGATTAGTCCTCTTTTGCGATTCACACTCGTCATTCTGATGTATCGTAAGTCCAACTTTAAGTTCTCGGTTTGTCCTACAGATCTCCGGGTGGTCTCTAAAAATGCATTACTATTTCAAATTGATGAAAAAACAATACCCTTATTTCGAGCTGGGGCACTCTTGGGAGTGACTGACATCAACCAAAAGCTTCGGGGCTCTTCATCAAAATCGGTTCATGAAAGGAAAGTTCTAAGGAAAGTGCCGCGTACAGCGGACGTACGGCAAAATGAATATTCGATTTTCCTATTCTACGTATACCTTGAAACGTACACCAACAAATTTTGAGGTGAGGTTAAATTTTTTTCTTGGTTTCATTATTGAAAATAATGCACCAAAATCAGTTTCTGCAAAATAGTTTTGCGTTCACGAGATAGAAGAAAATTCTAATTAGAATTAGAACGCAAAACTATCCTTAGGAATTAGGTCCTTAGGAATTAAACCCCTCATAAGCCCGAGCTTTCGGTATATTTATCACCTTCTTCAGGTACAACATAAGATTTACGACTCTCTACCAAAATAATCAATGTTATTATTAATTTATTTATTAATTGAGTATTAATACTCAATTGAGTATTAACATTGATATTTTGGTAGAGAGTCGTAAATCTTATGTTGTACCTGAAGAAGGTAATGAATATACCGAAAGCTCGGGCTTATGAGGAGTTTAATTCCTAAGGACCTCATTCCCAATCAATTTGACAAAGAGAGAATAGAAGCCCTACAAGAGTGCTGATTGGCGCGACTCCAACAAACAAATGATTTGAAAAGAAGGCGAATTTGAAAAACCATCCAAATTTTTGGGGCAAGCGCCTACTCCCAGGATCTGAACCGCCTAAGAAAACTGGCTAGTCACTCAAGGTAACCCCGTTGGATATTGTTCCTATGGATTCAGGATTTGGGATCCTTCCAAGAAAACAATTGTGGAATGAATGACCGTTATCGCCACGACAACCCCTAGAAACACGATTTGACTCTATTTGAACATTTTCCCACTCGAATCAACGAAAATTGAAGGCTGTGATGGGTGATTGGCTTTTGATTACGAAGATTTCGAAAGATTAACATAAACGCGTTTGATAGCTTTCCTACTCAAATGAAGGTTGCTCTCCATGTAAACTATTCCAGTCCATGTTGCAGGCTACTCAAGTAATTAATGATTGAAACACGATTGCGAATCTTTACTGATTACTAGGAAAAGTTTCTCTAACATCAGTAGATTTTTTAATTGAGATCGGACATTTTTTCTTGGATGGTTCCAAAGGTTCATTATCTACATACATAAAACGCCAACCGTACGTACGTACGTATGTCGCCCAAACGTGGGGGTCCCGGGTTCGATTCCAGGCCGCGACATCACATTTTTTTTTACATATCTTCAATTTTTTGCCTGCTTTTAGCAGGCTTTTCAGCTAGTTGAAAATAATAGACCAAAACGAAGAAATGTGTCTATTTGAGTGTTTTTTAGCCTGAAACTAGGCATAGGTACTGTTCGCAGATAGAAAGAATGCGGCTGGCCAATTTTTCAAAGGTTATACCTGCTAACATAGACTTGTTCCAAAATCTTAGGTAGCCTGGTGAGTCAGGCTGGGGAAAGGGCCGAGTCATAGTGAGTTAGAGTCCACTCTGCCAATGAGGTATTTCAGTCAATTTTTTAAATTTTTTTATTCAAAAGAGTAAGGCTCAGGAATAACGGTAATCGGGTCTGATCGTTTAGAAAATGTTTTTAAAAAATCAGAGAAGCTAAGGAAAGTTGAAGATTTGAATGGTGTGACGTAGCTAGCCAATCGTGACGTAGCTAGCCAACTGTCTTTGAAAAAAGTATCCATTCACAGAAACCCTTGGAGGGCCTCTTGGATACTACAAAACACTACTCACACACGCGCGTGGCGTAGTCTGCGGCGTAGTCCTTGCCTAGTGTGTGTGAATTTATAGCGGCCCGCCTTTTTCAAACGTGTGATCTCTTCAATTAATTTTTCTACCACATGTTATAGTATCATTGGGCTTAAAGTTGTAGTATATAGGTTTTCAAGGGTGCTGAATCCAAATTTGAGGTCAAAAACCTGAATTTCCGACCCACCAAAATACCCCATTGTTAGGAAAGAATTCCATCTCGATTGTGAGTTCACTTGCCCTTCAGGTTTACTCTTCATTCGCCTTTAAAATTTGAAACAAGCGCCATCCTTTACTGGAAATAATTTTTTGTACGAAAATGGGAAATTTGGCGCCCTTTCTAACGGTGCCCTTATTTTTACATATTTACGGTAAATGGAGGTAGTTCTGGTAATTTCAGTGACATTTTCAAGAACACGAAAAAAATTTGAAATTGAAAAAAAACTTGCTACGATACATTTTCTTACTTAACTTAGATGTACGATCGATCCTTGAAGTTTGATCGACACCCTGTATAGAATTGGGAACCACTGCCTTAAGGGCCTTCATGAGTCAAAAAATAGGTTTACCAAAAAAAAATTTTTTTTGGTACTGTTAAAATCTCCGTTTTGTACAGATCAGTTTGATATGCAACACTATGGGGTTCCAGAAACCAAAGGGGTCCCAAATTGAAAGTAATAAGCCGTAAGAGCTGTCTGCTGAGCGCTAGATGCCTAACCCTCCTACTGCCTGACAGGGTGGGATTCACGAACATGGAAATGAAAATTCACTTCTGAAAAATCAATTATTTATAATTTTGGTAACTTCATACAAGAGGTGAAAGGCAAAAATATTCACGTATGTCATTGTCATAAGTTAGTGCGCACCAGAAGCGTAGGAAGGGCCAGCTATCATCGACTTTTTTGAAGTTTTCAACCAGATTTTTTCGTGAACTTCTTCGTTCTTGCCTCTTTTTGAAAACTTTAGAACCACTTCGAGGCATGATATTGTTATACCTAATCGAGAACACGGAAAAGTCAATATACGAGGATGAAAACTACAGTAGCGATGTTCAAAAGTAACAGAATGAAAATGCGAAAACACAAGGAATGCAGTCACGCTAAAATATCAAGTGACTGCAATTTATCACTACCTGAACCTCTGAAACCTATCCTTCTTCTTCTTTTTATTTTCATTCACAAGTAGATGAAAAGCAATGAGTAGAACAAATCTCGGCATCAACGCCGCGCGCGCTGCGATAAGAAACCAGAGCTGAGATCAGAGACTCGAGGTAGGAAACTTCTTTCGCCGTTTTATCAAAACTATGTTTTCGCGCAGGTTAGGAACATTTTCTTCGGCTGAGTTCAACTTATCGAATTGATTCTTTTTTTGTTCTTTAGAGGAACAGTTGCTGAATAGATTGACATTTTTTCAACCTCAAATCCGGTTTTTTCTAACCTCAAAACAAATGAGTGTGAATTCAAAAATGAGGGTGTGGGAACCTTCGTCCCATAAATTGAATTGCTGAGTGGAAAGGGCAAAAAAATGTCAGTTTGGAGAGGGGATGTGACTGTACAGAATAAAAAAAAAATCATGAAATTACCTCGAGTGATTGTCGAGAAAAGGTACATCAACGATCATACAAAATTACATTGACTCACGAAGGCCCTTAAAGTAAGCGAACGGTCTGTGAAAATCAATCGTTCTACTTCACATTTGTCGTCTCATTTTTCCTGGCTTGAATGGCAGGTAAAAGAAGGAGGATGTTTTTGGGACTGTAATACACAAGGACACCTCACCAAACCATCCGCATTCTTTCCATCTGCAAACAGTACTGTCCACCGATGAAAAGAATGAAAGCGAGGACCCTACCAAATCCTAAACTGAAAACATCCGTTCAACCTCCTCCGAGCTTGTCACTCGTCCAGGGAAATCCCATTTTCGGTCACTTCTGCTCAAATCCTTTACCTGACTTTTCGCTAGGTAGGCTTGGGTGAGAATTCATCAGGGAAGGAATGCGGTGGTGATTTATCACTTGAACGCCTTCAGGAATTTACAATGGAAGCTGTGAAATATGACTGGAAATCCTAAGTGGGCCACATCAAGAAGAACGTCTGCCAAGTGGGCGTGGCACATAGCTTCCTCGTATCCATAACCCGATTGTACAGATGATCCGATGCCTAGTAGTTAATCTCAAAACACCAATCTCTAAGTACCTTTCACTACCCTCATAGGGGACCATCTACACGCTAATCTGGTCAATCCTAGAAAATTTCATCAAATTCGGATGAAAAATGTAAATGTTATGGCTGTTACAAGGATTTTACGTATGCGCATGCGTAGAGGCTTCTGTAAATTTTAAGGCCTTGATTTCCATCGGGGACCATCTACAACCTAATCCGCGTAATCCCTAAAAATGTCATGGAAATCGGGTACTAGAAAATGTGGAAGTTATGGCTGTTACGAGGAAATTCACGTTTGCGCATGCGCAGTGGCTACTGTCATTCCGAAGGTAGTGATTTTCATAGAGGACCATCTAAATACTAATCTGTAACATCCCTGAAAATTTCATTGAAATCGGACGGAAAATGTAGAAGTTATGGCCGTTACAAGGAATTCACGTTTGCGCATGCGCAGCGGCTACTATCAGTCGGGGGGTGATTATTTTTATAGGGGACCATTTACAACCCAATCTTCATAATCCCTTAAAATGTCATCGAAATCGGGTAGAAAATGTGGAAGTTTTGGCCGTTACAAGGAAATTCACGTTTGCGCATGCGCAGTGGCTACTATCAGTTGGAACGTGATGATTTTCATAGGGAATAATCTAAATACTAATCTGTAACATCCCTGAAAATTTCATTGAAATCGGATGGAAAATGTAGAAATTATGGCCGTTACAAGGAATTCACGTTTGCGCTTGCGCAGTCGCTTCTATCAGTCCGAGGATGATGATTTTCATAAGGGACCGTCTACACACCAACCCGCACAATCCCTTAAAATTTCATAGAAATCGGACAATAACTTCGTATAGTTATGCCCGTTACAAGGATTTCATGACAGACACTCAGACAGACAGACAGACAGACACGGAACCAAAATTGTTCAGAAAGGTTTAAAACGCAAAACGCGAGTGAAAATTTTGATTTTGGAGAACTTTTTTTTTCGTCCTTGAAAAGTGAGAACAAAGCTTCCGCTACCTTGGTAGACTCGGAAGCAATTGAGAATGATTATTGGTGGAGTGCCACGCACGGCAAAATCAATAAAAGTGGCAAGAAGTCTAAAAAATCACCAAAAATCGAAATATTAGTTTGAAGAACTTTGTCTGCCAAACCTACATGTGAGCTTTACTCGTTTTTGTGAACGAAAATGAATCGATGAGTAAAAATATTGTACCTAATGAAAATTCAAAGTCGTGCAGCACGACCGCATGAGCGAATTTTTTTGAAACGTCACTAAAATACAACGTTTGCATTTTTAGCCATTTTCCGACGTTTAGAGCCCTTTAATGCTATGTGAGAACACATTTGCGCATGAAAATGTGAAACAATCCTGTTTACAGCCCACGAACTTCATCCACTCATTATGAATTTTGGTAATATATAAGACATTTTTAAGCAATTTCTAATCACATTTTTCAATGTTTTGAGAACTTTTTTTGCGTACTTTAATTTACAATTATTCAATTTATGGCCTAGAAACTTTCTCTACGGAGAAATTTGCTTCCATTTAAAATAATTAATCTTTATGGCTATTTTAGCGATTTTGTAAAGCAAATTTTTGAAATTTAATCAATTTTTGGTTTTAAAAATGGTAAAATCTAGGAATCGTTTGAATTGCCCCTAAACGGATTTCTATAGAGTTATTTCTATGATTCATTTTATTACTTAATTACGACGGGTCACTTTTCTTTCCCGATCACGAATTCGTAATGTATTTTTCTTGCCCAGGTATCATTGGACAGGAGTGACTGTAGATATTCGAGAAATGATCTAAACGACAATGTGAGAAGGCGGTAACAAGGGGAAAGGGGCATGACTCACAGCAGGTTCAGGGGTGTTGGATAAGGTCAGTTACTACCTGTGAACGTATATTTGTGGAAAAGGGTGTAGGTAGTTCTACGTTGAGGATACCCAACTCCCTGTCGGGCCTCGCGTTCATTCTTTTCATCGGTGAACAGTACCTCCTCAACTATTGGTCCTACAACAAAAACACCGTTTCAGGTCCCTTACCCACCATCATAAATATTTTGTTGGAAATTTCCACTTCTCATGCACACCGAGATTCCGTGCCAAAATTATGAAAAACTCCGTGGTTCCTACTTGCGTTCATTTCTCAACTTCATTTCAAAAACTGAATTATTGATTCAAATAAACGAAAATCCCTCCTTGCAATTGTCAAGTTTTCTTCCCTACATTAAATTTTCAGTTCTAGCTCTAAAACCCTCCTTTACAGACGGTCGAGGAAACCGCGGGACCGTTTGGGATAAAAGGAACTGTTTTTCCTCAATCTACATAAATCTTTCGAAAGCACCAGTTCCTTCCAATACATACCTCGGGTTCCTTGGGAAAGATTCTTATATAAAAGTAACTCAGTAAATCTCAAGGCTCCCCTTCGACCATTCTGGTTGATAAAGTTACAAAGTGGGCAACCACAAATATTCTTCTAAAGGAAAAAAGGTCTTTTAATCTCTCTTCTTTTTGCTGTACCTACCTAGTTTCTTTCTTCGGAAAAGTGACTTCCTCATCTTTTAAGGGCCTTCGGGTCTGCCTTGTGTTTGATCTGAGACCAACTGAAGTAGGAATAATATTCCATTTACCAATTGATTAAGTGTAACTAACTAGGTGGTTCAATACTACTTGCTCAAAAGTCCATCTATGCAGTATGAGTTGATGAGAGAATTTTCAAATAAATCTTCAATGCTATGTTCAGAAAATCGAAATATCAGCTGTATGACAGAGTAGTCAACCTTGTGGGTGTGGCACATAGCACGGTAGTTAAAATGATACAAACAAATAACTCAAAAACCTCCTTGTTACCCCGAATTTATAGAGTACCACACAAAAGTTGTTATTGCTGCCGAGTCTACCAAGGTAGCGGAAGCTTTGTTTTCACTTTTCAAGGACGAAAAAAAAAAGTTCTCCAAAATCAAAAAATTTTCACTCGCGTTTCAGACCTTCCTGAACAATTTTGGTTCCGTGTCTGTAGGTTTGTCATGAATTCCTTGTAACGCGCATAACTATACGAAGTTATTGTCCGATTTCTATGAAATTTTCAGGGATTGTGACGGTTGGTGTTTTCCCTATGAAAATCATCATCCCCGGACTGATATAAGCGACTGCGCATGCGCAAACGTGAATTCCTCGTAACAACCATAGCTTCTACATTTTCCATCCGATTTCAATGAAATTTCCAGGGATGTTACTGAGTAGTGTTTAGATGGTCCCCTATGAAAATCATAGAGGTATTCATTCATAGAGGGGTGGTCCCCTGTGAGAATCTCAAATCCTATTCATTTCATCACTAGGCCTCAATAGCTCAGAGGTAGCGCATAGAACTGTCCCCCAGGGGTCCTGGGTTCGAATCCCAGCCGAGGCTAAGCATTTTTTTGATCCAATCACATACATCTACTCACTTGCAATTTTCATCCGAATTTGATGAAATTTTCTAGAATTGTCCAGATCAGCGTGTAGATGGTTCCCTTTAAGGTAATGTTGCCTTGTTTCTCGACGTGCTTAATTTCAAAATTTTAGTGTTTTAAAAGTGAAGATACGCATGATTGCATACACCACCGGAAAATGGATAAACTGACGGTAAGTAAATTCAACACTTATGAAATCCAACTTTTACAACAATACTTCTCATTCTCGCTCGCTTGTAGAGCCACAATTTATTTAGAAGGTAATGAATTATTGTGGAACGTAGGTTAGCAGTAGGTACCTACAATATCAGTTGAAGTGAATATTTCCTGAAATTAGCAGTACCTAGAACTACTTATTAGTTGATGGTAAGTTTGCTACCGATCGTCAACCTAAACATAACTCCGTAGGTATCTATCACGCAATTGTTCAACTATTATTGAACTGTACTTGCCTCCCTTTAGCTTTCCAATAATCATGTCATCCTGTGGCATTATGTTCTCACTTGATAGTAATAACTTTGAATGATACATTCGTCGTCTTATCAACACTCAGTTGGAAGCATGAGCATGGGTGAGTCTAGTCTGAAGAGGGAAAGGTTTACCCCAAAGCGCAACTTTCTTCTTTTGTCTCCAACGAAAACAAGCATTGTAGATGGTAGCACCACTCAATTAATAGTCGGGGTTTGCTTTGTACAAACTCTGTTTCTCCTGGGATCAGAGGTAGGTAGGTACCTAGGTATTCTACCACGGGAGCTAGTATGTAGGATCTACCATTCTGTGGGCTCTACATTCCAGGGTTTTTGCTAAGAGCTTTCCTATATAAGCAAGTTGTACTTATGTTCATATTAAATTATACGTATGTAATACTAGAAATAAAGTGTCTGCTAATTGCTCTGTACTACCAATAATTTTTTTCTTGAATTTTCAGTTTCACTTGCGCCATTGTCGCGCGCTAGGATGCGACGCAGCGAATTTAATTGAAAAACTGATCGTGTCTCCGTTCAATCTAGAAAGGTGAGGAATAATAATTGATGTACTTGTTAGGCACTGCTTACAAAGTGCTGATCTAAAGTGGTGAAAGTATAAAAAAAGTAATACACCAGTTTTATGGGTTGTAGATTCACGGAATGGATTTATTTTTATTTTTAGATTTATCACACTAAACTCTTTAATTTCATCAATTAATTTTCAAGCTATTATCGTCAAGAAAACTCGATAATAGTGTTCTTGAATTTGAGTTTTTCTGAAATAAAAAATATGGAAGGTGGATGGACATCGCGCCTTTGTGCTTTAAGGTATCGATGTATAATATATAATGCCATGTGGCATTTTATAATTATTCTGACAAACCATATAGTATTATAGTTGCATTTTCCTTCAAATTAGTGATTTTGACATACCTGCCACCCAATTTGACAGACGTCTTGCCAAACAGGCGTATGCTTTTCTTTTAAAAGTTTTCATTCTTTTGTGGCTATTAGCGAGTTATAGAAACTACCTACCTATTCTGGAAGTGTGTTCTTGTTAATTTGGGAAGTGAACCTGGGCAAAAAAGGCAACTGGCAAAAAAAAATGTTCCTAATTTCAAAATTTGTATTTGTGGGCAAACAGTTTTTGAAAAATATTATATTTATTCAGTCAAGTGATCAGAAGTCCAGTTGATCACTAAATGAGAGTATAAATTGAAAGAAAAAAAATTTCCTAATAATTATTATAATATGCATTGGTATAATATACCAATATATATTATATATAATGATACATTATCAACCTAAGTAGTTCTAAGTTATTTTGTGGGTTGCAGGTATTTTACAACCGAGAGCCTCTGCAACAGCCGAAGTTACACGAATTTTTAATTACTAAGAAACTTCAGAAGGTGGAGGAAAAGGTTAGCGTTACCACAACCAAAGGACTCTGGAGGAGCTTCACTTCGATTTTTCGAATTATGGCTTGGAAAAGGTGAGTTGAGAACTAAAAATCACATCCGTTCATTGTTTTGATACCTGAGGTGGTGAAGTTGCACCCACATAGTTTATAAATTCTCTTTCTGTGTTAATAGTTCTTTGTCGTTGAGAGAAAGGTTTCAGTAACTTTTCACTGTTATGCCTTAACAAGCTCCTTCTATGTTTCAGAACTTTTAATGGAGTGTGAAGTTTGAAACTAGCGAAATTAATAAAATAATAAATTGAAATTAATTAATTTATTACTTATTGTAAAATGAAATTTTGAAACAATCCATTTTTTCCAGTTGCAGTCAGTGAAGTTGTTACCAAGAACCCCGACTTTACCACCTTCCTAACTGGGTACCTACCATGAATGAATTACTGAGATCTGAAGTAGGTCGTTAATTTTTGATGGTTTGATTTTTTGATGATGATGATTTTTGATGAAGGAGGTAGTTAATTTTTGATGATTCAACAGTAACTATGTATCAATGTACCACATAATTCTATTAATTTAATCATACAATACATCATACTTTTATTCCAATGTGGGTTTTGTGTGAACAGGTGCAGAAATATGTACTTACCTTGATACTGGTAATTCAGCTAGTAGAGCATAACATTTTCTAATTACTTGTCGTGTTTCGATAAAAAGCTTACCGACACTAGCGTCTTGCTGCACTACGAGGTTTAGAGCAAAATGTTTCCAATTTATCGTCGGCCTAGATGTGATACCTCGTAAGTGACAAAAATGCGTTTTTTAGGTTTTGGTATCGTTGGATTCAGAAAAACAAGCCGCGTTGATATAGTGAGAGCTCGTAAGTGTAAAAAATCGTATTACCTCTCAAAAGCGATTTTGGCTCTACCTCGTATCTGTTTAGCGAACTGGAGGAACTAGTGATACCTACCTCGCAAGTACCAAGAGAAAGCGCCCAAGTGTTTCCACGTAAATGGAAGTGTCCCGCCAAACTTGTGTTTCCTCGTAACTAAGCAGTGCTATCGCCATTATTCCTTCTGTTTACAACATGGACCGCCGCTCCTCTCAGTTCAAGGCAAAATTATTGTATTTTATTGCATTTAGTAGTGAATCATAGGCTTTTTAAATGATCTAGAATGTCTAGTCCATTTTGGTGTAACCAGCTCAGGTATTGATTGGTAATATTTGGAATCGAGCAAAAATTTCTGAATCCGATACACTTTTGAAAACTGAAAATTGTCCAAAAATTACATATTTATCGAGAAAAAAATTGGACCAACGCTATTCTTCACAATTTTCTGCGTAGAATTCAAAAATGACAAAACAATGCGCACCCTAGATCAACTTCGTTTTTTCAGATGAAAACCACCATTTTTTATTGCATATTCAGATTATACCATATTCAGATTATAGGTACGTCAAATTTTATGAATATTTTACTACGACAACTTTTTTTGATGCGCGCAACCCGCTCAGCGAGTGCTCAATAATGCCTAACCAAGGAATTGTGCCAAAATTGAGATGAAGGTTGACTCAACTTCATCTTGATGAAGGTTGAGATGAAGTGTGGCATAATATTACTTAGCACTGATTTTCTATGCTGAATCGCGTGGTGATATCCCTTTCTTGATTTGATTTCAATTTACAGGATTTACAGTCCAAAAACGCTGCAAATCATTGCTCAAAGGGTTATTATTTTCTGTATAGATCCCTCCCTACCAACCGTAGGTACCTACTACCTACTAGGGCATTTTTGAAAATTTCAAACCCTACCACCAACCAAATGGAAATGAAGGGTTGAAATTTTCAAAAATGCCCTAGTAGGTACCTACGGTTGTTAGGGAGGGATCTATACAGAAGGGTGATCTATACAGAAAACAATAAACCTTTGGGCAATGATTCGCAGCGTTTTTTTTTTCAACCTACCAACATTTTTTTACCTATTTCTTACCTACGAACCATTGGTAGCTACTACCTACCTCACCATAGTGCCTTCACACCTTCACAATCCAGTTTATTAGAAAGAACTAAACGCTTCAAACTAGATTCGAAAAATAGAAAGCTTCATATGGAAATTTGATTACTGGTTGCTCAGAAAGCAAAACAGAATACAAATCGAAGAAATGAACAGCGATCGCATTTTAGTCATACTATTGAATAGTATTGAATTTTAAAAAATTTTTGAGACCACCCGGAGCTCTTACCAATTTTAAATTTTAGAGTTGGTAAAAAAGCGATACCTACGTTTATTTCGAGAGTTTTCGAGCTAGGGCACTCTAGAAAATTTCAACCTTCAATTTTCACCCCTTAGAAGTGACTGATATCAACCAAAAGCTTCTCGGCACAACTAGATCCCAAATGGGGCCCATATACGAAATTTGAACCAAATCGGTCCAGTGTTGCTGAGAAAAGTGCCGCGATCGGCGTACGGATGGAAAATTCTTTTATTGGACTTTCGGATTCTACGTACCTTGAAACATTAAACATCAAATTTTGAGGAGTGGTTAAAAATGTTTTTTTTTGCTCGATTGCAAAGGCTTATTATTGAAAATAATAATTGTCAGATTGGATCAAGGGTTCAATATTTTTTCAAGGAACCTACTGATTTGTCTAATAATTTTCCAACATTTACCTACATTAAAAATGTTTTTATTTCATGTTACCAAACATTATTAATTTTATAATAAATGCATTGAGATTCCTCTAAGGTTCCTTTTTTTGAATTCTAAGATCCTCTTCTCCACTAATTTGGAAAAAAAAACTACTTAATAGTGTGATAAAATCTTCTGGTGTACTTATGGTGCTCGGATGGTGTTTGAAAGAGAAGTAGTGACACCTTGTAAGTTGAAAGGGCAATTTTCAATTCAGTAAGTGAGAACTCGTAAATGCAGTTTTTCGATCAAGAGATGAAATAATTGTCCCAAACCCTTATACTTATACCCAATGGGCCCTCACAAGTTTTAATAACCAAGGATACCAAAAAAAATGTCGTAATATACCCGAGTAAACAGTTTTTTGCTTCTCCTGAAAAGTTAGGGTTTTTCACTTACGAGGTATCACATCTAGGCCGACGTTATGTTTAGAAGAAGGTAGTAGGTCGTATGTAAAACTTGGGAGAAGAAAATTCAAAGATGATAAATACTTTTAGACTGTTACTATTATTGGTAAGCAGGTAGGTATGACAATAGGAGCGTATCTACCTATATCGTAATATGTTTTGTCATAAATATCAATTAAATAAGTCACTACAGTGAACTTGGTTAATGATTTTGTATGAGTAAAAAAATTCAACATTCAATAAAGAGTCCCTCTCGTACAAATACTTTCCTCGTATTTTTTATTCATAGAACGGTTTGCTTTCTGTGACACCTTAAGGTGTGACACCTAAAACATTAGTTATCTCAAGAATAAATCAGTTTTGTAATGCTACATATTTAACAGTTCTTAGATCATTTTTCGGTTGAGGTACCTAGTTCAAGTTATTAATTAGGTTAAGAATCATCAAAGTCTAAATTCCTTTTGCTACTTTTTACTCAGCTGTATTTGTGTTGGAAACTCGTAGTGGTAAGCCCGTACTTCTAAAAACTTGTAATAATGATCATTTTAGTTCCGAACCAACGTCTACGATGTAATAAAATTTATTACATTTAAAATTTATATGATAAAATTTATCACATTTAATGTGATTATGCCCCTCCTGGTGCAATATTTTAATCAATATTGAATAGTATTATTCTTTTTATTAGACTAGAGTGTTGTTCGTCAAACTCTGAAGTAGATAACAGTTATGTGAATAATTTCCTTGTAAGTAGTGCAAATTACAATTGAATGAGAAAACGACGTTCCTTCAAAATTGTTTGTAGTTGATAAAAGTAAGACCTCTATAACTACATTGTATTGTTTACATTTTTCTTATAATGGTATTGATATTAATTATCAAAATAACAAAGAATAAAATCTGTACTATCCTCATCAACTGTGTTGATATCTATATTCCTTAATCCACAGATAAAGAAGGGTATTATTTCATTTTCAAGTTTTTTTGGCCATTTTTCTATTTTTCATCACTTAGGTTTGAAGAACAAATTGTAACAATTTTTCATGGTCTGCATGAAAAATTGTTACAAGTTGTTCTTCAAATTTAAGTGATGAAAAATAGAAAAATTGTAGCTACGAGCGAGAACGAGCCGACATTCTATTAGAGGCGGAAACGGGAAAACATTTGAAAAGTAGCGGGAACGGGTCCAGGTTCTTCCCCCACCCCTTTATTACCGTGGGTTAGCACAAGCTGCGCTGCCGTCGCGATCCCCCTAAATATAATATCCATCTTATCCATGCTTGCCATCCATTTTAACGTTAGCTTTCTTCTCTGTTAACTTGTCTCCGGTACTCTGTGTTAAAATGTCTTGAGATTGTTTTACAAATCAATCTCTCTGGAATGAACAAACCAATACAATATACGGCAAAGTACATTCACTACTTTACGGATTTAAGAAATTGCTCGTCTCCAGGTCATTTGAAAGTTTAATAATATAGATTACTCTGATTGCTCCAAAATACTGAATGGGAAGGAAATTAAAACACAATTTTTTAGTAAATATCACAACTTTATTGATAAAAAACTATAATGTAGGTAGGTATTACGTTGTATTTACAAAACAACCAACTATTCGTGATAGTCGCATCAGTTTGGAAACAAACTGATAAAAACGAGATTATGTGTAGCACCATGAATTTTGAAATTTTTGGAATCGGATTATTCGTACATAGTAACCGTTTCAAAGCAAGACTGTTACAATATAGTAATATACCTAGAATAGTATACTAGAAGAGGAAGTGAATATTCAGCAAACACTAGTAAACTAGCCAACCCTTGGGTAAAATTAGGCGGATTATTCAAAAGAAAGGCAAATAATTCGTGTAATCAAAGTAGAAAAATGATAAAAGCAGGAAACTAGTAACTAACACCGGTTCTAAAAATCAACAGAAAACATTCATTAGAGAGTTCCTAGTGGGTTGGGTTTGGTTCGGCATAGATACGGCGTGACGTATTACACACACCTCACAATCCGGTGCCATATTGTTACTCACACACTCTCAATCTGGCGCCATATTGAAAATATGGGGGACGATCTGGTTCCGGTGGCGCCGTATCGACCCGGTTTTTGATACGGTGTGACGTATTACACACACACTCTCAATCCGGTCCATGTTTTCAATATGGCGCGCCGGATTGCCTCTGAGAGACGTACTCGACCGTAATAATATGGCGCTGTATTGGATACGGCGCGTTCTTATCACAATTCGGCGCCGGATTGAGAGCATGGAAGAAGTATATTCTTCCATGTTGAGAGTGTGTGTGTAATATGTCACGCCGTATCAAAAACCACTAGGAACTCTCTATTAGAGAGTTCCTAGTGGGTTTGGTTCGGCTTAGATCCGGCGCGCTGGAACCGGATCGTCCGCCATGTTTGTAATACGGCGCGCCGGATTGCCTCCTTGTGACGTATTCGACCGTAACAATACGGCGAGTTCTTATCACAATTCAGCGCCGGATTGAGAGCATGGAAGAAGTATATTCTTCCATGTTGAGAGTGTGAGTGTAATACGTCACGCCGTATCAAAAACCACTAGGAACTCTCTATTATCTCCATACCGTATTAGAGAATCTGTCGTAACCAGCAAGTCGAGTACAGGAGAATCCTCTCTCGACAGCCTGAAGATGATGACCTTCCATCGAAAGCGCTCGCCTCCTGTACTCGACTTACTGGTTACGACGGATTCTCCAATACTGTACGTAGATAATAATTGTATTCTTATAACTAGTGGAACTAACCCCATACATTTGATAACAGAAAACATGCTCTCCATTCAATCAATATAAAATCTCGAGTCATTTCATCTAAAACGAGTTGAGGGGTAACATCCTTTCAATCAAAGTGAAATTAAAAAAAGCTATGACTACACTTATCTATGAGTGTTCTACTTATCACCAAGATTATTACTAGATACACCAAGATAATTACCAGAGTATCACTATGAAATCGATTCTGGTTACTCATCATCACAAGTTTGGAATTCATCGCCTGGGAAGGCACGTAGTTACCGTTTCATTTATCAACACATGAAAAAGCCCCATTCGTGCTGCCTGAGGAATGAGCGAATTTTTGAAAAATATATTTTGACAGACTATTAGTAATTTTGATTCATTATTTCCTATAGTAAACTTCAGTAATCAACAAAGAAAATCAAATAAATTTGGTCCCTAATGCGGACCAAATTTCTCCAATTAAAGACAAATTTGTCCAAAAGAAGATTTTACCAGTGCCTAATTACTAAAATAATGGCTTATTACACTAAACTCTTTAATTTCTTCAAGTAATTTTCAAGCTATTATGTTCAAGAAGGCCAATAATAGTTTTGTTGAATTTGAGTTTTTCTGATATTTAAAAAAAATGTGGAGGGCCTTAGCGTTTCAAGCTATCGATATGTAATAAGAATTTCAATGAAATTTTTAAAATGTTTAGAACGAAAAATTGTGAACATTTCTCAAGCCACAACAAATGGAGCTGAAACGTGTGAGAGTACCTTTCTGAGGCATCAGCTATTGACGAGCTGGATGTCTTCCTGACATACAATATTTTGCTTTACACCAGCTTCATGTTTTAGGTCTAAAAACGTTTAAAAAAAACTGAATTTGAGACAGTTGAAAGTAAAAGAAAAGTAAATATTCACTTTGAACTGAAATTAAAACTTTTTGAAATCAATTATCCAATTTGATCAAATAGAATATACAGTTATTATGTTACACAATATTTACATAAATACAAGCAGTCGATGAGTCAATCTAAGTTGAAGACGTTTTCCTATATGATCCTATCTTAAGTTCTTAGAGAACCCAATGAACCCTTCCCTTTCATCGACTGATCCGCCCGATTCACTTGGAAGCTGATAATCAGCGGTTAGAGGTTCACCTTCTAGTTGAACTAACCAGGTACCGTCGGCTTCCAACACGATAGGAGAAATACTGATGATCTCACCGTCGGGCTTCAATTCTTTGTCGCAATCGAACCTGATCTTGAAGGCGTACACTCCTTTGGCCAGGTCGTCTGGGAGTTCGAACAGGTCGTCAGTGCGGACGTCGGATTGATTCCCGAAGTCTATGAACTCCACGCGGCAGAGAGACTTGGTCCTGTCGATGGACAATATTTTGGCCCGGAATAACTCGTCGCCGAACGGAGCTGCGCAGATTTTGTGGATGGAAGGAGAACAAGTTGGTAGGTCTAGAGATTCGTCGACCGGGTTGAGGGTTTCGTGTATTCGACGCAAAATGTCAGAGTCGCTCAAAGAGAAAACGAAGGACCCTTCATCGCCAACGTGAGCAACACGTACTTCGGTGAAGGTATTTTTAGGGATTGGCGGCTTCGGGGACCGCAAAGGTGTGTAATCAACAGGTCGTGCAGTTTTGGTGGATCGACTGCTACCTGAACGACCACTACTACCGCTGCTCTGCTGATTGGGGAATTTCGATTCTTCATCTCTTTTCGCATCATCAACTTGTGAAGGACTGCAAGCGACTTGACCGCCTGAATTGCCATTGCTGCGGATATCAACAACACAAATTCCTTTTTCCATGTACTTCAGCCTCACTTCAATAACGTCACATATTGACAAACCACCCATCATAACTGATTGTGGTTCTTTTATTGGAAAAGATAAACGAGGATACTTTTTAGGCAAGGCGAGCAATTGGTCAAGTGGAAGATCCTCTTCATTGCCAAAATCTACAAATAAGACTTTAGCCGATTTACCTTTTATTTCGACGATTTCTGCTCTGTAGGAGTCTCCTTCGTAAGGAGCTACGCAAGACATTCCTGGTTTGGCGTCTTTGAGCAATACCGAGATATTCTGGAGATCTTCGCTCATGCGTTGAAACTGTTCATTGCAACTCTCTGGATACACGTAGGCAACCTGACCAATTATATTGACGATAATAACTTTGGTGTACTGATCTTTGGGAATCGGTGGATCTTCAATTTCAAGTTCAGAGATATCAGGGATTGGGTCTATGGTCGTCCGAGGGATGACTCCACTGGGCCTCGTATCTCTAGATCGATCATTGTTGTACGCATCTTTGTTATCTCTATTTGGGCGTTGAGAGGTGTCAATTGCAGGCCCCTTAAAGTCTTTATGGTCTCTTCTATCCCCAGAATGACGATTTTTGGGTCCACCACTGCTTTCTTTGTCGTGGTTTCTCTGGTTGCCTCCACTATGTTGATAATTAACACCATCTTTGGAGTCTTCTCGATGATCTCTCCCACTGCCAGAACGTTGATTGTTGAATACTCCCTTTTCTTTGATAGCTTCATCTCTGTAGTCTCCATTTGGGCGTTGATATCCACCATCTTTGTTGTCCCTGCCATTATCTCTCCCACCGCCAGGACCTCGATTGTTGAATCCTCCCTTTTCTTTGATAGCTTCATCTCTGAAGTCTCCACTTGCGCGTTGATATCCACCATTTTTGTTGTCCCTGCCATTATCTCTCCCACCGCCAGGACCTCGATTGTTGAATCCTCCCTTTTCTTTGATAGCTTCATCTCTGAAGTCTCCACTTGCGCGTTGATATCCACCATCTTTGTTGTCCCTGACATTATCTCTCCCGCCGCCAGGACCTCGATTGTTGAATCCTCCCTTTTCTTTGATAGCTTCATCTCTGAAGTCTCCACTTGCGAGTTGAGATCCACCATCTTTGTAGGCCCCCCCATTATCTCTCCCACCGCCAGGACCTCGATTGTTGAATCCTCCCTTTTCTTTGATAGCTTCATCTCTGAAGTCTCCACTTGTGCGTTGAGATCCACCATCTTTGTTGTCCCTGCCATTAAATCTCCCACCGCCAGGACCTCGATTGTTGAATCCTCCCTTTTCTTTGATAGCTTCATCTCTGAAGTCTCCACCTGTGCGTTGAGATCCACCATCATTGTAGGCCCCCCCATTATCTCTCCCACCGCCAGGACCTCGATTGTTGAATCCTCCCTTTTCTTTGATAGCTTCATCTCTGAAGCCTCCACTAGTGCGTTGAGATCCACCATCATTGTAGGCCCCCCCATTATCTCTCCCACCGCCAGGACCTCGATTGTTGAATCCTCCCTTTTCTTTGATAGCTTCATCTCTGAAGTCTCCACTTGCACGTTGAGATCCACCATCTTTGCAGTCCCCGCCGCCAGAACGACGATTGTTGAATCCTCCATTTTTATTATTTACTTGTTCATCTCTGTGGCCTCCACTTGCGCGTTGAGATCCACCATTTTTGTTGTCCCTGCCATTATCTCTCCCACCGCCAGAACGACGATTGTTGAATCCTCCTTTTTCATTGGTATTGTATTCTCCTTTGTTGCCTTCACCCGTGAATTGGGAGCTGCCATCCTTGGAGTCACCATCACTAACTCTGTAGTCACCACCTTTGTCTTTCCCATCGCCAGGATTACGATTGTTGACTCCTCTTTTTTCATTGACACGATCATTGCTGTAGCCTCCACTTGTACGTTGAATTCCACCATCTTTGTAATCCCCTTCTGTGTCTCTCCCACCGCCAGAGTGTCGATTGCTGAATCCTCCTTGTTCATTTCTATGGCCTCCACTTGTACGTTGAGCTCCGCCATCATTGTAATGTCCTTCATTGTCTCTCCCACCGCCAGAATGTTGATTACGGAATCCTCCCTTTTCATTGATATTACGTTCCCCTCTGTTGCCTCCATTTGTGTATGAGGAACTGCAATCCCTAGCGTCGCCATCACTCATCTTCTGGTCACTACCAGAACGACGGTTATTGAAACCACCTTTCCTTTTGCCTCCACTCGTCCGGTAAGAGCCATCATCAGGCATCTTAGTGTTGTCAGGTTGCCTCTTTCCTCCGCCAGAGAATTTCATAATGTCTTTTTCATCACTGTTCCCATAATTTTTGCTTTGATTTTTATTGGTATCGAAATAATCTCTGTCGCCATTGTCCTTCTGACAATTCTGCCCTCGCTGATCATGGGGTTCCAACTGATATCCAACCCCCCTACTTGAAATGGTATCAACATGATCGAAACTCATATTCAACTTCTGCCCGTGTATAACATTTTCCACACTCATCTTGGGTTTGTTATCATACTTTGTATTGGAGCCACTTTCCATCAAACGTACTGTCCACAAGCGGTTTTCTAAAACCAGAAATTGAAGAGTCACTCGGTCACCAACATTTGGGCAGTTATTTGACCTTTCAAACGCGACCTTCACGGCCATGGGAGGCTGACAAATGCAGTCCAGTGCCAAATTATGAAAAGCGGATAAAGGAAGTGTTTTTCTCCATCCAAAGTCAAGACTCTCTACACTCGCCGAATTTGAATCCAGAATGAACGCAACGAGCACTCTGTACCACGAGTTTTCAAAACGAACAGCATATAATTTCCCCGCTTGAACTTCTGTGGGGCCTTCTCGTTGCATTTCGTTGAAGAACTTGAAGAAAGCTTTCCGAGTTTCTTCATAACCAACTGGACTAACAACTGATATGTCCGTGTGTTTGAACAAAACGTGCACGTCGAGTAAATCGTTTCGATTTATAGGGTCCAGATGGAACGAGGGCACAGAAGGAAATGAACGTACCCTGTGAACTTGATTCTGCGAGCGATGGTTTTTTTGACGGGCACCTCGAGAATCGTCAGGATAAACGTTATTTTCCCTTTGAGTACCTGAGACAAATGAAAACTCATTGTTCGAAACACTTCCACTGACTCCACACTCTTCAAAGAATAGCTTGTCAGCGAGGTCTACCACTTCTTGAAATTTAAGAGTCGGGTAGGATGTCAGAATCTTGGTCCGCACGTTGGAATACATGGCATCGATGTTGTTCAAGAACACGTCACAAAGGTAGATTTCTCGGAGAGGTCCAGGTCCAAACAAACAAGGGAAACTATGAATAGTCAATCGTTCGGCGAACTGCTTGAATGACTCCCCTGACTTCTGTTTGAGATTCAGCAGGACGTTTCTCGCCTTCAACGGCTGAAAGTACAAAGTAATTTGCCTGACGAGATTATCGTATGTTATGGAACTCACATCTACTCCTAACTCGAACAAGATCGGATTGATCTCGTGGCCGAGCTTCGAAAGCAGCACGGAGACTTTTTCAGCATCGCTGAGCGAGGAAAATGGAGTCCCCTTGACGATTCCTTTGAAGTTGGTGAACCAGTTGAACCAACCGTCCGGCGAGTAATTAGTTATGCTCAGGGGGGGTACTGCAAGAGAGTTCATCATCAGGTTGGTGTCGTTGATCTTATTAGGTACCCTGAAACAAAAATTAATTTTACCAATAAACAACAGAGAATGGATGGATATTTTAGAGCCAACTTTATTCCTATCGAGCTTTTTCAGAGGGTTACAACAGAGTTGAGATTCAAATATGTGAAATAGATTACTGGTGGGGAAGGAGGGGCAAATTTATACTCCGACTCCATGTTGACAATGGAGTAAGAGAGAAGTTCATTTCAACGATCAAGAGATAGCGCTACTGGTCACCATATAAGCTAAATGACAGAGTAAGCCCTGTGGCAAATAACACGAATCATTTGAATCATACAACAGAGAGTTTTCGCTACATCTTTTGTGACGACCGTCCGGGTTTAATATCCATGCAACCGTCCGAAAATGGTGACTGCGCTTGCGTGACGACTCGGACGGCGAGCTCGGTCGTCTTGGACGCCGCCAAATGCCGGCTTGGGAACGACGACTTTCTTGACGACTCTACCCTTCATAACCTCACACTTTTATAACCAGTTTCAATTTAGATCGGATGTAGCAGGATTTTGTGTTGTGTCCGACGTTTGACTCCAGTGTTTTGGTTCTCGATTTTAGCTTTCATTTGTAGAACAGTTTTCATTTTCCCGGGAATTATCATGTTTTTCATCTCTCGAAACAAACTACTCGTCACCAGAATTCTGTTATCTTCGCATCAAGATCAAGTGAATCCATCGCATACTATTGTTGACTCTGTGCGAATTTTACATTGCTTGAATGCCAATGAAATTTCTGAATAAATGCGCCCTTGTTTTTCATTTAATGTTGTATATTATTTATTCATCCACCAACACACCTAACTACAGATCTACAATAAACAGGCGACGAGAGTCAGTTCACGTAAGTAGGTACCATTTAAGATTTCAATTGATAGTTCCGCTTGCTGTGATCATCGTACTTGTAACTTGCATGACAAATTGGAAAAAATGCTCTTACTACAGTTATCAAGTTTATTACCTTTGAAAAAATACCTTCCTTTCACACAATAGTAGGTATTTGGTTAATTATGGATATCTGCATTTAGGTGTTACGTCTATAAGTTCGTACATCTACCCTAGTTTGATAGATCTTTACTTTCGTTTTTGTAATAGTCTGCACGTCCTGGTAGGTAGAAACGAAGTACCTACCAAGCTACTCTAAATTATCTATAGATATGTTACGGACGTGTTGTTAGACAAACAAGAAACAAGTAGAAAGGTAGCTACTGCAAAATCGGTAGTAAAGTACTATAGACCCAAAAAAATGCTGTAAGAGGTCTGGAAAAGCTAGTGTTGTTCACGACTTTCTAAAGGTGAAAACGATCAAAATCATCAGTAAATAGGTTTTTATATCGCAATGTAGGGTCCGAAAGGGATGTAAATAGGTACCTACCTACCTATCCAAGTAGTAATAAATTTATTGCTTTTTCAATACGGCAAATATTCTAAATTTCGATCTGAAAAACTCATTTCGAGACCCCAGGACTCTGAATCAGCTGTTCGCTATCGGCCATTTTCTAGTGACTTCACAGGTCGGTAGCTGTTTAGCGTCACTTCCAGAGTCCGCACATTATTTTGTGACGACTCGAAATCCACCAAAAAAAGTTAGCATCTGCGTCTGCTGGCCCCATCTGTCTCGAATCGTCACGATTTCAAGTCCGCGCCTGATGTGGCGAAAACTCTCTAATACCTACACTGCCGTGTGAAGGAAGAACGACTCAACTCGAAAATGGGGTTTTTACGTATCCCCTCTAATCCCCCCCCCCACCTTTCCAATGAATGAGTCAAAATTTCGAAATTCACCCCGGAAGGGGTTGAAATTGTTAGGGGTGTAATTTGAAAATTGCCTAACTTTAAGCAAAAACGTCTCAACTCCATGCTTTTTATGAAAAAACATTTCAACTCCTCGATTAAAACGCCCTAACTAGCTAGATTTGCTATTTCTTTGTGGAGAAAAAAAGACTCAACTCGCTGAAAACGCCGTTGAGTTGTTTTTCCTCCATATTGTTGGCTTCAATATGGTTGAGGCGTCTCGTATGGTTGTCAATATTTGAATCCAATGGCACGAATCGATTGAAGGTACGTGTGTAAAGAGGAATAATTGTACCTTTAGAGTCTGGACCCCAGAAAGTATTGTCGGGTTTCAGCGCTACCTACCGCCACTTCAGCGAACTATTATCCTTTTTCAGCTCGATGTGAGCGTGGTCAAGCGGCATTTCTGAAAAGTAGGCTTACCTCGATTTTACCACTCTCTAATTTCTAAGTTTGGCGGCTTTATTTCCCTGCCTTTTTAAATTGCGAGGAAAAGGAAGTTGATATTGCATTTTGGTTTATTATTTTCAATAATGAACCTTTGGAATCGACCAAGAAAAAAATCATTTTAACACCCCCTCAAAATTTGATGGTTTACGTTTCAAGGTACGTAGAATCCAAAAATCGAATAAAAATTTGGCCGTCCGTCCGCCGTACGCGGCACTTTTGCCACTTAGCATTGACCGATTTTGATGAAATTTGGTATGTAGGCTCTATTTGGGGTCTAGTTGTGCCCCGAAGCTTTTGGTTGATGTAGGTCACTTCTAAGGGTTCCAAAATCAATTTTGAAATTTTGAAAACGCCCTAACTCAAAACATTTCGATATAAAGGTATTGTTTTTCCTTCAATTTAAGATTCTATAGAATTTTTAGAATTTTTTGAGACCACGCGGAGCTCTGTAGGACAAACCGTTCGCTCCCCACGAAAATTTAAGGGTTTACATTGAAATATATATATATAAATCAAAACACGAGTGTGAATCGCAAAAGAGGTCTAATCTCCGTTCAAATTAGAGCTGCCCGAAATGCGATCGATGGTTGGTAATTTTGATTTTTTTTTCGAATTTTTTTTGAATTTTCTTTATTTTTTTTATTTTTTTATTTTTTTTCCTTCATATTGGATGGTTAGTGATTTTGTAGACGAGTGATCTATATAGAAAAATAATAAACCATTGTGTAATAATTTGCAGCGTTTTTGTGTTGTTCTTCTTTACTAAATTGTAATCTTGGGATAACTGCAAGTTAGAGGAGCGACTTTAATGCGGTCGCGAGCGTGACCACCTGATAAGATATCAGAAATGGTAGTTCGTTGAAGTGGCAGTAGGTAGCGCTGAAACCTGACAATAAGAACTTTCTGGGGGCTAGACTCTCCTAATTGTACCAGTCGATTGAGTTGAACAATATATGAGGTCTGAAAAAAATGGGGTCACGGGAGTGATCTGGAGTGAATTTATGGCGAGTTTTCCAGGAAAACTTCGAACTGATTTCTGGGATTTCGAAAATTTTGAGTTGAGTCGTTCTTCCTTCACACGGCAATACACCTCCTGGTGAATACTTTTTAAAAATCAAAAAACACTCTTGTCGTTACCCCAAACCATAGAATACCCACATGATTTTTTTTAATTTTCAGTATACCGAACCAACATACTGAATGCACAGGTACGTTTTATAGTTGTTGAGAGTTCATGTTCATGTCCTACTCGTCTCCACGAACTCATAGAGTACCCACCCAGCATTTTTGGGTACAACGAGTATAAGCAGGTTACATTTTTGGACAGTTTGGTTCATTATTTTCAATTTTGAACCATTGGAATCGAGCAACAAAAAAAAGTTCAACACCCCCCACCTCACATGTCTACATTGTAGACCCTTAGTGGGGTCCAAAATGTGGACCAAAATACGGTGGAAAAAGGTTTTTTTCAATTAATGGACATATAGGCAAAAACTAGGAATTTCTGCGAAAGAATTATTGGAGTTATATACTACAGTAAAAAAACGTCTGCCAAGTGGGTGTGGCTCAAAGCTTCCTCGTATCCATAACCCGATTGTATAGATGATCCGATGCATAGTAGTTAATCTCAAAACATCGAAACGAGTTAATCTGTAACATCCCTGAAAATTTCATTGAAATCGGGTGGAAAATTTAGAAATTATGGCCGTTACAAGGAAATTCATGTTTGCGCATGCGCAGTGGCTACTATCAGTCCCAATGTAGTGATTTTCATAAGGGACCATCAAAATATTAACCTGTAACATCCCTGAAAATTTCATTGAAATCGGACGGAAAATTTAGAAATTATGGCCGTTACAAGGAAATTTATGTTTGCGCATGCGCAGTGGCTACTATCAGTCCGGGGATGATGATTTTCGTAGGGGACCGTCTACACACCAACCCGCACAATCTCTGAAAATTTCATAGAAATCGGACAATAACTTCGTAAAGTTATGTGAGTTACAAGGAATTCATGACAGACAGACAGACACGGAACCAAAATTGTTCAGGAAGGTCTAAAACGTAAAACGCGAGTGGAAATTTTGATTTTGGAGAACTTTTTTTCTCATCCTTGAAAAGTGAAAACAAAGCTTCCGCTACCTTGGTAGACTCGGAAGCAAAACATATACCTATCCGTATACGATTCTAGGAAAAACATCAGGAATAGTATTGGAAAGTTGCAAAATGGATATCAGTTGGAAAAAAAAGGCGAAATTTTTGAGCCATGATCCTTGAAATGTCGAGTCAACCAACTAGTTTTGATGAAATCGACCTTCATTCTCGAGTTTTTCAGTCAATCGAAGGTGAAAACAAGCCTTGGAAGTTGTCTTGTCTCTCGAGTAAACCAACTAGTTTTGATGATTTCGACCTTCATTCTCGAGTTTTTCAGTCAATCGAAGGTGAAAACAAACCTTAGAAGTTCTCTTGTCTCTCGGGTAAACCGTAGTAGGCAGGTAGCGTATCTAACGTGGGACAAGATATAGGAGGATTTAGGAGAGAGAGAGAGAGAGAAACTCTTTTGGCTCTCTGTGTAGACAGAGTGGTTCGATGGAAATCCGTCGAAAAACGACACTAGCGATTTGAGGGTTTTCTGGCCAACCGTGATCGCCGCCTTAAAATCCCACTCTCAAGCTGGATTCACATGGGACGGAAACGGAAAAGACGGAAAGACGAGAAAACCAGTGTAGGGGGTAGCTGGAGTCGGTGGAAGGTTCACATGGATGATGGACAGAAAGGACGGAATGATAACCTTCCTCCTGGAAGCCTCTGAAATGATAACCTCTCTCTGATGTGTAACCTATGTTGACTGTTTTTTGAATTTGACGTTCAATTCCTCGAAGAAATTAATTTTGTATTAAAAAAAAGAAGAAAAAAAACGAGAAAAAAAGGACAGCATAACAAACAAATGAAGCGCGAGGGTGGAACCTCAGGGTACCCGATTGTCGATTGCAACAATCGATTGTTTTTTTTGCTTCCGAGTCTACCAAGGTAGCGGAAGCTTTGTTTTTACTTTTCAAGGACGAAAAAAAAAAGTTCTCCAAAATCAAAATTTCCACTCGCGTTTTGCGTTTTAGACCTTTCTGAACAATTTTGGTTCCGTGTCTGTGTGTCTGTCTGTCTGTGTGTCTGTCATGATTTCCTTGTAACGCGCATAACTATACGAAGTTATTGTCCGATTTCTATGAAATTTTAAGGGATTGTGCGGGTTGGTGTGTAGACGGTCCCCTATGAAAATCATCATCCCCGGACTGATAGAAGCCACTGCGCATGCGCAAACGTGAATTTCCTTGTAACGGCCATAACTTCCACATTTTCCACTCGATTTCGATGAAATTTTCAGGGATTATGTGGATTAGGTTGTCGATGGTCCCCTATGAAAATCTTCGTCTCCGGACTGATAGAAGGGACTGCGCATGCGCAAACGTGAATTTCCTTGTAACGGCCATTACTTCCACATTTTCCACTCGATTTCGATGAAATTTTCAGGGATTATGTGGATTAGGTTGTAGATGGTCCCCTATGAAAATCATCGTCCCCGGACTGATAGAAGCGACTGCGCATGCGCAAACGTGAAATCCTTGTAACGGCCATAACTTCCACATTTCCAATCCGATTTCAATGAAATTTTCAGGGATGTTACAAATTAGTATCTAGATGATCCCCTATGAAAATAACCACCTTCGGACTGATAGTAGCCATTGCGCATGCGCAAACGTGAATTCCTTGTAACGGCCATAACTGCTACATTTTCCATCCGATTTCAATGAAATTTTCAGGGATGTTACAGAGTAGTGTTTAGATGGTCCCCTATGAAAATCACAGAGAATTGTTTTCCATAGAGGGATTCATTCATAGATGGATGGTCTCCTGTGAGAATCTCAAATCCCATTAATTGCAGGTCTTCGGTAGCTCAGAGGATAGAGTCTTGATTTGAGCTCCTAAGGTCGCGGGTTCGAAACCCAGTCGAGGCAATGTATTTTTTGATCCAATCACATACACCTACTTACTTAATTTTTCATCCGAATTTGATGAAATTTTCTAGGATTGTCCAGATTAGCGTGTAGATGGTCCCCTATGAGGGCAGTGAAAGGTAATTCGAGATTGGTGCTTTGAGATTAACTACTATGCATCGGACCATCTATATAATCGGGTTATGGATACAAGGAAGCTATGTGCCACACCCACTTGGTAGAGTTTTTTTTCAACAATCAATAGTTTCGATGGTTTTTTTCAACTAAGGAGTAATATTGCTCTTGGAATTTTTAATTTACTCATGCTCATTTATTTTTACGAATGCCAGCTGAACAATGTTTCTAGAAAATTCACAGTTGGATTCTGCAATAGTTCTGGGAATACATTATCTCAACTCCTTCAAAACAATCGATTGTTGGTTACTATCAACAATTGGCCACCCCTCGTGCAACCTCCACTCGTGGTTATCATTCCTGACCACTGCGCAGGCACATGGAAAGGGCGGAAGACAGTCGACGGTATACAAATCCCTTCCGCCGACAGGTTCCGTCAAGATGGCGGCCACCATTCTCAACCTGGGAAAATCAGCCAATCAGATTGTGATATTTCTTTCCGTCTTTTCCGTTTCCGCCCTCTTCCATCCCATGTGAATCCAGCTTTACCATGCATTACTCTACCTACTGTAACAACTTAGGACTAATATTTTACGAATAAACCTCTATACCTAGTACTAAGTAGAGGTGCACTACTTACCAATTAAATCAACGGTGGAAATGCCCTATTGACCTGCGCCGACCAGGGATGTTGAGCCAACAACAAACGAACTGCACAAAGCTGTGGAATGAATAGAATACACCATGAGTTTTTAGTCAGCTAGGAGTGGGTGAAGACAAATATTGCTAACAACAACGAAGAAGGGAGTTCAAACTATGGAACTGAAACATAGGAATGAATCACGAGAAAGATAGCATTTCGAACCACCTCTTCTATTCATCCTAAATTCCAGGTCTAACTGAGGGTAGCTTGCCACCGATTAGGTACAAAATTAAGGTCTACACTATATTGTGTCTACTATAATTATAATAATTATGCACTAAACATATGAAGGGTCACGGGGAAAAAGGATCAAACTCCATTTTTTGGCCGAATTGAGATAGGCACGCCATCGTGTAGCTTGGAAGGAGTAGAACCGAAGGGTTGTTTCACTTTGTGGAAGAAAGATCGCATTCATTCTTTTTAAAGCTAAAACAAATACGGGGCTCCGGGAAAAAAGGATCAGATTCCATGCGCTTGCAGGGAAGAAAGATCAGTGTCCGATTTAAAGACCCCTTTCCCTCGCCTTTGCATGAGTTGTACAGCATCACACCAAAGATTCATCAAGCACAAAAGCTCCTACTTCTGAAGATACCAGACAGTTTTCACAACCCCTTCTACCTCGAAGGTACCAAAAGCAGCTGTAACATTGGGAAACCTTCACAACGGCCCCATACCCATCAAAACCAGCAAAATCAAAAAAACTTGTGTCAGTTTCTCGTCAACCCCGGTGTCAACAATTTCTGAGTCAACAGGTTGGGAATGTAGGAGATGATGACGCCATTTCATATTGCGACAATCCTTTAGATGAATGATTTATTTATTGATTTTCTTGCCTTTTTGCAATTAATGTCTTGTAAAAAAACTATACCTAATTTGGAAAATAAAGCCACTTTTTGCCCAACATTTTTCTGGAGGTGATATTAAGGTACCTACAAACCCTAGTAAATTTACTGAAGTGAATTACGAGATTTGGATAAACAATAGGTACCTAACATGGTGGTATAATTTCAAGTATTATAGTGACCGAAACGCGGATATTTTAGGGGAAAAAAGATTAAAGTCCATACCTTGTTTGAAATTTCTAATTATTTCTGGGAATTATCTTCGACCTACTTAATTTTCTTTCTTGTCACTTGAACATAATTGAATTCCTGGTCAGGTGGCCAAAGCAATTCATTTTTTTTTTTTTTTTTATGCATAGCGTCTGTCTGGGACGACTTCAAACTTTGTTTTTCGATTTTCTCTGAATTAGGAAAAGAGGAGTTTGATCCTTTTTCCCCGTGACCCTTCATATGTAAAGCTGGGTTCACATGAGCGCGGTCAACGCGGTTGTGCGAGGAGGCGGTTACGCGTTCGGCCATTTGATTGGCGGCGCCTCAGCCGCCTGAGTACTTTTGGAGTGGACTGTCTCGTTTCAAAAATGAGGAATTTCACCGAATTCTGTTTGCATTTTTCCTGAATAGTTAATGGTGTGGGATAGATGAAAATCAGGCTGATTTCGGAAAATAAGTCTCCTGTCGCCGTCTCCTCCCAGTGTTGCCCATTGGGACGACGAAATCGTGTTTTCTAAGAGAAAAGTTATCAAACAAAAACAGGGGAAACCTAATTTTCCCCATCTTGCTTTTTCTATTTTTTTCTTCAGTTTTTCGATTTCGAACTTTACTGTTTCATGAAATTTTGCATCTGGGGACTATAGATTTCTCGATCTTATCGCTTCAAGCGGCCATAAATGAACTATTCCAGCATGACGTCATTTTCCCGGTTTTCGTATTTTCTACACTGTTTTGTTTATTCGTAAATTAGGAAGTTCGGGCTGACAGTTTGCCTTATGAGGTTTTTCGAGGTGCTGAATCCGATTTTGGGGTCACAAATAGGAAATTCCTACATGGTGATATTCCTCATTTTGATATTCGACGCGTAACCGCGCACCCTTTGTTTACATTTTTTGTTATCACGACTTGTTATCACCACATCTTCCGGCACGGGTATCAACTGGTGTGTTGTGATTTTTCCGGAAGCTTGATCCCAAATGAATCTAAGTTTTAGTGAAATTGAACCTAATTGAATTAGTTTAGGTGAGACGAGAGCTGTGGGATTTCAAGTTAGGGGTCGACGATTATTTTTTACTTTACTTATTTTTATAATTTTCGTTTATTTTGGTCTCTTGTAGACATTTGATGAATGCATAGTAATGAAATAAAACGTATACCTATCTAATAAATATGATCTGTGATTTATTTATGTAATGGATACTCAAATTGATGAGAATTTCAACCACTTGAGGTGATTTCCAAGATTTTTTTGCATAGTTAGCACCTACAACGAAATTATAAATAATTACGCTTTTCATAGGAATATTCTACATCATAATTCACTTTGATAATAATGATTACAAATAAAGTAAAGCTATACGAATTCCGATTTTTGGAGTTGGTAGGTGACGGTATCTATCTCGATTCAGTAAAATACTGTTCATCTTTGATGCATTTTAAAATGAAATGGAACATCGTAGGAACAGAAAAAATGTACCTTTTTGATGTACCCCCCAGTCACCCTTGATGAGGAGGTACATTGGTGATTTTATAGTGATTCATGTAGTTCGGACGAGCTGAATTGAATCACAATGTGAAAATAAAAATGATAGGATTCAAAACAAAATAGGATTTCAACTGAAGCGCGGGAAAATAGAAGTCGAAAAGCTGTCGCGCAACCGCGGCCATGTGAACCTCTAGACCTAGACATGTGAACCTAGACACCAGCCGCGTCCCGAACGCGTAAACGCCTCGTCGCACAACCGCCTTGACCGCGCTCATGTGAACCCAGCTTAATACACTATAATATAGTGTATATTTATATATTTATATATTCATATAGTGACTATATGCATATGTAAATACACTATAATTATGTCTACACTATATTGTCCTCAAACGTAGGATATGATGAGAGATAGTTAGGTGCAGAAATTTGCAATGAGGGAGAATTTGGTGGTGTTGAATTAGATTCTAAAACTAAGAATCACGATAGAAAAAATGATTCCCCATTGAGACGGACCTTACCTACCAGTTTTTCGCAACATAATACAATTTATTTAGTACTTCACTATCACAGAAATAATGATAGCTAATAATAAAGGAGCCTAATTGTGAGCCACAAGATATAGTGGGTGATTTTTATGACTTGAAACCCAACATAAATAGGTCACCGATGTGGTAGGTCCTACCATGATCAGGGATAATGGTGGCGACCACGTTCACCACCACGCCGATATTGTCTGCTCAGGATTAAGACTTCTTATTAACTAGGTATAACAGTTTTCAAAACTATATGACTAATCAGATTATCACGAACATGCTAATAATAATGTATATGAATCTACAAGATCTTAAGCAAATTCAACTGCCCTGCTTACGATAGGGGTTTACGATTGCAGGAGGGATTGTAATACTGTTCATCAAGTTCATCAAGTGAATAATGCAGTTGATCATTACAATAAGAACTACGAAGTGTATGAATTTACTTACTTATTGTAGCAAATGCCAGTTATTGACCACGCTTATATAAAAATACCCATACTTCGGTGTTGAGAGCAAACAACGGTAGAGCGAGCGATCATCAATAACGTTTATCAATAGCAATCCCGCGGAGTAAGGAAGATAGGTAATTGATTGAAACGAATAATTAATGGCAGAAGCCTGAAGGAAAAGCCAAGAAATACTTTCCTAAAAAAGAGCGAATGCAACAAAAACGAGAACGGATACGAATAAACACAGAAACAGTGTTTCTGTTTGTGAAACACAAAATGAAAAAGGAAACCTAGAATATAGCATGGATGTATTTGTATAACATCCATGAAGAAGGGGAACATGAACTCCCTAGGGATACTAGGATGACATGGAAGGAGGATTCGGACATGGATTCGGATCAGATGGAATTAATTGTAGTAGGTAGTTCATACATCCATGCGTGGAAAGAACATGGAGTTAGGATGAAAACGATTCTCGTTCATTCGAGAAAATTCACATAAAGCAGCCACGGACCTAGCATCCATGGTGCCGGCGTACCTTCATCCATGCTACCACCAAACCATAAAACCTGGAAAGATTAACTCTCATGTAATTTTAAAGTTACGCTAATTTTAGCGTCAACATCAAAAACAAGATTTTTGTAGGTCATTTTACTTTTCATGTTTGGATTGCGGCAAAGTTAGAAAATTAACTCCGATTGATTATTCAAGACAATTAAGTTGATCATTATTCAAGTGATTATTGTAAGTTTTAACAAAGTGAACGATCGTTGAAACTAAAGGTGTTTTCTACCCGCTGGCTGACCAAGTTTTTGTTGCAAAATAGGGAATTCAAGCTAACAGAAACGCTACCACTAACTGCTTTTCATCATGCAGTTTCTGTGAATTCAGGTGTGATCGATATCGAACTTCGGAGAACGTAAGTATAAGTAACGTAGTTACTTAATTTACTAAGTAACTAGTCTAGTAGTACGTTTTTGAATGTTTATTCTGGCTGCTCAATTGTTTCCATTGAGCTTTGCGTAGGGTTCACTGCAAGGTTGCATTAAGCAGGTTTTCCTCAACTCGAAACCTAATCGTCTCTGGGCTACTCAATTTGTATTCACGTGGGTCATTTATTGACAATTCTTTTCCTGATCCAAGTAGAAAATTCACTGTAGAATGTAATGGACTCAAAAATGCCGTCCATTCCTATACAATTGTTCCTTCAGTCTACATCCATACCAGCAACACTTGACTCCACATCGCTGTCCGCCAAACCTCAACCTAACCCAGCATTGTCCGCCATCAGCCACTAGAGACATCAAGAGCGCCCTCATCGGGACCTACCAACACCCAAGGGCAAGATGGCCGAGGGGATAAAAGGGGCTGCCCCCTCCCCCGCGCCTCAGTCTGAAGCCACGCGTCTCTAAGCATTAGAACCCAACTTCAAGTCTCATCCCCCATAACGTAGTGTCGTTGAACGAACTGAGAATTGTGCAAGTGAAGTGAAACCTGCGGGACATTTCCAAAATAGCCGTTCATCGAATCCGCCAGTCAGTCCTTGTAAGATCTCGAGTAGCCAAGGCGCGAGTCTTACAGTTCTGCCGCCAACTCTCCATTTCGCCAATCGACCGGTACGCCGAACGAACCCGGACCGGGGCAAACTTGCTTCGATCCCAGGCACCCCCCCCTACAGCATTACGAAGAAGAGGTCTGGATGCAAGATACCAGCTACGGAGATTCGCTACAGAATCCAAGCTCGGCCAAGGGTGAGCCCATTCTCTCTACACCACGTAAGCGCTACACTCATTCAAATCTGGCAACAAACCCCCCCGTAACCAATAACGCCCTGTAAAAGTATAGTAAAGAGAAATTGTAAAAGTATAGAAAGAGAAATTGTATTAGTATTAGAAACGAAGAGTAAAGTAAAAGTAAATTAAGTATAACGCAATTTGTGAAATAAGTAAATTCGTCAATACGAATAGAGGAAGGAGAAGTAACCTTTAAATATATATTTTGTATTAATCGTAATATTCCAGTCAAAGTTCTAAGTCAATTTAAGTACTTAAGAAGCCAATTTATTGCAAGTTTTGTGCACCATTTCTTAGAGTCAAGTGTGACATATAAATTTTAATCAAGTATATTTTCTTATTTGAGGAGGTTCCTTCCGAGCCCCTAAAATCCGCTTCACGGTAAGAACCTTATAAATTTCGTGAATAAAAACCCTACGTGTTTTTCAACTTGTGTTCCTCATTTCAGAAGGTATTTCCTTTCCAACTCAAACGGACGTCAGGTATATTGCATTTAGGAACTTTGGGTATTTCCTGGGGTCAATACTCGACCCAGGTGGTGGCAGCAACCCTAGGTGTCTTTCAGGTAGAATATCTTTATCCTCTGAGCACGTAGCCCAAGATAACCCTCTACCTCAAGGCCCTAGCCTCATCCAATTATAGTTTTCAACTCATTTTCAAAGGTGTTAGGAAAAATTCATATAAACAGTAATCAATTTGTTAGTAACATTTATTTCGCATAATATCATATAGTAGCAAATCAGTAACCTTAGACCCATGGTCACACGCAACCAACCGAATTAGTAAAGCCATCTTCACTCTCAGCAGTCTACTAATGACAGTAAGCTCTGGTAAGTAATTCATTCCTAATTACCTCTTAGAAAACTTTAATTCTTTTTTTTATAATCGTAAAATTCAAAACAGAACTTGGTCATTCAAGAATCAAGTCATAAAGTAACTTAATCCCAAAGTAACCCAAAAATTACAATTGGTGGCAGCGGTGGGATCAACGAAAATTACGATTTTCAGAACCCACAAAGAAAAGCATATACCAGTCCTGAGTTCGAAAGGTGATTGAGCCACTGAAATTTGGAACTTTAAAATAAGTAACACCAGTAATTTCGCATATATTTTGAATTTGATACTATTTTTAAAGTACTTGTCACACTTTCAGTACACCACACATATTTTGTACAAACAAAAGATTCAGCCGGAAAGTGAGAGGAGCGCAGAGAGTTCAATTCAGTACGCAATTCGTACTAATTTGTATTGTGCATGCTGTCAACTTATACCACTCCACAATCCGCCTATTCGTTTCGTACAAATATTCCGTTCAAACCACCACGTGCTTGAGAACCACCGTATCGCAAACCGTTCGAACCACCACGTGTTTGAGAACCATCGTGTCGCGAACCGTTCGAACCACCACGTGTTTGAGAACCACCGTATCGCAAACCGTTCGAACCACCACGTGTTTGAGAACCATCGTGTCGCGAACCGTTCGAACCACCACGTGTTTGAGAACCACCGTATCGCAAACCGTTCGAACCACCACGTGTTTGAGAACCATCGTGTCGCGAACCGTTCGAACCACCACGTGTTTGAAAACCACACCCTTGTTCGGACCAAACCATAGTCCGACCCAACTCCGAACCGAGTCATTGTTCGTACCGAACCAAGTTCCTACCGGTTCGCAACCCGAACCCTTAGATTTCTTTTCGTTCAGCAGACAGAACGAACCGCCTCACGGTTCGATTCAAATTCAGTTCAATTCAGTACGTAGGTCGAACCTAGTCTCGATCCGAACCTCCACGTGGGAACTAATCAAACAACATTTTGAACAATTTAACTGTAAATTTTGAATATTTAAATTTTTAATAGTTCCTTTAATAATAGCGTCTCACTATTTTTAGTCTTTTAATATCATTGGGGAAAAGTTCTTTGGGTAAAAGGATTGGATCAGATTCGCCGAACCCCTCGACTACCGACTCAGTGTTGCGGGAAAGTGAAGTGAATTATTTTTCTAGTTTTTGCCCGGGCCTTTTTCTTAAAAATTTTCTACTGTGACCAGATCCTACAACAAAAATCATGGACCCTGACAAGAAAGAAGCAACCATAGAATTGGCTGATGCCATGACGGAGGCCATGCAAAGGATGGGAGAATTCTTCCGAACCGCACAAACTCCAGCTCAAGGTCTGAATCAACAACCACGAGACCTTCCACGATCCCTGTTCTTGGAAATAGAACCATGGAATCCGGACGAACCCGATTCCATTTCGGCCGCTTCGTTTTTCGCCGAAGTAGAACAAGCCACCCACGATCTGGACCAGGAGCAGAGGATCAGATTTCTCCGTACTCGACTCCGGGGAGGAGCGAAGCGATTCCTACAAGAAGAACTAGGAGCCCAACCTTACAATAACCTCCGGGACGCCATTCTACAGTGGTACGAAAGCGAAGACCCTGAAAAGGCCATGATACGCCTGTGGACCACTAAACGACAACCTGAGGAGAGCATACGACGTTTCGCGGAAAAGCTCATCGCCACCGCAAAGACCGCGGTCCGCAGCGAGATAGACCTTACCGCCGCACAACGAAAAGAGTGGGTGAAGACGAAAACCCTTCGGGCCTTCGTCCGAGGAATCAATAAGGAAATTAGTCCTTTCCTCCAGAGTAACCCGCCGGACACCTTGGAAGAAGCGGTAAAGCGTGCAGAAGATCTCGACGACACCACCCAAAGCGAGAGAGCGACCGACTTCAAATGGGACATAGCGGGAGTAATGAACAAGGATTCCCTGAAATGCTACACCTGCGGAGAAGTTGGACATTTCGCCGGAAAATGCCCTCAGAAAGCAATACCACAAGGACCCAATAGGAGTCAAATGACAACACCGCCTCATACCGGGCCGAGCAGACCCAGTTGGAAGCAACCCTCACCGAACCCTCGATACCCATGTCTATACTGCGGGGACTACGGCCATTTTCCTGTGAACTGTCCGCACGGCATACAGAGTGCTATTTTCTGCGATTTTTGCGGAGCTCGAGAGCACCTGGAAAGTGAGTGTCTGCGGAAGAAGAAAATGTTGCCGGTGTCACAACCTCGCGGAGGTGTCACCAGTCCCACAGCCGCGGTAGTAACCCTACCACCGGAGGACCTTCCAGAGGAGGAAATTCGTGGGGATGAAATAGTAGCCTTCCAAGCTACCATAAACTGCACTACTCGCCCGATGATTAGGATGAAAATTGGTCTAGGTAAATATAACCGCGACGTGATCTTGGATACCGGCGCCGCCGTCTCCGCGTTGTCACACCCCGTACCGGGAGTTCCAGTCAAACCCACGTCCACAGAACTTTGGGGAGCTGACGGTCAGAGACTACCCCTGTTAGGGACGCAGGAACTGCCCGTACGCATCGGCGACAAGCGAACTTCACATCGGTTCTACGTATTCGAGAGGCCGGATTCACACCTGGACCTCATGGGTCTAGATCTACTAGGGAAGTTTCCCATTGGAATACGTGCAGATACCGGGCTCGTCACGATGATCAACAACGAGACCGGCGGACAAATGATCCTTGGCGCCGTTTGGGAGAGTCCCAAGAGGTTGACACATCTTCGACATCTGCAGATGAAATCAAGGAAGGTTGAGCCTTCACGATCGCCTTGCCTCGCGACCCCATCCGCAAAAAGGCGACCATCAGCGAACCCCAACCCTCAGTTGTATGACCCGTGTGAACCCACGCTAAAGAAACTTCGACCAATGGTCAACCGAGCGACAATGGAGGTAGTCGCGAGGCCAGAACAGGTGCAACACCTACAGGAAATTCCTACGGCAACCGGGAACGAACAGCTTTCACGCGACAATGCGGTTGCACTCATTGGACAAATTTCGAACCACCTCGGGGGCGGGGACCGGAAGGAAACGGAAAAACGTCAGCAACGAAGCCTACCTCCGTTTGAAGTATCGAAGAAGGGAGACGGCCCAATGGGGACACCGCAGGAACCTGAGGCGGGAAAAGACGGAACAACCTACCGAGAACACCATTTCGTACCAAACACCTTACAACCGTATCTCGGTACCGTGGAAAAGCAAAAACGGGACGTACTGATGAAAGGAATTGTTAAATCCTCAGAAAACCCGAAACCGGAACTCGTCAAGCAGGGTAGAAACCCCCAAGACGTGAAACATAAGGCGGAGGATGTCCCTTGGAGAGAGACCGAATACCATCGTAGTCGAATAAAGCCGGCCTTCGTTGAGAGGATACCGGACGAAGCCATAACCCGGGAGGAGCCGCACTTGCGCGAGGCCCCCGCACCAGCTACGTCGCCCGGACCCTCTCAACCCGACCTTGATTCCTGGCTGGAGTCCGACGACGAAAACGAGCCGGAACTCATAGAGACCACTTGTGTGACCCCGGATATAGAGCGACTGCAGCAGCCGAGTACGTCATCACCGGAACCCACCCCAACGGAGAACGCATCGCCCACAACTCCTGCTGGTGCCAGGACAGCTCCGTATAACTTCCGACCTCGCAAGGACATAAATTACAAACACCTACATACCGGCAGAGTCTCCATCGTCGACATCGGTCCGGAGGAAGAGGCTGGATAACCTGAAAGAAAAATTTCAAGAATTTATTATTATTATTACAAAAAAAAAAAAAAAAAAAAAAAAAAAAAAAAAAAAATACAAAGGGTTATTATTCATTTATTCATACTGTAATGTTGTCACATGTCAAATCGAAATTTCATACTTACGTAATGTCTTTTTTTTTGTTTCCTTCACTTGCCCAATACCTGAGTCCCAACGTCGAACGACGGGTAGAAGCGACTGATCCATCCAGAATAGAATAGGGGAAAGAAAATGAGACCTGTAATATCCTGAACACCTAGGGAAATCGCGGAAAAGTATACAAACGCGTGCGGGTAGCGGACGGTGGAGTGAGAAAGAGGCGAGCCGAGTAGTAAATAAGAAGGCTGAACTCTTTTGTTTCAGATAGTATGGCGTTCCCCAAACCCCGAATGGAGCCAGCAGCCAGCGTAGAGGTAGGGAGTGACGAGTGGGTGGAGAGCACCGTGGGGTGTATCGCACAGCTAAAACCCTGGCTGGAAACATTCAACCGAATGCCGGAGCAGCGAAAGGAAGTGATGACATGCATTGCCAACCTGTCCCACAATATGAGCAAGGCAGTCCGCTCCGGCGCAGCAAACCTCGCCTCAGCTGGGACGCCCAATCCTGTGGAGGAGCTGCGTTGTGAATTGCGTGGGCTGGAGCAAAGAGTCATGGCGATTCAGAGTAGCAATGCTCTGAACCAGTCTTCTGCATCCCTGGAGAACGCGTGGGAGTCCGCGACAGGAGAGGGCCCCTCCTCAACGCCAAAACGTCGACCTCGTCGATCCTCTTCCGCGTCCTCCTCATCCTCCGATTCCGAGAGTGAGACCCAAGCTAAGGGTGCCAAGCAGCCGTCGGCCAAGCGAGCCGAGAAAGAAGAACCTTCACCAATGTTCTCACCCATCACCCCAGTCCGCACGGAGCAGACCACGCCGGAGCCAGCACCCTGTCCGGTATGCGACCGCATTCCCAAGGAATTTCTGAAATTCCGGTGCTCCTCCTGCAAAAGCTTCTGGAACCGGCTAGTCGCATCATGCAGCAAGTACGCCACCGATCATCCATCATACCCGCAACCGTGCCTTCGCAAGGAGCACGAGGAGACGCGGCCGCCAAAATGCCCCGGATGTCGGAGATGGCGCTATGAAGTGGCTCTGCTGACGACCGCTCCTGATACCAAGCTACCCATCCCATCGGTTACCCAAGAAAAGTAGCCGATGAGGACATCGGCCGAGAGAGGAGAGGGGGGTGTAATGGACTCAAAAATGCCGTCCATTCCTATACAATTGTTCCTTCAGTCTACATCCATACCAGCAACACTTGACTCCACATCGCTGTCCGCCAAACCTCAACCTAACCCAGCATTGTCCGCCATCAGCCACTAGAGACATCAAGAGCGCCCTCATCGGGACCTACCAACACCCAAGGGCAAGATGGCCGAGGGGATAAAAGGGGCTGCCCCCTCCCCCGCGCCTCAGTCTGAAGCCACGCGTCTCTAAGCATTAGAACCCAACTTCAAGTCTCATCCCCCATAACGTAGTGTCGTTGAACGAACTGAGAATTGTGCAAGTGAAGTGAAACCTGCGGGACATTTCCAAAATAGCCGTTCATCGAATCCGCCAGTCAGTCCTTGTAAGATCTCGAGTAGCCAAGGCGCGAGTCTTACAGTTCTGCCGCCAACTCTCCATTTCGCCAATCGACCGGTACGCCGAACGAACCCGGACCGGGGCAAACTTGCTTCGATCCCAGGCACCCCCCCCTACAGCATTACGAAGAAGAGGTCTGGATGCAAGATACCAGCTACGGAGATTCGCTACAGAATCCAAGCTCGGCCAAGGGTGAGCCCATTCTCTCTACACCACGTAAGCGCTACACTCATTCAAATCTGGCAACAAACCCCCCCGTAACCAATAACGCCCTGTAAAAGTATAGTAAAGAGAAATTGTAAAAGTATAGAAAGAGAAATTGTATTAGTATTAGAAACGAAGAGTAAAGTAAAAGTAAATTAAGTATAACGCAATTTGTGAAATAAGTAAATTCGTCAATACGAATAGAGGAAGGAGAAGTAACCTTTAAATATATATTTTGTATTAATCGTAATATTCCAGTCAAAGTTCTAAGTCAATTTAAGTACTTAAGAAGCCAATTTATTGCAAGTTTTGTGCACCATTTCTTAGAGTCAAGTGTGACATATAAATTTTAATCAAGTATATTTTCTTATTTGAGGAGGTTCCTTCCGAGCCCCTAAAATCCGCTTCACGGTAAGAACCTTATAAATTTCGTGAATAAAAACCCTACGTGTTTTTCAACTTGTGTTCCTCATTTCAGAAGGTATTTCCTTTCCAACTCAAACGGACGTCAGGTATATTGCATTTAGGAACTTTGGGTATTTCCTGGGGTCAATACTCGACCCAGGTGGTGGCAGCAACCCTAGGTGTCTTTCAGGTAGAATATCTTTATCCTCTGAGCACGTAGCCCAAGATAACCCTCTACCTCAAGGCCCTAGCCTCATCCAATTATAGTTTTCAACTCATTTTCAAAGGTGTTAGGAAAGATTCATATAAACAGTAATCAATTTGTTAGTAACATTTATTTCGCATAATATCATATAGTAGCAAATCAGTAACCTTAGACCCATGGTCACACGCAACCAACCGAATTAGTAAAGCCATCTTCACTCTCAGCAGTCTACTAATGACAGTAAGCTCTGGTAAGTAATTCATTCCTAATTACCTCTTAGAAAACTTTAATTCTTTTTTTTATAATCGTAAAATTCAAAACAGAACTTGGTCATTCAAGAATCAAGTCATAAAGTAACTTAATCCCAAAGTAACCCAAAAATTACATAGAACATGAATAGCAAGTAGCAAAGTACTCAATGGAACATTAATAATATTCTATCACGGCATTGGTAATTTGTAAGTACACCTAAGTACTGATGAAGGACTTTCATGTTCTGCCTAGTTGTGTACAGTTTAACACCATGATCTTGTTTTGATAATTTTGAAATGTGACGTGTTATGTCGCAATAATTCTGCTGTGCATGTTGTGCCAAACATTTTTCTCCAAAAAGATTTCTCATTACGGTGGTAATGCTACGCTTCGAGAGCTAATATTGGATTGGATTAGGAAATTCGCTCCATGTTAGTTCCCTTGAGTGATGAATTTGAGTAGAAAAGAGTGTAGTGATCGAAGATTGAAGGTATAAGCTCGAAGATATAATTCATCATTATTAGAGTGAAAGTTATTGAGTCATATTCGTAAGAATCAAGAAAAAATCGAATTGGTTTAGAGGGTTGAAGTTTGGTCTCCAGCTGCGTTCTTATGTTTACCAATTTAATTTACTTGCAAGCCTCTAATAGAATACGTATTATGAAGTACTTTAAAAGAGGTCCTTTGAGCAAATGGAATTTGTGAATTTCACCTGATTATTCTGACTCAATGATTTTCACTTGACGAAAAACTTACAACTTGATGACATTTTGGCGGGGGTTTTATGTTGGATCTGTTCCGATCCCGTGGAAAATCTCTGGTGGTAAGGTTGGTTTCTGTAGCATCGCTCGGTAGTGTAGTAGGTAGCAGCAGTAGTTGTGCTCGGTAAGCAACGCTTGGAAACACTCGAAAAACTCCCAAGTGAATTAAATTCATTACTTGCTTTATTACATTCTTAGATATTTATGTTCTATAGTCATTAAAAAAAACCTAGAGAAAACTTCGGACCTTCGAAAAATTCAGACCTTGACAGATTCCACCCTCTCTATTGTGGTTAACTAAGTTTTCCGAAGTTCTCCCGCTTTTCGAGTTGGGAAAGGAGGGAGCCGTATATTCGTTCCAAAGATATTAATTAGGTTGTAAGAAAAACGCGAGAGCTTGGAACTAGAAAATGTTTGGTTTTGTGGAGTTCATTTAGACAAAACATGATGAATATTTGGTAGATTTATGGAAATTTGGGACTTCAGCAACTTGTTGGTCGTAGGTAGTGACGATTCGATACTTTCGATATTTATTGATATCGATATTTTGTTTCGATATATCCGATATTTGTATCGATATTTTTCTTGCAATATTATCGAATATCGAAAGGAAAATATTGATATAGAAAGAAAAAAATTATCGGTTGTTATCCTTCCCACTGTAATTTATCAATTTCTCCTAAAATATAAAAAATAATAAAAACCAAAATGAATAGAAAAGGAAGATGAACGCAACACATCGCACCCTTGCGACGAAAGGGTCACAACTCAAAAAAATGCGTTGTTTTGTTTTTTACATGAATGGGTTAAAAAAAAATAGCTCTATCGACTCAGAAAAACAGTTTTATTTATAGGGACTCCAGTGGACGGTAGGAAGCAGTTAAATCGGTTTCGGAGATCAACCCCCTCCCTGCCCCTATTCCACTAAAGGGTTGCATTTTCAGTTGTTGTCCGGACGTCGTCCCTAAAGCCGGTTTCTTTCCGTTGCCAAGTGGTATAAGTAAAAATGTGTCTGTTTCGATGATCGACGGGTTTTCTAACGTGCGTGTTCTTTCAAGTTGTGACTGTTTCTGTGATCGACGGCCGTATAATTCTCTTGCTCAAGTCAAATTAGAACAGTTTTTGTGAACTAATATAAAATGGACCCAAACAGTCGTGGTGGGAGAATATTAAAACTACTCATCTCCAACCCAGTTTTTCCAGGAATTCCGCTACTTTCCCGGCCGGAGTCAAGTGCCAAGGAGTTATTAGTAGCCCTTTAATCAAATTTCCAGTCAGAAACCCGTCGGAAACAAGTCCGAATCGAATGAACATGAATTAGCTTTACAACACGATTCTGTGAAACTCAGCCATGAATTCTTCACAGAACAGTTGAATATTCCAATTCTTGAGCTTTTAAAGCCATCTGAGTGTATTGAGCCATTTATAGATGGCTCAAAACATAAAGAAATTTGCGAGACCGTAGACACCGTGGAGGTCTCACCTGGTCGAGGTACCAACGGAAGTGAAATCAGGTCCAACCCAACAGATTCGGACTCAATTTTTGCTGATTCTCTCATTGAGCAAGCGGATTTCCTACTTCAGGATATTGTTGAGCAACCCTTTCATCACATTGACTCAAGTAAGACAGGCACTCGTGGCAATGACTCGTGGCACTCTGTGAATCCCTTGAAGATTATGGTAACTCAGATGAGACTCTGAATGATTTTGGCCCTCTTACAGGTACGAGTAATGTTTCCTACTCTGTAAAAGTTTATTCCATGAAACCCACACTCTTGCATTTCTTGAGGACTGTTCCAAGTACCTCTATGGATACCTCTTGCAGCAGTGAGGAAGATCAAGGCAATTGTAAGGACCCTGACTGCAACGAATGACAGTGATGAAAGTTCTGGACTAAGCTCACATTCATTGGGGTACCTATTCATTGGGCGAAATAGTAGGCTTACAAGACTTACAAATCAAAAATACAAGACAGCTCTAGAAAAGTTGGACCACCTTGTGGTGTAAAATGTCTCGAATGTCTTGTCTAAAATGTCTCTAAAATGGCTTGAAGTGTCCAGGGTAAGTGTGCGAAGAAGAACGTCAACGCCAATTCTCAGGATCTTGGGGTTTGAAAGATTTACAGCGCCAAAGGGAGTACATGGCAAATTATAGCCAGCAAATCACACCCAAATGTCGGTATCCCAGCACCCAAGATTTGCGTGACTTAACAGGGCCTTCTATTTTGACATGTATGGAGTTCGCACTAGAATTTGCTAGACATTTTTCATGTCAACTCTCTTCATCAATAGCAAGATGGTGAAACCAGCACTTTCGAAGAGTTCCCTGTCTGGCTACTCTATCTTCACCATCCCGAAAACACACCAGTCAACTTGTTCGTACTTACTCAAGCGAAATACCCTTGGCAGTGAATAAAAATAGAGACAATGATGATTTATGTGATAAAATAATTGCTGCGAGATTAAAAAAAAATGAGTTCCTCATTAAGTACTATTAGATTCTTCAAAGAGACTGACCTGCTGTGAAACTTAGAGTCATGTTGATAATAATTATCATTCTTATATATTTTGTTCTTCAATATGTTACCTATTATAGGTGCCAACTTCTAAGATTTTTGACAAGTTCTAATTTTAAAATTTATCACTTTATTGTTTTTGAAACAGTACAAAATGGGAGGCACTTTTACCTAAAACGTTTATTAGTTTCAAAATATTAAAATCATTCGTAAGTTCCTATTTTTTATTGTTACGAACAATTCATTTCTTAGTCTCATTACAGTCAATTTTCCATGTTTAACAGTCCAAATTAATGTTCTCCAAATCTTATTACTTTATATTGAAATGTGAAACATACCTACGCCTTATTTTAGATTGGTATTTGAAATTCTACTATTTTTTGTGTCCAATGTTAAGGCTGTGAGCGTTTTTTACTTTATTGAAAGTCTATTGGTCGAGATTTTTTTGAATCTTTTCCCCTCCCTTCAGAAATAAGTTATGCACGATAGGGTATCAAGTCGAAATATGCGTAGTACTCATAGAGTCGGCATGCTCATCAATACAGTCATAACTCAAATACTTTTCAGCGAAACAGTCACATCTCGAAATGTTAAGTCGTTCCATGCTCGAGTGATTCATGAAAAGAGTGATAACTCGAGAAACATGATATTTTGTACGATTTCAGGAATAAAAATTGAGGTTTTATTTAAAAATGCAGGTAAAACGCATTTTTGGTCACTATATCAAAATATGGTGAAGAATCAACCCCGATACATCCATAAATGTGTGCCGTAGACGTTTTTCGCGTTTCCTGAAAAGTTGACCACTTTCGAGTTGTGACACTTTCGTCGCAAGGGTGCGACATATACAACAATTTTGAAATAACATGACATGATGCTCGATTATCGATATGGGAAGAGGGACGAGACATCGTTATCACTTCTTTTCGTTTCGATTTCGCGTTCGCCATTTCTGTTTTGTATTAATGTATTATAATATAATAATATATTATATTATGTATTGATACAACTATTTACGAGTAAAATTTGAAGTGGCATTATGTTAGTAGATATATCGATTAAAAAACGATTCAAAAACATACATTCTATATCAGTGAAATCAATGTTTTTCTTTCGATAATTTATCATGATTACTGATATTGATTTAAAAAAAAACGATGCAAAAACATATTCAATATCAGTGAAATCAGTATTTTTCTTTCGATATTCTATCGATATCACTAATATTGATAAAAAAAGATGCAAAATAATTTCGATATCAGTGAATCAGTATTGTTCTTTCGATAATTTATCGCAACCACTGATATTAATAACAAAAATATGCAAAAACATATTCAAATGGGATGATTATTCATTTCTATAAAATGTTAACTTATTGGCTTGTATTACATTTTTAATTGCCATTGACTTTTATTACATTTTGAATTATTGTTAAATAAACGGGAATGCTTGCATACGAGTCTGCAACACATTGGGACATTTTCATGTCAACCACTACACATATTTAACCTTGAATATGAATTGAACACATATTTAATAGTGAAGTAAGGTTGTTAGTTCATGTACCCAAGCATCAAAATAAGAAAACAGTTGATTGTTCTATTTTATTTATTTGATTGTTCTATTTTATTTATTGGTCGCGTGAGCAAGACTTGCTGACGATTTTTCAGTTTATGTGCCAAAGCAGACATGAAAATGTCAATATCAGTGGAATCAGTATTTTCTTTCGATAGTCTATCGATATCTTCAATACTGATTTAAAAGTCCATTCATGCAGCATGAATTAATGAGCGAATTTTCAAAGAAATCATTCAGTTTAAGGTGTGGTTAAGAAAAGGACCAATGGTGTTGCAATTTGTTGTAGAAAGTTTTTTTTCGATTCTTGGTTTATATATGTAATTAATTTTTTTTTACATGCTTTTACACCAATAATCGACGTCCCGGAAGACGTGAAATCACTGGGCTGAAAGCTGAATCTGGGAGCCCGAGAAGCGTTCTGATTGGGGAAGCTCCTGGACGTAGTTAAAGATGAGTGCGACAGATCGCGTTCATGATCACTTGTTCCCGACCTCATGACAACAAGTCACCTTGTTTATCACATATTTTTCTCCTTGGTGCGTTACCTGCTGCATCTAAGTAATTAATTTAATAACATTTGAATATATTCGCGATATGTACGAAAAAATCGTACGATTTTCAATAATACACTCGGTTTTGAACGTTTCTATCGGTGGCAGTTGTCGATTAAATATTTGAACGAGGACTTATTTTTTTTTTTTTTTTTTTTTTTTTTTTTTGCACATGAACTTATAGAGTACCCACACGGCTACTGCATTTCTGGTTACAACAAATATACGCACGTATTCATTATATATATATATAGCTACAAACTTTTCTTAATTTTGGACAATTTTCATTTTTGAAAAAAGCATTCATATCAGAAATTTTGTGCTGAATCCGAATATACCATAAATTATCATGATTTTCAATGTAAAAACCTCAAAAAACGGGAAAAAACCCATTTTTTTGGAGTTTTTTTGAATTTTGGACCACTTTGGATTGTCCAAAATTGCTGGTTAACGAACTTGACCTATGGTTTGTTGTTACAAACATTTTGGCAAAAACTAAAAAAAAATTTTTAAACAATTACTCAAGTTATCGTCCGGAATGACACATATATATATATATATATATATATATACATATGATTTTTGGAAAAACTTCAGGGATCGTTTCAGAATGTTCCAAAACGGATTTCAGTGTGAAAATTTTTCGAAAAAGTCGATTCTAAAAATTTTGAGGCCATTGCAATAGCTTCATTTTCTTTGAAAATTCGCTAAAAAAGATGTAAAAAGGTATTCAATCTCAGTGGTCTCTCAGTGTATCCTAGCGGGATACTAGGTCCATGGTGAAATCAGTATTATTTCTTTCGATATTCTATCGATATCACTGATATTGATTAAAAAAAAACATATTCGATATCAGTGACTATGTCACATAAATATTTTTCTTTCGATATTAGTGATATCGGTATTTTTCTTCCGATATTTTATCGATATCGATATTGTTTTGATGTTAAATATCGTATCGAAAGGTACATCGAATCACTCACTCACTAGTCGTAGGCACCTGTCTATAGATAAACAAGAAGGAAACACTTGGGATTTAGTGGTTTTGAGGATGTACACATAATTATATTACCTATAAAAAGACAGGAATGGAAAATTTGAGACCTTGAAAATACTAGGAAAACTGTGAACTGGAAAATGGCAAGGCCTCCGGCTGTGGGCACAAATGAATCGCGAAAATCCTTTCTACCTTCGCTTATTTTCACTTAGGATCTACTCGATAATGATAAAAAAAAGTGAATATCACTTCTTCATGAGCACAGTGGCTATTATCATTGTTATGTTTGCGTATCGTCGTGTGAAGGAGATGACCTTCTCGATGCTGTTTGTGTTTTTTTTTAAACAAACGATAACTTTATTGTAGTAAATATATACATTTCAGTTTTGATGATACAGATTACAGTAGATTTAACTAATTGACATGGGACTTGTTAGAGGGTCGTGACCAGTGTCACTCCTCAAAACAAACATAAATATGACTAGTTTTTATAAATTAATAATTGATATATACTTAGGTCGTTTTTGGTGATTTGTATCAACATAAATAGGCTAGGTGGGTAGCAAATCGACGTGTCTTTTCCTTTTCAGGCGACATTCAGTAGGCGGAGGAGTTGGGCGATTCATCGTATCTTGGAGCTGCTGGTTCTGATGTTGTTCAAATGTGGAATACAGTTTGGTATATGACTCGCTGATAATTTCGTTGATGAGTGGCAACTGCAGATCCTTGTGGATGTCCGTATTTCGGACGTACCACGGGGCGTTAGTCATGATGCGGAGGAAACGATTTTGGACCGTTTGCACTTTATTCAATTGCGACTTGGACAGAGCCCCAGATGCTGCAGGAATAAAGCCATATTGGCCGATCAAGCGAGGTGTAGAGGAGTCTCTTTAGTTGTAGTGGCATTCTAGAGGATGGTCCAAGTTAAGTTTTTAGGAGGTGGAATCTGGTACGCAACCGCTTGACAAGGTATGGGACATATTGATTCCAAGTCAGTCGCTTGTCAAGAATTAGACCCAAGTACCGTACAGAGTCTGTGTAGGGAATGGTGACTCCAGTTAGTATTAGTGGGAACTCAGTTATGTTTCGTTTGAGAGTGAATTTCACCAGTTTGGATTTCAAAGGATTCATGGCCACTCGCCATTTCTCACACCACTCATCCACTCTATTGCAGAGTTCCTGTAGCTGCTGGGTCGAAGACTCGCACGAACCCTTGCTCAGCACAGCGATATCGTCGGCAAATTGGGCGACCACTAAGTCCTCCGACCCTGAACCTGGGAAGTCCGACGTGTAGGTTAGATAGAGAAGAGGACCGAGGAAATAATTTTGCTGTTTGTGTGCTGATGTGTTTTCTTTAACCCCTACTCAACTAAGAGAGAATTGTCCCTAACCTAGTGACTGCACTGTCGCTCCAGTGGCTCATTAGCCCAACGGACGTGTGGAGTGCATGGAAAGTAGGCTAGCCCGGCGTTTCATCAGGAACCCACTGTCGGGAGGTGGGAAATTTACTTATTGAGCCTAGTACTTCGCAGAGTTGTAAAGTAATGATTACTTTGAGTAATGATTACTTTTCAAAATTACTTTTCTTATAAGCAATGAAATGAGTGAAGTGATTATGATTATGTACACATAAAACCAAAAACTGGGAGATTAAGAGACACCTTAATCCAAAGTAATGGCCATTCCCATTACCCATTCCTGTAATGGGAATGGAATTTTCAATTACTTTTTCCAATTCCTTGTAATGGTAATGGTTTTTTCAATTCCCCATTACTCTTAGTTGGAAAAGTAATGGGTCCTTCCAATTACCCATTACAGGAAGAGTAATGGGTAATGGGAGAACCAATTCCCCATTACCACCATTCAATCAGTAAGTTGACCATCCTCCAATTCATAAGGGACCACCCTCAAATTCATAGGGGACCACCCTCCAATTCATAGGGGACCACCCTCCAATTCATAGGGGGCCATCCCACCATCCATTTCGTTGGGGACCATCCTCCAATTCATAGGGGACCACCCTCAAATTCACAGGGGACCACCCTCCCATTCATAGGGGACCATCTCCCCATCCATTTCGTTGGGGACCATCCTCCAATTCATAGGGGACCTCCCTCAAATTCATAGAGGACCACCCACCAATTCATAGGGGACCACCCTCCAATTCATAGGGGACCATCCCACCATCCTAATCGTTGGGGACCATCCTACAATTCATAGTGGACCACCCTCCAATTCATAGGGGACCACCCTCCAATTCATAGGGGACCACCCTCCAATTCATAGGGGGCCATCCCACCATCCATTTCGTTGGGGACCATCCTGCAATTCATAGGGGACCGTTCCCAAATTCCTTGGGGACTACCCTACCAATTCATAGGGGACTATCCCCCCATCCATTTCGTTGGGGACCATCCTCCAATTCATAGGGGACCACCCTCAAATTCATAGGGGACCACCCTCCAATTCATAGGGGACCATCCCACCATCCTAATCGTTGGGGACCATCCTACAATTCATTGCAGGATGGTCCCAAACGAAATGGATGGTGGGATGGTCCCTTATGAATTTTGAGGGTAGTCCTCAAGGAGTTTGGGAACGGTCCCCTATGAATTGCAGGATAGTCCCCAACGATTAGGATGGTGGGATGGTCCCCTATGAATTGGGAGGGAGTTCCCCAAGGAATTTGGGAGTGGTCCCCTATGAATTGGAGGATGGTCCCCAACGAAATGGATGGTGGGATGGCCCCCTATGAATTGGAGGGTGGTCCCCTATGAATTGGAGGGTGATCCCCTATGAATTTGAGGGTGGTCCCCTATGAATTGGAGGATGGTCCCCAACGAAATGGATGGGGAGATGGTCCCCTATGAATGGGAGGGTGGTCCCCTGTGAATTTGAGGGTGGTCCCCTATGAATTGGAGGATGGTCCCCAACGAAATGGATGGTGGGATGGCCCCCTATGAATTGGAGGGTGGTCCCTTATGAATTGGAGGGTGATCCCCTATGAATTTGAGGGTGGTCCCCTATGAATTGGAGGATGGTCCCCAACGAAATGGATGGGAGGATGGTCCCCTATGAATTGGAGGGTTGTCCCCTATGTATTTGAGGGTGGTCCCCTATGAATTGGAGGATGGTCCCCAACGAAATGGATGGGGGGATAGTCCCCTATGAATTGGTAGGGTAGTCCCCAAGGAATTTGGGAACGGTCCCCTATGAATTGCAGGATGGTCCCCAACGATTAGGATGGTGGGATGGTCCCTTATGAATTGGAGGATGGTCCCCAACGAAATGAATGGGGGGGATGGTCCCCTATGAATTGGAGGGTGGTCCCCTATGAGTTTGAGGGTGGTCCCTTATGAATTGGAGGATGGTCAACTTACTGATTGAATGGTGGTAATGGGGAATTGGTTCTCCCATTACCCATTACTCTTCCTGTAATGGGTAATTGGAAGGACCCATTACTTTTCCAACTAAGAGTAATGGGGAATTGAAAAACCATTACCATTACAAGGAATTGGAAAAAGTAATTGAAAATTCCATTCCCATTACAGGAATGGGTAATGGGAATGGCCATTACTTTGTTCCGAAAGTAATTGGAATGGGTAATGGGAATTGGAATTCCTATTTTAACAACTCTGGTACTTCGAGGAGATCCTTATCGGAGGAGAAGGTAGTGAGCAAAATGAGTAAGACGGTTGACTGAACTAGATTGGCCTAAGGGAGCATCCCTGAGCAGCCTTATATACTCGTATAGTTTCCTCGGGGGAGAGAGAGGTGGAAGGGTGACGTCATGTTGACGTGTTTCCCCGTACCTCGTCTCCCCCAGTGGGTGATGACTCACTCAGGGATCCTCCTGTTCGCTTCTTTATGTAAGAACGAATTGCTAGTTGATATGTGGGTTTATCACAATAGCGTTCGAATATCTTCTGACTATATTTTTGTAAATGGAGACTTAGCGAAATACAATTTTGTAATTTCTAATGGAACTATCCTTCGGATCAGAAAACCAATCTCACCAATCGATCGGGCATCAAGAGATGTATAAAGTAGCGAATAAACCGAATAATGAAAAATTGACTAAATGATTGTCATTTGTAAGTCGACGATATCATCCTAGGGCATTATAGTATTATAATAATCATCTGGACTTTGAATTAACGTGGATACGTTTCTCTCTGTTTTTTAGGTTAATTATTCGAGATGACTGCTCCACCCGCTGCTCTGGTTAATAGAAACAAAAAACACTTCCTTGGGATACCAGCACCTCTTGGATATGTTGCTGGAGTTGGACGAGGTGCTACTGGTTTCACCACTCGGTCTGATATCGGTCCTGCTCGAGACGCCAACGACGTCTCTGACGACAGACACGCTCCCCCAACTAAAAGGAAGAAGAAGGAGGAGGAAGAGGAAGAAGATGAGGATTTGAACGACTCCAACTACGACGAATTCTCGGGATATGGTGGTTCCTTGTTCAGCAAAGATCCTTATGATAAGGACGACGAAGAGGCTGATATGATTTATGAAGAGATTGACAAGAGGATGGATGAAAAACGGAAGGAGTATCGCGAGAAGCGATTGAGAGAGGAGTTGGAGAAGTATCGTCAGGAAAGGCCCAAAATCCAACAGCAGTTTAGTGACTTGAAGCGAGGTCTGGTCGCTGTATCGGAAGATGAATGGCGAAGCGTTCCAGAGGTGGGGGATGCAAGGAATAGGAAGATGCGAAACCCACGTGCTGAACGCTTCACTCCACTTCCAGACTCAGTGTTGACGAGGAATATGGGTGGTGAGAGTCAATCCACCATCGACCCTTCGAGCGGCCTTATGAGTGCTATTCCTGGGACAGCTTCCCAAGGCATGTTGACTCCAACTGGTGATCTGGATTTGAGGAAGATGGGACAAGCTAGAAACAACTTGATGAACGTGAAATTGAATCAAATATCTGATTCAGTAGAGGGACAGACTGTCGTAGATCCTAAAGGTTATCTAACAGATCTGCAAAGCATGATTCCTAGTTATGGCGGGGATATCAATGACATTAAAAAGGCTAGATTATTGTTGAAGTCGGTCCGTGAAACTAACCCCAACCATCCTCCTGCCTGGATTGCTTCAGCTCGTTTGGAAGAAGTCACCGGCAAGATTCAAGCTGCGAGAAATCTCATTATGAAGGGTTGTGAAGAGAACCAATCGTCAGAGGATTTGTGGTTGGAGGCCGCTAGGTTACAGCCACCTGATACAGGTAGAGGTGTTATAGCCCAGGCTGTAAGATTCATTCCTACGTCTGTGAGAATATGGATTCGCGCAGCTGATTTAGAAACTGAAACAAAAGCTAAACGAAGAGTGTATCGGAAAGCGTTGGAACACATTCCAAATTCAGTCAGGCTGTGGAAAGCAGCTGTTGAGTTGGAAGATCCTGAAGATGCCCGCATTTTGCTGAGTCGAGCTGTGGAATGTTGCCCTACAAGCGTTGACTTGTGGTTAGCTCTGGCAAGACTAGAGACATACGAGAATGCTCGTAAAGTGTTGAATAAAGCTCGTGAGAACATTCCCACTGATCGTCAGATATGGGTTACTGCCGCCAAGCTAGAAGAAGCTAATGGCAATAAACACATGGTCGAGAAGATCATTGATCGAGCAGTCACATCTCTCAGTGCCAACGGAGTTGAAATCAATCGCGAGCATTGGTTCAAAGAGGCTATTGAAGCCGAAAAAGCTGGATCCGTCCACACATGTCAGGTACTTATAAAATCTATCATGGGACATGGCGTGGAGGAAGAGGATAGAAAACACACTTGGATGGAAGATGCAGAAACTTGTGCTTCTCAAGGTGCGTTTGAATGTGCTAGAGCGATTTACAGCCAAGCTTTGGTTACTTTCCCTAGCAAAAAATCCATTTGGCTTCGTGCTGCGTACTTCGAGAAGAACCACGGTACCAGAGATTCCCTCGAAGCTCTTCTCCAGAGAGCAGTCGCCCATTGTCCTAAATCAGAAGTTCTCTGGTTGATGGGTGCCAAATCGAAATGGATGGCTGGAGATGTCAGAGCTGCCCGTGGAATCCTTTCCTTGGCTTTCCAAGCTAATCCAAATTCAGAGGAAATCTGGTTGGCAGCCGTGAAATTGGAATCAGAGAACAATGAGTACGAGAGAGCCAGGAAACTACTTGCTAAAGCCCGAGCGTCGGCTCCTACTCCCAGAGTCATGATGAAATCTGCCAAGCTTGAGTGGTGTCTGGACAATTTGGAAACAGCGTCTAAGCTCTTGGATGAAGCAATCAAAGTCTTCCCTGACTACGCGAAACTATGGATGATGAAAGGGCAGATTGACGAACAGCAGGGCGAAACAGACAAGGCGTGGGAAACGTACAATATTGCTTCGAAGAAATGCCAACATTCAGTGCCCATTTGGATAATGATGTCGTCACTTGAAGAGAAGAGAAAGCAGCTAACAAAAGCTCGCTCTGTTTTGGAAAAAGCTAGATTGAGGAATCCTGCTAACCCTAGGTTATGGCTGGAAGCAATTCGAGTGGAGTTCAGAGCCGGAAAGAGAGATATTTCTAACACTTTGATGGCCAAAGCACTGCAAGAGTGCCCCAACTCCGGAATTCTCTGGGCGGAGGCCATATTCCTAGAGCCGAGACCTCAGAGGAAAACCAAGTCGGTGGATGCGTTGAAACGGTGCGAACATGATCCCCACGTGCTCCTAGCAGTTTCCAAGCTCTTTTGGTCCGAACACAAGCTTCAAAAGTGTCGGGATTGGTTTAACCGGACCGTCAAGATCGAACCCGACCTGGGTGATTCCTGGGCCTACTTTTACAAGTTCGAGATCCTCAATGGCAGCGAAGAGCAGCAAGAAGACGTGAAAAAACGGTGTATCTCCGCCGAACCGCACCATGGTGAAATGTGGTGCGCCGTTTCTAAAAAAATTGATAATTGGCGGCTAAATATTGAGCAAATCCTGCTACTAGTGGCTAAAGATCTACCCATTCCCATATAGACATTTTGAATTTATAGATTGTCGTATGATCTAAAAGAATAATTCTCATTTTTAATGATTGTGTGGATTTTCTTGGATAAGTCCTATAAATGTATCACTCTTTATTGTAAATAAATTATTTGCTCCTTTTCATTCAGAATTTTGTAGTATCCAGATCATATTGATGAGAGCAGTGCAATAGGGTGTGCGCCTGGGTGGGGAAAACTGTTTATTGTTATTTTTAATCTAAGGTAGACCTCATTCTGAGAATTTTGGTACCAACCGCGACCTTCTAGCGTGGAAGACCTTTTCCTATGAATTTTTAAAGTTTCGACCGTTTATGACGTCACAGTGGGCTGGGGGGTCCCACCCAGGCGAGAGAGACGCGTGACGTAATAAACGGTTGAAACTTTGAAAAATCATAGAAACAGATCTTCTCACGCTAGAAGGTCGCGGTTGGTGCCAAAATTCCCAGCATGTAGTCTACTTTCGATTAAAAATCTAAAAAAAATCAAGGCACACCCCCCCATTGGATGTTGTCGCTACATTTGAAATTGGTGGTAGCGAGAGGGAAGGGAAAGAAAGGGATGAGAAGGAGTGAGGTTAGGGTAAGGTGGACGGCCAGTAGTGGCGAGAACAAGGTAGTGAGACGAAACATGTCGCAAATTGTATTTCTTTGCGATAATTATTATTCCGAATCCCAGAGTATCTTTATGTTTATTTTACCATTTTACGTGTAAAGAACTGCATGTAGCCCCAAAGGCTTGTAGCCTAATAGCACCCACAACTCCCCTTCTAGGTGCTCCCATGCCTCTCTTGTTGATATAAACAGTGTAAAATACGTGTACCGTGTAAACATTATAGGGGCTACTGCCATGCGGTTGTAATTGTCCATATAAGTGTAAAAACCATAACAAGGTAGTATGAGAACATAATATTATAAAAGCGACCATATGTAAACAGTAAAAATGTATCAAACTCACCCTAGTGCAGCACGTTTCGTCTCACTACCTTGTTCTCGCCACTGCTTAGGGATGGCAACGATATATCGATATATGAAATATATCGATATATTTATATCGATATAGAGAACCGATATTATCGGTCAATATCGATATATTTAACGATATATCGTGACCTGTTTTCAAGTAAAAAAAAAAATTTTTTTTTTAAGTAAAAATTAAATATTGAAATAAATGGACGAGAAGGGACGCCAGTACTTGTAAAAACATCAAGTAATTTTATTCCAAATTTTGTAGGTACCAACTGATGGGTTGATTTCAGACTGTTGACTTCAGCTCAGACATGATTGTGTTCATAGTATTCACCTACAGTGGCTCTCAAGGCTCAAATACTTGACTTAAGCCAAAGTTAATGGAGGCTCGTCCAGCTTAAAACTACCTACTCTACGAAGTGAAGCAGGTTTTCACAACAATGAGGAATTTCACCATGTCGGAATTTCCTATTTTTGACCCCAAAATCGGATTCAGCACCTCGAAAAACCTCCTAAGGCAAACTTTCAGCCCGAACTTCCTAATTTACGAATAAACCAAACAGTGTAGAAAATACGAATGTTTAAAAAAAACCGGGAAAATGACGTCATGCTGGAATAGTTCATTTATGGCCGCTTGAAGCGCTGAGATCGAGAAATCTATAGTCCCCAGATGCAAAATTTCATGAAACAGTAAAGTTTGAAATCGAAAAACTGAAGAAAAAAATAGAAAAAGCAATATGGGGAAAATTAGGTTTCCTCTGTTTTTGTTTGATAACTTTTCTCTTAGAAAACACGATTTCGTCGTCCCAATGGGCAACACTGGGAGGAGACGGCGATTCGAACTGCCCAATCAGCGAGCGTTCCCGCTTCACGTCCGTTTTCCCGGTTAGTTTTGAAATAAAAAATTTTGACTGTCTCCCAAAAATAACAGGAGACTTATTTTCCGATATCAGCCCGATTTTCATATATCCTACACCATTACTATTCAGGAAAAATGCAAACAGAATTCGGTGAAATTCCTCATTATTTTCAATTTTGAAGGATCATGATCGTCCACAGTACCTATACCCCTGTCAATTTATAAATTAATTTAACATTGCAATGACATTTTCGCACTTTTTTCCAGTTTTTAAACAATGAATTTTGATCATTCATACCCAGTAACTTTTGAAAGTAGGTTAATACATAATATGTGAAATACTCTTTCACACGGTTTTTTCAAATATATCGTCCGATATGTCGAGTATATTGATAAAATTTCTTCCAAAATGATGTTAGTAACTTTTCAATTCTCCTACCTACTTACTTCTTCAAGTTTTTCCAAGTAGATACTCCGATATGTCCATAAATGTCATCCTAAATTATTTTCATATTGTTTTAAAATATTAAATTCACCTACCTACTTCACATGTGACATTTTACAGAAAAAAATCGATATATTTTCTCCGATGTATCGAAAAATCGATATATTTTCCCCGATATATCGGAGGTATCGATATCTCATTGACGATATATCATTTGATCGATATATCGATATATTTCATTCGATATGCCATCCCTACCACTACTGGCCCTACCGGCCAAGATGATGATGAAGAAGCAAGGAAAAATAGTCTCCATGAACTGACGCCATTTTTATAAATTCGAGTCTGAAGAAAAATAATCCCCAGATGAGTTAGGAGCTGTTTCATCTATCTTTGCTGCAACTCTATCAGAGCCCCCCCACAGACTTGGCCAATGGCTGGATGGCTCAGCAAACTCATGTGGAGATTGTTTTTCTTTTGACATCATTTTATCAAATGGCGTCAGTTCGTGGAGACCTCTTTCGCTAGCTTCGTCATCATCATTTCTGACTTAGAACACATCCACTTGCACTGCTTTCCACATCTGTTGCCCTACCAGTACAGATTGGTAAAGCAGGTAGTTCAATGAAACAGTAATAGAATGTGTGCGCATGGGTAGGAAAAACTGTTTACTATTATTTTTAATTTAAACTAGACCTCATTCGGAGAATTTTGAGAAGCGTTTTCGTTTTAGCGTGAGAAGACCTTTTCTACGATTTTTCAAAGTTTCGAATGTTTATGACGTCACAGTAGGCTGGGGGTTCCGCCCAGGCGGGATGGGCGCGTGACGTCGTAAACATTCAAAACTTGAGAAAATCATAGAAAAAGATCTACTCATCCAAAAAGAGAATGGCTAGTCTCGAAATTCTCAGGATGAGGTCTACTTTCGATTAAAAATTTAACAAAAATCAGGCCTCATTCAAACTTAGGATACAATCCTCCATTATAGAACCATTACATGGAGGTTCTTGTCTCCGTTGTTCTATAGGTTGGACGAATGAATCAGAAACAGGGGTGTGAATCCAGGGTGTCCAGCGAATCCCCAGAAAACAAATCACCTGAGTTTTCCAGAGTCAATATCGATACCTTAAAGCACAAAGCAGCTATGTCCAAAAACGGAGTTTTGAGAAAAACGCAAAAGAAATAATCACCAATGCACAATTCCTAAAATAATGGCTTATTACAATAAACTCTTTAATTTCTTCAATAAATTTTCAAGCTATTATCGTCAAGAAAACTCCATAATAGTTGTGTTGAATTTCAGTTTTTCTGAAATAAAAAATGTGGAAGGTGGATGGACATAGCTCCTTTGTGCTTCAAGGTATCGATATATTCGTCTTTTTCCAGGGTTTTAAGTGAGCTAAAATATAAATAAATGTGATCATAATTTTTCAAAATTCAGGTTTTAAGGACATTTTGAAATGAAACGTCTAGTAAATGGGTGTGGCACATAGCTTCCTCGTACCAATAAACCGATTGTATAGAAAGAAGATAGGATGCATTGTAGCTAATCTCTAAGTACCTTGCACTGTCCTCTGAGGGAATCATAATCATGTCAACCTGCACAATTCCTGAAAACTTTTACGAAATCGGGTGGAAAATGTAGAAGTTATGGCTGTTAAAAGGTTTTTAAGTTTGCACATGCGCAAAGGCCACTGTTGATTCAGAGACGATGATTTTCATAGGGGACCATCTTCACCCCAACTAGACAATTCCTGAAAATGTCATCAAATTCGGATGAAAAATTTAGAAATTGTGGCTGTTACGAAGATTTTATGTTTGGGCATGCACAGAGGGTACTGTCAATTCATGGGTGACGATTTTCGTAGGGGAACATTTACGCTCAAATCTGATGGAAAATGAAGAAGCTGTCTGATGAAAAAGAATGGCTGTTGCAAAGAATTCACGTATGCGTAAGCCCAATGGCTATCAGTCCGAGGGTGATGATTTTCATAGGGGACCGTCAACACACCAACCCGCACAATCCCTAAAAATTTCACCAAAATCGGACAATAACTTCGTATAGTGTTATTACTATTTATTTGTATATAGCATTTCCGAATTGAGTTAAACTTTTTCCATTTAGGTTTAAACCTTTTCCACTTAGGTTTAGACCTTTTCCATTTAGATTTAAACCTTTTCCATTTAGATATAAACCTTTTCCATTTGGATTTAAACTCCATCAAAACGTCAGTAGTTAGCCCCATCATAGTAAGTAAGTGCCTACCTACTAAAATTTCATTACGCTAGAAGTAAAAAAAAGGAAACGGTAAGAGAAAATACGCATTTTCGAAAGCTTGTTATGAATAGGAAATCTCGGTAATGGATAAGGAACCGAAGGCGTTTGGTTGAGAAGGAATTTGTTAGTTTCTTCTCGAAGGCGTTTGGTTGAGAAGGTATTCGTCAATTCCTTCTCAATGCAAACTTCTTTCCCCACAATGCTATGTTGTGTTCCTTAATCATGAATCACGCGACAGTGGAGCCAGCCAGTAGCTCTTAGTTTTAATGACTGAAAATCAGTTCCGACCTTTCAATTTGCAGGGGTTAATTCCATCTCAGCAACTATGAGCGATTCCAGTTTTAGTGAAGACGCTGTCGCAACTCGGGGTTGCAGCCGTACTACGTACAATCGGATATCAAGTTCTGAAGATTCCAGTACCGCTGAAGAAAGGGAAGGAACAGTTCGACCTAGAGCTAGACGAGGTCGGTATAATCTGGTTTCCATGGATAAGAAAACGTTTTTCATTCGACTTTACGAAGAAGGGGAGACAATCAAGGAAGCTAGTGCGAAGAGCGGAATAAAGTTGAATACAGCGAAAAGCATTCTACGCAAGTACAGGGCGAATATTAAAATAACTCCAGATTCAAGAGGTGGAAATCGCTCAAATAAGCTCACGCCAAATGTCCTTCAGGAGGTGGAAGGATTTGGAAAATGACCCTACTATAACCTTGAAAAAAATTAAATCAAAATTACTTGAACAAAATATCGTTCTCGGAAAAAGTTCAATAGCTAAGGCACTACAAAAGTTGAGAATAACCCTGAAGAAAGCAAGTAAAGAACTCAACAGAATGAACTCTCCGAGAACTCTTGAGTTGCGAAAGCAGTATGCTCTTCATGCCAGTGAGAGCATGCAACAGAATCGCGAAAAACTTATTTTCATTGACGAGGCCGGATTCAACCTCCACATGCGTAGGTCCCAAGCTCGTTCGAAAGTTTGATCACCTATAATAACAACAGTTAAGGGGAGTTAGCCGGCAAAAATGAGAAAAAAATCGATTTTGGGTTTTATTTTTTTTATTAATCTAGATAACATTCCGGACATTTAAAAAAAAAATTGAAAATCGGACTATCGGAAGTGTATGAACTTGATTTTGGTTTATTATTTTCAATAATGAACCTTTGGAATCGACCAAGAAAAAAAAAAATTTTAACACCCCCTCAAAATTTGATGGTTTACGTTTCAAGGTACGTAGAATCCAAAAATCGAATAAAAATTTGGCCGTCCGTCCGCCGTACGCCGTCCGCCGTACGCGGCACTTTTGCCCCTTAGCATTGAGCGATTTTGATGAAATTTGGTATGTATGCTCCATTTGGGGTCTAGTTGTGCCCCGAAGCTTTTGGTTGATGTAGGTCACTTCTAAGGGTTCCAAAATCAATTTTGAAATTTTGAAAACGCCCTAACTCAAAAAATTTCGATATAAAGGTATTGTTTTTCCTTCAATTTAAGAAACTATAGAATTTTTAGAATTTTTTGAGACCACGCGGAGCTCTGTAGGACTAACCGTTCGCTCCCTACGAAAATTTAAGGGTTTATATTGAAATATATATACAAATCAAAACACGTGTGAATCGCAAAAGAGGCCTAATCTCCGTTCAAATTAGAGCTGACCGAAATGCGATCGATGGTTGGTCATTTTGATTTTTTTAAATTTTTTTGATTTTTTTTTTTCTCTTCATATTGGATGGTGATTTTGTAGACGAGTGATCTATATAGAAAAATAATAAACCATTGTGTAATAATTTGCAGCGTTTTTGAAGTTGGGTATCCGCAGTGCAGCGAGGTGCCTAGTACGAGCCTGCAGCATACGATGGGTCGTCTCCTTCCTCTTCATAATAATCATAATATTCTGATTAATAATCATAATATTCTGCATTTGATTTTCCCACTTGTTGAATTTGTGACTTGGGTGCTTTTACCTCTAACTCCTCGATAATTTCCTGAGTTTAAATCCAAATGGAAAAGGTTTAAATCCGAATAGAAAATAGTTTAACTCAGTTCGGAAATGCTATATAGCATATATGCCCGTTACAAGGATTTCATGACAAACACGAAACCAAAATGGTTCAGGAAGGTCTGAAACGTAAAACGCAAGTGGAAATTTTGATTTTGGAGAACATTTTTTTTTTCAACTTTGGATCGTGAAAACAAGGTTTCTACCTTGGTAGACTCGGTAGCAAAATCTCATTATGAAAATGAATAAGGTAACCAGAATCAGACTAGTAAGTTGAGGAGAAACAGGCAAGCTGTGCGGGTTAGCATTCATTAGCTGCAAGTGTGCCCTTAAGAACACTTAGCAAATTTTCGATAGAAATATGAAACAACTGCAATGAGATTATATATTTTTAACAACTTATGGAAAAACAAAACAGGAGCCGCGTGAGAGATGATTAAAACGAGAGAGTCAGAGATGGAGAATATTATAAATTGTAATAACAAAAATGTAAAAATAAGTGTTTTGTTTGTTATAGAAATCTATTTTTGAAATAGAGTAGAGAACATTTTCTACATTAGGAACATCTTAAATTGAAAAAACGTCTGCCAAGTGGGTGTGGCACATAGCTTCCTCGTATCCATAACCTGATTGTATAGATGATCCGATGCATAGTAGTTAATCTCAAAACACCAATCTCTAAATACCTTCCACTACCCTCATAGGGGACCATCTACCGCTAATCTGGACAATCCTAGAAGATTTCATCAAATTCGGACGAAAAATGTAAGTGCGGTAGTGATTGGAATCAAAAAATTTCTTAGCAAGACTGGGACTCGAACCTGGGACTCCTGGGTGTGAGTCTAGTACTTTGCTCACTGATCTACAAGGGGTAGGTTGAAAGGCTTTGAGATCCTCAGCTCAGACGCAACTGTTACAGCTGTTACAAGGATTTTACGATTGCGCATGCGCAGAGGCTACTGTAAATTTTAGAGCCTTGATTTTCATTTGGGACTATCTACAACCTAATCCGCGTAATCCCTGAAAATGTCATCGAAATCGGGTAGAAATTGTGGAAGTTATGGCTGTTACAAGCAATTCAAGTTCGCGCATGCGCATCGGCTACTATCAGTCCGGGGGTGATGATTTTCATAGGGGACCATCTAAACACTAATCTGTAACATCCCTGAAAATTTCATTGAAATCGGATGGAAAATGTAGAAGTTATGGCTGTTACAAGGAATTCACGTTTGCGCATGCGCAGTCGCTTCTATCAGTCCGAGGATGATGATTTTCATAGGGGACCATCTACACACCAACCCGCACAATCCCTGAAAATTTCATCGAAATCTGACAATAACTTCGTATAGTTATGCGCGTTACAAGGAATTCATGACAGACAGACAGACAAGGAACCAAAATTGTTCAGAAAGGTCTAAAACGCAAAACGCGAGTGGAAATTTTGATTTTGGAGAACTTTTTTTTCGTCCTTGAAAAGTGAAAACAAAGCTTCCGCTACCTTGGTAGACTCGGAAGCAATACTACTAAAACCGGACTTGAACTTTTCTCCCTCAGACTGCTGGCACTTCCCCACAAAGATGCTCGCGCTTTTTCGCGATTTTTTCGGGAGAAAAATTAAATTCAATTTAATTTAAAAATTAAATCTGAGTATTCCAAGTCTCTGGACACCCTTTAATCGCATATTTATGTGATCTAAAATGCGATATTTTGCAGACGGCTAATCTTTACCGAAAAATAATAAACCATTGTGTAATGATTTACAATATTTTCCCCTTTGAAAATGCGCATTTTCTGACTCTACGATCGAAAAAATTAAGACTGTAAAATTAACTAAGTGATACATGTGGATCTGTGATCAGTCGGACTAGAGATTTCAAATAAAGGAATTAAATAAAATCAAATAGGAAAAATATAGAAAATCTTATTTGATAAGAAGTACGGTCGTGTCAAATAGGTAGGCGCCATTACAACGTATAAAACTGTTACAAAACAAAACGATATAATATTTACATATTTGGAGTAAACTTCTTCGCGTATTTACAACGTGGTTATCTTTGATTGCACTTGACTTATTCTTCTTCATTTTCAGCTTCGTCTTCTTCCTCAGCTTCTTCATTTTCATCTTCTTCTCTCACTTGTTGCTGCAAAAATAGAGAATTCGAGAATTGTAGGTGGTAACAATTACGGTTCAATGCTCTTCAAAGATTCTCATTCTTTAATGGAATCATTATTTATATTTTAACAAAAACAGATTGGTGGTGTAGGTTGGTAGGTTTTTGTCCCCAAAAACATTCTGAGACCACAATTAAAAAAGCAAATTTTTCCAAAAAATGGAAAAATTATGGAATGGTGATCAAAATGATAGTTCATAATGAGCCTTACAATAGGTTTTTGCTTGTGGGAATGCTGATAGAAGACGAAGGAGATACCAGCGTTCCAACATTGCTTGAGGATGGGATCAATGACCCAGCGCTTGTCTGAAACGTGGTGCCAGCATGAGAAGTCGTCGGTGCAGTCGCTCTCTAGCGGCGGTCCTCTTGCCTGAATACCGTTCACGCACCGGGAACACCTCAACCTGTGAATGTATAATATGAATGAAGTGCTTGCAACTGCTGGAGCATTGAACCTGACTAGTCAGGCTCCCAAGATACTATCTGGACCAGTACTGGACCTCTGTATGTGTAAAAGGAACACTCAGGGTGTTCGCGGTACTCAAGGAACGCGCAACATCCTAGGCAATATGGCTACATCACACACAACACGCTATATTTGAGTTTATTTGAGCTACTTAAGAATATGAAGAGAAGTAGGTAAGTCGTCAACTCAATCAATAAAAGATGCACATTATTACACAATGGCAAATTATTTTACTGTATAGATCACCCGTCAGCATAGAACTTGGTTTTTCCATTAACACTTTCTACAAGCAATAACATCGCTATCCGAGAGATGTGGATGCCTTCATTACAAAATATGGTTCTTGGCAGCTAAGGAAGCCCAATGAGTGACATGAAACTATTCAAAGAAACGAGCCAGTTCTAACTGGCTACCTTTATTCAACGAACTTGATCAGCTGGAATTTGAAAGGAGGTTAGGCAATGTTGCCTCATGTTGCTGTAACGCAACGGTATAAGAACAACGAACATCCTGTTAAAACGTGTTCTGTGTGGCGGAGCCTTAGTTTTAAAAAACCAGAAAGTGATAGAAATTTCTCCCTTAGAAGGAAAAACAATAGATCATGGATATGTCCATTTCTCTTCTAATAATATGTACACTTTGAGTTATCAAAAATTAACTTCCCTCGACCGAGGATAAATCTCCTATCGTCCCAACTAAACTATATTTACACTTCTGAGTTGGAGCTCGTTACCACTGAGCTAAGGAAGTGAATGAACAGAAATGCGAAGAGGTAGCTGATCACATCCCCCCCCCCCCCCCCTGTTAGGAAATCTTAGGTACTCAGTTACCTAGTGAGGGAGGTGAGGGGCAGCTTTGCCTGGCGTTTTACAACTCAGTGAGAACGCTCTATTTTTGACTGGCTTCAGAGTTTCGTTGTTATTCCTTCTGAATGGAGCCAGGGATCTGCTGACCTCAACGTTTGTCCGAATGGGCAGTGGCTCGACTCGTGTCTTGGAGGGAGTTGTTTTGATGAAATAACACTAATTAATGCCTAAGAGACCATTTGGGTCCGTACGACTGCGCCACATAGTTGAATCATCAAAAATTAACTTCCCTCGACCAGGGATCAATCTCCTAGGTATCGTTCCGACTAAACTATATTTACACTTCTGAGTTGGAGCTCGTTACCACTGAGCTAAGGAAGTGAATGAACAGAAATGCGAAGAGGAAGCTGCTCACAACATACCTACCTATTTACTTTTTCTATGATTAAACAGAATGTTTTTTCTAAAAAGAACTCTCCAATCGCACGCAATATTAATGCAGTATTCTAAAAAACCTTACTTTACTTTACTTTCTAAAAATGGCTTACTTTAACAAAACTTGAATAACAATTCAAACCTTATTGCACCGTTAAAAAAGCGTTAAATTTCCAATTTTCATTATTTCATTTCATTTCATTATTAGTTCGTCTTTTTTTTCATTATCTTTGCTCCAATTATCGGTAACATCGGTCATCCCAATTATCCTGCGCTCCTCGTGGGGCCAGGGAGAAATAGCTCCAGTATGACACCTACGTCTAGTCATCAGAGAGCATTATTTAGATGATTGAGAGATTCGCTGTAGTGTCGCTAGGAAGGGCGTGCAGCACCTGCGGGCCGCGTTCTAGATACTCCTAAAAAAAGTGTCGCGGAAAATTCCTCGATTCCCAGTCAAAAGAACATCCATGTAAAAAAAAACCACGAATAGATTAACTTACTGATCATGAGTATCACTCCGAGTATCTTCTTTGTACAAGAAAAGGGCTTTCAGCTCGTTCATACTGAAGTGACACTTGACGTCTTCCTCACAGTCCACTACTGAGGATGACAGCGCCTTCTTGTGGGCTTGCCTTTGCAGCATTTTCTCTTCAATGGATCCAGTCTGGAAATAAAAGTGAGTTTTTGGGAATCAAGCGCAGGTTTGATATTTAACTATAATCATCCATTACGAGGAGAAGCTACGTACGAGTACACTAATTTGGAAAACCAGTAAAAATCGCGTAGAAAACAAACAATGACAGCCCCGAAAAACTCACGGAGATGAGACGGTAGATGTAGCATGGTTTCTTTTGTCCATCTCTCCACACTCTGGCCATTGCTTGGTCGTCATTGGCTGGATTCCAGTCAGGATCAAACATGATCAGCCTGTTAGCACCGATCAAATTCAGACCACAACCGCCTGCTTTGGAGCTCAACATAAATATGAAAAGTCCACTGTCCGGTTGATTAAATTTTTCTACAACCTGAAAAATGTGAGTAGATACTTGAATTTCTCATAGTTGTGGACAGGAGACTATGAACATAGGATGGTATATAAACTTGATCGTGTGAGTTGAGGTACAAGTGCTGCAGCAGACTGATTTCTCACAGTGAACTTGGAAAAACTGGCTCAAGCTGACCTAAGCTGCTAGGCAAACAGGCTCATAAAATCACCTCGCTCTGTCCTGACTGCTTCATAATATGTGTTGTTGACAGAATACAACGATATCAAAGCACCATTTAAGATAGTTGAACTTTGATGTATTCAGTAATAAAGAGACTTATGCATACCTATACATAAGATAGAAACAAGACACTACAGTGATCTTATTGGGTAATTGCCCAGTACAGTCTGAATTCAAAGACCACTAAGCTGGCCATTCACTAGCGCTCCAGATGGCGAGGCAGGTCGTTCGCCGGGCCAAATGACGTCGGAGATTCGCTGAGCTATTCACCATTACGCCAATCCACGCCTCAGTGCTGATCTGATCTTGACCACTAAAGTGTTGTACCTGTTGCGTTAGTACAATCTTTTCATAGACGACGATACTCTCCTGTACTACACAGATGTTTGCCTCTACATCCAGAAGAGAAAACACAAAAGTAAATGGGCGAAACGATGGTTCCAGTTCACTCTTGTGAACTTATTGAATGACCTAGTTCTCGAAACTCCAGGCTGAAGACATTATTTTAGGATGGATGAGGAGTCGTAACATCTACTTCGTTTGATATCTCCACTGATTCAAAAGAAAGATACACCCATGAGGAAATGTACCAGTTTTGCTCGGAGTTTCACAGTTTGGAGCGCCTGGTGCGGTGGTTAGTATTTCCCATTCACACAACTACTTTGGCGTGCAACTACGCCATTCTTCTGGATGGAGCGCTAGTGAATGTGAGAGGAAACCTGAGTGCTGAGGCAGGGTCGACCACCTCCAGTATGTTTCCACAGTATGGAGATGTAGCTAGCCACAACGGGGTTGGAGGGGGGGGCTCATCAGCGTAATCAACTGGTGACGTTCTACTATTTGGTGGCTTCCTCTCTGTGGGTCTTGCATGATCTTATACCAAAAAATTAATTTGTATTACCTACTTTTATTATTGTAATCGTCGTTCAACCCACTTAGGGCTGGTTTATCAGTCACATTTTACCCCCCCGGTAAAGCAGATTTATCCGACGGCCGTCTGGTAACTCAATCGTACGTGTTTATCAGTCCCCAGATAGCCTTTGCCCGTAGTTTAAAGTTAACTGGTCGTCCGAGGACCGGATAAAAAGTTACGGGGGGGTAACTCGATTTATGCAAGTCTTTTTAACCTCGAAGAGTCAGTTCTCGTGTTTTTGTTTCACAGAATGTTCGTTTTTGAAAATTGCGTTGTTAATTGCTCGTGAATTATGCTACAATCGAAAATGGATTTGTGGGGCTCTTTTTCAGACAGCAGCGACGAAAATGTTGCTCAGGTCGAATTCCTGCAGTGGGGAAGAAGGCGGCAACAAGGTTAGATAGCGGATTGAACATTTGGAGAAGTGGGACGCTTGCGATTTTTTGATGAGATTTCGATTGGATAAAAGAATAAAAAAAACCATGTTGGTGTCGGTCGGCGACTTTTGTGGCGTCAGCAAAAGCTCTGCCTGTAAAATTCTCAAGCAGGTGTCCCTGGGAGCTGACAGGCTATCCGCCCAATTTATCAAAATACCAGCAATCGAGGGAGAATTATTTCAATGTCGGATGGAATTTTATTAAAAAAACAAAAAAGCCAGGTTTCCTGGAGCTGTAGGTGCTATGGACTGCACGCACGGGATCTTGTCATGACCAGACAATTTTCAACAAAAAACGCTGCAAATCATTGCTCAAAGGTTTATTATTTTCTGTACAGATCACCCTTCTGTATAGATCACTGGTTCTCCATCAATAGCACCTACCACCACCTTCTCCCTTGACCTTCCCTCTAAAATTTCAGCTTCCTGCGTTCAACAGGAGAGAAAATGGCCTTGGAGCTCACTCAGCTGATCAGTGACCACTCATGCGCCTTCAGCATTCTCCATTGACCCGCCCTCTCAAATTTCAGGTTCCTGCGTTCAACAGGAGAGGAAATGGCCTTGGAGCTCACTCAGCTGATCAGTGACCACTCAGGCGCCTTCAGCATTCTCCTTTGACCCTGCCTCTCAAATTTCAGGTTTCTGCGTTCAACAGGAGAGGAAATGGCCTAGGAGCTCACTCAGCTGATCAGTGACCACTCAGGCGCCTTCAGCATTCTCCCTTGACCTTCCCTCTCAAATTTCAGGTTCCTGCGTTCAACAGGAGAGGAAATGGCCTTGGAGCTCACTCAGCTGATCAGTGACCACTCAGGCGCCTTCAGCATTCTCTATTGACCCGCCCTCTCAAATTTCAGGTTCCTGCGTTCAACAGGAGAGAAAATGGCCTTGGAGCTCACTCAGCTGATCAGTGACCACTCAGGCGCCTTCAGCATTCTCCTTTGACCCGCCCTCTCAAATTTCAGGTTCCTGCGTTCAACAGGAGAGGAAATGACCTTGGAGCTCACTCAGCTGATCAGTGACCATTCAGGCGCCTTCAGCATTCTCAATTGACCAGCCCTCTCAAATTTCAGGTTCCTGCGTTCAACAGGAGAGGAAATGGCCTTGGAGCTCACTCAGCTGATCAGTGACCACTCAGGCGCCTTCAGTATTCTCCATTGACTTTTGATTATGGAAATTTGATTACTGGTTACGCAGAAGGCAAAACTATACAAATCGAAGAAATGAACAGCAATCGCATTTTAGTCAGAAAAAATTTCAACGGAGATTAGACCTCTTTTGCGATTCACACTCATGATTCTGTTTTATCGAAGGAAAACCTTCAAGTACTCGTGGGGACCGAACGGTTTGCCCTACAAAGCTCCGGGTGGTCTCAAAAATTTTTAAAAATTCAGTACTATTTAAAATTAGTGAAAAAACGATACCTTTATTTCGAGAGTTTTCGAGCTAGGGCACTCTTGAAAACTTCAACCCTTAATTTCCACCCCTTAGAAGTGACCTACATCAACCAAAAGCTTCGCGGCACAACTAGACCCCAAATGGAGCCCATATACCAAATTTCATCGAAATCGGTCCATGGTAACTAAGAAAAGTGCCGCGTACGGCGTACGGCGTACGGTGTACGGCGTACGGCGGACGGACGGAAATTTTTTTATTCGATTTTCGTATTCTACGTACCTTGAAACGTAAAACATCAAATTTTGAGGGGGGGTTAAAATTTTTTTTTTCTTGCTCGATTCCAAAGGCTTATTATTGAAAATAATAAACCAAAAACAATAGGTATTGCCGTGCCAGGAAGGAAATAGGTACCGAGATCGCGAAAAGAAAACACCAAAACAAAGCACATTGCTTCATCCTGTTCTAATTTCTTCTATTTTCTGATGCAAAACACACTGCGAAAACGATTTTTTTATGTGGAGGAAGTTAGATTTTATTGGCTTGCTTTTCAACAGCCTTCTTGATAACCTGGGTAAATAATCGATTATTCGGCCTAACAGACAGTTAATTTTACAAGCCAGTTAATAGTTACCAGTGGGTTAATTTCGCACTGATAAACAGCACCTTTATAGTATCCATAATTTATCCCATCGTTAAAGTTAACAGAGGGACACATAAACCTCCGATAACTTTGGTGACTGATAAACTGACTCTTAGTAGGTACAATTTACAGTATCTCAGACCAACCCCAAATGCCTTGCGTCAGTCGCGACTGTGGTGTTTACACCACACTCGGAAGAAAACGCTTGCCCTTTGACCAAATTTCAGAAAATTCACCCAACCCCACTCTCAGTATTTTTTGTTTAGGATCCCACTGCCTAGATTGCAAATGAGTTCCCACCTTGTGAGCGACGTAAAAGTTGCTGTTCAGTTTTGCTTCAGGCGTCGTCGAGTAAAGCGTGCGCTGAGTACCTAGCTGCATTTGGACAGCTGCACGACGAGACTTTCTGAGGTTTTAGTGTTCTGTTCAAATTTACATATTCTACCCAATACTTTTCAATTATATGAATAAAAATGTTAACTGAAGCAAGCGTACCTCAATTTATTGTTTATCAGATTGTAAAATTTTCCAATTTCGAGCAAAATACGCAATGTGAAGAGCTGGGTAGAGTAGAAACATTTAAATATTTGGGTATACTGATTGACTCCAACTTGTCTTGGAAAGACCATATTTGTTTTTTGTATGACAAACTCAAAAAATTTCCATCACACTTTTACAACATCCGTTCTGTATTGGGTCTCTCTCAATTACGTCTCATATACCATATTCTCGTCCAGTCGGTTCTCCAATATGGAATAATCGCTTGGGGTGGAACCTATCCTTCTAATTTGGAAAAACTACTAATTTTACAGAAATCTATTATTAAAATCATTTATAGGAAGCCCAAACTATTTGATAGCGAATCTGTTTTTAGCATATCCAAGTTATTTTCTGTACGTCATTTCTTGAAGAATTTCATTCTTGAAGAATTTATTGTTTTTCGACCATAAAGTTCCTTCTTTGATCAATGTTTCGTCGGTCCATGATCATAATACTCGTTTTAAAGCAGCAGGGAATGTTGTAAGTCCTCTAAACCGTTTAGTTTTGACTTCTAAGAGCCCTCATTATATACTCCATGTGTTGCACAATAAATTGAGTGAGGAACTCAAGTCTCCGTCTACGTGTCCAAAAGTCAAGTATAAGTCTTCTGTAATTTCCTATTTAATTTCTCTGAATCTGGTAAAATCTAACTTGATTATGAAAAGTATTTATGTTTGTTAGTGTTCTCTCGTTTATCTTTTTTCATTCTCATTGCCTGTAGTTTTGTAGTTTCTATATTTTCTTAAAGTTTATCTTGAATTTATGGTGTCGTGAGTAGCTGCTCTTGGCCCGTCGCTTCGGGCTTTCAGCCTTTAGACGGGCAATATTTTTCTGACAGTTTTATTTTGTTCTATGTACACCATTATATGATTATTTAAGTGAATAAAGAACTTTTGAATTGAATTGAATTGATGTCAGCGGTGTAAACACACGAGAGCGACCTACTATGAGTGTAGGAAGTAACCGACGCAAGTTAAGGCCCATTATTCTATTCAAATACTTTATTGTACCATTGTTTTTTCATCCTATTGAAAATGTTTTTCATTAATTAGTTCTTCCATATAGTTAAACATTTGGGTACTCAGAAGTCACTCACACTGGATTACTCGGTATAGTCAACCAGAATACTCACCTTTCCCCGCTTCTTGATTGACATCGAGCCATCGAGACGAACGTACTGGTAGTTCCTGAGGGCGCAGAGTTTTTCAAACATCTCGAGGGTTTGCGTATAATTCGACACCAGTACGATTTTGTCGTTTGTCGTGGATTTGATGACGGCCAGCAGGCAGTCAAGGACCATCATTTTGGCAGATAACTCGACTTGAACGACTTTTCTGGAAAAACCATTGTGACGATATTATGAGAAGGGAACATCCTGGAGAGGGAGTAGAGCTTACAATAATAATCTACAGTTCTATAAAGGTAGTTTTATAACAAACTAGAACGAGCAAATGTATTAAAACGGGTACTACGTAAAGAGAACTGTACGCACCTCCTGAATTTATCAATGTATCCATCGGGAAGATATTTGTTGGCTCCGTTGAAACCATCTTTTCCCTCTAGAACCTTCTCCATGACGATATCCGGGTGGTTGCACAATTGCTTCAGCGACGTCACGACAGATAAAGCCGATAATTTATTAGGATTTTCTCCACCTTCCGACGACGCTAAATAACAATAAGAGGAAAATAAGGAAAAGAGAAGTTGAGTTGACAATTATTACACAAAGGTTCAAGTATTTTTATGTAAGTTAAATGGCTATAGAATGCAGACCTACAATTTCTAAACTGCTGAGGGCTGTTAAATAGAACCTCCGAGCTTCTGCTCGTCAGTTCTCTTTGAGTCGTCTCCTCGTGCGTACCTAGTGTGTTGTAATTGAAAAATAAAGTTTTTTAAAAAGCAAGTTCGAAAGTCTTCTCTCTTGACTTGTATAGATCACTCGCCTGCAAAGAACACACCGTTGCCATTGCCACTACTGTTAGCAGATAGAAAGAATGCGGCCGGCCAATTTTTCATAGGGTATACCTGCTAACATAGATGACTACCTGTTCCAAAATCTTAGGTAGCCTGGTGAGTCAGGCTGGGGAAAGGGCCGAGCCTCCATATCTCAGACCTTCGTAATTTGGGCATTGAGCAACTCGAGTCATAATGAGTTAGAGAGATCCTCAACTCTCCCAATTTTTAGGAAAGAATTTCATCTCGATTGTAAGTTCACTTGCCCTTCAGGTTTATTCTTCATTCACCTTCAAAATTTGAAAGAAGCACCATCCTCTACTGGAAATCATTTCTTGCAGGAAAATGGGAAATCTAACGGTGTCCTCATTTTTTCATGTCTACGGTAAATTTAGGTAGTTCTTACAAAAATCTTTACATGGTCAAAAACACGAAAAAAGTTCGAAATTGAAAAAAAAAAAACTTGGAAAAACAAGGGGTTAAAACAAAAATACTACGATACATTTTGTTACTTAAATTAGTTTTACGATTGATCCTTGAAGTTTGGTCGATCTCAATAAGAGACACCCTGTGTAGAATTGGGAACCACTGCCTTAAAGAACGCGAACGGTCTGTAAAAACCAATCCTTCCACTTCATCATTGGTCGGTAGTCAATAACCGCGGGTCTCATTTTCCCTGGCTTGAGTGGCAGGTATAAGAAGGAGGATGTTTTCGGGATTGTAATACACAAGGACACCTCACCAAACCATCTGCATTCTTTCCATCTGCAAACACTACCTAACAACCATATTTTCGCTTCAAAATCAAGTTTATTATTAAGAAATAGAGAGTTGTGGGCGCCTTCATTAGTAAATTTGATTACTGGCTGTTAAGGACGCCAAACTGAGTAAAACTCGAAGAAACGAACAACAATAAAATTTTCGTCAGATAAACTTCGAACGATTAGACCACTTTTGCGATTCACAGTCGTCTTTCTTATTGTTCATAAATCCAACCCTTGGGGAGAAAAAGGTTAAGAAGCTCTGGGTCTCATTCGATTCTAAAAATGCAACACTATTTTTAATTGTTGAAAACACGATAAGTACCTTTATTTCGAGGGTTTTCGAGCTAGGGCGTTTTTGAAAATTACAACCCCTATTTATCACCCCTTAGAAATGACTGACCCTAACCAAAAGCTGAAAAAGGAAAGTGCCGCGGACGGAGGATGGACGGATTTGTTGTATTCGATTTTCGGATTTACGTACTTTGAAACGTAAACCATCAAATTTTGAGGGGTGGGGGGTTAAAATTATTCTTTTTCTTGCTCGATTTCAAAAGTTTATTATCGAAAACAATAAACCAAAACTGAGCGTAAATTTCCATATTTCATGCCTCAATTATTGCAGTTCTAGCTAGAATTCCGCATAATATATTGTCATTATCAAAATAAGAGAAAACATATTTTTGATGAAGGATTCTACAATTTGTGGTACTTTTCCGTTATACCCCCCCCCCCCCCCCCAGGCTGTCTTCAACACGCACGCCCGGTGTTTGTAGGCATTCCTTCTTACTTACATTGCATATTTACGTCGAATTCGTCACAATTTCAAGCTGAGGGAAAAAAAATATATTATTTGAAAAAAATGAGGAAAAAAAGAATTACCGTGTTTTTAGAAGTTGCCGATGTCGGTGAGGATTGGTTGAAACAAATTAGCGTGGTTGTGGTTTGATTGCCTCCACATAACGGAAAAGTACCGCAATTATTATTCACGTTCCTTATCTCCTAACCTTTGTGAAGAGATGTTTGTAAGCCAACCAATTCATCGGGAAGGTATTGGGCCCAAGCAAGCGCGCAGCGCCCGTGGACAATGACTTCACCACCTTGTTTTCCCAAGAATTCACCGATGTCTCTTTACTCCCCCAAACTGAGCGTACATTAATTTATTAAAATGTGAAAATGAATCATTGCCAATGAAGAATGAAACATAGGGCGGGCGTGAAACAGTCGCAAAAGTTGTGAAACAGACGGGCCCGGGGGGGGGGGGGGGGGGTATAACGGAAAAGTACCCAATTTGTGAAAACAACGAGATGATGCAATGTCGGTCAAAGGTTTTAAAAAAATGCAAACTCCGTTCAACCACCACAACTTCAGATTTGAAAGATAACGAAAAACGCTGCAAATTATTACACAAAGGTTAATTATTTTTCTATACAGATCACTCGTCTGCAAAGAACACAGCTTTACCATTGTCACCACCAACCAACATTAAGAAAAACATCGATCGCATTTCGGTCAGCTAAAATTTGAACGGAGATTAGGCCTCTTTTGCGATTCACACTCTTGTTTCTGACTTATCGTGAGACCAAACTTTAAGTTCTCATAGGGAGCGAACGGTTGGTCCTTCAGAGCTTTCGGTAGTCTCATTCGATTCTAATAATAAACTATTTTAGAGTGAAGAAAAAACAATGCCTTGATCAACAAAACAGTGAACTACATCAACCAAAAGCTTCGGAGCACAACTAGACCCCACAAGGAGCCCATATACCAAATTTCATCAAAATCGATTTTCATACAGAAAATAATAAACCTTTGGGCAATGATTTGCAGCGTTTTAATAGATTTTTGGATTCTACGTAAGTACCTTGAAACTAAAACCAACAAATTTTGAGGTGGGGTGGTTAAACAATTTTTTTCTTGGTCGATTCCAGAGTTTATTATTGAAAATAATAAACCGATAGTTGATAATTATGTTGTGAGTAAGAACTTTTTTTCTTCTACTCTACAGTGGGAGGTTTTTGGTTTATTATTTTCAATAATAAACCTTTGGAATCAACCAAAAAAATTGTTAACCGCCCACAAAATTTATTGGTTTACGTTTCAAGGTACGTAGAATCCAAAAATCGAATAAAAATTTGGCCGTCTGTCCGCCGTAAGCGGCACTTTTCTTAGCAACCCTGGACCGATTTGGTTCAAATTTGGTATGGAGCTCCATTTGAGGTCTAGTTGTGCCCCAAAGCTTTTGATTGATGTAGGACAATTTTAAGGGTTGACATTTTGAAAACGACCTAACTCAAAAAATTATGATATAAAGGTACTACCTATTGTTTTTCCATCAATTTAAGATAGTATTGAATTGTTAGAGACCACGCGGAGCCCAGTACGACAAACCGTTCGCTCCCTACGAGAATTTAAGGGTTGATCGTACGATAAATCAGAAACATGAGTGTGAGTCGCAAAAGAGTCGTAATTTCCGTTCAAATTTTAGCTGACCGAAATGCGATCGAAGTTTTTCTTTATGTTGGTTGGTGGTAACAATGGCAAAGCCGTGTTCTTTGCAGACGAGTGATCTATATAGAACAATAATAAACCTTTGTGTAATAATTTGCAGAATTTTTTACAATGAAAGTCCTTTGTTGCTTCCAATCACTTTTATCGGCGGAAAGCTTTAGACAATCCCCTGGTTGTCATTGCCAATCCTAGAGAACAGTATGGAAAGAAATACTTGAGTAGGTAACAATGCCAATAGGTGCTCATTCCACTCCATAGTTCCACAGAATCTATTGGCATTGTTACCTACTTAAGTGTTTCTTTCCATACTGTTTTCTAGGATTGGCAATGACAACCAGAGGGTAGTCGAAAGCTCTTCGGAAATAAAATTGGAATAGATTGGAAGCAAATGGGCTTTTGTTCAAAACCCACTCGTTGTGAACAAAACAGTTAGGGTAAATGCTCCTGTTTCCGACAGTGAACCAGTATTCGGCAGTCACGAACTTAATTTGGAAAAATAAGCGTTTGGTGCTATTTACCCATTCAAACTTGGCGTCTTCAACAGCTGTGAACATTTCTAATCCCGAATCCCGCCAATTTGAAGGAGTTACTTGGGAGGTTAACAGTGCAAAAACGTGTTGAAGTTAGTGTGTTCCAGACTTCCACCTGTGCTATTGTTTCTCGTAAGGAGGTAAGTGAACATTTTGCTGTCTCTCTCCTGTATTCTTGAAAATATCATTGTTTTCTAATGTTATTCTAGTGAGTTATACTTGAAGGAATGTTTTCCTTTCTTTGCATGCTTTCAAATGGGTTTTATAGAGGGAAATATGGGGTGTCGGAAACTGGGTACTCGAAAATCGTTGTTTACCAGTTATCGACACAAGTGTCGAATACTGGGGTTCAGAGTAATTTTTAGTTCTGATTGCAGCGTGAACCGTTGATGAACGGTGATTCCAATGGTGTTTGAGATTATACTTTATAATAACTGGATGCAGTGTTCGACAGGGGGTGTCGGAAACTGGTTCAACTGATGTCGAAAACTGAGAAATGAATTACCCAGTAATCGACACCTTGATGATCCAGTGACCGACAGGCTTCATGAATTTACTTTAGAATGACAGTTTTGTTTGTTCCAGTGATCTTATTAAGAATGGCAGTCAAGCGAAGGATCAAGGCTTTAGGAAACAGCAAGGCGAAAAAGAAGAAACCCCACACAAAAGATGCAAGACGAAATTACTCGAGATTCTCTCGAGAGTTCGAGATTCTTATGAGTGATAGGTCTGGTAAATGTCTGAATGAGGTGGTCCCTCAACATGTTTCACCGTTGATGGGTTCATTCCTACAATAGCTTTGTCTCCCCTTCACAATGTTACCCTCACCAATGTTTGAGCTCCCTTTCACTTTGTCTGCCTTGATTGGCATTTGATGATCCTCCCAGGTCCCTTCACTTCTCAGAGCCAATAGGATTCTCCTTTCACTTATCTGATTGGGGATCGCTTTCACTTTCTCGACCAATGGGATTCAAGCTCCCTTTCACTTGTGACTATATAAGCTATGCTCTTTGTGATGTACCTTCAGTTATTGTTTGTTACTGATGATGACCTAACCGTTGAAATCGATTCAACTTGTAACTCATTAATTTCGTGGAAATAGACAACGTTCTTCTCAACTCCGTTTTGATTAAAATGGTTTTCTACAATCTCATCGCGAGTGATTTTATTCGCACAAATTTCTAGTCTGATTCTAAGACTAATGCGCAATACTTGAAAGACTGTTAGCTGATATATTATGTATGTGTTTTTAAAAAATGTGTGAAAATGAGGCTGTTTTTTTATGTAAATAGTTTTAAGTTCAATATTTCCATTCTGAAAAATGATCTCTAATAGTGTCATTTCAATTTTTATAACTGTTGAGTTTCTTAAATAATTAAAAATGTTTTTAAAGTTGTTGTCGTGGACTATTATTTGCATGTACCTGATAGGTACTAACTATTTTTATGTACCTGATAGGTACTACCTCATAAACCATGGAAAAATGGTGGGTGTCGAATACAGGATCTAACCCCTGTCGGAAACTGGGCATCGCATGTCGACAACTGGTACAAAAAACCACATTCAGTTTTGAAGGTTTTAAAGCTTAAATTCTTGTTTATTAATCAAAATTGAATTGGTTTCCGATTCCTGAGATGTTGGCCTATCAGAAAAGTGGTGAAATCATCAAATTGGTTGAATACTAAGGGTGCTGTGAGTAAAAAGCTAGGAAAAATCGTTAAGACGTCGAACACTGGTGCACTTACCCGAAGTAATTTGATTAACCCTTGACTTCCCACTTGTTAAAAAAATTTCTTTGCGGATTTAAAATAATTAAATAATGAAAATTATTACGTTTTTACACAATATATGTAGTTGACGTATCAAGATAGCCAGTGGCTCTTACTTTTGGTTGAAGAGTGGATTAACTGTCGCAGGTTAAAATTTTCAAAAAGATACCTCTGGATATTGAGGGTTAAAACTTTGTAAACACAATGTAGGTGATGACGGTGTAACTGAATAAAGGGGTAATGAGTAAGTACTTACAGGTGAGTACGTTAGAGACGGTTAAAATACCCACTAAATGATTTTTTCAGTATCATGCAGAAGAGAATGGACGTCAAACCTTTGAGTGCTTTTCGAGCAGTATCTGAAGCGAGAAGGTGTTTGTAAAGTTGCTCTTGAACTCCTGACATCTTGACACAAACGACCAACTCGGTTTTGAGCGGTAAATACTGCGAGAGGAGAGCGGACGTGCGGCGAATCAAACACCTGAGGAAATTATTAGAACCTAGTGAGGAGAACGGAGGAAGAGAAATCTGAAGTAACAATGAGGAATTTCACCATGTCGGAATTTCCTATTTTTGACCCCAAAATCGGATTCAGCACCTCGAAAAACCCCCATACAGCAAACTTTCAGCCCGAACTTCCTAATTTACGAATAAACAAAACAGTGTAGAAAATACGAATGTTTAAAAAAACCGGGAAAATGACGTCATCCTGGAATAGTTCATTTATGGCCGCTTGAAGCGCTGAGATCGAGAAATCTATAGTCCCCAGATGCAAAATTTCACGAAACAGTAAAGTTCGAAATCGAAAAACTGAAGAAAAAAATAGAAAAAGCAAGATGGGGAAAATTAGGTTTCCTCTGTTTTTGTTTGATAACTTTTCTCTTAGAAAACACGATTTCATCGTCCCAATGGGCAACACTGGGAGGAGACGGCGATCCGAACAGCCCAATCAGCGAGCGTTCCCGCTTCACGTCCGTTTTCCCGGTTAGTTTTGAAATCAAAAATTTTGATTGTCTCCCAAAAATAACAGGAGACTCATTTTCCGAAATCAGCCCGATTTTCATCTATCCCACACCATTAACTATTCAGGAAAAATGCAAACAGAAATCGGTGAAATTCCTCATTCAAACAGTGCTATCTATGAGAAATGACCAGGAGTGAGACTCCCTAGCTTTCTCGTGCTTTCTATGTTAGGATAATAAAAGTGGCGGAGAATGGTGCTATTTCTCACTGTTTCCAACTATCAATACCTAGTTCATTTGCAGGGCCTTCAATCGAAAATATTGCATATGGATAGAAATATCAAATGGGTGTGGCACATAGCTTCCTCGTATCCATAACCCGATTGTATAGATGATCCGATGCACAGAAGCTTATCTCAAAACATCAATCTCTAAGTAACTTACACGCTAACCCGCACAATTCATGAAAATTTCATCAAAATCGGATATAACTTCGTATAGTTTTGCCTATTACAAGAATTTCATGACAAATAGACACAGACAAGGAACCTAGCCAGACCTTCCTTCCTAGCCAGGCTTTAGGCCTTTCTTAGTTCAGGGAGGAAGTCAAATATAGGAGAGTCTAGCCCCCAGAAAGTTCTTATTGTCAGGTTTCAGCGCTACCTACCGCCACTTCAACGAACTACCATTTCTGATATCTTATCAGGTGATCACGCTCGGGACCGCATTACCGTCGCTCCTCTAACTTGCAGTTATCCCAAGATTACAATGTAGCAAAGAAGAACTACACAACAATTGAAAACAACACAAAAATGCAATATCAACTTCCTTTTCCTCGCAATTTAAAAAGGCAGGGAAGTAAAGCCACCAAACTTAGAAATTAGAGAGTGGTAAAATCGAGGTAAGCCTACTTTTCAGAAATGCCGCTTGACCACGCTCACATCGAGTTGAAAAAGGATAATAGTTCGCTGAAGTGGCGGTAGGTAGCGCTAAAACCCGACAAGTCTCACCACTAAGTGCATTCAAATCAATTCTAATAAGTAATATTCTTTGGGCCAGCTCCCAACTAATTTCCAAATCGCCGATGTGTCCCTATATTCCAGAGAATGAAAAATATTACGTAACCACATAAAAAGTTTTGTGGGTAAAATCGTTACAAAACCAAAATCTTAACCCCCCCTCAAAATTTGATGTTTTACGTTTCAAGGTACGTAGAATACGAAAATCGAATAAAAAAACGCTTGCATACGAGTCTGCAACGCATTGGGACATTCTCATGTCTTTACCTATTGCTTTTTACCTCACTATAGGATTTTATAACCCACCCTCCGTTGTTGTCAGAATGTGAAACGAATCATTAACATAATAACATAGATATATTATGTTACAAATTGACACAATTATTAATATTAAGAGGTAGGTACCTAATTTCAATAAAATAGACGATTCCGGATTAATTATCTTCTACACTCACGATCATTAGTTTGTAAACAAAATATGAGAACAGTTATGCCCATAGCTCCGCTATTCGTATAGTCAATATGTTATGGAGAACATGAAAATGTTCGTTAAATCGAGAGCTTTCCAATGAGTGGTGAACGATTTTTGTGGGTTAAAAAGTGTAGAAAAGGAACAAACCTAACAACGGGGTCATTGTAAGCGGAAATCATTATAAAGGCACTGTAACACAATTTCGTTACGCAATTTCGTGACAGTTTTTTTGTGCTATGAGCCCAGGGCAAAGACATGAAAATGTCAAAACTCAAAAATAAATGTTCTCGAGTCGACTTGTCGTGAAAGTAGTCCATGTACATCGCCACATTAATCTTGGGATAAATGCAAGTTGAGGAGCGACGGTAATGCGGTCGCGAGTGTGATCACCTGATAAGATATCAGAAATGGTAGTTAGTTGAAGTGGTGGTAGGTAGCGCTGAAACCCGACAATACTGTCCGAGGGCTAGACTCTCCTGTCAAATATGCCAAGCCTTCCAGGACAAAGTGAGATAGGGAGAAAGAGAAAGAAGAAAGGCTAGAGATATAAATCACAAGATTTAGCACTCACCTGTTAACTATCTTTATCAATTCCTCCAACCTCTCCTTGGCGATGCCTCGGTCTTTGTCACTCGCACTAGCATCTTGACCTCGCAAGATGGGGTTTTCAAACTGCTTTCTGAATTCCTGTAAAACAAATTGTAGGTTTATACTGATGAAACGGTAACAAAAAAAGTCTGCCAAGTTGGTGTGGCACGTAGCTTCCTAGTATCCATAACCCGATTGAATAAATCGCACTGCGAGTTCTCAAGGGGCGCTTTTGGGTACAAGGGACGCTTATCAAAGTTTTAAAATTACGAGTAAAACGCGCTTGAAGATTTTACTTTTTTCCCAACTCAATTGTGTCACTGCAATTTTAGCTAGATTTTTAATTTTTTTCGCATTCTGTTGAGAATTTAGTGTAGGTACTATCGATGGAACTAAGAACTGAATCGGATCCAACCAATAATATAGGGAGAAAGACGTAAAATCACCAAAAAAACGTTGGAATTTGTAAAAGCGCCTCTTGTGTTTTCTTGCTTCATCAAGTTGAGCCCATTCACACTAGACCCTTTGAGAAAAAAGTTGTATATTTTTTATTGAGAAGAAGGCGCTTCACAGGAAATTCAGGGCACAAGGGGCGCTTTTTGTAAAACGCCTATTGGCCTCCTACCCGAACATGACATCACAACTGAGGGTCTCATCAAGCGCCCCTTGGTTATGAACTTTTCCTTTGTTTCTCTAAATTCCATAAGGGCTTATAGTGCTCTATTTCGGTAACGGATGGAGGTATCGAAAAGCCAACAGTACCAACGTGTAGATCTTGGTTTTGCGGTACCGACAGTGCAATTTCAAAAAATGAGTTACAAGGGGCGCTTTTTGTAAAACGCCCCTAGTGAACTCGCAGTGCGAAATGATCCGATGCGTAGTAGTTGATCTCAACAAATCAATCTATTAATACCTTGGATTACTCCCATTGGGGACCATTTACAAGCCAGCCTGCACAATCGCTGAAATTTTCCTCGAAATCGGACAATAACTCAGATTTTATGACATACAGACAGACACAAACCAAAACTGTGCAGGAAGGTCTCAAAACTTGAAACGCGAGTGGAAAACATGCTTTCGATACCTTGGTAGACTCGGAATATATTGGTGATGAAGATTTATTTGTTGTAGAACACTGTGTGCATTGACAATTGTCACATAATAATAAAAAAGTCTTAAATATACAGGGTGTCCCATATGTTATCCACCAAACTTTGGGAGTCGATTCTACAACTAATTTGCAACAAAAAATGTCTCTTAGCAATTTTTTAACCCCCTTTAAAATCCGATATTTTTTAATTTTAAAATTTTTTTCTCGTGTTTTCGACCTTACACCTTTAAAACGGTCATAACTCCCATAAATTGCACTCAAAAATTAAAAATAAGCATACAGTTGGAAAGAGCGTAAAATTTTTCAATAGATGAGCCGTTGACAAATTGAGAAAAACTGAAAGCTAGGGTAGTTTTTTGGTTTATTATTTTCAATAATGAACCGTTGGAATCGACCAAGAAAAAAAATTTTAACACCCCCTCAAAATTTGATGGTTTACGTTTCAAGGTACGTAGAATCCAAAAATCGAATAAAAATTTGGCCGTCCGTCCGCCGTACGCGGCACTTTTGCCACTTAGCATTGACCGATTTTGATGAAATTTGGTATGTAGGCTCCATTTTGGGTCTAGTTGTGCCCCGAAGCTTTTGGTTGATGTAGGTCACTTCTAAGGGTTCCAAAATCAATTTTGAAATTTTGAAAACACCCTAACTCAAAAAATTTTGATATAAAGGTATTGTTTTTCCTTCAATTTAAGATTCTATAGAATTTTTAGAATTTTTTGAGACCACGCGGAGCTCTGTAGGACAAACCGTTCGCCCCCTACGAAAATTTAAGAGGTTATGTTGAAATATATATATATAAATAAATCAAAACACGAGTGTGAATTGCAAAAGAGGCCTAATCTCCGTTCAAATTAGAGCTGACCGAAATGCGATCGATGGTTGGTGATTTTTATTTTTTATTTTTTGCTTCCGAGTCTACCAAGGTAGCGGAAGCTTTGTTTCCACTTTTCAAGGACGAAAAAAAAAGTTCTCCAAAATCAAAATTTTCACTCGCGTTTTGCGTTTTAGACCTTTCTGAACAATTTTGGTTCAGTGTCTGTGTGTCTGTCTGTCTGTCTGTCATGAATTCCTTGTAACGCGCATAACTACACGAAGTTATAGTCCGATTTCAATGAAATTTTCAGGGATTGTGCGGGTTGGTGTGTAGACGGTCTCCTATGAAAATCATCATCCCCGGACTGATAGAAGCGACTGCGCATGCGCAAACGTAAATTTCCTTGTAACGGCCATAACTTCCACTTTTTCTACCTGATTTCAATGAAATTTTCAGGGATTATACGGATTAGGTTGTCGATGGTCCTTAATGAAGATCATCACCTTCGAACTGATAGTAGCCACTGCGCATGCGCATACGTAAAATCCTTGTAACAGCCATAACATTTACATTTTCTATCCGATTTCAATGAAATTTTCAGGGATGTTACAGATTAGTATTTAGATGGTCCCCTATGAAAATCGTCATCCCCGGACTGATAGAAGCGACTGCGCGTGCGCAAACGCGAATTCCTTGTAACGGCCATAACTTTTACATTTTCCATCCGATTTCAATGAAATTTTCAGGGATGTTACAGATTAACTTGTTTTGATGTTTTGAGATTAACTACTATGCATCGGATCATCTATACAATCAGGTTATGGATACGAGGAAGCTATGTGCCACACCCACTTGGCAGACTTTTTTTTCTCTTCTTATTGGATGGTTGGTGATTTTGTAGACGAGTGATCTATATAGAAAAATAATAAACCATTGTGTAATAATAATTTGCAGCGTTTTTACCTCAAACTTTAAAATTTGTCAATTTCTGTTTTTTTTCCCAAAAATTTTGATGATTTTTCCCCATGAAAACTAGGTAGGTATTTGCCAGAGAGGCTCAAAAGCTTAAAAACTGCTCCATTTCATCAGCTTTCCAGCGGTCACCCAATTTTTAGTTTCACTGTGGAATTAGAGAGAGAAAATGATGTTTCAATGCGGAAAAACGTGCATTTTTTTCAACGAAATTGACGGTTGGACGGGAGGAATCCGGGGTCTGCCCCGCTGCCCCTCCTCCCAAGCACCACGTCCCCACGTCAAACCGTCGATTTCGTTGAAAAAAATACACGATTTTTCGCATTGAAACAACATTTTCTCCTTCAAATTCCACAGTAAAACCAAAAATTGGGTGACCGTTGTAAAGCTGATAAAATGGAGCAGTTTTTAAGCTTTTGAGCCCCTCTGGCAAATACCTTGTTTCAATGAGGAAAAATCATCAACATTTTCACCAAAAACAAAAATTGACTATTTTTCTAGTTTGAGGTAAAAATACTACTCTAGCGTTTTGTTTTTCTCGACTGGTCAACGGCTCATGCATTGAGAAATTTTACGCTCTTTCCAACGATATCCTTATTTTTAATTTTTGAGTCTAATTTAAGGGAGTTACGACCGTTTGAATGGTGTAAGGTCGAAAACACGAAAAAAATCTTAGAAGTAAAAAAAAGTCGGATTTTAAGGGTGTTAAAAGAAAATTGCTAAGAGACACTTTTTGTTGCAAATTAGTTGTAGAAACTACTGCCGAAGTTTGGTAGATAACATATGGGACACCCTGTATACATTGATGAGACGAAACAAAATGAGTACCTAAGTAAATTGAAACAACAATTGTAATGGATAGTAGTAATGTTATTAAGGTGGAGTACTCTGAAGTGCTACCCTGCGGAGTTTAATAAAACGGCCGAGCCTAAGCCCGTACGTCACGTGGTCCAGCCTAGAGATACCACTTACATATAGGTAACATACATATATAGCATTTCCGAATTGAGTTAAACTTTTTCCATTTAGATTTAGTTCTTTTCCACTTCGATTTAAACCTTTTCCATTTAGATTTAAACCTTTTCCATTTGGATTTAAACTCCATCAAAACACCAGTAGTTAGCCCCATCATAGTAAGTAAGTAAGTAATATTATTCTCATTTGCATAGCGCCATAAACATTCTGTTCCACTTCAGATGTGATGAAAGAAAAATACTGTACTTAATTTATAACTTCCGTTCATGAGAAATTCTTGTGTTCAAAAAACATGTGTTCATTATTATATATATTACATTTCTGTGCATAAAAAACACTTGCATGATTTAATTTCAAGTTGTGGCATAATAACGTCGGGTTAAACGGAGGTAAAAGTACCGAAGAGGTAAATTCATATTGTGCGAAAATCAAATTAAAATTTCAAAAGTTAGTTGGGTAAATATGATAATAAATTATTTTCTTAGGTTGGATACATAGTTTGATGATATTAATCACCAATAATAACAACAGTTAAATAATCATAATATTCTGCATTTGATTTTCCCACGTGTTGAATTTGTGACTTGGGTACTTTTACCTCTAACTCCACGATAATTTCCTGAGTTTAAATCCAAATGGAAAAGGTTTAAATCCAAATGGAAAAGGTTTAAATCTAAATGGAAAAGGTTTAAATCTAAATGGAAAAGGACTAAACCTAAATGGAAAAAGTTTAACTCAATTCGGAAATGCTATAACACAACACAGACCAGGACTAAAACAATAACACAAGAATGACTAGAAGAAGAATTAAAAGGCGACAATTTACCTACATCATAGAGCATTTACTTAAAATTATTTACTGCGGCTATCTACTTAGCATACCTGTGCAGTTCCAAGGATCCCTTCATTGACGAAATGAACCAGGCTGAAATATTCAAGAAGATCGTTCTGAATTGGCGTGCCAGAGAGCAGAACCCTACGACGGCACTGAAGCCCTGTCAAAGCAATGTAAGTCTGGTTTTCTCTGTTCTTTAACCGATGACCCTGGAATCAGTAACGAAAACGGTAAAGTTTATACTTTGTATTCATTGAAATGGTTAATTTTGCAGAACCCGTTAAGTGCTCTGTAATTTCTTTTCACAGAACCCGTAGCCTTACAGAATACCCTTACAAGATCGATGGACATTCACTGGAGCGTCAGTCATCGATTCGGGATCTTGGAGTAATCCTTGACTCCCAGCTGACCTTCTCAGATCAAATTGATGTTATTACTAACAGGGCACTTCGTACTTTGGGTTTCCTGAAGCGCAATACCCGTGATTTTACCAGTGTCGAAGCCTTGACGCACCTCTACAAGTCACTCGTCCTCCCCATCCTGGAGTATGGATCGGTCGTGTGGTCTCCATTCTACTCCACTTACAAAAATCAATTAGAAAGAATCCAGCGGAGATTTATTCGTTACCTGGCATTCAAATTACATATACCTCCTGATTTAATTAACTTCAACGAACTCTCTACAGATAACCACATCTCATCACTGGAGGATAGGCGGTTCATAGCAGATATTGCCTTCCTTCACAGACTTATAAATGGGAGTCTAGATTGTCCCTCATTACTTTCTAAAATTAAGTTTAATGTCCCTCAGTACCCAACTCTCTCAAACCACCCATTTTTTGTACCTTTTTCCCCTGCAAATTATATGTGGAACCGCCCCATCTGTCGTTTGCCACGTGAGGCCAATGAGCTCCTTGAAGGTTGCCAGGAGGTTGATTTTTTCTATTATTCGCTCTCCTCCTTGAAGCGACATGTTAAGTTATTTTTATGTTAGATTTTCCATTTACTAAACTTCATTCTGTAGTTCAATGTTTTGTTAATTTTGTTATTCTGTGGCCGCACCGTTGTACTTGTATTTTCTATATTCTCTCATATATATTATTGTTGTATAATCCTAATTAATGTATTGTAATTGGTATTAATTACCGTATAACAAATAAATAAATAAATAAATAAATAAGAACATACCATTGGAAGATGACATTTCTGGAAGAAGTCATTCTCCAACCATACAGGGTGTTTCACGAAAAGGTTACACCCCCCTTCATTTCCGCAAAATACAGCGTAAAAAAATCCGACCAACGCAATTCTTCATGATTTTTTGTGAGGATCTCAGGAAAAACACTTTAGCGCAAAAAAGTTGCGCGCAATTGACACTAACTTCATTTTTTCAAATAGAATCCCCCTTTTTTATTACAGATTCGGATTCTACGTCAAAATTCATGAAAAATTCATACCCGAATCGATTTGTTTTATTGCGCGCAACCTGGCTTTTTGAACGCTCTAAGTTGCGCAACTCCACAATTGCGCAAAAATTAGGTTTTGGAGAACCCTAAGTGTGGCACATGTGTTTTCATCATTTTTTAACGCTAAATCACATAGTGGCATCCGTTTTTCAATTTGACAGGAATTTTTCTAAATGGCGGCCAAAAAAAACGGTTGTTATTAGTGAAAAAATCGCTCTTTTTAAATCGTTATGAGTTTTTACGCAATTTTATTCAGTTCAAGCATGATTGTGCTGCCAGTTTTTATTTTCAACTCCACCGTAGACGGCCCCAAGCCCGAGGTTCAAAAGGAGTTGAGAAAATAAAAATAAACATGATTTCGACCACAAAACTGATGTTTTCGTAAAAAGAAATGTTAATTTTTCCTCTTGAAACCTTGGTCTTCCTCAAAACAGATGACACCCTGTGATTCGGAGTCAAAAAATGATGAAAAAACATGTGCCACACTCAGGGTTCTCCAAAACCTAATTTTTGCGCAATTGTTGAGTTGCGCAACTTAGAGCGTTCAAAAAGCCAGGTTGCGCGCAATAAAACAAATCGATCCGGGTATGAATTTTTCATGAATTTTGACGTAGAATCAGAATTTGTAATAAAAAAGGGGGTTCTATTTGAAAAAATGAAGTTAGTGTCAATTGCGCACGATTGCGCGCAATTTTTTTGCGCAAAAGTATTTTTGCTGAGATCCTCACAAAAAAACATGAAGAATCGCGTTGATCGGATTTTTTTACGCTGTATTTTGCGGAAATGAAGAGGGGAGTAACCTTTTCGTGAAACACCCTGTATACAACATAAAAGGCCCACGAAAACTAGCAGGTTATTCACTAAATTATTACCTCATCGCATAATACCAATCCGATAGGAGAAGAATGGAGAATTTTCGAGTGAATTCTGAACGTTTCGTAGGATATGACGAGAACAGGGTGGGAGTTGCGTCGGCCGGCGAAAGATGTCATGAATTTCCTCACTTGGTCTTCCACGACTTTGGTGCCGCCTCCTTCAACAGCTATTGTTCCAATTCGTCCATGCAGCCATTTGGTGATTTCGTTACACCAGTTCTGAAAATTTTTGATAGCACTCTGTTCTTATTCAATTATAAACGACATCAAGCATGTAACAATATAGGTTGAATTTCCATCTGTACAACAAATGAGAAATACACCCAATTGCCCATATATGAGACAGAGGAGGGTGTGACGACCCTACCCCTTCAAACCAGTGATTAGATTAATCAGCCGGCCTGAAGAGAATATCGATTCATATCTCTATGAATCGGATATCCCTAAAGGCGTAGCTCCAACAAATTGGGCACAAACCAATTGGATTGTCCCTTATGAAAAAGTAGGATCGTCACACTCCTCTCCCTAAAACATACTTCTGGGTTTCAAACAGAAGTATGTTTGAAAACAAGTCAAAGGGACTGAAAAATAGTATGAAGCCCAGGAAAGGACGTCTGGAAGCTTCAAGGGGATTCCTCCATCGTAATGGTACTATTGCAAAAGAAGAAGAAGAAGAAGAATGCCACGAATGGGTCATTTATGCCACGAATGGGCCATTTATACATAAAAGAATAAATCAATGGAACTGAGGAGAAAGCAAACTAAATAAAGAATACGAACGGCGAAACATTCAAGTGTAATGATTGAAAAGGCAAATGCAGAAAAGGCTTATATAAAAGAAAAACGTAATTGAAATTAATAAAATGCCAGATTGGCAAAGCCTAACAAGAGACTGAATTTAATTGCCGGATTGGCGATATTTAATGAATGAATATAATTTAATATAGAGATTCCTTCTGGATATCTCTTTGAGTGATTCCTTCTGGAATACCCAAGAAAAAGTGGAGGGGAAATGATGAAGTAAATTCAGTGCATTTCCACCAAACCACGCTCTGCTACCATGTAACAATATAGGTTGAATTTCCATCTGTACAACAAATGAGAAATACACCTAATTGCCCATATATGAGACAGAGGAGGGTGTGACGACCCTACCCCTTCAAACCAGTGATTAGATTAATCAGCCGGCCTGAAGAGAATATCGATTCATATCTCTATGAATCGGATATCCCTAAAGGCGTAGCTCCAACAAATCGGGAACAAACCAATTGGATTGTCCCTTATAAAAAAGTAGGATCGTCACAAGCATTCAAGTTACCTACCAATAAGACTACCTATTGGTAATGAACTCCGTCCGAACTCTGACAATGAGTATTCTGCCATACGCTGAACGACCAGAATAAAAATCAGGATATTGCAGCTGTGAAGCCCGACGGGTCTGCTACAAGCCTGCATGATCAGGTTGTTAATGGCAGGCTCCTGGCTACACTCCTGGAAGTGATATCCGAAGTTACTTGAGCTAGGGATCTCAGCAGGAGGGCTACTTGGTATCACCACCCACCTCCTCTGGTGCTCATATTGGAACTGGTTATCATTCTATAAGGGCACTTACTTTCATCCATCTCTTTTACGGGCATTTAAGCTCCAGAAATGACAATGAGGATAATACCAAGACCAAGATGTTGCAGAGGACTGCAGTCATGCCTAGGGACGGCACAATACTCCAAAGTATCGATACTCCTTTCGATACGATATTTCTAAGGAAGTATCAATACCCGATAACTTTTCGATACCGATATTATAAAATATCGATAATTCGATAATGTCGGCTCGAAGTATCGATACTACCGATATTTCAAATTAACCCACCAAAGATTTTCCACTCCCAATAATATCCCTATTAATTAAGAAAAGGCGATATATTTTCTAAAAAACAATAATTTAACATGTAATAAAAGTCAATGGCAATTAAAAATGTAATAAAATCCAATAATTTAAAATTTAATAAAAATGAATAATCGTTCCATTTTAGTTCAATTCTATTTGCAAGAAATTTAGTTCAATTCTATTTGCAAGAAATTTAGTTTACTATTTGCAAGAAATTTAGTTCAATTCTATTGCAAGAAATTTAGTTCAATTCTTATTTGCAAGAAATCTCTGTTCAATGAAATGTTGTTTTTCTTCCACTAGAAATCGAAAGGATCAAGTAATAAATCAGTTACAATACAAATAATACTATTTATTATTCGAAAAAAGCCGTTCGCACGTGACTGATGTCGCCATCCCGATTAATATTATGCATGCCTCCCACTTCTTGTAAGTTCTGGAAAACGGGTTTAAATTCCTTCCAAACTCACATTGGAAATTGATACTATTTTGAGGCTATCGCGGCGATATATCGTTTCAACTGATAACATTCTGAGCATATTTTGAGTGTTATTCTGTAGCAGACAACATACGGTATTATTTTCTATTGACTAATTTGGTATTTTTTCACCAATTTACTTTGGAAAAATTTTCGATAATATCGTCAAGAAAGTATTGATACCTCCGATATTTTAGGCAAAAGTATCGATACCAATATATTGGTTTGTAGTTTTGCATCAAAAGTATCGATACCAAAAAAGTATCGATACTCCGATATATCAGTGGTATCGTGACGTCCCTAGTCATGCCCAGGCAGATTTTAATCGGAGTAGAGCACGTGTGGAGACAAAGACCGTGCCAATCTTAACACACTTTAAAGTTAAGCAGTTCAAATAAAATATATTACCTTCACCAAGGAGCTTGGACAAACTATGATGGCTTTATCAATAGCGGCTTTAGCGTCAGGACTCTGCCGCAAGAGCGTCCACATGAGGGTGATGCATTGGAGGGTTTTCCCCAGACCCATTTCATCGGCCATAATGCAACCGTAGGCGTCTTCAATCCGTACACCAGTTACGCATTCATACATGAACTTTACACCCTGAAATGAAAAAAGTTTTGGGAATAAATCAGAATACAACAAGATGTGGAACAATGAAATCGACAAAAATTATTGACATACCTCTCGCTGATGAGGTCGTAAGATGTTGCTTAAAATAGGATCCACAACCACGTGCACCAGCTGCTTTTCTCTGTTAATTACAAAGAACCCTTACAATTATTGCAGATAAATAAAATAATTATTCATTAAGTTAAGGATGGATATCGAGTTTCAAGTACATGTTCCCCCTGTAAGGTAGGTGATAGCTCAAATTTCATAAGGCAGAAAATACAACATCTGTTTTAAATTGTTTCAACATGTTTCAACTGTTTCAACATGTCCTTCGTGAGTTGTTTCAAACTTGACCTTTAGAAGGAAAATGACGATGACCTCGAGCGAAATGAGTAACAAAAAACGTGATAAGTACAAAGGTGCACAATGTATTTCTGTTTCCATTCGACAGTACTCAGAGTGAAACGTCAGATATCACAAGCCTGGAAATTCTCAAACCAAAAATCAACTTGTGTTCTTTTTTGCTTTACTTTTGTAGGTACCTACATTTTAGTGATCGGAATTTTTCAAAATAAATTTTAAAATAATTAAAAAATATTAATACTTACAGTAAATTTCTTATGCATGCATCAATTATGAGTTAATTACTGAAATATTCTAATGAAAATGTTCTGCCTTTTTAAAAATAAATTTGGATGCTTCATTTTTCAGCCCTGTTTTGACTTGAAGCACTGATTTGTGAGAAATCTTCGTATAGGTACTGCCACAGTGCTTCATGAACAGGTTTTGTAAAACTTGTTTTTAACTGTCTTTAAAACAGTTTGAAACAGCATAAAAAAACCCCTTTGTATTATAGAAGAAAAAAAACGCTTTAAACTGTTAGAAACAAAAACAACTTTTTATATTTAATAGAAAAAAGCATTTTTTCCAACCCTGCATCCAACATACCTCCCTTCGGCAAAAATGAGAAAATTCTGCATACTGTCTATTTGTTAGATCAAACTAAAGTAAAAAGTAAGTAAAGTAAAGTAAAGCAAACAACCATTTCAGGTTGGATTTTCGTCCGACTGCCATTCCTGGCGTCGCGGACGTCATCAGCTGTCTTCCTAAGGGAAGATCAGAATTCGTTCTGATGATTTCCCTCATGGCTTCCCATTGGCTTCACCGCCCTGGGTTGGGACGAGGGGGAACTGCGACCGGCTTACCCGAAAAAATGCTCCCGAGGCGAGCCCCGAACTCACGGCCCGCAACAGCTCCGAGTTTCGTCTTCAGGGACACATGCCGGAACTCGCTTGGCGACAGCTGGACCCTCAAAACTACAGTAATGATTGTATTCACTCAGATGACTTGCAAAAGTAAAATCACTTTTATTATCCCTGAAATCCTTTTCAAGCTTTTCTGTTTCTCTAATTTCCTACCAGTTTGACCACAACACTCAAGCCCAGAAGAATTCAACTTATAATCCCAACTTTCATGTTGATCACTAATTTTATTTTGCTTATTGTCAATAATGAACCTTTGGAATCGACCAAGAAAAAAATGTTAACCCCCCACCCCACCCTCAAAATTTGTTGGTTACGGCACGTAGGAACCGAAAATCGATTAAAACTCGGAGATTCGCGTCTCGTCAGGGGGGGGGGGGGAGGAGCAACTCCCCCAGATTCTATCTACTTAATCTTTAATCGTAGGTAGGAATAATACAAAAGTTATATTATCCCTAGAAACATATATATCTGAAATGCATTGAAAAGCCCGGCGCTTCGCGCCTCGAAAACTAGAGAGTCGAAAAGGCGCGTGACCGTCTTGCGTCCCCCTCCAGAGTAACGTTTTTTGGGTTATTACTCTAGGGCTAAAACATGTTTCATGTTAAAATTTTTCCATCCGTCCGCCGTACGCGGCACTTTTCCTAGTTCCCATGGACTGATTTGGTTGAAATTTGGCACTTGGGCTCCATTTGGAATCTAGTTGCGTCCGCGAAGCTTTTGGTTGATATCAGTCACTCCCAAGTGGTGAAAATTGAGGGTTGAAATTTTCAAAAGTGCCCTAACTCGAATTCAACAGTACACAACGAAGCTTTAAGATTATTTTTTATTCTAAACCCTACTTTGAAACCTCTAGATGAAAAATTTGTAATTCCCGTAGTTTCACCATTTGTCTACGTGGTTGACATGACTCTGGATACAGATACAGAGCAGATTTCGAAATCCCTACATTGTAAGTCAAGGAACCTACGTAACAGTTTTCTGAGGACCAGAAGCTTACTTTTCTAATTTGAGGAGGTCGGTAGCGGTGTACTGTGGAGGTGTGTAAAGGACAAGCGCATTGGGAGCGTGGGGGTCGTGGAGAGGACGTCTCACGCCATCTTTCCTCATCCCAAGTGCTCTCCCCGAACATCCTCCTGTGTAGCCAATCAACGGGATTTTGAACGGCTTGGAAAGGATTTGTTTGATACGAGCTTCCTGCAACGAGGCAAAGATAAAAGAAAGTGTCAATTTTTTTTCAAAACCAATCATTCAAAATTCATTTTGCACAGTCCAATCACGTAGTTGTTGAAATGGAGGGTCCTAACCGTTAGAAAAGTTTGTATCATTCAACAATAACTGAATTAAAGCTTATATCAACTCAATAGAATCTTACCTCAACAATAGATACTTCAGAATCAAAAATGAAGATGAATACTCAAATCTCAACAAAATTAGAGCATGGGGCCCGCAGGGAAGTGTTCTTGGACCCCTCCTTTACTTGCTATATGGGTCATTTTCCTAGAAAGGGACAATCGGTATCCCAAGATTTCAAAAAACTTAAAGTCCGACTCAAGTTCTGCCAAAAATCAGGGATTAACCTCACACCATACTGATTGAATTTCGACGAAAGATCACTCAGTGGGACGATTAATTAATTAATTAAAAATTAAAGAAGAAAACCTATCGAAAGAAACCTATTGGCGTGGTTTCCGCGTAAAGGAGAATACTCGGAACCCCATCTCCATGAGGAGCGAGAACTGGGAGTTATTCCAAAAATTGAACCAGGGCGGGAAGTAGGTGTAGAAAAGGGTTAAACCAACGTGGAACACGGTTTTTCTGATAGCAACCTAGAAACCTCCGAAAGTAACCAAGTAATCTCGATTTATCGGTTTTTCGAGCCAAAACTTGGTACCAGGGGATTTTTCGGTTGCTGAATACAGTTTTGAGATCGAAAAATGTAAAGTTTTTAAATTGCAACGGAAAATTCAAATTAAATTGTTAACAACTAGAAAAAAGTATTTTTTCGTCTTTTGAAAAAGACAGATGAAAGACACAAGTTCCTGGGTGGCACTTAGGTTTTTCAGCTTTTCCCGCGTTCTGGTGCTGTTCTGCTGAAGTGTAACATTATCGCTGGAACCAGCTCGGTAGAAACAAGAACTAGAGACCAAAAAGAAAAAATAATTTAGATTTCTTACCGTTTCACAGAGGGCAGATGAAAGACAGACGGTGACTGTGACACCACGTTTCTGCAACTGAAACCACCTGTGCACGCCTCCACGTAGAAGGAATACGATTACCACCGCTTTCTTTGATAACCTAACGACTAACCTCACCTCTTACAGTGGTAGTGAAACCGCGGGAAACGATAAACATATTGTTTAGTAATGCATGCATTCCAGGGGACGTCCCATTGGATAAGCATTAGGTCAATTTAAACCAGCTGGTAAGCGATAAAATTGTTTCACTCGATGTAATTTATTTATTATTTTAGACAAGAAATACTGACCCCCCCCCCCCACCACACTGTTATCCACCATAACATTTCTAGCCGCATGGGAGCCTCGAATCTGAAGAGCATTTTAAAATCCATGATCTACGATACCCAACATGCGAATTCGAGTTCACCCCCCCCCCCCCCTTCCACTCACCAATGGTGCCAGTCTGGCACCAAAGCGGAAATACGTCTTAACATTGATGTTTCATCTGTTAGTTTTAATAGGCGGTCCATCGAGGTTCACATCCGTATTCAAGGTGAAACACAAGAAAAAACCCACGAAATATGCGGTTTATGGTGTCCTGGCACCATGGTGGCACCACTATTAGTTCCATGATGGCACAGAGAATAATTCATGAGAATCCGGAGGTATTATGAGAATTTTTCCTCTATTTCAAAGCTTGGGTACAATTAGTAAGCAGTAAAGGAACCGAAATATTGAAAAATCGGATATTTTGTGAATATTATCCCCCCACTCACCCCCTCCTCTTGCGAATTTTGGTACTCTGGTAAAATTATGTACAACTCGGAAGTTATTTTGAGTCAAACAAAAAAGAAACAAGCAAATCGGTTGGAAATGGAGGCCTGGGCAGAGTTTACAGGATTATGCTCGCAAACGCACGTTTTTTAAGCATTAACCCCCCCTTTCCCCCCTTAAAAAGCAAAATTCAAAATTTCGGCGCCTTAGTGCACAACTAGATAGTTTTCAACGTCGATGAAAAAAAGAACCACAAAAATCGGTTGGGAACTAAGGCCTGGACAGACGACACAAGATTATGCCCAAAAACGCACGTTTTTCGAGCAATAACCCCCCCTTCCCCCCCTTAAAAGGCAAAATTCAAAATTCCGGCGACGTAGTGCACAACTAGATAGTTTTCCGCGTCGAACAAAAAAAGAACCAGGAAAATCGGTTGAGTACTAAGGTCTGTGCAGACGACACAAGATTTTGTCACACACACACACACACACACAGACATACACCTATGGTTTTTTTCGCGGATTTGGATTCAGAATGGTCTAAAACGGATTACTGTGTGGTTATTTTTTTTTTCTGTTGAGTGTTGTCTTCCTTCACCCCAGATCGATCGCATAAGGACGCCCAAGTCTTACTGTGGGACGTCCTAAAAAGCTGCCAAAATACGAAAACACAAAAAAGGCAGATTAAAGACAAAAACCTCCGGACAAGCACATTTTATCCTCCTGCTCGCTTTATTTGCTTCTGAAAAAATCTGCAAATCCATTTTTTTCATGTCCAGGTATATGCAATAAAGAATCACTACAAATTCAGGCCGTTGCTTTCATAGGTGATTCACAGAGTTCAAGCAAAGTTGACTACCTAGGGGTCCGGACATGGCAGATTACTGGACATTTAGCAGTTTAAACTTTAATTTCTATATTTTAGCGTGAATAAGTGCATATTTTATTGAATGCCCGAAGTAGAACAAAGTTGATAGTTTATGGACAATTTTTTTTAACGCCTAAATCATAAATGGGCATTCGGAATCTTCTCTGGACAACGATTGGCCCTTTCTGGGAAAATGACCCATATACACATGATGTACCTCGCACATTGGGATCAACTATATCCACATTCGGATTGATGTTTTGAGATTAACTTCTATGCATCGGATCATCTATACAATCGGGTTGTGGATACGAGGAAGCTATGTGCCGCACCCACTTGGCAGACGTTTTGGTTTATTATTTTCAATAATGAACCTTTGAAATCGACCAAGAGAAAAAATGTTTTAACACCCCCTCAAAATTTGATGGTTTACGTTTCAAGGTACGTAGAATCCAAACTTAGAATTGACAGATTTTGATGAAATTTGGTATGTAGGCTCCATTTGGGGTCTAGTTGTGCCCCGAAGATTTTGGTTGATGTAAGGTCACTTCTAAGGGTTCAACAATTAATTTTGAAATTTTGCAAACGCCCTAACTCAACAAATTTTGATATAAAGGTATTGTTTTTCCTTCAATTTAAGATTCTATAGAATTTTTAGAGACCACGCGGAGCCTTGTAGGACAAACTGTTCGCTCCCTACGAGAATTTAAGGGTTGGACGTACGATAAATCAGAAACACGAGTGTGAATCGCAAAAGAGGCTTAATTTTCGTTCAAATTTTAGCTGACCGAAATACGATCGATGTTTTTCTTCATGTTGGATGGTTGGTGGCTTTGCAGACGAGTGATCTATATAGAACAATAATAAACCACTGTGTAATAATTTGCAGCGTTATTCCAAAGCCTCCCTAAGAAACCTGTACAATTTGAGCCAATCAGCAGAGTACAGGCTTTCTATGACCTCCCAATATGATTCAAGGTAATTTTTTTCCGAAATGCCTACTTCTAAACTCCGCAATTATGGGGCATCCACAGAAGAAATGGTGGCTCATCTCCTCGACCCGTATGCACATAGTGCTTAGAGTATCACGATTCCACAGTTTTGCACTGAGTCCAAGCTGCTCGCAGCGCGCTTTCGCTATTAGCCTGACAATATTGGGTGCTTTGATTTACAGATAGCTGGTGTTATAATCCAAGGCTGGGATTATAACCAGACAACGGAAAGTGAGTCTTAGATACCCCAAATTATTATTTCAACTTATTTATAATGGATTAATATATTTTCGTAAATTTAATAGAATCGATGAGAATAAAAACAGTACAAGTCCATTTTCGAAGATTGTTGAAAAATGGCTTTTTGTAGGTTGTAACCAGTAGAACTAGGCATTGAGCACAAGAGCAGTATGCTAACCACACTCGGTAAGCTTGAACAGAGCCTAAATGAAAATGATTGAGGGAAAAAACAGTAGGAGCCCATGCACTTATACCACCTGACACCTGATATCTCGATAAGCTGATTGGGGACATGTACTGTTGTCATTCTCACTGATTCAATTAGTAAACCTTGACATAAGCTACAATTCATAATTACATAATTATATTGTTTTTAGGCTAAAGAAGGCATTGAAGTATTCCGAATGAAATAAAAACCTGAAACAAAACGTATTAGCTCCTAAACTTATTCAAAATGTTCAATGAACTAAACTGTTTACTTATTATGGATTCAATTTATATGGAAATTATATTTTCAATCAATACCTAAGTTTACAACCCCAGATGCTCAAGATTTAGAAGAGAATAAGTAGGAAGCGAAACACCAGTAGGTACGCCTCTAAATTGCCTGTATTTTTTTAGTTACAAACTGAAGAATATTCTTGAGTGACCTGAGCTGTGGGAGGCCCCACGCGTTGCTATAGGCTTGGACGAAAAGGAAGCTTTCCAGTGTAGCTTGAAATAGTTTGTTTAGCCCTGATTAGTATGATTGCCCTGATTAGTATGATTCCCACCCAATTCTTTTAGAAAAACTTTCAAAGTATAATTTTTCTGTCAATGCCATTTCTATGATAGATAGTTATCTTACGGATCGATACCAGGCAGTGCGTCACGCAGGAGATTTGTCTAATTTCCTCCCTGTCACGTATGGTGTTCCACAAGGATCTGTTTTGGGGCCAATATTATTCCTTATTTTTATAAATGACCTGCCACAAAGCCTCCAAACTCCTCCTATATTGTTCGCAGATGACACTTCTCTGCTGTCAAGGGGCACACAGCTTTCGTCACTGTGTGAAGATGAAAAGGCATCTCTTGATGCAGTGTCTAACTGGTTTTCAGCAAACAGACTCTCGATAAATGAGGACAAAACTTATGTCATGCACTTCGGATTAAGGGATTTATCCAGTCTACACAAAAACCTAGAGGAAGTGAAGTTTCTTGGTGTAGTTCTTGACCCAAAGCTGAACTGGAAACCCCATTACGCGCAACTCGAAGCTTGCCTCAACAAGTACATTTTTCTCTTGAGGCGCCTTTCTGAAAGGATCTCAGAATCTGCTGTGCTTGCAGCCTTTCACGCATGTTTCCAGAGTAGGGCGGTTTATGCCATACTGAGTTGGGGCCATTCTGCTTCGTCATCTGCCATCTTTGGGTGCCAAAGGAAAGCGGTTAGAGTCGTCGCTAACTTGAATTACCAGGATGACTGTAGGCCAGCTTACAAGCAACTAGGAGTTTTAACAATCCCAGCTGCCTACATTTTAGATAGCCTCTGTTACGTTAGGAATAATGTCAATGACTACCATATCCCCGCTCATGTTTACCCTACACGGCATAAGCAAGACCTCTGTCTTCCTTTTCATAGAATTAAGACTACTTGTAATGGCAACACCTGGTGGGGAATTAAATTTTATAATGCCCTTCCATTAAAATTTCGAAAGACTGCTCTTGGATCATTCAGGTCACAGCTTAAAAAATACTTGATCCAGCTAGCTCCTTATACTTTTGGTGAGTTTTTGCAGGATGTTGGTAATTTTGAATTTCGCTAGTTCCGCTACTTGTTTTGTTCATTACTTTGTTTGTTGTTCTCTTTTCTATGTTTTTGTTTTCTTCTTTTATTGTATTTAGAATAAGTTACCGACCATTGCTCATACATGTTATGTTTATAGCAAATAAAATGATTGATTGATTGATATGACAATTTCAACCACTACCTTGACATTATTTAATCCTAAGTGGCAGATTGCCAAACCCTCCCTGTTTGCCAACCATAAGTGGGTTGAAGTGTCAGATTTGATATCGGTCTCCCACGTACTCATTTTTCTTCATCAAAAATTAATTCATCAAATCCTCTATAACCATCCTTGAGAAGCCTCCATCGTAATTTTTGAGTTAATGAAAAATCTTACATGATCGCTCGTTGCCTGAGATGCTGCTACGGGGGTTCCAGGTGAAGATGACTTCTTGGCCAAAGTCTGCTCCAGCTTGGAGAAGAAAGGTGAGTTCAAGAGAGTGAGTGGTGTTCGCTTAGGGCTAGGGAGAGAATCGCCTTCATCGTCAGATTTCAGCAGCGCCCGCTTAGCAACCTGACTTGGCGCTGAGCTTCTCCTCTGAAACAATTAGTACGTCCTACTATTACATCGATAGTCTACATAGGATGATTTATAAATTGTCTGTTCTATTATCACGCATACACTGAAGGAGGATGGATCGATACGCTGTGGTCTGGGTTGCAATATTTCAGGGAGCAACTGGCAGTTGAAAGCATGGAAAAGAATTTCTCAAGCTGATCCCTTTTTTCTCTTTAATGCATTATGGCTTTAAGCTGAGTGTTGTCTATGTGAAATGGATTCCCTCCAACTCTCCATTAATATTCAAGAATAACCAGACCCTATCAAGCTTTCCCAGAAACTAAAAAGTTACAGAATACAGATTGGCTGTTATCATACCGGCAGAATACAGATTAGACGTGGGCTGTTATCATATTGGCATATCCAAGAATGGGGAATTTGCCTCACATTTTTTTTTTCGAATGAGGGTTTATTTTTATGGAATAAAACCATAGTGAGCTGCTCGAAAACGCATCCAAAAAATTTAGAGAATTAAAGGAAGATGGAAATTTTAAATGTGGTGGCAATGTGTAAAAGGCAGCCATGTTTGAAACGTAACAGATAATCTACCAGTCTGACTTCAAAGGGGGTTCTGTGGCGCTTACCACAGAAGCGGGACATACACGAACTTTTAGCTTACAAGGATTAACACAAGAGTGTGTGAACTAGGAAGGAGGGCAGAACGCAGAACTCAAGACACAAAAGTGACCAAAAGTAACAATATTACTCACTTTTTTACAATACGATTCTACCTACTAGTTTATCAAGCATTATTAGTCTTCATCTTCTCTTATTCAGTTTCAAGATTTGAATCACATTATTCGAGTAGCCATTTCACTGGATCGTTTTGTATGGCGGTGCTAGCACTCTGTCTGTTGTCGGAGTTGTTTTCGCGTCGTTTTTTTTCGTATGACGTCAACAATATTCCTCGATTTTCGCGGTGTTTTGTAACAGAGGCTTCACTTGTTTAGGCATTTTCTCCTACGGTAATTTTTTCCCCTTGGTTATTCCTAGTGTTAAACGTTATTCTAGGGCCCTATTATAGGATTTGACTTGAAATTCCAGAATCTAAAATTGAGGCAAATTCCCCATTCAGCGTAAAGTTGGCTTATTGAACTCAACAATTATTGGTTTCCCTGTTGTTAGCCAAGCACATCGGTAGATGTCTCATCATGAATAGAAGAAAGTTATGAATTGTACTGAATCAACGGAAGTTTAGACTGAAATACAAACCATTTTGAGTAGTCAGTTACAATACAAATTGGTCGATCACCGCTCGCACGACGGTAAGCATCGAAAATTGGTAAGCACTCGTCCGAAAAGAATGCGACGACTCAGATGACAAGGACTGCAATATGAATATCATTCTTCCTGAGACTAGAGAAATGCCTAGGGAGTCTAGGGTCGTCTCTACACAGAGAACGAAAAGTTAGAACCACAAAAAAATAAGGTTTAACTTTTATAACAACGCAAAAATGAAAATGACAATAATTATTATTGGCGGGATACCTGCTGATAAGCTAGTTGTGATAAGCTAGTTCCCGGGATAAGTGTGTGTGTATGATGTTTCAATTTTATTGCCATATCCGGGATAACCATGGAACTTGCGACCATCTTCTTCCATGGTCTCGCCGTCGAAGGGTCCTTGGTACATGGAATTACGGTGTACTATCCATGCTTACGAATCCGGATAAACTGTCCATGGATGTCACATGGATAAAACGTGTAAAGGATCCATGGCGTAAGCCTTCCATGCCGTATCCCATGCATGGTCGGGATTGTCATCTTGTATTCTTGTGTCTTGTTTTCCGTCTTGTAGTATTTCTTTGATTTTTGTAATCGTTATTGATATTCGTTGGTAAATAAGATAGGTAGGGTAGATTATTTTAGTGGAAATTAGTGGGTTTCGGCGATGGAAATCAAATAATGGACCGTCAGATTCTTCAAGCAATTCAAGTGCAATGAATTTGAAACTCGAATCTCTAAAATGCTTGCCGATTCTAGCAGTGGTTCTCCTGAAATGTTGGCGGCTCATTGTGACTTGCCTGGTATTTTTCCTCCTTGTTTACTGGATTTGCGGAGCTTTAATCGCGCTTCTGATCCTCGGCTGTGCCTTATCGTGTGAGTAAAAAATTATCATTGATGGTGAAGCTTCACAATTTAAATTCCTATGTTCTTAGTTTGACAACCGTAGTTTGTTATCTAGGTGTAAGCATTACCACTACTTACACATGCACAGTTACATTAATCATAGTTGCTGATAATAATAAATAAATAGTATTGAAGAACTGATTTCTGATGTTCCTTAGGCAATGATAAACAACTCGTCCCGTTACTTGAATGTGTGTTTGGTATGGTCCCTGCTTACCTGAGGCCAGAATTTCTAACAATGAAAACATAACAATACACAATGAAATCATGGTGCTCAAGCGGAGACTTGAGAATGTTGGGATGTTACATCTGAGTACCGAGAGTTTGCGACCTCTTCATCAAGTGTCAGAATGGTGAATCACATTTCGGTGGCGTCAATGATGAAAAAATAATACTTCCCAAGTCAAACCTCAGCAACCCGTTACATCCCATTGAAAATATATCCATCCTCCTTCTCCGCTAGGCGATCCTTTGTTGGTTCTGAGTTATGATTCGTCTAGTTCAATCGGCTTGATGTTTACTTGGTAAATAGTAGAACTAAGTCAGGGCTGGCACCGGACAGGTGCTGGGCGTAATAGTGTGGTCGAGGCTATAGAGGATGATGGGGAGGTTCGTAACAGTACGCCTGATTTTGTAAAAATTTTTAATCGAAAGTAGACCTCCTGAGAATGGGGTATTTCAGTCAATTTTTTTTATTTTATTTTTTTCCAAAAGAGTATGGCTCAGGAATAACGGTAATCGGGTCTGTTCGTCGAGAAAATGTTTTTAAAAACGCTGCAAATCATTGCTCAAAGGTTTATTATTTTCTGTATAGATCACCCTTCTGTATAGATCACTCGTTCTCCATCAATAGCACCTACCACCATCTGTATTCTCCCTTGACCTTCCCTCTCAAATTTCAGCTTCCTGCGTTCAATAGGATTGAAAATGACTCCGGAGCTCACTCAGCTGATCAGTGATCTGAAGAGTGAAGAAGATCTCCTCGAATTCTGAAGACGCCTGGAAGAGCACTTCCATTCAATAGGATTGAAAATGGCTTTGGAGCTCACTCAGCTGATCAGTGATCTGAGGAGTGAAGAAGATCTCCTCGAATGCTGGAGACGCCTGGAAGAGCACTTCCATTCAATAGGATTGAAAATGGCTTTGGAGCTCACTCAGCTGATCAATGATCTGAGGAGTGAAGAAGATCTCCTCGAATGCTGAAGACGCCTGGAAGAGCACTTCCATTCAATAGGATTGAAAATGGCTTCGGAGCTCACTCAGCTGATCAGTGATCTTAAGAATGAAGAAGCTTTTGAGCAATGATTTGCAGCGTTTTTTACCCACCAACATTTTTTTTTTACCTACCAACTTTTTTTTACCTACCAGCTAGGTACTACCTACCACACCATACTGGCTTCACACCTTCACAATCAAGTTTATTAGAAAGAACTAAACGCTTCACACTCGATTGGAAAAATAGAATGCTTTATATTAAAATTTGATTACTGGTTACGCAGAAGGCAAAACTGTATACAAATCGAAGAAATGAACAGCGATCGCATTTTAGTCAGATAAAATTTGAATGGAGATTAGACCTCTTTTGCGATTCACTCTCATGATTCTGCTTTATCGAAGGAAAACCTTCAAGTACTCGTAGGGACCGAACGGTTTGTCCTACAGAGCTCCGGGTGGTCTCAAAAATTTTTAAAAATTCAATACTATTTAAAATTGGTGAAAAAACGATACCTTTATTTCGAGAGTTTTCGAGCTAGGGCACTCTTGAAAATTTCAACCCTTAATTTTCACCCCTTAGAAGTGACCTACATCAACCAAAAGCTTCGCGGCACAACTAGACCCCAAATGGAGCCCATATACCAAATTTGAACCAAATCGGTCCAGTGTTGCTAAGAAAAGTGCCGCGTACGGCGGACGGACGGAAATTTTTTTATTCGATTTTCGTATTCTACGTACCTTGAAACGTAAAACATCAAATTTTGAGGGGGGGTTAAAATTTTTTTTTTCTTGCTCGATTCCAAAGGCTTATTATTGAAAATAATAAACCAAAATCAGAGAAGCTAAGGAAAGTTGAAGATTTGAATGGTGTGACGTAGCTAGCCAACTGTCTTTGAAAAAAGTATCCATGCACAGAAACCCTTGGAGGCCCTCTTGGATACTACAAAATACTACTCACACACACGCGCGGCGTAGTCCTTGCCTAGTGTGTGTGCATTTATAGCGGCCCGCCTTTTTCAAACGTGTCTTTAATTAATTTTTCTACCACATGTTATAGTATCATTGGGCTTAAGGTTGTAGTATATAGGTTTTCAAGGGTGCTGAATCCAAATTTGAGGTCAAAAACCTGAATTCCCGACCCACCGAAATACCCCATTTTGACACCATTCGTTCTCTCATTGGATGTATAGATCTTTTTCTATGATTTTCCAAAGTTTCGAATGTTTATGACGTCACGCGCCCCTCCTGCCTGGGCGGGACCCCCCAGCCTACTGTGACGTCATAAACATTCGTAACTTTGAAAAATCATAGAAAAAGATCTTCTCACGCTAGATGGTCGCGGTTGGTGTCAATATTCTCAGAATGAGGACTAGTTTAGATTAAAAATAACAATAAACAGTTTTTCCGACCCATGCGCGCACCCCATTTACATTAATGGCTACAACTCACAAGGTATTACACTTGTATTTTCATACAAGTGTAAAACACTGAAACAACTACTTCTGTCCCTAACTTCCTTTGGTAAGGAGGTTTGCTACATGCAGTGGGGAGGTTCGGGACGTGCGCTTGAAATCGCAGAAAGTGATAGAAAAGCAGTTCTATTTACTCTCACAGCCTCAAACTCTTGCAGAGGTAAAAGCACAAATCACACAATGGGAGGTAACTCAACACAATACAGGTTTTCCTTGACTCGTTGATTGCAAGACTGGATTATCAATGGGAATTCTTTAAAGGAATACAACACCTTATCATGTGATATCACTTCAAGGCTCTGCCCCAGACGTTTGAGGGTCTCCTAGGGGACCTATATAGTATACTACATAATGAGGAATTTCTCCTTGTCGGAATTTCCTTTTTTTGACCCCAAAATCGGATTCAGCACCTCGAAAAACCCCCTAAGGCAAACTTTCAGCCCGAACTTCCTAATTTACAAATAAACAAAACAGTGTAGAAAATACGAATGTTTAAAAAAACCGGGAAAATGACGTCATCCCGGAATAGTTCATTTATGGCCGCTTGAAGCGCTGAGATCGTGAAATCTATAGTCCCCAAGTGCAAAATTTCACAAAAAAGTAAAGTTCGAAATCGAAAAATTGAAGAAAAAAATAGAAAAAGCAAGATGGGGAAAATTAGGTTTCCTCTGTTTTTGTTTGATAACTTTTCTCTTAGAAAACACGATTTTGTCGTCCCAATGGGCAACACTGGGAGGAGACGGCGATCCGAACAGTTTTCCCGGTTAGTTTTTGAAATCAAAAATTTTGATTGTCTCCCAAAAATAACAAGAGACTTATTTTCCGAAATCAGCCCGATTTTCATCTATCCCACACCATTAACTATTCAGGAAAAATGCAAACAGAATTCGGTGAAATTCCTCATTCACTGCTTCACAATCAAGTTAATTTGGTGAAATTAAAGCTTCACACTCGTTTCGAAATGGTTGCTATGGACTAAAAAATGAGTACTACTCGAAGAAACTAACAGCGATCGCATTTTGGTTAGATCAAATTTCAACGGAGATTAGGCCTCTTTTGCGATTCACACTCGTGTTCATGATTTATTGTAAAACCATCCCTTAAGTACGCGTAGTTTGGTTTGTCCTACAGAGCTTCGGGTGGTCTCAAAAAATTCTAAAAATTCAGTACTATTTCAAATTTGTGAAAAAAACGATATTTTTAAATCGAGTTTTCGAGCTAGGGCACTTATGAAAATGGGGTATTTCAGTCAATTTGTTTAATTTATTTTTTTCAAGAGAGTATGGCTCAGGAATAACGGTAATCAGGTCTGTTTGCCGAGAAAATGTTTTTAAAAAATCAGAGAAGCTAAGGAAAGTTGAAGATTTGAATGGTGTGACGTAGCTAGCCAACTGTCTTTGAAATAAGTATCCATGCACAGAAACCCTTGGAGGACGTCTTGGATACTACAAAATACTACTCACACACGCGCGTGGCGTAGTCCGCGGCGTAGTCCTTGCCTAGTGTGTGTGCATTTATAGCATTTATTTTTAATTAATTTTTCTACCACATGTTATAGTATCATTGGGCTTAAAGTTGTAGTATATAGGTTTTCAAGGATGCTGAATCCAAATTTGAGTTCAAAAACCTGAATTTCCGACCCACCGAAATACCCCATTTCAACCCTCATTTTTCACACCTTCGAAGTGACTGACATCAACCAAAAGCTTCGCGGCACAACTAGACCCCAAACGGAGCCCTTATACCAAATTTCATCAAAATCGGCACATGGTTGCTAAGAAAAGTGCCGCGTATGACGGAATTTTTTTTTTTATTCGATTTTCGGATTTTACGTACCTTGAAACAAAAACCAACAAATGTTGAGGGGGTTGCAATTTTTTTCTTGGTCAATTTCAAAGGTTCATTATCGAAAATAATAAACCAAAAGACCAAAAAACATTATTCATACTTACTTCTTACTTTTAATGAGAGATGAAACTGAACCGAAAAGTTCATTTCATATATGAAACTGAACGTGAAAAAATTCATGAATATAGAAACACCCGTGGGAAAAAAGATGGAAGGGGGAGCAAAAAACCCAAGTCAGTGGCTGAAAAATAGGTAGTAAATTCTCATATAAATATAACCTTCCAGAAATGGTGGTAATTGGCAAGAAGTGTTACCGACCTCCAAGACCTTGAATTCTAGTGAGCTGTCCCAATCCTCCACATCTTCCCTACTGAGAGGCCAATGAGTAACTCTGCCTGTATCAGCATTTTCTTCAAAAGAACTGTTTATAATTCCTTCATACTTGAAATTATCCTTAGAAGTTCGTACCCACACACTAATACACTGACGATGGTTAGTGTATTCTGTTACAGTTTGCTTCTACATCAGCCAAGATCACCTGCTTTTCCATCCTGATGACAACAACTACCAGTCGCGGAAACTCGTTCAGACGCCGTCTGCTGTCCAGTTGCCTTTCCTCAATCTGTTTGTCAGGAGTCTCGATGGAACACTCATCCACATGTACTTCATTCGTCAACCCGAACCTGCTGGAAGTATCGTACCTACCATCGTTTTCTTCCATGGAAATGCGGGAAATATGGGCCACAGGTAATTATTTATTTGATTTCACGTGATATTAATAATCGATTAATAGAGTATTTTTGTACTTCCCGTGTTGCCAAAACGCAGAACGTGAAAAAGAGCAGCTAGCGCGAGGACTCGTAGATGCTAACTTTCCACGTCATTTTTTCAGACCTCCGTGAAATTGTGAAAAATGAACTCCTGTGGTGACGTTAACATGACACTTATTTATTAAGTTGGCAAGGTTACTTTGTTGGGTGTTTACTCCTTGTCTATTTCAAATTTTGTTCCCCTTTTAGATAGTATAATATACTAAAAATATTATTTTTTATTTTTGATATCATGATGGAAGTTGTGGATGAGCTGAGTGTTGTGATGGAGCTTATAAGCTCCATAAATGGCAGAGTGCATTGTTCTGAGTATTGAGTACTGAGGAGGAACTTGAGCACGTATTCAATGTTTATTTTAGGTCTCTGCTAGAGAAAAAGCACCCCATTTCAGAAATTCTAAGTTCGGGCGTTTTCAACTGAGGACCATGGCAAAAGAGGAAGTTTCAACTTTCGGTTCAATCACCAGGATATACCAAAACTGACTTGAGTATTTAACATCATCACTTGGACAATCTAGTACTCCCTACAGATCAAATTTTCCGAAGTTTTTATCATTCAGTTCAATTAATATTTTTTGATTTCTTACAAATATCATAAGAAATCCATATATTATAGATATTATTTTTCTTTTTTAAACATTCATTATTTATTTTTATTATTAGTCACATTACATTATAAATATCTATCAATAATCAACTGCATATAAGTAATAACAATAAAAACGTCTGCCAAGTGGGTGTGGCACATAGCTTCCTCGTATCCATAACACGATTGTATAGATGATCCGATGCATAGTAGTTGGTCTCAAAACAACAATCTCTAAGTACCTCTCACTACCCTCATAGGGGACCATCTACACGCTAATCTGGACAATCCTAGAAAATGTCATCAAATTCGGATGAGAAATTAAGTGAGTAGATGTAAAAAAACCAATCTACCAAAAAAAAAAACAATCTACTGTGTAGTAGATCAAAAAAATTCTTAGCCTCGGCTGAGATTCGAACCCGCGACCCCTGGAGCTCAAGGCAAGACTCTTTCCTCTGAGCTATTAAACTTTTCATGAATAAGAATTGAGATTCTTACATGAGACCATCCCTCTATGAATAAATCCCTCTATGAAAAACAATTCTCTATGATTTTCATAGGGGACCATCTAAACACTACTCTGCAACATCCCTGAAAATTTCATTGAAATCGGATGGAAAATGTAGAAGTTATGGCCGTTACAAGGAAATTCACGTTTGCGCATGCGCAGTGGCTACTATCAGTCCGAAGGTGGTGATTTTCATAGGGGACCATCTAAATACTAATCTGTAACATCCCTGATAATTTCATTGAAATCGGATTGAGATTGTGGAAGTTATGGCCGTTACAAGGAATTCACGTTTGCGCATGCGTAGTCGCTTCTATCAGTCCGGGGGTGATGATTTTTATAGGGGACCATCTTCAACCTAATCCAAATAATTCCTGAAAATTTCATCGAAATCGAGTTGAAAATGTGGAAGTTATGGCCGTTACAAGGAAATTCACGTTTGCGCATGCGCAGTAGCACCTATCGATCAGAAGGTGGTGATTTTCATAGGGGACCATTCAAATACTATTCTGTAACATCCCTGAAAATTTCATTGAAATCGGATGGAAAATGTAGAAGTTATGGCCGTTACAAGGAATTCACGTTTGCGCATGCGCAGTCGCTTGTATCAGTCCGAGGATGATGATTTTCATAGGGGACCGTCTACACACCAACCCGCACAATCCCTGAAAATTTCATCGAAATCGGACAATAACTTCGTATAGTTATGCGCGTTACAAGGAATTGATGACAGACGGACAGACACACAGACAGACAGACACGGAACCAAAATTGTTCAGAAAGGTCTAAAACGCAAAACGCGAGTGAAAATTTTGATTTTGGAGAACTTTTTTTTTTCGTCCTTGAAAAGTGAAAACAAAGCTTCCGCTACCTTGGTAGACTCGGAAGCAATATAGATATGCGCCAGTAAAATAAAGAAGTATAGTAGTTCCTACAAATTGATTTAAAAACTATAGGAGAAAACTTGGAATCCACAGTAAATGAAACGATAATGAGAATTGAATTGAAATAATTTCTAAATTAATGACGAAGTGGTACAAACAAATCTTTTCAATTCAATCTTCAATATTACGTTGTGATATGATTGATGTTTTCTGCCTGACATGGAAGAAGAAAAACAACTCCATCTACTCTGAGGTTATCCTCACGTAGCGCACCCTCGCGTAGACAACCAATTTTTTCAAAAAAATTTTGTCAAGGAAATTTTCGCGTCTGGGAGTAGATACGTGTGAAACGAAACGGCAAGTACAAAAATACTCTAATGAGTTTGTTCTGTGTTGAGCAAGAACTAAGAGGCTCCACTAGAGTAGACCCGGATTGGTATTCACAATGTGTAGACCAGATTGGACAACATAATGTCCAAACGCTTGTGAATTGTATCCATTGCATAGTATACTAGTAGTACAATTATAATACTAAACGTTTATTCAAGAAAAGTTACATAAGACTTAAGTCCCTTATTGCGTAACTTTAGGTTCGTTCGGAGAAGCAGTCCTGAACAGTTCGGAGGAGTCCAGGCGCCTCTATCCCCTCCCCTTGTAAGTTCCGGTTTGGTTCTGAACTGGTTTGGGACTGCTTCTCCGAACAGACCATTAGTAAACTAACATACAATAATAAGTAAAATAAAAATGTATATGAAAAAATTTGAAAGATACATAAAGATATATAAACATATACAGGGTGTAAGCCTAACTGGTCTGCCATACGGTACCAGTCAGTTCTACAACTAATTTGCAACAAAAAATGTCTCATAGCAATTTTTTTTAAACCCTTCGTTTTCGAGTTATTTTAACTTTAAACTTTTTTTACGTGATTTTGACCTTACGTCATTAATTCGGTCATAACACCTTTAATTTGCTGTGAACATTACAATTTGAGGATACCGTTGGAAAGAGCATTAAATTTACTATCTGATACATGCGTTGTTTTTGAGTCAAGGTTTGAGATATGAAAACGTCCTGTAAAAAGAAAATTTTACGTAATTTTGGAAACCTCCCAGTTTTTCAATCGCAAATTGAACTACGAGAACCAATATCTGTTCAAGATGCAAGAACAGTAAAAACTGCGCCAGAATCTCAGCTTTCCAATGGTATAATCAAAAAATATTTTACAACCAAATTTAGGGGAGAAATTTGTGTTTGAACGCGGAAAAACGTGCATTTTTTCCATGAAATCAGCGCTGTAGCCCTCCTGTTTCCGCAGGACTCGCGGTCTACTGCGGCGCCCTCCCACCCACTGCTATCGTCCGGCCCCTCAGATCGACTAGGCGGAGCGCTGATTTCGTTGAAAAAATGCATTTTTTTCCGCGTTCAAACACAAATTTCTCCCCTAAATTTGGTTGTAAAACATTTTTTGACTATACCATTGGAAAGCTGAGATTCTGGCGCAGTTTTTACTGTTCTTGCATCTTGATAAAATATGAGTTCTCGTAGTTCAAATTGCGATTAAAAAATGCAAGGTTTCCAAAATTACGTAAAATTCTCTTTTTAGAGGACGTATTCATGTCTCCAACCTTGACTCACAAAAAAGTTAAGGCATCCATCCAATAGGAAATTTAATGCTATTTCCAACGGTATCCTCAAATTGTAATTTACACAGCAAATTAAAGGTGTTATGACCGTTTTAATGACGTAAGGTCAAAATCACGAAAAATGAGTTTAAAGTTGAAATAACTCGAAAACGAAGGGTTTAAACAAAAATTGCTATGAGACATTTTTTGTTGCAAATTAGTTATAGAATCGTCTGGTACCGTATAGCAGAACAGTTAGGCTTACACCCTGTATATCCCTAGCTAAGAACTTGACAGTTTAACGTTTCGTTTACAGGCTGCAAAATGCTGCTGGACTGTTCGTAACGTTGCACTGCAACATTTTGATGGTCGAATACCGAGGTTATGGTCTTTCTCATGGTAATGCATCGGAGAAAGGGATATACCTGGACGCTCAAGCTGCCCTGGATTACCTGGCTGCTCGCCCTGACGTGAATCAAAATCGAATTGTGGTGTTTGGCAGATCGCTCGGTAAACTTCACCGCTATTCACAAATTTAGAGATATGCTCTCATCAACTAACCAAACTAATGAACTCTACAAAGGCAAGAATTGAGTCGCTGGATGCCACAGCTACCACTTTCTTTTTGTGTACTGATCACTGTAGTCATCAAACTACTGCTGTATAGTAGACATCAAACCACTTAGGTGGGTCTCGATCAGCAACCCTGGATATCTTGGAATGGAATTTGAAATATTTTAATAGTTATCGTGAGCTACTTTTCTCCTAGAAGTCGTGAGTGCAGCAGTCATCGTAACAGACTGATGATTGCTGCTGGACGTTACTCGTTGAGGCTGGATGTAGTAACCGGTCGGAAGTAAGTAAGTAAAGTAATTTGATGCGTAAAACCTTCACTTTGAAATGGAAAATCTCCAAATTGATGAGTATAACCTCCAAGCTGACGAATAAAACCTCCAAATTGATGTCTAAGGAGTAAAAGTAAAACCTCCAAACCTAAGGAGGAGTAAAACCTCCAAAATGAAGAGCAAAACTTCCAAATTAACGTGAAAACTATAATACTGATATATAAATATATGTCCCCTCGACAGGCTTCTCCATTCATTCTCACCTCAAAACTTGACTACTTTCGTTTACTTTATGTATATTTCCACACCTTATTTTGGGGAGGTGTTAGCTAATTTTCAAAGAAAATGAGAAATTGGTGAGGACTAAAATTTTTTAGTGTGGACTTTAAAAAAATAACTTTGGAACATTCTAGAACAATTCCTGAAGTTTCCAGAAATCATATATACAGGGTGGCCAAAATTTAAAGGACCAGCCATTTATTTTCGTAATTTCCGAACCTTGAAAAAAATGCAAATGGTATCCCCACTAATTTTTTTCATGGGGAATTCAAATATCATATTTTCGAGCGTCGTGCATGTGTGCAACTCAAATTTGTTTTTTCAAATGAGAACCCCCATTTTTCATCGCAGATTCGGATTCGGAGGCACATGAAATTTGATTGTTTTTCAAAGCTGATTCATGTGGTGCTATTCATTCACGTTTTTGAGAAGAGAGTTGGAAGAAAACTCGAACATGGTGAGCTGTTCCTCATGGTTGTAAACTATGAGAGGTAGAGGTGGGCGAAACGGTTACATTTGCGTATTAGGTTCCACTGTTACCGCTCTGGGTGAGTAATAGGTTCCAATAACCTGTTATTTATTAATAGGTTATCTCAGAGACCTTCTCATTCCGACGTACCATTCCAAGCACAGAGTACCAGAGACAAGATTCCAAGGTATCGATTCTTCTTTTCGTTCCCGACCTATGCTCGTTTGTTTATCATGTTATATTGTTATTCCATTCCAAAGTGTCATTACGTTGATCTCTAGTTTTCGTTACCTACCCAAGTTGGGATTTCTATCAAGTTAATCCCGACATATATACGTGTTAGTCTATTTTCACTCTTTTTTCGATCAAAAACCCCAAGCTATTGTGTTCCCTGAAACGTTATTTAATAACAGGGTTATTTTGGTAATAGGTTCCAAGCGGATTTAACGAAACCCGGTAATAGGTTATTTTTAACTGTTACGTTAAATAACGCCCATCTCTAATGAGAGGCGACGTCCTTGGCTCTTTAGTTAACAATGATGATGTCTCATTTTCATTTATTGTTTTGATTTGTCGAGATAAACTAAACAGCAAAAACTATCGACCTTTGAAGTGTTTACTTTGTGAGAAAATCAATGTCCACCTTTGCACGTCTGACCTAAACCCTCATCTGCGGATCACTGCGATCCTTCGAGATCTTATTATTTTCTTTCGCGATAACGGTCTGTGCCTGTATGAAAGATCGCCTAGCCGAGTTAGTCAACTTCGGTTCACAATTTGAGCAATTTTTGTGAGATACATTTTATTTTTAATTTTTAATTTAAAACGCACTAAAATGTATTTTTTCTTTCAACTCCCTTCTCAAAAACGTAAATGAATAGCACCACATAAATCAGCGTTGAAAAACGATGAAATTTCATTACTGTGCCACACTTGGGGTTTACGGTAGACATTTTCGCGCAGTTTCAGGGTTGCGTGTTTTCGCGCGCTCGTGATGTGTGTTAAGCGCGGTCAAAAAAATCGATTGAGGTGTCAAATTTTCATGAAAATTTGCTTAGAATCCGAATCTGCGATAAAAAAATGGGGTTCTCATTTGAAGAAAACAAAGTTGATGCGCAAATCGTATATATAAAGCGACGCGCGAAAATATGATATTTGAATTCTCCGTGAAAAATTAGAGGGGGTACCATTTGCATTTTTTTAAGGTGCGAAAATAACTGAGATAAATGGCTGGTCCTATAAATTTTGGCCACCCTGTATGTTATAAATATTTTTTTCTTCTAATTTTTGAAAAGGCAAGTTGCCGAATATCAACGTATAATCTTTCTTCTTTCTTTGTGTAATCTTGTGTAAAATATCAGATTACATAAATAACGACGTATACGTCATTCCGCACTTGAGTAATTCTTTTGCAAAAATGCCAAGGTTTAGCCAAAATGTATTATTAATAACAAACGAAAAGACGAGTTTATTAGTCAGGAATTTTGGACAACTCAAAGGGTCTAAATTTCAAAAAATATGCCGAAAATCGGCCTATTTTGAATATTACCATTAAATCATTGTTTTATACCTACAATGGTATACTCGGATTCATTTCGAAATTTATGATATTACAATTTCAGAAATTAAAAATTGTAAATATATTTTAAAAAAGTTTTCTTAGTTAACCCTTTAGCGGGCAAAACTCGGGCGTCATGGGAAAATTTTTTTTTTTTATCTAGTCGGGTCTTTATGGATCTATTAACAATATTTCAGCCTTTTTTGCGAAAAAAAAAATGGTTCACGCGCCATAAAATGGCATGGTACAGCATGTGTACCAAGGACCACCAGGTGCACTTTTCGGCCATGATGTTCCTTGGTACAACATTTGTACTAGTAAAAGGTAATCAGGGAATGATCATAATTTGAGTTTATTCTGGATGATCTTACTTTCAATCAATATAAAACAGATGACAAATTCGACAGCAAACAACATTTCAATAGGACTTGTTGCGTTGGTATGCGACGCGTCCAATCTCCAGTGGGAAATCATGGGGCGCCCGCCCCGAAAAACTTCAATAACATCGTTGCAAGGACACGATTCCAGTGTTATGCTTTCATTATAGATACTTGAATAGCTATAGAAAAATTACGTTCCTCGAATAGAAGACGAAATTCATCCGTGTGGACATCACCGCGTAATGTTTTGGTTTGAATAAAAAACAACAGCAAAAAAACTTCGTCGTTAGCGTTCCTTGGTACAACAGTAGTACCGCAAAACACCCACTTTTGCAATATCCCGACATCTAGGCGGAGCTAAGAGATGCTACCATTTTTCCCATGATGCTGCACCCTATTGAGAAGGAATGGAACGAAAAACACGACAGAATTCAAACTGCTTCTACCTTGGTACAACAGTTGTACCAAGGAACGCTAAAGGGTTAAATAATGAAAATTTGCGTATATTTGTTGTACCCAAAAAATGCTTGGCCGAATGGGTACTCAATGAGTTCGTGGGACGAGTAGAATGTGAATGTGGACTCCTGGCATCTTCAAAACATACCCAATTCATACAGTATGTCGGTTTGGTATACAAAAAATAGGTAGGAAATAACAATGTATTTTTGGGTACTCCATGAGTTCGGGGTGACAAGGTTATTTCTGACTGTATGATTTTGACGATTTGTGCTTTGTGCCACACCCACAAGGCTAACTACTCTCTCACATAGCTAATATTTCTATTTTCTTATGGGTAGCTTCAAAGATTGCTTTGAAAATTCGCTCATTAACTCATGCTGCATGAATGGACTTTTGAATCTAGGTGTCAAGTTTAGATCTGATTACTATACCAAATTGTTCTGTACGCAAGGCCAGGAAGTCGAACTAGCAGGAGTTAGGTTCTGGAATTAGGGTCTGCGGAGGGAGCACCGTGGTGTACACGTCCGCATTCTCTCGGACAGCCAGGCTGCGATCAAGGCTTTAGCCGCTTCCTCCATTAACTCAAGGTTAGTGTGGGAGTGCTTACAAACTCTCTGCTCCCTGTCGCAACACAAGAGAGTCTCTCTGGAGTGGGTGGCAGGGCACAGCGGAGTAATGGGAAATGAGAAAGCAGAAGTGCTGGCCAGAAGGGGCTCACTAACCCCGTTCATTGGTCCAGAGCCGGCCATCGGCATTCCCAAATCTTCCTTTAGGGCGACCATAAACCGGTGGGTCACCAATGAAACCACTAGTAGATGGTCAAACCTTAGAGAGCATGCTCTAAGTAAGCGCATGGAGGCCAAACCTACCCCCAGCGCCACAGAAGAGATGCTGCGGCCTAGCTGCAAGGAAGTCAGGTTAGTGGTTGGCCTGGTAACAGGCTTTACTCCACTCCGATTCCATCTCAACCGCATTGGGGTAAACCAGAGTACAACCCTCTGCAGGCTGTGTGGAGAGGCTGAAGAAAAAGCCTCCCACATAATATTCGATTGCGAAGTGCTATCAAATCGCAGGTTTCACCTCCTCGGGTCACCTACACCCATGGAGGCTTTTCCCAGCACAAATCTAGCCAAACCGCTACTGGCCCTGACCAAAGGGCTAGAACTCTGACTAGGAACAGAATCCGCGGAGTAGCACAATAAGCCACTAGGCTTCAGTGCATGGGGCTTCCATCACCCTGATCCGCTGATTCATCTACAATCTAAGTTCTGGACTCCATCGGGGCAGACAAATTTGGTAATCTTATTGGAACTAGTCAGAAGGTATATCGCTTTAGGACCAGATTATCTTAGATTCAATCGTTTTGTTTGTAGGAGGAGCAGTTGCCATTGATCTCGCAGCCCGAGCTGATTATGGTTGTAGAATTTGGTGCCTAATAGTGGAAAACACTTTCACCAGCATACCTGACATCACAACTTCGCTCTTCAAGTACTCATGGTTGAAATTCGTTCCTCTGTTCGCTTACAAAAATAAAGTAAGTTCTTTAATGAGTGCTACAGCTATGTATGAATCTTAATATGATTATTCCAGCCTACGGTTTACATTCTATTCTTTACGTTATTCAGCTGGTGTCCAAAGACAAAATTGGATCCGTCAACGTGCCAACTCTGTTCATTTCTGGACTGAGCGACACTCTGGTTCCTCCCCGAATGATGACCGAACTCCACCTCCAGTGCTCCGCCAGTTTCAAGCAGCTTCTCCAAATCCCTAATGGAGGTCACAACGACACGTGGGCCTGCCACAACTATTATTCGAGTATTGCCAGCTTCTTGAAGGCTGCCGAAGCGTACATTCCCAACCCTCCTTCGACCACCGTAGAAGCTGTATGAATTCAGAGTGCTTAGCCTTTCAAAAATCAGGTAAGTGTGGGGAAATTACAAGACGCATTACATTAGGGTTGCCAGGGTGTCCAGCGACCTGGAAAACCTGGAATACTCAGGGATTTTACTCTACTGGAAAACTTAGGACATTTCATTTTTATCCCGAAAAACATGGAAAAAGCCTGAGTACCCCAACATTTTTGTGGAAAGTTCCGACAGTCTAAGAGAGAAATTTAAGTACAGTTTTACAATTATAGATGTTCCTAGGGACGGCACGATACTCCAAATCAGCACTCGATATCTTTCGATACCGATATCATTAGATATCGATACTTCGATAATATCGGCTCAAAGTATCGATTCTTCAAATTAACCCACAAATGATTTCGCAAACAAAATAAAAACTCTATTAATCAAGAATTATAAATATTGGCATTATATATTGGCATTATAAATATATTAATAAAAGTCAATAATTTAAAATGTAGTTGAAGTCAGTGGTAATTTAAAATGTTATAAAAGTCAATAATTTAAAATTTAATAAAAATGAATGATCATTTCATTTTATATTTATTCCAATTCTTATTCCCGAAAATTCTCTGTTCAATGAAATGATTTTTCATTCACTACAAATGGAAAGGATCAAGTAATAAATCAGTTACATTACAAAATATTAATATTTATTATCGAATCGTAAAAACAAAAATTTGGCGTAAAGTGAATTTGGACTTGAATTTTAAAAAAAGTAAATCAACAAAATTGTTATGAACCGGAAAGTAAAACATTGGTCACAAGAAACTCGAACTGTCCAAGAAACCTAGAGAAATGAAAACCCATGGACCTGGTATCCTAGGTCCATGGGAAAACCGCAAAAACTGTAATGCTTTTCGAGTCCATGTGCCAAAGTGAAGACATAAAAGAAAAACCTTAAAAATTTGAATGAAACAAACGGTGGATACAGCTTTCGTACAAGTACGCAACCACGAGAGACATTTTATGTCTTATGTTTAATAAATTGAGAGCTTTCCAATGAGTGGTGAACGATTTTTGTGGGGTGGAAAATGAGGAAGTTAGTTTTCCCTAGGAACGATTGGTTGTACGTGAAAATCATCAGAAATTTCCGCGTAACGCTCCCCTCATAACGCTCCCCGCGTGACGATTGTTCATTTATGTGCCATAGTAAAGACATAAAATGTCAAAATGCGAGGTCGTTTCGATTGATACTATTCTGAGTATTATTCAGTGGCAGATATAGTATAGTATCTAAGTACTTGATATTTGGTTTTTTTTTGCTATTCCACTTTGGCAAAAATATTGATAATATCAAGAAAGTATCGATACCTCCGATATTTCAGGCCAAAGTATCGATACCAATATATCGGTATGAGTTTTTTATCAAAAATATCGATACCAATATCGGTATCGATACCAAAAAAGTATCGATACTCCGATATATCGGTGGTATCGTGCCGTCCCTAGATGTTCCAAATGTAAAACATTTTCTCAACTAAGTATTATATTTCAAATAGATTTCTATTTACGTTTTTATTTTACATTTTGCTGTTAAAATTTATAATGCTCTTGAAATTGCTTAATTTTTTTCTCGAAAATGTGCTGAAAATGTTCCTAAGGGCGCACCTGCAGCTAATGAATCCTCACCCGCACTGCGTACCTATTTTCTCCTCAACTTTCCCGTCTGATTCTGGTTACCTAATTAATTTTCATGAGATTTTTTTTCCGAGTCTACCAAGGTAGCGGAAACCTCGTTTTCACGTTCCAAGGTTTAAAAAAATCTCCAAATGCAAAATTTCCACTCGCTTTTTACATTTCAGGCCTCCCTGAACAATTTTGGTTCCGTGGTGTCCTTGTTACGGGCAAAACTATATTAACTTATAAAGTTATCAACTTCTTATAAAACTATTTATCTTATAAAATTTTAAGAGATTATGCGGATTGGGGTGGTCTTCTTCGAAAATCATCGCCCCTGCACTGACCAGCAGCCTTTGCACATGCTAAAATCCACAATTTCTACATTTTCCATCCGAATTTGATGAAATTTTTAGGATTTGTAGTTTTGAGATTAGCTAGAATGCATTGGATCATCTAGGCACAATCGGTTTACTTATACGAGAAAACTATGTGCCACACCCACCTGCCACTTTTCAAAATTTCGAAAATGTCCTTGAAAACCTGAATTTTGAGAAATTATTATGACATTTTTATTTATATTTTATTGCTTCTGAGTCTACCAAGGTCTCCTTCTTACGAGTCCAAGTGAACCCGTTTTTTTTAAAAAGGGTTATGTGTCATTTGTGAAACTTTCGGGAAAACGCAAAAAACTGTCCCAAGTCGTCAAAACGATCAAAACATCCCATTTTTTGAAATATTCCAATACAGTTAAATACTCTACAATCCTCCAGAACAGCAAGGGGAAGTGTATCAAATTGCAATTTGAAATGCTCTAACATACCCCCTTTAAGAAAATCGATTTTTCAGGACTGAAATCGTTTAAATAATCAGCTTTATTCATTGAATGAAACATATTTTGATGCAAGTACATGCATACATAAAATATCATAACATAAAAGATGTATATTTTCAGTTTATTCAAAATTAAAATCCAATCAACCAAAATCAAAATTTTCACTCGCGTTTTACGTTTCAGACCTTCCTGAACAATTTTGGTTCCGTGTCTGTCTGTCTGTCATGAAATCCTTTCCACAGCCATAACTTTTAAATTTCTCATTCGATTTTGATGAAATTTTAAGGGATTGTGAGGGTGGGGGTGTAGATGTCCCCTATGAAAATCATCGCCCCCGGAGTGATAGTAGCCGCTGCTCATGCGCAAACGTGAAATCCTTGCAACGGCCATAACTTCTGTATTTCCCATCTGATTTGGATAAAATTTTCAGGAATTATGCGAGTTGTGATGATGATGGTCCCCTATGAAAATCATGGCCCCCAAATTGAGAGTATCTTATGCGCATGCGTAAAAGTCCTTGTAACAGCCATAACTTCTACATTTTGCAACAATATTCAGATATTTTGCGGGTTGACGTGTAGATGGTCCCCCATGAGGGTAGTGAAGGTACTTAGAGATTGATATTTTGAGAGTAACTACTATGCATCTGGTCATCTATACAGGGTGTCCCATGTTAAGGACCGAAAAACTTCGGGAGTCAATTCTACTACTAATTCTAGTAAGAAAGTGTCTCTAAGCAATTTTTCGTTAGACGCTTAATTTCCGAGTTATTTCAATTTCAAGATTTTTTTCGTGTTTTCGACCTTAAGCCATAAAAATGACCATAACTCGCTTAATTTACGAGCAATTCAAAATCTAATCACACCGTTGGATAGGGCGTTAAATTTACCATCTTTCTAGTGGTTATACAAAAATTGTTGTAAGGTCATGATGGGTGAAAAATCAACTCGTAAAGTCATTTTTGAAAAATTGTCAAAATTTCCTACTTTTTCTTTTGATTGTTAAGGTTTTACTTCCACATGATTTTTCAAGTACCTCTACGTCAAAAAGTGCGCCAAGATCTCAGCTTTCCAATGGTATAATTTGTTTTAATTTTACTCGGCTGAATAGGGGTGAAAAATACGTTTGAATGCTAAAAAACGTGGTTGCGCTCATGGAAATCAAGGTTTCTGGTTCGTTGGGCCTTGGGCAGGTTCGACGAATTAGGGGTGGAATTCCACGTCATTTTCAACGCTATTAGACTGATTCCATCACCGTTGGTATGTGAAAGCTCAGTATTGAGTTTTGGTAGGTCCGAATCTTTTTTTTTTTAATTTACTTGGTATTTATGCACGAATTGAATGTTCAATTCTCGCAACTTTCTCGATTGTATGGAAAAATAGATATCTCATAAAGAATTGCGTGTAGATGTGGAATAAAAAAAAATAATGATATTTTAGAGAAAGTAAAAATGATATTTATGAACAAAACTAATTTTTTATCTTCATCGAAGTACGTTATTGACTAAACGTAAATGGTATAATAAATTATCCTCTACTCCGTCTTTGACTTCGTTTGTCATTCATTCTTATACCTGTGAACACAAAGCAAAGTTTTTAACAGCCAAGTAGGAAATAATTGAGGAATGTCAAAATTTGAAGCAGTGGTCATCATATTACCGATTTAGAGAACATAAGTGCTCAATGTGACCTCCTCCTTCTTCAGTACATAATGTGCATCGTCTTCTGACAGCTCATTCCTCAATTATTTTCTACTTGGCTGTAAAAAACTTTGCTTTGTGTTTACAGGCATCCGGACGAATGACAAACGAAGTCTAGACGGAGTAGAGGATAATTTATTATCTCATTTATGTTTAGTCAATAACGTACTTCGATGAAGATAAAGATTATTTTTGTCCATAAATATCATTTTTACTTTCTCTAAAATATCATTATTTATCTTTATTTATCATTATTTATCTTTTTTATTTATCATTATTTATTTTTTATTCCACATCTACACGCTATTCTTTGTGAGATATCTCTTTTTTCATACAATCGAGAAAGTTGCAAGAATTGAACATTCAATTCGTGCATAAATAGGTACCAAGTAAATTTAAAAAAAAAGATTCGGACCTACCAAAATTCAATATTGAGCTTTCCCATGCCAACGGTAATGGAATCGGTCTAATAGCGTTGAAAATAACGTAGAATTCCACCCCTAATTCGTCGAACCTGCCCAAGGCCCAACGAACCAGAAACCTTGATTTCCATGAGCGCAACCACGTTTTTTAGCATTCAAACGTATTTTTCACCCCTATTCAGCCGAGTAAAATTAAAACAAATTATACCATTGGAAAGCTGAGATTTTCACGCAGTTTTTGACGTAGAGGTACGTGAAAAATCATGTGGAAGTAAAACCTTAACAATCAAAAGAAAAAGTAGGAAATTTTGACAATTTTACAAAAATGACTTTACGAGTAGATTTTTTACCAATCACGACCTTACAAAAATATTTGTATTACCACTAGAAAGATGGTTAATTTAACGCCCTATCCAACGGTGTGATTAGATTTTGAATTTCTTGTAAATTAAGCGAGTTATGGTCATTTTTATGGCTTAAGGTCGAAAACACGAAAAAAATCTTAAAATTGAAATAACTCGGAAATTAAGCATCTAACGAAAAATTGCTGGGAGACACTTTCTTACTAAAATTAGTTGTAGAATCGACTCCCGAAGTTTTTCGGTGCTTAACATGGGACACACTGTATAGTCGGGTTATGGATACGAGGAAGCTACGTGCCACACCCACTTGGAATTGTTGTCTTAGTTAGGGCGAGGTGGAGATTCAAAAGGAAGTGATTTCGGTTAATTATTTTCAATAACAAAGCCTAGGAATCGGCCAAGAAACAAAAATTAACCCCCTCCCTTTACCGACATATTAATTATTATAAACCAACCTGACAGTTTATTATTTGAGTCTCGAAACTCCCCATCGACCACATAGCGAGTGAGTAAGTTCTTTTTTGAAAGAGGTTGTGTGGCTCACATAGCCCCTTTCAAAAGACTTCGGAAATTTCAACCTGTTTTTTCTATGGGAAGCGTCAATGATACGAGGTTCCTTTTAATCGCAATCGATGCAACCAAGTGTGGGGACCCAGAAAAAAAAGTGAAAATGGCCAAAAATGTCACATAGCCCCTTTAAAAAAAACGGGTTCAAGTATAACAACAAACGATAACTGAGCCAATACCAATACCAATACACAAGTCAACTGATAAGGGAGAAACCTAGGTTTTTGAGCTCCAGTAGCTTCATCTTGTCTTCGCTAGGCAGCGCTCACACCGTTCCACCACTTTCTTCGCCTAGATGCTCCTATTCATTCTCTGTTGTATTTTATGTAGAATAAAGCCTTCTTAATCCTTATTCGTTCAGAACATTACAACGAGTTGGAGGAGAGGAATGTAGTGGGCCGTTATTTTAAAGTAAAAAGTGTTTGTTTGTAAAAGCTAATGAAAACTGTTCAAGTAATCTAAAATCTAATGTGCGTTAATAACAAACCGTGGCAATCATCGCCCCTGGACTGACAGTGGCCACTCACATGCATAAACATGAATTTCCTTGTAACAGCCATAATTTCTTCTTTTTACATCCGATTTTGATGGAATTTTCAAGGTTTATGCGGGTTGACGTGTTATAGCATTTACAAGTAAAATTCACCCTTTTACAAATCAATTTCATCCTTTTACAAATCAAATCCACCTTTTTACAAATCAATTTCATCCTTTTACAAGTCAAATTCACCCTTTTACAAATCAATTTCATCCTTTTACAAGTCAAATCCACCTTTTTACAAATCAATTTCACCCTCTTTGAGTAATGCGAGAAATGCGTTGAAGGGCAAAGAAATGGAACTGAATACAACAAAATAGGGGTTTATTATACATAATATAAATTATTCTTATATCAAAAATTTCCAACAACAAAAAGCAGGTAGGAAAAAAACAACAAAAAGTCCAGAAAAACAAAACAATCGAAAATTTGTTAAACCAATCGCTGGTGTGCTGCAGCTGTAGGGAGTTTCAAAAGTACGTCAACTACATAATTTGAACAATCGTTACTTATAGTAGAAACACCACGGGAAATGACTTCCGTAAGGTCGTGCTGACGATTGAAGTTCCCCAACTTACTTCTTACATGAGCCTTGATTTTTTAGAATGCGTATTCAGCTGGGTTGAGGAATGGTGGTTAGGGAGGGAGATAGCGGATGTGGTGAGGAGACGATTCAACTAATCGCTTCACAGCATCAGTCTTATGGATTGCCGCATTATCCATCACGAGTAAGCAGCCTGTCAAACGGATTTGGTCCAATCGGCGAAACAAACCCGAGAGGAAGTCACAAAAAAGTTGGCTGTTGCAAGTTCCTACACTTATTACATCAAAATGAATCACTTGACGGTTTTTCATCGCTAAAATGAGTGTTGTATTGCGGCCTCTTACGGTTGGTATCGTCAGGACAGCTCTAGTGTTAACAAAAGACCTCGCTCGGCTTCTATGTAAATGAAGATTAAAACCGCTTTCATCAATAAAAATCAAAAGAGATCGGTTTTGTTGTGCCCAGTGATCAAACGTCATGGCGAATTCCTTCCTCAAAGCCAGTGTTTGTTCAGAATTCATTCGGTCGATCTGTACAGTTCCTCTTTTCACGGTTATTTTCAGGTTGCGTAATGCATTTTGAATTGATGACTCTGCAACCATGGAAGAATATTAGGAAGAATCACTCCATAGGGGAATCTGTGACGCTTACTGCGGTGGCGCCACCTCTGGAAGCGTAAATGAACTATCAGCTTAGGTGGCCGATCGCAAGAGTGTGTGAATTGGGAGAGAGAGTAGTACGCAAACGTGAAAGTGACCAAAAGATGCCATTTCTATAGCGTCCTTACCTTATTGCGAATCATCTCGGCCTTTTTTTTACAATACGATTTTTCGTAAGTTCTTTTTAGTCAGTTTCGTTAATTTTTTTCAATATCTTTATCTAGTTTCTATTTTCTACGTAATAATGTAGTAAACTTTCAAGACTTGAAAGTTTACTACATTATTACGTAGAAAATAGAAAATAGAATTAGAAAATAGAAATAGACTTAGTCACGTCCGTCAGGCGTTTTCACCCAGGTGCCATAAGGTGGGAATTGCTAAGTGCACCGTTAAATTTTTTTATTCTTAGTCGATTCCAAAGGTTCATTATTGAAAATAATAAACCAAAATAACTCTAAAGAAGCCATTAAAACTTAAATAACTATTATTATTTGCCACAATGTTTTTCCTCTGTGTTCATACCTTCCCCCTTCTTCCGATTTTGTAATTAATAGTAACGAACAATAATTTTAGCTTCTTAGTCAATATGATCTGATTGTTTGGTTCAAGTTTCGTAGGTACCTACCCACATTGGTCATTTTTTGCATGAAAAACCGACATTTTCAACAAAGTAAATGACTACCTGTCGTCAGAAATAGTTCCAGTTTGGTACCTTGCATTTCCCAACGAGCGAATTTGAAAAAAAAAAAAAGCTTAACTATATTTTGGCCAATTAAAGTAATACAATGTTTTTTGTAAGAACCGAATATAAATTGACGTGATATAACTCAGTTGATGTAACTCTTTTTCCTTGAACATCATTGCTGTTGGGCTCATTATCACGGCAGTGAGGATGTCCAAGCGAGCTAATGCGTCGTAGGTTTGCCTTATAGGGCAGTTTGGTAATGCCGGGTCTTGGGTTCAAACCCATGCCAACCTACAATTTTTGGAAAGTCGAACCGTTGTCCGCATTTATTTGAATTTTCGGTCATGAGGGCGTCTACAACTCTACTATCGGCGTCCTCTACTACTAGCTGAGAAATTCTCTTACGCTTTGCCAGATCGCAGCAGTAGAGGGGATTTTTTCCGGCACACTTTTTAACCTTGAGTGACACTTCCTAGTACTTCTTCCATGCTGCAACACTGAGCCCTTTGGAGGACAACAATTTTTGTTGAATCTCTTTGAGAGTGTACTCTGAGTTCTCTTCAACAATTCTTCAACAAAACAAGGCAAGGTACAGTCATTATTTGAGTACCGCCGAAAAATCCATTTTGCGGTGTGATAATTGTTGTTGACATTCAGGGCAGCATCCTTTATACTGTGACCCTCGTTTATCAAACGTATTAATAACGTTTTTTGGGCTGTAAGTATCTTATTGTATCGGCGCTGACCTGTTGCAACTCGAGGCGGGGGTTTCGTCCTCTTCGGATCACGATGTAATAATATTACCCCTCGGGCGTACATTCCTGCGAGAAGAACGCAATCGGAAAGCCTCACTCTCATTGCTACATCTGCTACTGAACGATTCTGACTGACTCATATCTAATTATTATGATACTGAACCAAAAAAATATTCACTTCCACAACTGAGAAACGTCGACAAAGGTTATCGTCAACACACAGAAGGAATACTACACAGAGAGAAGGAATACTAGGGTAGGTATATTCACGAAAAAGGAATGCCACTAATCCTATTTATTTGCCACCGCCGCATTTCTCGCATTACTCGAAGAGGGTGAATTTGACTTGTAAATGCTATAATGGTCCCCTATGAGGGTAGTGCAAGCTAGTTAGTGATTGATGTTTTGATATTAGCTATAATGCATCGGATCATTTATCAATAAATGATCAATCTGTCAATACGAGGAAGCAATGTGCCACTCCCACTTGGCAGACTGTTTTTCTTTAATTTAACCGAGTTTCATCATTAAGTACCGATATTCTTCTAACCTCTTTTCTAACCATCACACAGTACTGTGAATATGTGTAAAAAATCGAAAAAAACGAACGTCTATTAGTACTGGAAAGAGGTGCAAGAACCTATCACCAGATAGTCTTTGAACACGTTTAAATAGGTTTCATGACCTCATAAGCCTCCTACGGATCACCAGAGGGCAAGTTCCGCGATCATTTATGTTAATAACTCATTTCACCAAAAACGCTAACGATGAACCACCTGCTCATTATGAGTGCGGATACCGTCATATCAACAAGTTGGGTCTTATTGCTCTTCATGACGAGTCACGGCATAAGTATGTGCTTTATTCACGTTTTTTAAATAATTTTTGAAGTATGAATTTCCCCTAAGCACTCGGTAAAATCGATACAGTAATAATTCCCCAATTTTTCTACTTAAACCTTAACATTAAATAGTGAATTTCTCAAAAAGAGGAGAAATGAGGAATTAGAGCACTTGCTGAATGTGACACTATCCCTTAACTCAATCCCGTTGGAACTTGCCTAGCCGCGACTTTTTTTTCCATGACATTTTCAATACGAATAGAAAGCTTTTTGAAAAATTAAAGTCGCGGGGAAGTGTGGTGTTGAGATGCATAATAATTGCCATTGTTCAAACAGACATTGTGTCCGCACTGCGGCTTCCAAGTCGGCTTATGTTTTTGTAATGTTCGGTTGTCTCGGTAAAGTCTCCGTTTTCTGTTCGATGTTAAAAAGTTTCTGTCGAGTAATTTCGTCCAAATATAGATTATCGGTTTCACATTCTCACGCAGTTTTTATTCAACCACTGCACAATAACTCTCAAGAGGTTCTGGGCTCCAGAAGGAAGTGAAATCGAGGCGGTTTATTACGGTAAAACTTTGTGTTGCTACCGGTCGAAAAATGTCGAAGTACGTGGTGTTTGCTCCGACGAAGCTACAGGGAGATTCGAACTGGAATGTTTGGAAATTTCAAATTACCATCGCCGCAGAAGCGAAAGGATGGGCAGGTATGCTTTTTGGTAATGATAAAATACCCACTTTGGTTCATGGGGAAGAGGAGAATGACGAATTTCGGAAAAAAGTCAAAGTTTGGCTGCAAATAAACAGTAAAGTTAAAGAATTGATCGTTACAAGACTAGAAGATCAATGTTTGGTTCACATTCTGACTTGTACTACTGCCGCGGAGATGTGGGATAGACTGCTCGCAGTTTATGAACAAAAATCCGATACCACAGTTCATCTTTTGCATGAGAAATTTTTCGCGTACACGTATCAGAATCAAGGTGTAGCCGCTCATGTTTCTGGGATACTTGACATCGTCACAAAACTCAAACAAAACGGGGAGAACATTTCTGATAAGCAAGTGATTACGAAAATTTTGATGTCTCTTCCACAAAACTTGTCATATTTTGTCTCATCTTGGGAATCCGTTTCTGCTGAAAAACAGACTATAAATGAGTTGACTTCTCGTCTCATTACAGAAGAACAACGACTGAAAGCTAGAAATGGGGATGACAAGGTCGATTCAGAAAATAAAGCTCTAATTACGCAATCATCCCAAAGTTGCTCTTTTTGCGGGAAAACGAACCATCCGAGTTTCAAATGTTTTAAAAATCCGTCAAATAAGTCTAAAGTAACCTGTCATTACTGTAAAAAGTCAGGGCACGTTAAGAAAGACTGTCGTTTTCGGAAAACTAAGGAAAACAATGACAAAAGTCAAGACAAGGAACAAAAATCCGATTATAAAAATGCCTTTATCAGTCTTGCCTTGATGAATAATGAGATAAGCGATATCAGTGACTGTTTTTACCTTGACAGCGCTGCAAGTGAGCATATGACCCCCAGAAATACGTCGTTCTCGAACTATCGTGCTTGCAAGAAATTCATCAAAATTGGCGACGGAAGTGTTTTGGAAGCTGTGGGTGTCGGCGATTTGAAAGTGACCACCAAGGTGGGAAGTGAGTCTGTCGGGAGTACTCTTATGAACGTTTTACATGTTCCGGGACTCAAAATGAATCTTTTCTCAGTTGCTCAAGCTCTAGCAAAAGGTCACACACTGATAGGCAAGGAAAATGTATGTCAACTTGTCAAAAATGGGAAAATCTACGCTGAAGCCAAATTGGTTGGAAAGGTTTATGTTTTAAATTTTGAGATTGCTGATGAAATTGCTGCATCTGCTGTCAGCAAGCGTGATTCACTTTTCCAATGGCACCAGCGACTGGCACACCAGAATGTTGCCCATGTTGAAGAAACATTGAACAAACTTCAAGTAAATTACGAAACTGACATGAAACCATTTTCGTGTGACGCATGTAATATTGGAAAGATGCATCGTTTGCCATTTCCAAGTAGTTCTTCAAAATCGTCATATCCATGCCAGCTGATTCATGTTGATCTTTGTGGACCCATGGAGGTTACCAGTTTTGGAGGATCGAAGTATTTCTTGTTGTTCAAGGATGATCATTCCCACTACCGATTTTGTTACATGTTGTCCGACAAGTCTGAAGTTCCAGGTATTGTGAAGAAATTTCTTGCTTTGGCTGAGAATGATACTGGACAGAGAGTGAAGACAATTCGATCGGATCAGGGAACAGAAATCATAAATTCAGCCGTCAAGACGTTGCTGGAGGAACGCGGAATAAGACATCAACTCAGTACAGCCTACTGTCCGGAACAAAATGGGCGAATAGAACGTGAAATGAGAACGGTTGTCGAAGCTGCTCGCACCATGTTGGCATTCAAGAAATTGGACAAAAGGTATTGGGCGGAAGCAACGAATTGTGCTGTTTATGTTCTCAACTTGACAGGTACCAGCTCTGTCAAAGGTAAATCTCCATTTCAACTGTGGTTTGGACGTCAAGAGAAGATCGAGCATTTAAGGACTTTTGGGAGCAAAGTGTATTCTCATGTTCCTGATCAAAAACGCAAGAAATGGGACGAAAAGGGGAAACCAGGTATTTTTGTTGGATATGAGCTGGATAGTAAGGCTTATAGAATATGTTTTCCAAGTGAAAGGAGAGTTATAACTGCTCGAAATGTTATTTTTGTGCCTGACGAATACCAAAAGACTGACAATGAAGCCAAACATGAAGATAATGTTAGATACAGAAATCTATTTCCTGTTGAAATGGATGATGATGATGAACCAGAAGAAACGGAAAAAGTTGATGATGAAGGTGATGGTACTCATACCAGTCATGAAGGCAGTACTGATGCTGAAAATAGCAAAAATGAGGATGACCATGAAATATTCGTGACACCTGATCTTTCAATCAACGACTCCGATCTGTTGGGTTTTACATCTGAAGAAGATGATCAGTCCCTTCCTGCTGAAGAACTAGGGAGAGGAAAGAGAGTTAAGAAGATACCTAAGAAGTTTGAAGATTACGCTTTACTTACCTTTGAAGATGCAATCACTGGCCACGACAGCATACGCTGGAAAGAAGCTATAGAAGAGGAAAAGTTAGCTTTGGAAGAAAATAACACGTGGAAGTTGGTTGACAGAAAACAAGTAAAAGGGAAGAAAATACTTACCAGTCGATGGGTTTTTAGAGTTAAGGATGATGGCAGATACAAGGCTCGTCTAGTTGTCAGAGGATGTCAACAACGGGAAGGCATCGACTACGATGAAATTTTTAGTCCTGTAATTAGTTCTGACGCTTTGAGACTACTTTTCGCCTATGCTGCAAGAAATTCCTACACGTTGATGAAATTTGATGTTAAAGGAGCATTCCTTTATGGAACAATCGACGAGGAACTCTACATGCAATTACCTGATGGTTTCGATTCGCCTGCTACTCAAGGAAAAGTTTGTGAACTCGAAAAATCCCTATACGGTCTCAAACAGGCCCCTGCAAGATGGAATGAGAGACTTAAGAACTATCTTTGTACCCAAGGATTTCGTCAACTAAAAACAGAACAGTGTATTTTTGTTCATGATAAACGCACCATGTTTCTGGGAGTTCATGTTGATGACGGGATTCTTGCAGGCGCAGATCGACAAAGCATGATTGATCTTCTAAGATCACTACAAGAAGAATTTAAAATCACGTATGATGAAAATCCAGGAACTTACCTTGGAATTGTTATTGAGGAACAAAATGGTCGTTTGAAATTGTCTCAAAAACCTTATGCTGAACAAGTGGTGGAAAAATATGGAGTATCTGAAGCCAAACCGACCTATACTCCATTGACAGTTGGTCAACCCATGTCATCAGGCCAATCAGATGAAACAATAAATTTTCCATTTCGTGAAGCCGTTGGCAGCCTACTCTACTTATCCACTAAAACGCGACCAGATATCGCTCTTGCTGTTGGGATCAGTGGGCGTCAAGTTCAAAATCCTCAGAAATCAGATCTGGTGAATCTAAAAAGAACACTAAAATATTTGAACACAACTAAGGATCTGGGAATCAGCTACTCTTTGAATGGTAACTCCGAAGATCAGCTAGTAGCATTCTGCGATTCAGATTTCGCTGGTGACACTAAAACCAGGAGAAGTACTACAGGCTACGTAGTGTACTACAATGGTGGACCTGTCAGTTGGGCATCTCGACGTCAGCCCATAGTCGCTACCTCGTCCACTGAAGCTGAATACATAGCTGCGGCTGAAGCCACCAAGAATCTACTTTACCTGAAGAGTTTGTTTGAAGAACTTTCTACGAAGAAGTGCAAAATCGAATTGAATGTTGATAACAAGAGTGCAATTGATTTGATTAAGAATGGAATTATTAACAGACGAAGTAAACATATTGATGTACGGTTTCATTTTTTGAAGGAAACTGTAGAAAGAGGTCTTAAAATCATATATTGTCCTACTGAAAAACAAAAAGCAGATATTCTGACTAAACCTTTGAATGCTAAGATGTTTGAAAAATTTAAAAACTTAATGGTTAACTGAATGTTGTTTGATGAATATGATTTGCTTTAAATGATGACAATGATATGTTATGTTTGTTTGTTGAAAATGTTTATTTCCAGGTTTTAAAGAAATGTTAAAGTGCTCTGTTCTGTAATGTGTTTCAATGTTCAGAAATTCGATGTTTAAGAGACAATGACAATTAGGGGAGTGTGTTGAGATGCATAATAATTGCCATTGTTCAAACACACATTGTGTCCGCACTGCGGCTTCCAAGTCGGCTTATGTTTTTGTAATGTTTGGTTGTCTCGGTCAAGTCTCCGTTTTCCGTTCGATTTTTAAAAAGTTTCTGTCGAGTAATTTCGTCCAAATATAAATTATCGGTTTCACATTCTCACGCAGTTTTTATTCAACCACTGCACAATAACTCTCAAGATGTGGAGAGGAAAAATACCACATCCTCGCAATTTTCATAGAACCAAGTTATGTTCATAAAACCACATCAACAGAATAGAACAGAAAAGATTATGAAGTCATCAACCAGTATCTGATTAGGGATAACTTCATTGACACGACCACCATCCACAAAACTGATGCCTAATGCTGTACCAAGCACACCTAACGCTATGGAACTGAGTTGTGGAAGCGCTCTCTCCAGCATCAGCAGCGCTAATGACAGTGACGATTTAGATTCATCATTCAGTGTAATGCACTTCTAAAGACATCTAATTATTAATGTTTCGGTACCTAAACTTTTGTAAAATTGGTGAAATGTTACTTTTGTTTTGAATTTAAAATTTCAATATTTTTAATGAACTTTTAATATTATTTATTGTGCAATTTTCTCTCCTCAAAATATGAAGTAGTATGAAATCCATGATCAGAGCAACTTTCTCTAACAGAACTCTCCACAAATTGATTTTTGATCACTTGATCCATAAACTAAATTAAAATTTGGTTCAATATTGTCTTTCAGATGGTGTCCATGGTGGTGTTTGCTCATTTTCAAGTAACGGCTGTCGGATGAAATCACGAATTTTCCTGTGTGCCATAAAATGTACAACGAGTCGTGATGTACTGTTTTACTATAACGAAGAGAAATTGTGTTTCCCTGCATCAGGTAAATCAAAATGAAAAACGTTTATTCGTGAGATTTTGTTCTTAACATGCTGATGTAGCAGATCTGATTATAATTGTGGTACTTAGGTACCAACTATGTTCGTAGATGCTAGGTAGTACAAATCGCTGACCTACGCCTAGTAGTATTTGCGCGGTGTTGGCTCTCGTCCTCATAGATGTCGAGTTGGTCGTTCATCGTGTTGTACAGAACTGAATTTTCGAAGTAATTAAAATGAATTCTTGCGAGTTACGATTTCCTCGTGTAGATTCTTTTAGCGAAACATCTATTTTAAGACTTGATTTTTACCATTTTCTTTTAATTTCATTAAATTTTTTGAAAATTTATGATGTTCAATTCATTGATTCCGTTTTATGTTGTGGAATTTTATGTAAAAATGGTTTTTTACCTTGAGTGTTTTTTTTTTACATAGGTTTTATATCCGTGCATTTTTGTCCATTGATCTATCATTCATTACTTGAAAACAATGATAAAATAAATTCCTCTCGTCAGCAATTGAAGACCGTTCAGCAACAACGAGTCAACTCCAACATTGTCGTTTATGAGTTAAGGAGGTCTCAGTCTAATCTCGTACGAACCAGCGCTCAAAGTTTCAAAATTGAACCCAAAGTTGAACTTTTCAAGGATTTTCGGAGTTCATTAGTGGAAACAATCACCGCTGGAATCAATTGAACAATAATTGCCAGAGACAAATGGGTAAACCCCTTTATTCACTGACTTATCTGTCAATAAACTCTTTGGCAATTATACTTCGATTTTGAAGAGTCCAGCGACAATCTTTTGGCTTTTGAATTCCCTAGGTAGATGCACTAATAAAATTCTGAAATCCTTGAAAATTTCAAATTTAGCTTCAACTTTGGAACTTTGAGCGCCAGTTCATTAAAGATAAGGCTAACCCGGAACAAGGAAGGAACGGCGACCGTTCGTTTCTCGTTCCAGGTCAGTAATTTGCTAAATTGTAGGCGTTCAAACTTTAAAAGTTCTACCTAAATTTGAAATTTTCAAGCATTTTGAAATTTATTCGTGCATCTGCCTAGGGAATTGGAAAACTAAAATATTCCCGCTAGAATCATCAAAATTGAACAATAGTTGCAAGAGAAAAATGGGAAATGCCTAATTGAATAAACGGTTTTTCCCATTTTTCTCTGGCAATGGGGTATTTCGGTGGTTCGGAAATCCAGGTTTTTGACCTCCAATTCGGATTCAGCACCATTGAAAACCTACAAACTCCAACTTTTTGCCCATTATAATACTATGATTATATTTATACTACTATGATACCATTATGATACTATAACATGTGGTAGAAAAAATTAAATAAAGAGATCACACGTTTGAAAAAAAGGCGGGCCTCCCTGAACGCACGCACACTACACTGTGGGCGTGTGTGCGTAGTATTTTGTAGTATCCAAGGCCACGAGGCGTTCGAGACTGCACGGGATTAGTGGAATGTCTCGATCCAAGGTCAGCAAGTTATTACGTCACATCATTCAAATCTTCAACTTTCATTAGCGCTCCTAATTTCTTCTAAACTTTTTCTCGACGATCATACCCAATTACTGTTATTCCTGACACATGCTCTTTTGAAAAAATAAATTTAAAAAATTGACTGAAATACCCCATTATAGCTCGATTTTGATGATTCCAGCGGCAATCTTTTAATTTTTCAATTCCCTAGGCAGATGCACTAATGAATTTCTTAAATCTTCAAAAATTTCGAATTTAGGTACAACTTTAAAGTTTGAGCGTCTGCAATTTAGCAAAATAATGACCCGGAACGAGGAACGAACAGCGACCAACTGAGACCCTGTTAAGGTAAGCTTAGTGCACACTGGGGCGGGCCGCATCGCATCACAAAAATCCGTGTGGATAAGTTCAATGGGATTTAAACTGAGGTGCGCACACTGAAGTCGGGGGGGGGGGGGGGAGCATTTCTCAAGGCAGTTAACATTTTCCACGTGGGTTCCAAAACGGCGATTTCATCACCAACACAGATCCCAAACAGGGTGGTCTTCTTTGGGCACTTTTTTGCCGCTCTACTGCCTTCTGTTTCTTCTTAGTTGAACCAGTTAATAACCAGATAATTTTTTTCAACAGGATTTCTCCATGATATTTCGTTTAGTAATACCCATTCTCCACTAGGTTGCGTTCCGGGTACGAAACGGGCTGCAGTTTCGCCCAAAATTAGTAGTTCATACAACGTATAGAAAGCGCTCGAAACGTCAGCCGCTCAAGGGGTGGGATTTTGTTTGCCTACTGGTAGGTAATCCACGCTGGCGAGAGAATTACTTTTGCTTGCCGGTAGGCAAACCGCGTGGAACTTGTTAATCCCTCAGACAAATGCGACCCCTTGCGATGCGATGCGCCTCTAGTGTGCGCTTACCTTTAATACTCATTTCTAACTCGTATTTGCTCCGCCGATCAACCTGCCTACCGGAAAGTTCTGGAAGTTTCTCGCGTCACCGCTAGATCAGGCGAGTACGTACGAGTTCGACACTTGAATCAACTCGAAATATACTATTTTTGAGTTGGTTCGTTGTTAATGCAAAGTCTTCAATTAATTAGGTGCGTCACAATATCCGGCTTACTGGATGGTTTTGCTCACATATAGACCAGTTTTTGGCCATGAAGTTGGTACCTACTCAAGAAGTTTCGATAAAAATTTTAAATGATCACTGGGTAGTGGGTATCTACGAAAACGATAGGTAGTCCTCGACTATTTTTAGCTTTTTTCTTGGGTAGAGAAGATTTCATAACTACCAGGAGGGTTCCTACATTCTTTTCAGAATAAGATGGTTAGAATCAAAAGTTGGGAAACGTTTTATTTACTCTGATGATGAATATTATTGTAAAAACCTGTTAGAAGGTATAATTCCATTTGTTTGGCTTTGGTTCCTATGAGTTTACTGCTGATATGTAGTGGTTCTGTCTCGTATGTGAAGAAAACTTTTACGGGAGGATATTGGAGCTGCCAGCTGAAGGTTTAAACTAGCTCTTTATCTCGGTTATTGTGAAAATATCTTCTTTGAGAAAATGAGTTTTTCATGGATGGTGTGGTAGATCATAGAGAGCGCTAGTATTCTGAACCTCTGGTGGGTGGTTCCTAGATCCTTTTACCGTAAATTGCCTCTTTAAAAGCAATATCACGCGAGCGATTTTTTTGTGTTTTTTTCCAGTTTTTTTAAGGTTGAAAATTGGAATAGAATAAGTTGAAGAAGAACAACCGTACAAACGCAAGTTTCACACTAACGTGACTACAAGACTAGTGAATTGTTAATTCAAAAATTGTTAGGTACCTTAACTAAATTTTCATTATAAAATAATTTTTGTTCCAAATGGTGGATTGAATGGATTCTCGAAGCTCTATATACTTAATTTCTGGACAAAAAGCACTTGATACACTTCAGGAATCCTAGTTGAGAAGTTGACTTCAAAAACCTGTTGGATGGATACTTGGCACCCCATTCTTCTTCCTCTTCACGTTCCAGCTTAATTTCCAACCGAAAGAAAACTAAAAATTCGTTCATGTGATATGGCTGTACTACTATAGATTTCTAATAAAAATCAGGTGGGAATGGTATGAGGTTAGGTAGTATTAACAGTTTGGATGTAACAACGTATGAAACCATTGAAATTGTTATAAAAAAATATTTTCGTGAAATTTTTGTAAACCATCTCATTACCTTTGTGCGGTGCGAGCAGACAGCTAAGAGATCTCCAACATGCCTTCAGTAGGGAGATGAAAGATTATTCTTTTTAGTTTTCTCCATACCTCAACCTCAGTATAATTACCGAGTTTTTCATTGTTTTTCGATCTTCAAGGGGTTTCAACATTATTTGAATGCTTCATTTTAAAATTTAACTTATCCATGTGACATCTAAACAAATTTCCAATCCTCTTGATCGAAAAACAATGAATGCCTAAAAGGCCTGAACACTATTATAGACTCTTTTCAACTAAATTATGTGTTCGATACTGAACGTTTATTTTTCATTTCATGACTCTGACCGGAAGATACGTAGAGATAAGGATTCGAAAGTGATTATAAAAAGTGCCAAAATTAAGGGGGGTTTCAGTTAAAGTGAATAATGTGGATATTGTTGATATGTATAATACCTACCCGATGCCTAATGCACAAATTAATCTCTGTTAGTCATCCCGGACTCTTTTGAAGGCACTCACATCATTGCAACTTCAACTATCTCCAGCTATGTGGAAATATTCCCTTAAGTAATTGTTCTGCGCATGTTTTTTTTTCTTTGTAATTTATATTGAAAGTGTTTCAAAGTTATTGTGATGGGGTTATTTCACAATTCTCGCTCTCCTTATGTTCTCGTTGCCAAAAAACCCAGAAATGTTGGAAAATTAGATGGAGATCAGGCTTGCCAATTGGTATAAGCACACTAGTTGGCAGACGCCCGAACTATGAAGTTCTCTTAATTTTTGATTAGCATCCATGCTGTGGGAATCTATGGTGCTCTTCATTTTTTGATTAATATCCACGTTGTTGGCAAAATTTCGAACTATTTCACAGCTTCCTCGTACTTAGTTCTCACGTTACCAAAATGTCATTGAGGTTTTTCAAATAAGTAGATTAAGGAAGAGCCAAACTGTGACGATATTTCCATCGTGTCTTCCTGATTAACATTTAATTTATTTAAGGATTTCGCACCTCGTATTATTAATTAATAATGATATACCTGTTATTGTAACTATTATTGTGTTATTTGTTCCAAGGCTTGTTTACTGCACTGAATTGTTGAACTTGATGTGGGAAATTGATTGGTTATTATTTTTTAGTCAAAGAATAATTAGTTGGTAACTGTGCACCCAATGAGTGACGAGGATTCATCACTTACTTCCCTACGGGTTGAAATTAGAGCTTCAGGTCGTTATTATTAGGCGTTTAGTTTTCCTTGTTGATAGAAATTTTCGTACGTAGGTGGAAATTTCAAGTTTTTACATTTAGGGAGGCGACGTTTTTTTCAATTACAAATTCAACATTTTTATTAGAAAAAAATTCTCGAATTCAATGTGCAAAATTTCTATGAAGTGAGAAGAACTAAGAATTTGTTGTGGCCAACTTACGTTCGTACACTTTGCATGTGGAACCTGTTTTGGTACGAGGGCTGTCCAGAAAATAAGTTCCATTTTGGTCTGTAGGGTGGTAGGAGTGGAATTTGCCAAATCCGACAACAACGATCGAAAGAGGGGAGCTTTGTGAATATAATGAGAGGTGAAGGGCCTCAGAAGCTTGAAAAATAAGGTCAGGGCTGGCAGTTGAAATGGAGCCCTTCACGTCGCCTCCCACCACCTCGAGAATTTTGGACTGCTACAGAACCGATGGAGACGTATTCCTGAAGTCCATCGTCACTGGAGACGAAACCTGGGTGACTCGTTACACACCAAAAAACAAGAGGCAATCCATGCAGTGGAAACAAACCTCGTCCCCAAGTGCCGAAAAATTCAAAGTCGTGAGGTCAACCCAGGAAAATCATGGCTTCTGTTTTCTGGGATCAAAAAGGAATTCTCCTGATTGATTTTTTGCCTCAAGGTGAAACAATTAATGCCAACTGCTATTGTGAGACTGAAGAAGCTTCAACAGGCCCTACAGAACAAGAGAAGCGGAATGCTGACCTCTGGTGTTTACTTACTCCACGACAACCCTCGGCCTCACATTGCTCGTTCCATGGCGCAACTTTTGGAACAGTTTGGTTGGGACGTTCTGACCCATCCACCTTACAGCCCCAACTTGGCCCATTCAGACTACTGCCTGTTCACCAAAATGAAGAAGGAGTTGGCGGGCGAACTTTTCACGTGACGAGGAAGTTAAAGAAGCTGTCACCAACTGACCAAGGAGGTGGTGGGAAGCTTCTATGAGGAGGGGATTTCGAAGCTGATTTCGCGATATACCAAATGTATCGACGTCGCCGGGGATTATGTGGAAAAATAATACATACGTGTAATTGAACATATTATATTCAATGGGGAATTTGCCTCAATTTTAGATTCTGGAATTTCAAGTCAAATCCTATAATAGGGCCCTAGAATAACGTTTAACACTAGGAATAACCAAGGGGAAAAAATTACCATAGGAGAAAATGACTAAACAAGTGAACCTCTGTTACAAAACACCGCGAAAATCGAGGAATATTGTTGACGTCATACGAAAAAAAAAATGACGCGAAAACAACTCCGACAACAGACAGAATTCTAGCACCGCCACACAAAACGATCCAGTGAAATGGCTACTCGAATAATGTGATTCAAATCTTGAAACTAAATAAGAGAAGATGAAGACTAATAATGCTTGATAAACTAGTAGGTAGATTCGTATTGTAAAAAAGTGAGTAATATTCGCGGCGCACTCTTGTGCACACTACTTGGAAGCTAAAAGTTCGTGTATGTTCCGCTTCTGTGGTAAGCGCCACAGAACCTCCTTTGAAGTCAGATTGGTAGAATATCCGTTGCGTTTCAAACATGGCTGCCTCTTACACATTGCCACCACATTTAAAATTTCCATCTTCCTTAAATTCTCTAAATTTTTTGGATGCGTTTTCGAGCAGCTCACTATGGTTTTATTCCATAAAAATAAACCCTCATTCGAAAAAAAAATGTGAGGCAAATTCCCCATTGAACATATTATATTCAATTACACTATAGGTCAACCAGAGAAACTTTGCATCCCTTTGGCGCATTCTGCTGGAGAACATAGAACTACTTATCTCTTATCATCAAGCAAATTCCCGCGCGTACAATAATCGCTCCTACTGCAGATTGAAGTTCGAGCATTTCCGAAATTGAAATTCCGTGGCACTACATGAACATCAAATTCCCCATGTCTCCAATTTCCATGCCAAGGTTTCACCAGGGAAGGTTGACTCGATCGTTGTAGTTCGCCGATCCGCCACCTAGGTGGCGCCACACGGATGCAAAGTTTCTGTGGCAGACCTATAGCTATAAGTTTCAATTTTTTCCAATGAAAACTTGATTTTTAAAAAATAAAAGGAACTCATTTTCTGAACATCCCTCGTACTAGCGGAGGTAACACGTCTCTGTTCCCAAAAACTGTATCACATCTCAACTGAGGAGCTTGTTTTTGGGAACACCTCGTTTGAAATGTAAGTTATGTACGGCTATTCATTACTCTTTTCTTGATGCTAGTCGGGATTCAACTAAGGTAAACGCACTAGTAGTCGACACCTTAAGGAAATTACGTCAGGTATTCTTTGCTCCCACCAACAAAATTTAGGTTTTCCATGTTATTACAGGCTTAAAGAGAACACATAACAACGGGCCCCGAAAAACGGGCAATTTTGTTAAAATTTGAGCTTGAAACGGTAAAAATAGTTTTTCGTAAGTCTAATTTTGCTCTAGTAGTCGACAGTGGGATAGAAAATTTCTTCAAAAATCGGCAGTGGTCTGCCTTAGTGGTCGACATAGGTTTGCTAGTGAGGTGTCGACTACTGACGCACTGTCGACTACTAGTGTTCTTAGGTACCTGGCTTCATTATTGTTGACGTGATTGTGTTTTCGTCATTAATTTTATCCAAAGTTTTTGACTTGTTTAGTGTCTTTAGGATTCATTTTTCATAATTTCTTCAATAGGAAATTCGATCGTTTCAAGTTTGAAAGCGAAGCTCAATAACAATTCCCGCGAACTCAATAATTTTTCTCGCAGGAATGTAGTAGTCGTGGTCTTTTGTGATATTTTGATGAACAAAAGACGCTTCCATTCGGAATCAATATTAGTCATTAATAAATTATCAATGTACTTATCGGTCATTTCCCATATGACTAATTCGTTACACCTGCAGTCTTTTCACGTTTGGTAAACCTACAGGATGTTTTTCTGTTCACCATCTCCTATAAGTCTATTTTCTTAAGAGTAACAATACGTAATTAATAATAACAAAAATTGTAAATAAATTATACCCACTGTATAAACGAATAATGAGTACAATACTTAGTTCGTATGGCGAGTAGAAGAGCGATGTACTAAATTAGTGTAACGATGTTGTGCACGTCCTGTAAATAATTTTAGGTGCGTATCTGCCTAACTATTTCTGTAATAAAAGATTATTTTAAAAGTGTTTGTTTTATCATTTAAACTAATATCTATTTACTTCTACAGGGTGGTAAGAAAACACGTAAAACTACATCAAAAATAGAGTGAAATGCCGCCAACAATTTCTATCTCAATCCATTCTCGAGATAAGATTTTAGAAAGGGGTTTTCAGAAAACCCGTGTTTTTTTTTCTCTTTTAAACTCACATTTCTCCACTTTACTTTTCTATACTTAGTTTCCCTTTTGGAGATTCTCTCTTCTGTCTACAGGACCCATATTAGGTAATATAAGGCTAAAGGGGACGACAGTTGTGCGAGTGAGAGGGAGAATACCAAACTTTAAGCTGGATGAATGGTCGCTCGAGGTTCACAGGTGTGCGTGAGCGGGCGGGAGTAGCCTCCAAGCGTTGCCAGGTGGTAGGAGCATCTAGAACGCGGCCCGCAGGTGCTGCACGCGCTTCCTAGCGACACTACAGCGAATCTCTCAATGATGCTCTCTGATGACTAGACGTAGGTGTCATGCTGGAGCTAGTTCTCCCTGGCCCCACGAGGAGCGCAGGATAATTGGGATGACCAATGTTACCTATAATTGGAGCAAAGATAATGAAAAACAAAGACGAACTAATAATGAAATGATATGAAATAACGAAAAACAAATAATGAAAATGAAAATAATGAAAATTGGAAATTTAACACTTTTTTTAACAGTGCAATAAGATTTGAATTGGTGTGTGATTGAAGGAAGGCCATTTTAGTTTAGTCAAGTCGATAACACGAAAAAAAATTCGTTGCATTGTCACTAGGAAGCGCGCACAATTCCTGCGGGCCGTGTTCTAGATGCTCCTCAGGTGGTTGCCCCCTCAAATTCAGTCTAGTCTTCCCAGGGCCACGTTTTTGGGTCTAATCTTTCGCTTTCGGCCTCCAATTTTCTCACAAATTGTTTCGTGATAATTCCATCATACACTACAATAGTTTCCAAACACCGACTGTTTTCGAAGTTTTTAATTAAACATACTTATACTTCAATTATTGAATAAAATTTTCAAATTTTTTTTTTTTAAATGTTATTTTTTGTAACATGTTACTTGATGGCGCTTAAGATTGGCTTGTTCTGATTACATTCATATGGTTAGATTTGAAAAGAATGTTCTTCCAAGCGTAGATAAACCGGATGAAAGTATGGGGCGACACTAGCGCCATCTCTCATTTCAGAATCATACTAGACCCCCATCCCCTTTAGCCTTAAGATTTCGGAAAGAAAAAGAAGAAAACAAATCTAAGATCAAGGAATCTGAGGAAAGGCAGGAGAAGTCGTGGGCTGTCCTTCATAAGCATGAATTTTATGTCTAAATTTATCTTGCTTCTGGAGGAACCCCTCCGAGTCACTTATCTTTATTAAACACCCTTGGCAAGACACATTAGGGAAACAAGTTTCTTCTGTCCATGTTTTCGTGTCAGTGTACAGGCTGTCTACACTTAAGATGGGCATAACTTCAGGGATTGATTCTACAACTATGTCTCAGCAATTTTTTTCTCAACCCACTCAAAATGCTTTTTTTTCACTTCGAAGTTTTTTAAAAATATTTTCGACCTTACGTCATTAAAACTGTCATAACTTCTCTTATTTACCAAGTAATTTCACATTTGAGGATATCGTTGGAAAGAGCGTTAAATTTCCAAGCTACCTAGTGTAAAACCAATATATTTGAGCAATAATCCATTTCTAAAAAAAAGTCAAAAAGCCAACTTGAAATTTTTTTTGAAATTCGACTTTTTTCTTTTCAACGTTTTCACTATGAACGCCTGCTCATTTCGATGGGCGCTCTTCGGAAAAAACGCTCAAATTGTCAGCTTTCCAACGGTCTATCAGTTTTTCTTTTTAAAATTCAAATTGGAAGAGTAAATCAAGTTTGAATGCAAGAAAACGTGCGTTTTACTTGAAAATCGAGTGTTTCACGCGGGTTGGGTCACCCTCGATCTCATAATGACTTGACGAGTTTGGTATAATCCCCTACGTAATTTCTTACGCTGAATCCAATGGTGATACTTACAAATAATTCTGACTGCTAGAAAGTGGATTTTTCGAAGAAAACCTTCATATTTTGACAATAACAAACACATTATTCATAAATAAGGTAATGAGCATAAAGTAAAACATTTTTACTCGAAAAAAACATCAAGCTGATAGGTGTCACTTTATGCTCACTGCCATGTCTACGAATAATGCGTATTTTATGTACCAAAAATGAAGATTAAGGCAAAATTTAATGGTTCTCCGTTGAAAGCTTTCCAATCAGCGGGGATTGACGATTTGAAATCACTCATTAAAAGAGTGAGGTTTCTGAGGAGAAATGTTAGTTTGAAAGTGGTAGGCAAGTACTAAACCGGGAGCCGCCATGGTGGGTGGGTCCGGGACAGGCCGGACTGCCCCTCATATTTTTCATTATAAATTTATTTTTAGGAACCAATATTTTGTTGATTGTTGACGCATTTATACCTGTATCAAGGATGAACAAATAAAGAAAGTTATTATATTATTATTATAAAGAACACCCCTTTATGGGGATATTACTGATTTAGGAGAAGTGGAGCTACTTCGTACCTGAGGTGTGACCTGATCAAGACTTTGAAACGATATTTTAACAATGACAAGCTTCTAACGCCCTGTCTAAATTTACGGGTAACGCCATTTTTGTGCGTGTCTCAGAGGGGTATTTCGGTGGGTCGGAAATTCAGGTTTTTGACCTCAAATTTGGATTCAGCACCCTAGCGGCATTTGTGAAAAGTAGGTACGCTGTACCTACCTCGTTTTTACCGCTCATTCCAAAATTTGAAGGTTCTACTTTCCTGCCTCATTAAATTGTGAGGAGAAGAAACATGTAATTGAATTTGTGTGTTTTGGAGCAACGAATCAAGCAGAATGGATTATTGAAGTGGAGATTACCGCCTGCGGAACTTTTTACGAACGTATTGTTCGGAAAATTTCGTACTAGACAGCCGTAATTATTCGATTCGCACAAATTTCAAACCTCCACGATTCTATTATAAGTACCTACCTAAGTACAAGGTATGTAAATTTCGATAGACCTTTGAAAATCCAAGAAATTTATCAGTGTTTTATTGTTTTGCTACCAGTAACAAAATTAAGTTCTGTGACAACTTCCATCTGACATAAATTGTATAGGTATTGATTTCATTAATTGAAAATAGAAAATCTTGGATAAGTAATGTAGTTACAACAAATTAGCAACAATAACATAATTATTTTTCACGCAACTTAAAATCCGACTTTTTCACATTCATGCTTTATGAAACGACTGTAGTGAATACCATAATTCATTAAGTAAGTTGAAATTTGAGGATACCTTTGAAAATAGCACTAAATTTTCTTTCTCTCTGATGTTAATCACAACTTTTTTAATAGTCAAACTATATTCCTGTACCTACTTAGAATTTTCACGAGAATGAAACATTCCTATTTTTATCCCTATCCGGCTGTTTCTGGGGTTTTTTTGTGTGTTCTTTTACAGACGAGCTGTAAATCAAGAAGCTGCGAATCAAAAAATTGCAACCGTCCTGGACGAAATTTTCCTAGCAATACGTTCGTAAAAAAGTTACCTACGCAGAGGGTAATCTTCACGATAATAATCCATTCTGCTTGATTCGTCACTCATAAATTCAATAACAGTTTTCTTCCCCTTACAATAAATTTAATAAGGCAGGAAAGTAGAACCGTCAAATTTTCAAATGAATAATAATGTTGGAATAAGCGGTAAAAACGAGGTAAAGCGTACTTTTCACAAATGCCGATAGACCGCAGCAGCGGCTGCTCGTCTTTTGGCGGCGAGTCGCAAGTCTATAAATGCTCACACACTAGGCAAGGACTACGCCGCGCGCGTGTGTGAGTAGTATTTTGTAGTATCCAAGACGTCCTCCAAGGGTTTCTGTGCATGGATACTTTTTTCAAAGACAGTTGGCTAGCTACGTCACACCATTCAAATCTTCAACTTTCCTTAGCTTCTCTGATTTTTTAAAAACATTTTCTCGACGAACATACCCAATTACCGTTATTCCCGAGCCTTACTCTTTTGAAAAAAAAAAAAAAAAAAAAATGAAAAAAATTGACTGAAATATCCCATTAAGGTTGGTTCGGGTCGTCTACCGCAGGTACTCATGTGCATCAAACCACTTGAGGTATCAAACACTAAAAACTTGAACGAGCTTCTCCTGTCACTTTTAGTTTCAGACCTCGTCAATTAGTTGGGCTTGTGAGCGAGATACCTTCAATATGGGATGTAAAAAAGTATAAAACCATCTTAAGAAACAAATTTTGTACAATTTTATTTAAAACCAAATTTAACAAATACCTGTACATCATTTTGAAAAAATAAAGTTCCAAAAAAACATATTAACCGCACGTGTCCTCCACTGCTGGCACAAGTTCTCCTTCAGTTGTGATGGAGAATCCTGGGACTTCTGGCTCCACTAGTTTCAGCTGAAGCTTCTCGTGTTGGACGTTGGACCTGTCCAAACTCATTTGAACGACCACTCGGTCGAAGGAGTGGAAAACTACGTCGCCCGCACTTTGTGTGTGGTTGTCACTGTTGTACTCGAATGGGCTTGGTTTGTTCTTGTCTTTGGACGACAGAATGACTGTCCCTTCCAGACCGTATTTGGGAATCAAGATCTGGAGAGCGTTTTTCTTCACGAACAAGATGTAACCTTCTTCCAGTTCGGTTTTGTTTCGGAAGAAGAGGTGAGTGTGGAGCATTACAGACGCTCTTGCGGCGTATTGAGCCATTCTTTTCCTGTAGTTCAGATTCCCACAGAGATCGTCGGTTTTCCTTTTATCGAGAAGATCCGAGTACGTCACGTCAGCTCCTATGCAAGCTGCTAACAGCCTGTGGACGATTACGTCCGAGTATCTTCGGATGGGGGACGTAAAATGAGTATAAATTGGAGCAGCTAAACCATAATGGAAGAACATCTCCTTTTGGGTCATCCCACTGCTGAAATACAACGCTTGCTGCATACACCGAGTAGTCAGTATCCTTAACATTGTGTTGAAGTAAGGATCATTCTCTTTTACAGCGTTGTCCAAACTCAATGAAAGGTTTTTACCAGTCGACGCATCAATATTGAATCCTTGGTGTCCAGCAGCTTTGATCAACGGGTCGAAATTCATTGGAGGAGGTTCAGGATGCCTCCTGAGAAGGGCACATTCTGGAAACTCCAATAAAATTTTCTCAGCGACAGAAACATTTGCTAACAACATGAACTCTTCAACCATTGACATTGTCCCTAACAGAGGCTTAGCCACAACTTCGAGAGGTTCCTTCGTTTTTGGATCAATTCGGAATCTGATTTCTGGTGAGGCCAAAGTGAGGGCACCGTTGTCAATTCGTCTTTGTTTAAGGATTTTAGCCAATTTGTAGAGGCATCTGAGAGACGTGGCGACGGCCGTTTGATCTGTATCGTCTTCAATTTTAGCTTGAGCTTCGCCATAAGTTAGAGCAGCTGCTGATTTGATGACAGATTTGTGGTAGCGAGTAGATATGATTTCAGCTTGAGGAGACAGCTCCCAGACGCACGAGAATGCTAAGCGCTCTTCACCACCACGCAGCGAACACAAATTGGAACTTAGAAGATCTGGGACCATGTCGATTCTTTGATCCGTGAGGTAGACAGTCGTTGCTCTATGTGCAGCTTCCTTATCGATATTTGTGCCAGGTCTGATGAAATGGCTCACATCAGCAATATGCACACCTGCTTCGTAGTTTCCATTCGGTAATTCAAAGCAATGCAAAGCATCATCTATATCAGTGCATCCAGGAGGATCCACCGAGCAAATAACAATGTTCTTCAGGTTTTGCCTTTTAGCAAGCTCTTCGTCTGAAATCGTCCAATCATTATCAGGCAAATCAGCCAAAACGGCTTCAGAAAATTTATAACAGGGTATATCGTGCTCCAGCAGGAGTACTTCATTTTCGGTTTCCTGATCACCTATTTTGCCCAAAGCTCGCACGAAGTGTCCCTGTGGATACTTGGACTCAACAGGCCATCCATCAATGGCCACTACGATCCTCTGGTCCGCCAGTCGCTCGCTCTGTCTCGTTTCTATCCGGATTTTCGGGATGTGCCTCTTAGCAGGAACGAAGAGATGCCTCGTATGGCCGGCCACTGGAGATACTTGCAGGATGCCACAGAACTGCTGGAATTTCCTATTGATGATACCCACGACTCGTCCTGTAGGTTGCTTCTCGGCTGAAGCATCTTCCAGAACGTCGTCTGTGTCTTCGGATGTCACCACTAGATTCGACGGAGCCTTCCATTCAGATTCTGGTAGAATTTCCACAACAACAGTGTCGCCGTCAATCGCTCTGTTCAAACTGGCTTTGCCTTGCAGAAGAACGTCTCTTTTATCAAGTTTCACTGTAGCCTCCAAACAATTATCTCTAGAAGCGAAATACGGCCCTTTGAATAACTTACCAGCTTTAATCCCCGCCTGTATAGCAGACATAGGTAGATGAGGCGTGTAGGCTTTGGTTTGATCTTCATCTCGCAGCTCACCCCAACGTTTGCTACTCAATCTTTCACACAAAGTAGGACTATCCGTTCCTTCTGCGTACTCGCTCAGAGGTTTAGCTATCAACCCCATCTCCTGAGCTTTCCTCCTGTTTTCAGCATCATCTGTCAGCAAGACTGACTTAATGTGCAAATGATTTTGATACCACAAAGCTGCCACTCGTATAGCTCTGTCGTTTCTATCGTTCGTCGTTTCACCTTGCTTTCGCTCAACGAACGTTTCAAACCTGTGTTCATTCACAAAAACGTAACACTTTCGAGATTTATCAAGAGTGACTTCATGCAGGCGTTTATACGCCGCAGAACTTCTATGCTTGACTTCTTCCATCACAGTCTGCAAGATAACCAAGTTCGTCAAATGGGGATCTTCGAGAGCGTCGATTTGATCCAAAATTGCATTGGTATCAAGAAAAATATAGTGATCCTCACCTACAGCTGCGGACTTGGATTTTGGTTTGGCATCGAGTACCTTTTCATTGTCTTTCGCCTTGCAGACACCACAAGCTCGAGATCCACACCAAATATCTTCCCTCAAGTAGTGCTCCCGGACGACTTTCAGGATGTCTCCCTTCTTGTTCGTACGGAAAAATGTCTTCTGTTTCAACATATTGACTCCGCACTGGTCGATCTGATTAAAAAAACTAGCTTTTCAACTGCGCTACACTATGAAATTTACATTGAAAACAAGACACACGAGTTTAGAGTTGGGGAAACCTAAATGAAATGAAGTAACGCTAGCCGAGCGTTGCACCGAATACCAAGTTGTGTGAACTGTCATGGAAGAAGTATTCTTCCATGGAACTGTCAACATGGAAGTGCTAGAAGTCGACTCGATCGAAAATTCCATGGATCAATCCATCTTTCTGTATGGCAGGAGTTGGTTATGCTAAACCTTCACGACTGCTCGGTCTTGAAGGTTGGGTAGGTATGCGCCAAGCTACACGTCAATGAGGCGATTCACCCGATTTTCTGGGAAAAACCGTCTATTCAGTTAGATTTTCCCCACATTTCGCCGGCAATTTTTCTTCGATTTTGATGATTCCAGGGGCAAACTTATAGTTTTCCAATTCATCAAGTAAATGCACTATCTCTCTTGGAAAATCCTTGAAAATGTAAAATTTAGGTACAATCCACAGCTATCCCGATGTGAGCCCCTGCTCACAAATGATACCAATGTGACGGGGCTGGGGTAAAGTAACAACACCCCCCCTTCCTGAACCCCAAGATGCCGCCCCCACAGAGCCACCTGCGGCAAAGGACTGTGGAGGGGTAATCCGGGCCAGCTCTACGGGGGGCGTGGTCCGCCCCCCTACAATAAGGACGCCGAATACCATCTGAGGCGTCCGAGCCCTGATTCAACCACGAAACCAAAGAAAGACACCAGCTGCTTGTGTCCACAGCAGCAGCAAGGGGCTTCGACCAAAGCCGGATGGCAGCCTGAGGACTACAGGAGGCCGTGGATCACGTGACTGAGAGGAGGGGGAAACATTCTAGACCGGGCAGGCCACGTCGGCCATCACACCGTCCTGAAAGCTCGAACAAGTAGGTCCCGGCCGAACGTTCTTCCCCCAAAAGCGCGACGACTAAGTTCCGGCTGAAAGTCACCCCATCCCTTGTCTTTAAACAGTCAGTGGTAGTAAATTCCCTGGACTCTTCGAGACATCATACCTTCAAATCATCAGCATCAAGACCGTCGAGGTTACCTTCGGGCCCAACACGTGAGTGCACAGACAAATTTAACCTAATATATTTTGGCCAAAATAATTAGGCAGGTGATAAAGAGAACAGTGTAGAAATTAGTAATTCGATTGAAATTTGGTACAGTAAAGCTTTGTAAAACGGAAAACGAGAAAGGATTCAGATTGTAAAATTGATAAGACACGAAACACGGTAGAGACACGGCTTGGAAACTGTAAAGAGAAAGGACACTGAAGGTATTGCTTGTAAGAAAGATAATTGTTTAAACCATTTCATTTTATTGTAAAATTGTCCATTTAATTGCTTGTAATCTCAGAAACTGCGCCCTTCAGGCCTGTATAACTTTGTAGAGTCAACCCACAACATTTCATCTTGTATAATAAATTTATTACCTGGTATTTTACTCCAATTCTGTGGTTATCTTTGAGTTCACCCTGCATCAGATCAGTATCAGCAACTAGGGGTAAAATAACTAAGACAAATTTCGTCATTTCTTTATTGCGTTACAGACCCATCAGGTCGTGTCCTTAGGACACAATTTCTGAGAAGAACACAACCTCGTGGTCAACTGGGTTATTCGTGTCTCGAACACGAAGACACGAGTGACACAGAGGACACGCAGGACACGCCCTTCTGGCACGGGACACGCTTGGAGGTCCGAGGTAAAATAAAACACCCTTCAGGTTTCAAAGCATCATTTATTATTATTTTTCATCAACCCAGGAGTCAACACCTTCGAAGAGCTACCATACTTCACAGGTAATTACCCTATATTATCCTAAAATTAACGTAGATTTAAGTTGTTTCGGTCTTTTTCGACTCCCCCATTTCACAGTCAAACACAAGTTAGATTCCCTTCAGGAATCTACTCAGTGCTACTTGGGCCAGGTAACTAAATTCATTTGTCAACTTTACCTGGACAAGTGGGCTTACAAATTGGTGACAGCGTTGGGACTTGTACTCAATACTGGCATCCCATTTGATAAGCACATAGAATAAGCACGCAGGCTTACAAATTGGTGGCAGCGGTGGGATTTGCCTTCTACTACTGATATCCAATTTGATAAGCACAACGGCTTACAAATTGGTGGCAGCAGTGGGATTGATCGCGAGTTAGCCTTGCGACGAACTCACACAAATAAAATATTATTCGTGAGCCACGTGTTTACTGTGAAATTAAATTCAACCGAACAACAATTAAATTTCCAAAAGCTGATCAGGTGAACTAATAGGTAGGATGTGCATCCGACTATTGTAAATCTGGGAAAAGCTTCGAGAAATTTCTATTTTTTTCTATATTTCATTTTTATTGCATTTTGACGAAACGTGGGCATTTTATCCCGTTTCACATATTTCTTGTTGAAATCCAAATGTTTACCCACAAAGACATGACGAAAACACCGACTAACGTCTTTTCACCAAGGACACGCAAACACGATCATACAATTCCGATCGATGACGTGGATGTCAGCGACACTGATGTCGAGGCACCACAGGCAAAACCTACGGTGGGACTAGAAGTCGTGGAAACCATGACCCAGACAATGAGAGAAATGAATCTTCTCTTACAAAGATTCACGACCACCTCTCACACGAACGAACAAAATGATTTACCGCGAGCTGTTATGGCAGAAATCGAGCCTTGGGACCCAGATGTGGTAGGCGCGTTAAGTGTCGTTTCATTTTTCGCGAATTTCGACCTTATCACAGCAAATCTGACGGAACAGCAGAAATATCGGCTGTTGAGGACCAAGACACGAGGCACGGCCAAGCAGTACTTGATCGATCGCGATGACACGCTAGACGCTGACAATGTCTATACCGTTGTAAAGGCAGACATGATGACCTGGTTTCAAAGAGAAAACCCACAGCAAGCCGCAGCTCAACTATGGACAATCAAACGTAATCCGTCCGAAACCTTGAGGCAGTTTGCCGACAGAGCGCGCGGCCTGGCACGTTGTGCGGTACGAGAGGAAGGAGACCGTCTCAGAAGACACGAGAGGAGCGCATGGGTGGAAAGAAAAACGCTCGACGCATTCGTTCGAGGAGTCGGAAAGAACATCAGCGTTCATCTCATATCGAACCGACCAATTAACATCAACGAAGCACTCCAGAGAGCTGAGGACCTGGAGGAGACACTTGGAGACACGGTGGAAGTGGAAGAAAGATGGGACTTAGCCGCGATTAATAATGGAAATCGCTGTTACAACTGTGGCAGTTTTGAGCATTTTGCGGCGCGGTGTCCCCGAAAGGACAAACCACCAAGGAAGTACGAGAAGTACGCAGAAGAGGGACAACGAAACTACCTTCCCGAGGAACGTAGGAGGGAGGAGAAACCAACTCCTCGTTTCCCTTGCATGTTCTGTGCGGACAGAACCCATTTCCCGGTGGATTGCCCAATGAGTCCACAGAAGACAATCTACTGTAATTTTTGCGGAGAGAGAGAACATCTCGAGGTGGACTGCTTCCGTAAGAAAAAACTCTTACCTGTGTCACAACCAACCCAGGAACCGACGCACGTAATGGAGGTCGCGCGGTACAAGCAACCCCCTGTAGAACCACACATCCCTGCTGTCGAGGCACCCTTGTCAAGAACGATGCGCATCACTGTTAAATTAGGGATGGAAGAGCGCGAAATGGTGGTCGACACCGGAGCAGCCCTTTCAGTTTTGGCTCGACCAGTATCCGGAATACCATTACACCCGACTGATGCCGTAGCATGGGGAGCAGATGGATCGGCCTTGTGCTTCGCAGGTCAACAGAATATCCGAGCACAGATTGACGGACATACGTTCGACCACACGTTCCTTGTTTTCGCAAGAAGAAGTGCTACCTTAGATCTTCTAGGGCTGGACGTCCTACGTAAAATACCGATAACTCTCATGACAGGACCAACCATGGGATTCCAACTTCCGAAAGGTGACAGGACACACGCGAACTCTTCGGAGGCGCGGAAACGACATCACCATGGAGGCATGGTGTTGAGGGCCCAGGGGAGGGAGTTGAGCGAACCTGATGACGATGACCATGAATATGGCACAGGTCCCCTCCTCCCTAGCACCCCTGTGTTATCAACAGCCAGCTTCCCAGCACGTATGTTGGTGAGAAGTATCGAGGACACGCCCAGAAACGTCGTGCCAAAAACACAAGAAGAGGAACACCACGAGGCAAGAGACACGCCCCTTCCAGAACGCCCCCTACTACACCTAAAGGAACATCAAATGGAGCGACGGGACACGCCTACGGACGAACTAAGCGCCCCGCCCATTTTGACGAGCGCCGAAGCACTAGAAGGCTCAGACAGAGCGCGGCGGGAGGACACGCCCCCCAACGCAGAGTGGGCTCCGCCCCGACCGCAAGTAGGAGACCCAGGAGGAGACTACGTCACCTCAAGAAAGGACCCTGACAACAATACTCAATGGTGTTGGACCCTTGAAGAATGGACAAAAGCGTTTACCATTGAACCCAATACGGACGACGAATCCGATTCGGAAGGACACGGGTGGAACGTGCCTCGGAGGAGCATGAACGAACCACCACGGACGCAGGAAAATGCAGGATCAGACTTGCCGATGGAGACACACCAAGACACGAGGTCCACTAGAAGCGGAACATTGTATGGGACCCCAGGCAGTACTCCGTGTACGTCGTCAAGTGGCACATCATTTAATACGCCAAACGAAACTTCGGACGATAGTGACGAGGAGGACATGGTGAGGTCAGGCAGTCCTTCCCGAGGAAGCACTTCAGTAACCATCGCACCCGATGAAACCCGAATCCAAATCGAACCACCCAGATTAGCCACTGTGCACCAGCGCGAACCCATGTTGTCGAAAGTTCGTAAAAACAGGTACCATCGAGAGAAGAAAGCCACTCAAAATTTGCTGCATAAATTTCATACGCAAATTATGCAAATGGAAAAATTCCTGAGTGATATTGCACGTCCGTCGTCGAAGTCGTTGAAGATCTCACCGTTGACGCCGAAGCTCGTAGAACAACCTGAAACACAACAACACGAAATTAGTACGAGTAACACGCCAAAGGGAACACGAGACACGTCGTGTCCTCCGTGTGTCAATGACACAGGAACACGACGGCAGGAAGGAACGAGTCCTGAACACCAAGATACTCCGTTGATTGAAGCGGATAAGAGTAACATCCCAAAGAAGAGTCAAGAGGAGGAGGTCAGAAGTGAAACATTCCGTCGGCTAACTATTGAATCCCCGGAATTGGAGTCACCGGACAGCATCTTGTCGCGGCTGCGCAAGAGACCCACGGCCCGTCTTCCTCAAAGCTCCGTGAAAAAGCGCGCGTCGTGCCCAGCACCTAGGGGATTAACCTTGGGAAAAGACTGACACACGAGACACGCGAGACACACGGTGACACGGGACACGCCTCAGACACGCTGAGGATTGACCTGTGTCATCAGACAGAGACAATTCCGACCCTTCAGGTCAACAAATTTCAGTAGGACTCATCAAGTCACAAAATTTCAATTGAACCCCTCAGGTTACAAAATTTTAACTTTGACTATTAATTCGACTTGACATACATTGGTTGGTCAAGCCGAATTGGAGTTTATGATTACCTGCCCGATTGTAAATGGCCCACAAAAATGAAGCAAATAAGTAAATTAAATGAAGTAAATGATTTTCGAGCGGTTCCCAGTTAGGATGTTATATAGGGATAGTGGAACTTGTGGTGGAACGACGCAAAATGGACTCTTCAGGAATCTCCTACGTCGGCAAAATCGGACCGTCACCGCCAGGGCAAGGAAGTACCCACATGCGACTCCGACCACCGACTGAAGAGGGACCCTGCCAACTGCCGCGGCTGCAGGCGCCACGCCTACGAGCTGGCCTTCAGGAAGGCGCATCCCTCAGACCCACTGCCGGTACCCAGTGTCATCTTTGATGACCCTGGCTCCCGGGGGGGGCGAGGGATGTGAGCCCCTGCTCACGAATGATACCAATGTGACGGGGCTGGGGTAAAGTAACAACACCCCCCCTTCCTGAACCCCAAGATGCCGCCCCCACAGAGCCACCTGCGGCGAAGGACTGTGGAGGGGTAATCCGGGCCAGCTCTACGGGGGGCGTGGTCCGCCCCCCTACAATAAGGACACCGAATACCATCTGAGGCGTCCGAGCCCTGATTCAACCACGAAACCAAAGAAAGACACCAGCTGCTTGTGTCCACAGCAGCAGCAAGGGGCTTCGACCAAAGCCGGATGGCAGCCTGAGGACTACAGGAGGCCGTGGATCACGTGACTGAGAGGAGGGGGAAACATTCTAGACCGGGCAGGCCACGTCGGCCATCACACCGTCCTGAAAGCTCGAACAAGTAGGTCCCGGCCGAACGTTCTTCCCCCAAAAGCGCGACGACTAAGTTCCGGCTGAAAGTCACCCCATCCCTTGTCTTTAACACTTTCGATGCTGGCCCGATTCCTCGGTCTACCCGCCCCTACTGAAGCAGTTTCGTACCTTGTAATCGGTGCCACGCCTTTATTTTTACCCCCATGATAAAACCCTTTCACACCTATGTTAATTACTAGTGTCACAACATTTTTATGTTAAGTAGTTCCGGAACTACGGCAGTAGGGTATGGTAGGACGAGGTAGGCAAACCCGCAACGTTTTGTGTTTTACCACCTTTGCACTGCTGGTGTAGTTCTAGAACTACGTATCATTTCACAAAACTGGTATAGTTCCAGAACTACGTTTGTGTAAAGAAGTCTTCTTTATACACTATTACTTGTAATAGTGGTACTAATGGAAGAATCAATGTACGAAATAGTATGTATTCCAGGATTTTGAAAACAAACAACTGGTATATGTATATATTTATAATTAGTTAAACATGGGTAACATCTGAAGAAAAAAGAAGAAAAAAGCCCTTGTACTTACATGTACCAACATATTTATAATATAAATCGACAGGACAACAACATTTTCTATAGAGTTCATTACAACAAATCTGAATTATGTAAGAGGAAAGAGATTTTCCCCGAAAACAGCTCACACAAAGTTACAAACATCACTGTTCTCTGGTTTCTTTCTTTTGTTGAGCTGCTAGGCGGATGAGAATCTCCTGAAGTGGACGGTTGTGGATCCATAATCTGTGAAAAAAAACGAAAAACTAAAGAAAAAAGAGGAAAATCCAAAGAAATAGTGGCAAAAAGCTGCAACTTGTTGCATGGAGTTCTGAGTAAATAAGTGAAAAGTTTACAAAAAATATAAATTTTTACTTTGTTTGGCGTTATTCTGCTGCAGAATGATATGAATAAGAACAAAATTAACAGTTAACCACGTGAATGTACGAAAAAATCGATAAAATTATGAAAAACTAACTTACTGGGGTTTTGTGAACACATACACGGCTGTAGGAGGCACTAAACTAGGTTTTCACCAACGAAGCGTCATTATCAATGGCTGACATCCTACTGCCGCAGAATATCTCTGGAAGGGCAATAGAAGACCCAACCTACCCTCCCTATCCTCTCCAGAACGAACCCCATCTCGAGCAGGCCCCATGTAGTTCCAGAACCACGCCAGTAGGACTCAAGGAACGGCTCCGTAGTTCTGGAACTACACCAGCATTGAAAGTGTTAAACAGTCAGTGGTAGTAAATTCCCTGGACTCTTCGAGACATCATACCTTCAAATCATCAGCATCAAGACCGTCGAGGTTACCTTCGGGCCCAACACGTGAGTGCACAGACAAATTTAACCTAATATATTTTGGCCAAAATAATTAGGCAGGTGATAAAGAGAACAGTGTAGAAATTAGTAATTCGATTGAAATTTGGTACAGTAAAGCTTTGTAAAACGGAAAACGAGAAAGGATTCAGATTGTAAAATTGATAAGACACGAAACACGGTAGAGACACGGCTTGGAAACTGTAAAGAGAAAGGACACTGAAGGTATTGCTTGTAAGAAAGATAATTGTTTAAACCATTTCATTTTATTGTAAAATTGTCCATTTAATTGCTTGTAATCTCAGAAACTGCGCCCTTCAGGCCTGTATAACTTTGTAGAGTCAACCCACAACATTTCATCTTGTATAATAAATTTATTACCTGGTATTTTACTCCAATTCTGTGGTTATCTTTGAGTTCACCCTGCATCAGATCAGTATCAGCAACTAGGGGTAAAATAACTAAGACAAATTTCGTCATTTCTTTATTGCGTTACAGACCCATCAGGTCGTGTCCTTAGGACACAATTTCTGAGAAGAACACAACCTCGTGGTCAACTGGGTTATTCGTGTCTCGAACACGAAGACACGAGTGACACAGAGGACACGCAGGACACGCCCTTCTGGCACGGGACACGCTTGGAGGTCCGAGGTAAAATAAAACACCCTTCAGGTTTCAAAGCATCATTTATTATTATTTTTCATCAACCCAGGAGTCAACACCTTCGAAGAGCTACCATACTTCACAGGTAATTACCCTATATTATCCTAAAATTAACGTAGATTTAAGTTGTTTCGGTCTTTTTCGACTCCCCCATTTCACAGTCAAACACAAGTTAGATTCCCTTCAGGAATCTACTCAGTGCTACTTGGGCCAGGTAACTAAATTCATTTGTCAACTTTACCTGGACAAGTGGGCTTACAAATTGGTGACAGCGTTGGGACTTGTACTCAATACTGGCATCCCATTTGATAAGCACATAGAATAAGCACGCAGGCTTACAAATTGGTGGCAGCGGTGGGATTTGCCTTCTACTACTGATATCCAATTTGATAAGCACAACGGCTTACACCAAGGTGTCACCAGATTAACTAGATTAATTTTTTTTAAAAATATTTTATCGGCTTCAAAAACAGGTTCATACAGCCGCAATGGCAAATTCAAATAATACAAAATAATATCTTATAGTAATAGTTGTTAATTATATGTAATATGAATAACAAATAACTACGACATGGTCTTGTTTTAAACTGAAATATTAACTTTTTTCATGAAATCGTATAGTTGTACATAAATACTCATTTCACTTGCGGCCAGGATGGTGTCCAAATTGAATGGGTTGGGAATCTTAGGATGAACTGCACGCAAAAATGACTCCCGCTCGCTAGATTTAAATTGAAATTTAAAAATTAATGGACATAGCTGAATTTTTTGTAAGTTATTTGAAGTCAAAAAGTGATGTTAAATGACAAAAATTCTGAAACTTTTTCATCAATTTCCTTGGAAATTTTTGTCATTACTTTTGAGATTTCAAATAAACGTTTTTATCGGTACGCGAATACGCGCATGTGAAGCTGGGTTCACATGAGCGCGGTCAAGGCGGTTGTGCGACGAGGCGGTTACGCGTTCGGGACGCGGCTGGTGTCTAGAGGTTCACATGGCCGCGGTTGCGCGACAGCTTTTCGACTTCTATTTTCCCGCGCTTCAGTTGAAATCCTATTTTGTTTTGAATCCTATCATTTTTATTTTCACATTGTGATTCAATTCAGCTCGTCCGAACTACATGAATCACTATAAAATCACCAATGTACCTCCTCATCAAGGGTGACAGGGGGGGGGGGGTACATCAAAAAGGTACATTTTTTCTGTTCCTACGATGTTCCATTTCATTTTAAAATATATCAAAGATAAACAGTATTTTACTGAATCGAGATAGATACCGTCACCTACCAACTCCAAAAATCGGAATTCGTATAGCTTTATTTTATTTGTAATCATTATTATCAAAGTGAATTATGATGTAGAATATTCCTATGAAAAGCGTAATTATTTATAATTTCGTTGTAGGTGCTAACTATGCAAAAAATCTTGGAAATCACCTCAAGTAGTTGAAATTCTCATCAATTCGAGTATCCATTACATAAATAAATCACAGATCATATTTATTTGATAGGTATACGTTTTATTTCATTACGGTGCATTCATTAAATGTCTACAAGAGACCAAAATAAACGAAAATTATAAAAATAAGTAAAGTAAAAAATACTCGTCGACCCCTAACTTAAAATCCCACAGCTCTCTTCTCACCTAAACTAATTCACTAAAACTAAATTTCACTAAAATTTCACATTTCCACTAAAACTTAGATTCATTTGGGATCAAGCTTCCGGAAAAATCACAACACACCAGTTGATACCCGTGCTGGAAGATGTGGTGATAACAAGTCGTGATAACAAAAAATGTAAACAAAGGGTGCGCGGTTACGCGTCGAATATCAGAATTTTCGAAACGCGACAGTCCACTCCAAAAGTACTCAGGCGGCTGATCAAATGGCCGAACGCGTAATCGCCTCCTCGCACAACCGCGTTGACCGCGCTCATGTGAACCCAGCTTTATCAGCGAGCTTTGTAGCGAGGCTCGTCCTCGACCCAAGCGCTCCCAGCGGCCTTCCTGCTAACTCTCTTATCTCCTCTTTTCCTCCACTCTACTTCCACCTGGTTTGTTGCTCCGCTTGATAACGTGCTTTGATAAACCGCCCCTCTGTGGTTTGTTGTTATCGTTATCTCTGTGGGCTGTCGTTCCTCTAGTGTTAAAGTTTCTAAAGGTTAAAGTTTCTAGTCCTGTGCTAATTTTGTAAGTTCTTTATTTCCCACAACGCAACGGTCGTGAGTGCACATCGCGCGAAGTAGTGATGGAAGGATCATTTCACTGCCAAGAGTGCCCAAACAAGAAAACCTTTCAAAACCGTCGTCGGTACATCCAGCATGTGAGGGAAAACCACCGAAATGCCCCTTTCTCCTGCCATCATTGTGGTTACCAGACCAAGTTCAAAGTGACTTTGAGTCGCCACATTGAACGAAATCACTCGCCCAACTACGAAAAACACTCCAAAAAGAAAAGTATTCGTGTTCATTACCACAAATGTCCGATGTGCATTTTTGAGTGTGCTTCTCGTCAGAACATGACGGAGCATTACGTCAATAATCATCACATTTCGATGGATGAACGGAAATTGGAATTCGATGACTATGACAGGTTCTTGATGTGGAAGGAAAGCATCGAACAAAGTGAAGTATGTCAATTTTCTAGTCGTACAGGACCATCAGATCGCCGGAACGTTCGTATCCGCTACTACCGTTGTTTCCGGGATGGCCATTTTCACACTAAAGGGAAAGGATTGAGGCACATGAAGATGATAGGCTCGATAAAGATCAACGGCGTTTGCCCTGCTATGATGAAAGCTGAAGAAGACAAGGCCACAGGTGTCGTTCGAGTTAGCTACATTCCCACACATGTCGGCCACTTGCAAGAATTGGGTCGCTTGAACCTTTCAAAGAGCGAGAGAGTAGAAATAGCTCAAAAGGTAGCCATGGGAATACCACATGGTACTATTTTGGACACCATCCGTGAATCCGTAAAGAATCAAGACATTCGTAGACTTCACTTAACAACTCGTAAAGACATTTGGAACGTTCAAAGTAGTATTGGCCTCATGGGAACTGAGAAAGGTTTCATCCCAGAGCCATCCGCAACATGAGTGCCTTCCTAAGTTATTATTGGCCAATTATATATTATAGATATACCGTTATCGTTTTGAATATCTTTATTTTCTATTCAAAATTGTCATATTTGCACATATTTTTGCCAATGCTCGAACAACGTTCATTATAACACATTGAATCGCATTTGTTGTGTTCTCTTTCAAGCAACACCTGGTTTCCCTCAATAGTGGTCATTCAAAGAGTAATACAAATACACAAGCAACTATTACTTCACCAGTAGGAAGCATTTAGTTTGATAGAACGACGCTTGCCTTCTCTTTTCTTTCGTTGCAAGCAACGAGGGAGCCCCTTCAGGGAGTTGTTCAATGAGGAATTTCACCGAATTCTGTTTGCATTTTTCCTGAATAGTTAATGGTGTGGGATAGATGAAAATCGGGCTGATTTCGGAAAAAAAGTCTCGTGTTGTTTTTGAGACAATCAAAATTTTTGATTTAAAAACTAACTGGGAAAACAGACGTGAAGTGGGAACGCTCGCTGATTGGGCTGTTCAGATCGCCGTCTCCTCCCAGTGTTGCCCATTGGGACGACAAAATCGTGTTTTCTAAGAGAAAATTTATCAAACAAAAACAGGGGAAACTTAATTTTCCCCATCTTGCTTTTTCTATTTTTTTTCTTCAGTTTTTCGATTTCGAACTTTACTGTTTCGTGAAATTTTGCATCTGGGGACTATAGATTTCTCAATCTCAGCGCTTCAAGCGGCCATAAATGAACTATTCCAGGATGACGTCATTTTCCCGGTTTTTTAAACATTCGTATTTTCTACACTGTTTTGTTTATTCGTAAATTAGGAAGTTCGGGCTGAAAGTTTGCCTTAGGGGGTTTTTCGAGGTGCTGAATCCGATTTTGGGGTCAAAAATAGGAAATTCCCACATGGTGAAATTCCTTATTTCAGCTGAAGGAACAACGCAGACCTCACAACTCAGGCCGCTACCGTTGCTTCAAAACAGTATATTCATATAGCCTAATTTTAAATTGCTTAACTCTTCTAATTCCCCAGCAATCCTAGGACAACTTTATCACCTAGCTGAGTTAGGGGATTACACCACACTTTCATATTTTTGTATTTTGGTGGAAGGTATTAATCAGGTTTCAAAACTATAGCGATTCCAAAGGTTTATTATTGAAAATAATACACCAAAATTCAATACCTACTATTGCTTCCGAGTCTACCAAGGTAGCGGAAGCTTTGTTTTCACTTTTCAAGGTCGAAAAAAAAAAGTTCTCCAAAATCAAAATTTTCACTCGCGTTTTGCGTTTTAGACCTTTCTGAACAATTTTGGTTCAGTGTCTGTGTGTCTGTCTGTCTGTCTGTCTGTCATGAATTCCTTGTAACGCGCATAACTATACGAAGTTATAGTCCGATTTCAATGAAATTTTAAGGGATTGTGCGGGTTGGTGTGTAGACGGTCCCCTATGAAAATCATCATCCCCGGACTGATAGAAGCGACTGCGCATGCGTAAACGTGAATTCCTTGTAACGGCCATAACTTCTACATTTTCCATCCGATTTCAATGAAATTTTCAGGGATGTTACAGATTAGTGATTAGATGGTCCCCTATGAAAATCATCACCTTCGGACTGATAGTAGCCACTGCGCATGCGCAAACGTGAATTTCCTTGTAACGGCCATAACTTCCACATTTTCCACCCGATTTCGATGAAATTTTTAGGGATTATGTGGATTAGGTTGTAGATAGTCCCCTATGAAAATCATCATCCCCGGACTGATAGAAGCGAATGCGCATGCGCAAACGTGAATTACTTGTAACAGCCGTAACTTCAACTGTCCCCCCAGGGGTCGCGGGTTCAAATCCCAGCCGAGGCTAAGTATTTTTTTGATCCAATCACATACATCTACTCACTTATATTTTTCATCCGAATCTGATAAAATTTTCTAGGATTACCCAGATTAGCGTGTAGATGGTCCCCTATGAGGGTAGTGGAAGGTACTTGGAGATTGGTATTTTGAGATTAACTACTATGCATCTGATGATCTATATAATCGGGTTATGGATACGAGGAAGCTATGTGCCACACCCACTTGGCAGACGTTTTTTTGTATTTTGGTGGAAGGTATTAATCAGGTTTCAAAACTATAGCGATTCCAAAGGTTTATTATTGAAAATAATACACCAAAATTCAATACCTACTATTGCTTCCGAGTCTACCAAGGTAGCGGAAGCTTTGTTTTCACTTTTCAAGGTCGAAAAAAAAAAGTTCTCCAAAATCAAAATTTTCACTCGCGTTTTGCGTTTTAGACCTTTCTGAACAATTTTGGTTCAGTGTCTGTGTGTCTGTCTGTCTGTGTGTCATGAATTCCTTGTAACGCGCATAACTATATGAAGTTATTGTCCGATTTCAATGAAATTTTCAGGGATTGTGCGGGTTGGTGTGTAGACGGTCCCCTATGAAAATCATCATCCCCGGACTGATAGAAGCGACTGCGCATGCGTAAACGTGAATTCCTTGTAACGGCCATAACTTCCACAATCTCAATCCGATTTCAATGAAATTCTCAGGGATGTTACAGATTAGTATTTAGATGGTCCCCTATGAAAATCGCCACCTTCGGACTGATAGTAGCCACTGCGCATGCGCAAACGTGAATTTATATAAATAAATAATAAATATATCATAAATATTATAAATTATGAATTATTATTATTATCAATTATTATTATTATTATTAAGGCTATTATAATTATTATTATTATTATTATTACAAACAACGCAAACGTGAATTTATATAAATAAATAATAAATATATCATAAATATTATAAATTATGAATTATTATTATTATTAATTATTATTATTATTATTATTATTATATTATTATATTATCATATTATTATTATTATTAGTATTATTATTATTATTATTATAAATTATATCATATATATTATAAATTCTACATTTTCCATCCGACTTCAATGAAATTTTCAGGGATGTTACAGATTAGTATTTAGATGGTCCCCTATGAAAATCACCACCTTCGGAATGATAGTAGCCACTGCGCATGCGCAAATGTGAATTTCCTTGTAACGGCCATAACTTCCACATTTTCCATCCGATTTCAATGAAATTTTCAGGGATGTTACAGATTAACTTGTTTTGATGTTTTGAGATTAACTACTATGCATCGGATCATCTATACAATCGGGTTATGGATACGAGGAAGCTATGTGCCACACCCACTTGGCAGACGTTTTTTTAATTGAGGGCGTCGGTGGTCTAGTGGACAGTGTACCCGACTGCGGTGATAGGATAAGAACCGTCTTGCGGGGATGCGAGTTCGAATCTGGTCGCTAGCAGAAAGTTTTCTGTCTATTAGATGATCGGCAATCTCTCGTCCCAACCCAGGCGGTGATGTTTGGGAAGCCATGAGCGAAATCATCAGAACAAATTCTGATCTCCCCTTAGGGAGACAGCTGATGACGTCCGCGACGCCAAGAATGGCAGTCGGACGAAAATTCAACCTGAAATGGTTGCTTACTTTACTTTACTTACTATTTTTAATTGACGAAAAAGCAATAGGTACCTGTATATTGAAAGTTTTTGAGCTAGGGTGTTTTGAAATGTCATCCTTTCTCTTTCAACCCTTAGAAGTGACCTACATCAACCAAAAGCTTCGGGGCACAGCTAAACCTCAAATGGAGCCCAACTAATAAATTTAATCAAAATCGGTCCATGGTAAGTAATTGCGTAACTCTTCTAATTCCCCAGCAATCCTAGGACAACTATATCACCTAGCTGAGTTAGGGGCTTACACCACACTTTCATATTTTGGTGGAAGGTATTAATCAGGTTTCAAAACTAAAGCGATTCCAAAGGTTTATTATTAAAAATAATACACCAAAATACAATACCTACTATTTTTAATTGATGAAAAAGCAATACCTGTATATTGAAAGTTTTTGAGCTAGGGCATTTTGAAATGTCATCCTTTATCTTTCAACCAAAAGCTTCGGGGCACAACTAAACCTCAAATGGAGCCCAAATAATGAATTTAATCAAAATCGGTCCATGGTAAGTAAGGATAGAGCCGTTTGAATTTATTTGATTTTCGGATTCTACGTACCTTGAAATGTAAAACATTAAATTTTGAGGGAAGGTTAAAAAATTTTTTTTTCATGGCTGATTCCAAAGGTTCATTATTGAAAATAATAAACCATAATTCTTCTTCTTCTTTCCTCTGCTTCGTGGATCTAACCCTTGGGGATCCAATGTGCAAAGAGGGAGCCCCTTCAGGGAGTTGCTCAATTTCAGCTGAAGGAACAACGCAGACCTCACAACTCAGACTGCAACCGTTGCTGCAAAACAGTTAAGTAAATTCATATAACCTAATTTTAAATTGCGTAACTCATTTAATTCCCCAGCGATCCTAGGACAACTTTATCATCTAGCTGAGTTAAGCTGGGTTTACATAGGTGCATAAAGTCCGAAATGCGCAAAAAGAGAAGTGGGGGTGTTCCGTAATGCAGAAAAGAGTGTTCACATGGCTGAATGATTACGCAGAAGGGCGCAGTACATTCTGCGCTGAATTTTTTCCAAACCAAAACAATGATTCTGGTTTTTTTTTTTCAATAAACTTTCTGTGGACAAATGACTAGAGTTTGTTACAAAGTTTGTCAAAGTTCATCCGTAATGCGTAAATTATCCAATTTTTCAAAACGATACACTCAGCTCCAAAAGTTGACATCCGCGAAGATCACTCCCACCCCCTCAATTGGCTCCAGCCAATAGCATCCAATAGGGTGTGTGCCTGGGTAGGATAAACTGTTTATTGTTATTTTTAATCTAAGGTAGACCTCATTCTGAGAATTTTGGTACCAACCGCGACCTTCTATCGTGTATGAATCTTTTCCTATGATTTTTCAAAGTTTCAACCGTTTATGATGTCACAATGGGCTGGGTGGTCCCGCCCAGGCGTGACGTCATAAACGGTCGAAACTTTGAAAAATCATAGAAACAGATCTACTCACGCTAGAAGGTTGCGGTTGGTGCCAAAATTCTCAGGATGTAGTCTACTTTCGATTTAAAAAAAAAATCAAGGCGCACCCCCCATTACGCAATACGGATTACGGATATTACGCACCTATGTGAACAAAGCTTGGTGCGTAAAGTCCGTAGTGTGTAATGCGCAAAAAGAGAAGTGGAGGTGGTCCGTAATGCAGAAAAGCGTAATGCAGAAAAGAGCGTTCACATGGCTGGATTACTCAATTGCGCAGTACTTTCTGCGCAGAATTGTTCCCAAAACAATGATTCTGGTTGTTTTGTCAATAAACGAGACTGATTCAATAAACTTTCTGTTAACAAATGACGAGAGTTTGTACTGAAGTTAACCAAAGTTTGTCGAAGTTCATCCGTAATGCGTAAAATATCCAATTTTTCAAAACAATACACTCAGCTCCAAAAGTCGACATCCGTAAAGATCAATCCCTCCCCCTCAAATGGCGCCAGCCAATAGCATCCAATTACGGTTTACAGACATTACGCACCTATGTGAACCAAGCTTTGGGGGATTACACCAGACTTTCACATTTTTGTATTTTGGTGGAAGATATTAATAAGGTTTAAAAACTATAGCGTTCCTTTTTATGGTTACCAGATTTTCATAATAATTTTTGTATTTTGGTGGAAGATATTAATAAGGTTTAAAAACTATAGCGTTCCTTTTTATGGTTACCAGATTTTCATAATAATTTTTGTATTTTGGTGGAAGATAAGGTTTCAGCAACGTGGGACTCAATTTTTGCAGTGTCCATCTGTTTTGCTTATACAGCTAAAAGGATCCTGTTATAATTAATCGTCATCCTTAACTCTAGGTTATAGTTCAAAAACTGTGTGTTAATTTCGTTATTTGTTCAAAGAGTTAATAGTGATATACGACGCTAGAAACAGTTCCTGTATGTTCCATGATCTCTCTAGTTCTTTGTGGCTTTCAATTCGATGTGATACTTGGGTCAAAGTTACACTGATATTTTCCAGTTCCTATTTTTCTGTTCTGAAGAGACTGAAGACATTTAGACATAGGCTGTGAACAAAAAAGTCTGAAAAGCTTTTAAAAAAAAATAAATAGCTAAAAAGAAAAAAAAAAAATAAAAATAGCTTAAAAAAAAGCTAAAAAAGAAATAGCTTTTAAACCCTTAAGAAAATATTGTGCCATTCAAAATCATTCTTACAGCTTGCGTTTTCATCCTCCCATCCCTTGCCAATCCTTATTTTTTATTGTAAGGTTGTACCTGCCTATTTTGTTCATAAGGGGCTGTCATTTTGAGTGATACCTACACAGAGTTTTGAAACTACTTTTTTTGGACCGATTTGGCTGGCTAATGAACTTGCCAAGGGTTTAGCTTAGGGTTTAGTAAGAACAACTTTTGTACCTAATTTGAAATAAACAAAAAGAACGTTAAAATCTAGGATTTGAATCTACATACCTTGAAACAGATTTCCATTTTTTTTAAATCAAAAACTATTTTTTTAGACGATTGCAATAGCTTCATTTTTTTTGGAAAATTCGCTACAAGTGCCTTGAGTTACCGAAGTATGAAGCTTGTCTTGTAAAAACATTTACTTATTTTTTTAGGTAGGTACTTAGGAAGGAAAAAGGTTTTTGTATTGACTGGACTACCTACCTCCAACCATTGATGAGACCTCACCGAAGTACATCATGCACCGTCTATTATTATTATTAGGTACCTGCCTACTACCCATTACTATCATCATCACGGTTGAGAAAACGCTGCGAATTAGGGTTGAATGGGTTTATCAATCAACAGTTTAGTTGGATAAATCATCGAAAACAAACCTGGAGCAGTGGGTTCAGAAGATAAATTTTTCGAACGCAAAGTGCCGTTTCCCCCACTAAAGTACCTACAGCTTGCCGGGTCCGGGACGGTTTTCAATGGTTTCAGCCTAAAAAATAACATGGCTAATGATAATCCACTCGCTAATTTTCCCGAGTATGCCTGATTTTCCCTCATTAGCAATATCTTATGCTCAACCATAGCCTCCTCCCTCGTAGGACAAAAAGCTGCAAATTATTACACAATGGTTTATTATTTTTTATTTTTCTATATAGAGCACTCGTTTAAAACGCTGCAAATTATTACACAATGGCTTATTATTTTTCTATATAGATCACTCATCTACAAAATCACCAACCATCCAATATGAAGAGAAGAAGAAGAAAAAGAAGAAAAAAAAAAAAAAAAAATCAAAATCACCAACCATCGATTGCATTTCGGTCAGCTCTAATTTGAACGGAGATTAGGCCTCTTTTGCGATTCACACTCGTGTTTTGATTTATATATACATATTTCAATATAAACCCTTAAATTTTCGTAGGGAGCGAACGGTTAGTCCTACAGAGCTCCGCGTGGTCTCAAAAAATTCTAAAAAATTCTATAGAATTTTAAATTGAAGGAAAAACAATACCTTTATATTAAAATTTTTTGAGTTAGGGCGTTTTCAAAATTTTAAAATTGATTTTGGAACCCTTAGAAGTGACCTACATCAACCAAAAGCTTCGGGGCACAACTAGACCCCAAATGGAGCCTACATACCAAATTTCATCAAAATCGGTCAATGCTAAGTGGCAAAAGTGCCGCGTACGGCGGATGGACGGACAAATTTTTATTCGATTTTTGGATTCTACGTACCTTGAAACGTAAACCATCAAATTTTGAGGGGGTGTTAAAAAAATATTTTTCTTGGTCGATTCCAAAGTTTCATTATTGAAAATAATACCTAAACCAAAACTCAAATTGAGCGCGAGAATGAGATAAGAGAGTTTGCAGGAAGGCCGCTGTGAGCGCTTGTGTCGAGGACGAGCGGCTGGAGATCCAGACGCCCCACTCCAAAATGGTGGATACATTCGGACCTTGGTCCTTGTTTTTACTCTTGTTGTCAGACAGTCAGTTTTCCATCTATCCATCCATAACTATAACATAACTATAACACTAACTAACTACTAGTTAGTTTATTTTGTCGGTTCGGTCATGTCTGGGGTAAACAAATACAGTTGTTTCGGTGACTGTAATTCGGGTAGTCGACCTGGAAGACGTGCGTTGTCCTCCAAAATTACTTTTTTCCCGTTCCCGAAGATGTGTTTGTGATGAGAGCAACCATTTTTGTGTTGTCTCCAATCTTTCTGCTTGCATCCAAAACCGTGTTTCCTCTAGCGAGTTTGGTCGGAAGTGTGAAAAGTGGGTGTGAAATGCAGGTGGAATGATAGAAAGTTCGTCTCAATTGCCGACAGCAGTAAGTACAATCCTTCGTCCATTGTACCTAAAAATGTAATACTATGAATTCGTGGAGACGAGGACAACATAGGACAACCTAAACAAATAATATAATATATTATGTTCTCCCAACGTCTTCAAAACATACTCCTGTGCATGCAGTATTCTCACATTAAATGTGAGACTATCATAAATTTACTACAATAAATTTTATGATAGTAACTAGTATGTAATAAATCGACAGCCCCACTGCAAAACCCTGTATGTTCAATACCATAAAGTTTCCAGGAGACGAAAAAAACAGGTTCATATGAACCTGGCTTACAGGTTAGGTTACCTATTACATTTCACCACAGAAATGAAATGAGAAGCCATAGCCCGATTTCGGCGACACTACAATGTGCGCAAGAGCACAATGTGCACAATCTATCGGAAAGGCTCAAATCCTTATTTTTGAAAAAATTGGAACTTACAGGGTTTTGCAGTGGGACTGTCGAAATAACTACCAGTTTTACGATAATGTGAACATAACTATAATTATTATAATTGTTTATAATATTATTATTATAATAATTATTATAAGAATAGTATTATAATAATTATTATAATTATTATAATTATTAAGGATTATAATTATAATAATTATAATAGTATTATAATAATTATTATAATTATTATAATTATTATAATTATAATAGTATTCTAATAATTATTATAATTCTCTAATTCTTCTAATTATTATATTATATTATTATAATAATAATAGTATTATAATAATTATTATAATTATTATAATTATTATCAAGTTGTTTAAAACTAAAATACTCATTATAATTATAATTATAATGAGTATAATACTCATTATAATTATAATTATAATGAGTATTTTAGTTTTAAACAACTTGATAATTGACATTTAAAGAAGACATCAGAATGATAATAATAAGATTGATCATCCACGTCAGATGAATAACAGAATGCTGTTGAACTACTGTAGAGGAGCGCTAGTCTGGTAGGTAGCTGACGTAGTAGTAGCTCGTGTCAAGTATGTTGGTCAAAATACACAACAAAATACGTGTGGGTGCTGAGTTTGGGGTGACCAAAAAAGTATTTAATTTCTTGAAGTTTTTTTAATTTTATTTTTTAGCAAGGGGTTGATTGTATAATTTTAACAAATCGCGCTGTGCCACTTCCACTAGGCTGACTACTCTCCCATAAATAGCTAATTTTTCAATTTTCTTTACCATTGCTTTAAAGATGTCTTTGAATATTCGCTCATTAACTCATACATCATGAATGCATTTTCTTGAACACACTCTGGCACAGGTTCTAATAGCACCAAGGTTGATATTGGTAAGGCAGATTCCAAGGATTTTCAGGGAATGATCATTACGTGAACTTTCATGAATTGAATTAGTACCTACATGGTTATCTGACCGGTAGAAATTCCCGTGAAAAGGGAATGAGAACTAAGGAAAATTGCGGTTTAGTGTGCAATCTTTGGTAAAATTTACAGCGTTTGAGGTCGAGAACTTTATTTGATCCAACATCAGATCCAACCAGATTCTGGTGATAGGAGAAGCGCCCCTGTCACGCTATTTATGTTCAAATGAACAGTGAAGTATGCTCCTAGACATTTTCGCACTTTTTCCAGCTTTTAAACTATGAATTTCGATCATTCATACCCTGTTAGGACGATCTGATTCAGAATCCTAACGGAATTATGTACGATACCTAAATGACTGAGAAAGAATTATTTGGTATGAATAAGTTTACGCAAGCGCATCCGAGAGAAGAATGAAAATTATATTTTTGGTATCTAACGTACCTATTTAGATTCTTAACAACTCGTAACATAAACAATAGGTATCATAACTTGTAGTTAGTCCCTACATAGGTACCCAGTAACTCTTGAAAGCAGGTTGAATACTTATTTCACCAGGTTTTTTCAAATATATCATCCAATATGTCGAGTATATCGATAATATTTCTTCCAAAATGATGTTAGTAACTTTTCAATTCACCTAGCCATTTACTTCTTCAAGTTTTTCCAAGTGGATACTCCAATATGTCCATGAATGTCTTCCTACATGATTTTTATTTTGTTTTAAAACGATTAAATTCACCTACCTACTTCCACGTTTTTGACATTTTCATGTCTTTGCTTTGGCACATAAACTCAAAAATCGTCACGAAAACTAAGCAAGTCTTGCTCACGCGACCAATAACTAAAATAGACTCACTGTGTTGCGTAGAGAACAATCAACTGTTTTCTTATTTTGATGCTTGGGTACATGAACAACCTTACTTCACTACCTTGTTGTGTAGTGGTTGACATGAAAATGTCCCAATGTGTTGCAGACTCGTATGCAAGCATTTAAAATTGAGTTTATGATTTCGAATCGAGTGTGAAGCGTTTAGTTCTTTCTAATAGACTTGATTGTGAAGGTGTGAAGTTTAAAGTAGATCTTCCGATATATCGAATGGGGTAGTTGCATGGGTCGGAATTTCGTGTTTTTGACTTCAGATTCGAATTTAGCGCACTTAAAAACGTATCTGTACCTGTTTTCAGTTCGAAATTCCATTTAGTTTAGCCGTATTTCAATAAAGAAGTACCATCCTTTTTAGTGTTGGTGGGCCACACCTCTTACATCATCCCTAAACGAGAATCTCACGATAGAGTGCGTTGAGATCACTGCCATCGAGGACAATTCGAGTCAGAAACATTGAAATGTACTTGCAAAATGATGGTGATGATTAAAAAAACTTTGAAATATATTTTTCAGGTTTTTTATGTTTGAATTAATCGTTTAAATTGAAAATTTTGAAGCATAATTTTGGCTGTTTTGCCGATGCCCATCGGCGCGGGGTACTTCGATAGCAACCCCGTTATCAGTTTTTCGGGTGGCCCTTTCTCGTAGTGCGGTCCGAGTTGTTACAGTTGTTAGTTGTTATAGTTTACACCAGTATTTACCATAATTTATTAGTTGATTGGTTTGGAAAAGATAATGTTCACTGTAAAGTTTCAAGAAGCTTTTAATAAACGCTTGCATACGAGTCTGCAACACATGTCTTCACTTTTTCCCGCTACCTACCCAATCTGCTTTCGAATGTTGTTGATAGTTCTTTTAACTCAGGGGAATATCCCATTTTCTTACGTAAGTACGACGGTTTTGGCAGTATATCATTTATGCGTAAATGTAGGGCTTTCCAACGAATGGTGAACGATTTTTCTACGAACGCGAATGACGAAGATAAAGTTCGATAGGAACAACTTGGCTGTAAGTAGAAATCATCAGAAAAACAACCGTAACTTTTTTTTCGTTTATGTGCCAAAGTATTGACATAAAATGTCAATATGCCAAAAAGGAGAGCCATCGACTAGTTTCGAGGTAGCTTCCCTGGAAAATATTCCGTACATAAATATTGGCATGTTGTACGATTTTTACGTCAATAACAACAAGTTCGTCAGCGCCGAAATAAAAGGAGCCAATAATGTGAAGTAAGTTGACACTTTTATAGTAAAAGTTCAGTTGTAACTGTGATTTCTTGAGTGTAGTACTTCTTCATCCAAATGGTTGCTCATTTATTGGAAGTTTCATCGTAGTGTCATTATCCTGTACAACGTAGTACCAATGAGTGTTTGTAAATTGTTAAATAAAAGGATGTTGGTTATGTCCAACTTAGAAGAATCTAGCAAATATGCGAGGTTGTGGCTCGAGTAACACCAGAACACCGCATTTCTTCACAACCATATGAGGTTACAGTGGAGGGAATGCCAGTAGGAAACAAAATCTTTGATGCAACATGTTTCGATTGCGCAGCTAGCAAAATTCAGTATGAAAGCACCACAAAGTGTGAGTGATTCTCCAATTTTATTGCCACAAACGAACGTAAACAAACAGAGGGTTGCTATCAAAGGACCCCCCCCCCCCCCGGCACAGTACCCCTAACCTTGCGTCAGGGTAACAGTGGTGTGGGGTCTCTTGGCCCCCTTCACACCCGTGACGTGGCCCCCACCCTGCAGCGTCCAAGCCGTGTGTAGGTTTTCCCGCATGAATCCGAAATCCCGTTTTTCGAAAAAATCTCTAAATTTTTTGGAAGCGTTTCCGGGAGTTTTATTTGCAGATTCGTACTTCAATAGAGATTCTCTACACAGAAAAAATACAAAAAAATATCATGCAACTACCCCATTATCTATATATTTCGTCCCTATACCTGGTAAACCATGTAAGTAGGCATTTTTTCGAAAATAAGGTTTTGAGCTTTACGGGTAAATTAGGGTCTCTTGATCCATTTAGTGAAGCCTTTTTCCAATCTGAAGAATAGTTTTTTATCCAGAAAGCATTAAAAAAACGTGTAAGTCGGTTACCTACCTCTTTTTTCGCCGGAAAACCATGTAAGTCCTGTGTACGCCTTCATAAAAGTGAGCAGCTCACGCTGGTGGCAAGTTTCCATCAAAGATAGTCAGTTTTTTCTTTTTTTTCATGTAAAAGTTTACAAAATTCATAAAAGGAGTTCGGAGAAAGTGATCATAAATAAAAACCTTTTTATAAGGCTCAATTTCAGCAATAAATTCCACTCCTTGTGTTCTGCAGACACGTGATTTTCCTTACTGTGGCCAACCTTAAGATCACGACCTACCTCGTGTTTTTTTTACTTACCTACCTAAGATCACGAGTTTTTCCGCATTGTTTCTAAATTATTTTTACATTATTTAGGAGGATATTTTAGATGAATTGATTGATTTTGTTGGCTGTTTGACCTAGCTGTAATGCTGATGTTAGAAAGAACAACAAGAGATTAGTAGTGTGCTATTGGTCTGCTTATGTTTTACAGGAAACTCTGTAAAATTAATGATACAAGAGATAATAATTAAGGAAATCCAGCTCTGACCAATCTCTAACCCACCCTCAATCCACCCCTAGTCCATCTATAACCCATCCCCAGCTCATCCCTAACCCAGCCTTGACCTATCCCAACCCATACCCAACCCATCCCTAGTCCATCTCCAACCTATCCTTAACCCCTATCCCATCCCTAACCTAACTCATACCTAACCCATCCTCAATGAGGAATTTCACCATGTCGGAATTTCCTATTTTTGACCCCAAAATCGGATTCAGCACCTCTAAAAACCCCCTAAGGCAAACTTTCAGCCCGAACTTCCTCATTTACGAATGAACAAAACAGTGTAGAAAATACGAATGTTTTAAAAAACCGGGAAAATGACGTCATGCTGGAATAGTTCATTTATGGCCGCTTGAAGCGCTGAGATCGAGAAATCCATAGTCCCCAGATACAAAATTTCATGAAACAGTAAAGTTCGAAATCGAAAAACGGAAGAAAAAAATAGAAAAAGCGAGATGGGGAAAATTAGGTTTCCTCTGTTTTTGTTTGATAACTTTTCTCTTAGAAAACACGATTTCGTCGTCCCAATGGGCAACACTGGGAGGAGACGGCGATCCGAACAGCCCAATCAGCGAGCGTTCCCGCTGCACGTCTGTTTTCCCGGTTAGTTTTGAAATAAAAAATTTTGATTGTCTCCCAAAAATAACAGGAGACTTATTTTCCGAAATCAGCCTGATTTTCATCTATCCCACACCATTAACTATTCAGGAAAAATGCAAACAGAAATCGGTGAAATTCCTCATCCATCCCTAGACCATCTCCAACCTATTCCTAACACATCCCATTCCTAACCCATCCCTAGTCCATTTCTAACCCAACCCAGCCCTGACCTATCTCCAACCCCTAACCCATCCCAAGTTCATCCCCAACCGAGCCCTGACCTATCCCAACCCCTAACTTATCCCCAGCCCACCCCTAACCCGCCCCTAGCTTATCTCCAACCTATCCCTAACCCATCCTAAACCCATATCCAGTTCATCTCTAACCCATACCTAACTCATCCCTTGTTTTAATGAAACAAAAGTACCTGCCTACCTAGTTGCCTAACACTTCACATTAAATGCATACCTACCTAGTTATGGTTGTGATAGGTAAAGTGTTCCTATAAGTAATGGTTGTAATTTAAGAAATGGTAATTGAGGAATTGGTAGTATAATAATATTATTCAATATTATTGAATAATTATTATTCAATATACTACCAATTCCTCAATTACCATTTCTTAAATTACAACCATTACTTATAGGAACACTTTACCTATAACAACCATAACTAGGTAGGTATGCATTTAATGTGAAGTGTTAGGCAACTAGGTACTTTTGTTTCATTAAAACAAGGGATGAGTTATGGGTATGGGTTAGGCGGGCCCCACACGATCAAACATGCTTGACAAGCATGGTTTGACAAGCCGCGCTTGTCAAGCATGTTTGACGTTTGACGCCGCACCCACACGTTCAAACCAACTGTTTCAACCGCATCCACCAAGCAAACTGATTCACGCGATGGAGACTAGGGATGCAACATCGACGACATAATATCGATAATCGATTTAGATTACAATTTTTTAGAACAGCTTTTCTTAGTAAAAAATAATCAAAATCAGAGATTTTACCCCAATAAGGGGATCTTCAGAGATGAGAACGATAATTTGGTTAATAACGGAGTATAAATATGAGTATAAATATCGGAGTAGTCCATATCGATAAAAAAGTATCGATAATCGGAGGCAGAATATCGATATTATCGATAATCGTTTTGCATCCCTAATGGAGACTGTGATTCACAGACGCCAACTCGGTGATTCACGGAAACTAACTCTGTGATTCACAGTAAAATTACCCCCTACCACCTTTTTTTCTTGATGGTTTGAAGGTTTGATGGTTTGACGCTCACCCACACGATCAAACTTGGTTGTCAAACCTCATGTTTGACAGCAAATTTTCTGACAGTGACTGAAAACCGTCAAGCGTGCTGTCAAACCTTCAAACCTTCAAACATGACCCCCCACACGATCAAATCTGCTTGACAAGCGAGGTTGGCAAACCATGCTTGTCAAGCATGTTTGATCGTGTGGGGCCAGCTTTAGAGATGAACTGGATATGGGTTTAGGATGGGTTAGGGATAGGTTGGAGATAAGCTAGGGACGGGTTAGGGGTGGGCTGGATATAAGTATAAGTATAAGTTATATTTATTATAGTTATATTTATATAAGTATAAGTTATGTTTATTTATAATAAATTATTTATTGCTCAACTCTAGTAGGTAATATCTTAAACTGAAGACTATCGTTCTGACTCTAGGAGCCTTAAAGTTGGACTGCGTATTAGTCAACGCCTATGAATTTTCAGTTAAATACTTTCCTTTTGCATCGATTTGGGTATTTTGTGTAACCTTCAAACCTGGAGAAAAAAATTGAATAATATTCCTAATAATAAAAAAACCCAAGCTGGGTATATTTTCATAAAAATCAAATTGAAAACCATGTAAGTCGGGTGTCAAAGGCTGGGTAAAAGCTTGTAAGTCCATTTTTTCGTTCGCTGAAGTAAATTTTGATGAAATTAGTCTCAGGCTCTTTGAAATACTACTGTTACCACCAATTTTATGAAATGGAACGAAAAAACTTGTTGTATATGGAATGAAAACTTAATGATTCAGTTTTTAGTGTCCCCTGTAAAATTTGATAAACTCGACTTACATGGTTTACCAGGTATAGGGACGATTTTCTCAGATATATCGAAGGTATCGATATCTCATTGACGATATTATTTGATCGATGTATCGATATATTTCATTCGATATGCCATCCCTAGCTCCTAGTCCCGACATTTTCATAAAAAACTTGTTTTAATTTAAATAAAAAACTTGGAGTAGGAAAATTAAGGTGATCGTGAACGACCAGGTATGTGAGGCGAGAATGTATGACGAGCGGGTTTGACAGGCAAGTTGGTCTGAAGATTGATAACGCGTGATATCATTGATGAGTGGCGACGATGCCCACAAAAATTTTGCTGTCCATTAAATTCAAAATTGCATTTTAATTTTGGTTACTCGGGTGACACTTAGGGATGTTTGGTTCCTGAGATGTTTCCGGTCACACTTGTGATAGCATGGTCCAATTAGGGTTAAACTTTGAGCGCCGGTTCTTGAAAGAAATACTGTACTGGGGATAAGAGAATGACGTCATGAATTATCTGGATAGGTTGAGGTGGTGTTTCTCATTATGTGATCATGAGGTTGTGTTGTTTTTTTACTATAATTTATTTCCCTCAGTCAGCTAATGAAAAGAATCGGACCGATTCTCGAATTTTTGAATCGATTCTCTTCAATAAAAAAAATAATCAAAAAATATTGATAATTTTTTAGGACGTCCCACAGTAAGACTTGGGCGTCCTTATGCGATCGATCTGGGGTGAAGGAGGACAACACTCAACAGAAAAAAATAACCACACAGTAATCCGTTTTAGACCATTCTGAATCCTAATCCGCGAAAATTACCATAGGTGAATGTCTGTGTGTGTGTGTGTGTGACAAAATCTTGTGACGTCTGCACAGGCCTTAGTTTTCAACCTATTTTCGTGTTTTAAGGCAGGAGTTGGGCACAGGAGGAGCTGGAGGCGAGTATAGTCGGAGGAATCAAAGGCGAGAGGAGTTGGAGGGCGTGGGAGGCGAGGATAGTCGGAGGAATCAAAGGCAGGAGGAGTTGGGACGGGAGGAGTCGGATGCGAGAGGAGTGGGAGGCGAGGATAGTCAAAGGAATCGGAGTTTGGAGGAGTTGGGGGCTGGTGGGGTTGGAGGCGAGAGGAGTTGGAGGGCGTGGGAGGCGAGCATATTCGGAGGAATCAAAGGCAGGAGGAGTTGGAGGCGGGAGGAGTTGGAGGCGAGAAGAGTTGGAGGCGAGGATAGTCAAAGGAATCGGAGTTTGGAGGAGTTGGGGGCTGGTGGGGTTGGAGGCGAGAGGAGTTGGAGGGCGTGGGAGGCGAGAGGAGTTGGAGGACGTGGGAGGCGAGAGGAGTTGGAGGACGTGGGAGGCGAGGATAGTCGGAGGAATCAAAGGCAGGAGGAGTTGGAGGCGGGAGGAGTTGGGGGCGGAAGGAGTTGGAGGCGAGAGGAGTCGGAGGGAGTGGGAGGCGAGGATAGTCAAAGGAATCGGAGTTTGGAGGAGTTGGGGGCTGGTGGGGTTGGAGGCGAGAGGAGTTGGAGGGCGTGGGAGGCGAGGATAGTCGGAGGAATCAAAGGCAGGAGGAGTTGGGGGCGGAAGGAGTCGGACACGAGAGGATTCGGAGGGAGTGGAAGGCGAGGATAGTCAAAGGAATCGGAGTTTGGGGGAGTTGGGGGCTGGTGGGGTTGGAGGCGAGAGGAGTTGGAGGGCGTGGGAGGCGAGGATAGTCGGAGGAATCGTTTTTGCCTGCTTTTAGTAGGATTTTCAGCTAGTACTAAATAGTTTTATCGCTTACCAACTGGTTTACATTGATCCAATGGGACGTCCACTGGATTACTTCCATGCATTAGGTACTTAATAACATGTTTTTCAAAAGAATCGATACTTTTTGCTATCCCTAGTGTCTGTCGGTCGGTCTGCGCTGAAATCCTTGAAAAAGACAAATGAAAGAAAGGAGCTCAAAATTTCGAGCACCTCAGAAGGCAGAGTTGGGAGGTGCCGCCCTCCCGGGGGGGACCCCTCTCTTCCCGCGGGAATCGGTAAAAGGCGTAGGCGCGTCAGGCCCGGGAATCCCGAGGAATTCGCGGGAACACGGGATGATGAGGGAGGGGGGGGGGTGGTGAAGGGGAGGCGTCAACCCGTATGACGGCCAGGGGGCGGGGAAGGGATGAATGGGGGCTGGAAGGGCCTGCGGAGGTGCGTGGTAGGTCCGGGGCGCCTGGAGGGGGCGGGCGGCGCGGGGGCCCCCAGGCTCCCCAGTGCTTCTCTAAACCCGGCCCAATGAACATCTGATCTCATGGATTTACCCCTCCGCACACCACATGGTAAGCACCCCCCCCCCCCCCCAGCATCAACAGTGCCATTTTCAATTTTACGTAAAATTATAAAAATTAATAACATTTATTTGTCCATAAATCACAATGAAAACACAAAATGGATATACACAATGGAATATTGGAAGAAAATACGTGCGAAAAACATCACATAACAAACACAGTGTTATCCAGAGTTGGAAAAAAACACATTTTTTTGTTTTTTAAAATTAAATACAAAATAAACAAGTGGTCGTTTAAAAAAAACCTGTTTTTAAAAACAAGCTTTTATTATTTGTTAATCATCAGCCTTATTTCATAATAATATTGTGTTTTCATGCATGCAAAATTTCAGAAACCGGGAAGTGGATCAAATTTAACTTGCAAGAATTGATAGAAGACCGACAGACAGACAACGGGACAGTTGAAACTAAATGAAAGCTTGAGAAAAAATCTTTGCTTGGTTTAAACGGTCTTTTCCTCTGTGAGGCAAAGGGTTTTTTTCAGGCTAAAACCTTTTTTCAGTGTTTAAAACCAGTTTTGATCGTTTAACCCCCCCGTCAACATTACCATTTTCAATATTTAGTAAAATCATAAAAATTAATAACATTTATTTGTCCATAAGTCACAATGAAAACACAAAATGTATTTTGAAAGAAAATACGTGCGAAAAACATCACATAACACAGTGTTATCCAGAGTTGAAAAAAACAACATTTTATTTTGTTTTTAAAAATTAAATACAAAATAAACAAGTGGTCGTTTAAAAAAAACCTGTTTTTAAAAACAAGCTTTTTTTTTTTTTTTTTTTTTTTTCCTTCAATTGGCATCAGCGTTTGGCCATAGCCATGAAGTTCGTTTATTTATAAATTGTAAAACGAAATAAAATTAAGAAAAAATAATATTAATAACAAGCTTTTATTATTTGTTAAAAATCAGTTCTATTTCATAATAAAATTGTATTTTCATGCATGCAAAATTTCAGAAACCGGGAAGTGGATCAAATTTAACCTGCAAGAATTGATAAAAGACCGACAGACAGACAACGGGACAGTTGAAACCTAAAAAAAGCTTGAGAAAAAATCTTTGCTTGGTTTAAAAGGTCTTTTCCTCTGTGAGACAAAGGTTTTTTTTTCAGGCTACAGTGTTTAAAACCAGTTTTGAAAAATCTGTTCACGCAGCTCGTGTGTACAAATACGAAAAATTCCCACAAAACAGTGCTTCAGGGCCTAACAGAGCTGAGAAATAAAGAGTCCAAATCTATTAATTTTTTTTACTGAATATTTCCATTACAATAGCATTCATACTTAAGGCTTGCATAGGTAATTTACTGAAAATAAAAATTAACTTTGAAAAACTCCGATCACCAAAATGTAGATAGGTAGGCTACACTACAAAAGTAAAGAAAGAAACACACAAAAAAACATGTACCTATCAACCTATCTAACATACCTTTGTACCTATCATGTTTTATGTGGCTTATTTCGCATGGTGTCATCGTCATTTTCCTTAACCCTAATTGGACCATGGTATCGCTAGTGTCACCAAAAACATCTCAGGAACTCCACTGCTGTCCCGAGGTGACAAAAGAAGAACCAAAATTGAATTGCAATTTTAAATTTAATGGGCACCAGAATTTTTTGTGGACCATTGGAAGCCTCAAAGTAGAATTATGACAAAAGTTTCCTAAGAAATTTATGACAACATTTTTGTCATTGAAACATCATTTTTGATTTCTAAAAACTTACAAATAATGCTTGATATAATTCAGCTCTGTCCATCAATTTTTAAATTGCAATATTAAATTTAATGGACAGCTGAATTTTTTTGGACCATTGGAAGTCTCAAAATAGAGTTAAGACTAAAATGTCCCTAAAAAATTGATGAAAAGTTTTCAAAATTTTTGTAATAACATTACAACTTTTCGATTCCTAAAAATGTACAAAAAAATTGTTCAAAAAATTCTGCTCTGTCCATGAATTTTTAAATTGCAATTTAAATATAGTTAACCTGGTGACACCTTGAGACAGCTATAGAATTCTCAAGATGTTTTCGGTGACACTAGTGACACCATGGTCCAATTAGGGTTAAGGTTCAGTTTGAAACAACTCATGAAAGAAATTTTTAAGGCAGTAAACGCTGTTTTATACGCAATTTAAGACACATCCTTTATATCAACCCGTTTTTCAAAAATGATTATAAAACAGTGATAAAAAATATTTGTTTGAAACAGTACCAACCTAGAGATGGGCGTAATCATAATCGTAATTACGATTACGATTATAATAATACGAAAAGTGTATGACTACACTCGTATTTTCTGGGTCATTAACCCATTTACGGCCACTGATGCATTTTTGCATCGTCAATAATTTTTTTAATTATTGAAATAGTGGAAAATCTTTGTAGAAGAATTTTTTCTCGTTCGTGCAGTTCCTAAACTTTTCAAAAACAATTTTCTTCGACATTCGGGAGCTCAATGAGATTTGGGAAATTTTTTTGAAAGAGGACCATGAGTCGAAACAGATTCCGGTCCTTAAATAAATTTTTACATTTTACCAAGATTTTTTAAAGATTTTTATCAATGAAATGGATAAATCGTATCGATTTGGAAAACTGAGACGTCTCAAATCCTATAAAATGTCAAATTAATATAATTTGGAGCATTTTTGCTCTCGATTGGTGAGCAAATGATGCCTTACTTCGGCCGGAATTCTGTAAAATAATTCATCCTCCTTCTCCCATTACTTATTTATTAGTTATTTCTACCCTCGGCTTGAAATGGGTTAAAGGAACGCAGGATGTCAAAACTGTATTACGTTACCGTAATAAATTGACGTCCTGCGTGCCTTTAATGACCCAGAAAATACAACCGTAATCATACACTTTTCGTATTATTATAATCGTAATCGTAATTACGATTATGATTACGCCCATCTTTGTGCCAACCCCGGTTTTATCTCAGTAAGGTACCGAAAACCGGGTCCCTGTAAATATTCACTAAGGTACAATTAGCGAATTTTCAAGGAAAATGAAGCAATGCTCTCAAAAATTTTAAATGGACTTTTTCGAAAAAAATGTTCACTTAAAATCCGCTTTGGAATATTCTGAAACGATCCCTGAAAACTGAAAAAAAACCCTCAACTTAGAAAAAAAAAAAAACTCAGTAACTCATGCTGCAAATGGACTATTACAAGAACTAAAGAAATTACTTTGAGTAAAATAGTATTGAGCAGAAGAGAGGTAAATAAGAGTATTTGTTTTTATCGAAAACCGTTCAAGTCTGCTTATCGAATCGAAGGGGACGTCCCCTGCAATTGATGCATTAGTAAACAAATCTTCTCTGTCACTGTTTGCCCGATTTCGATCAGGAGCATTCTGTCTATTTTTAAATTTTCAAGAGCCAACAGCTGCATGTTTTGAAAATTTATAAACTTGATGAATTTGAATGTTTTTAATTTTTAATTGTCTTTAGCTGTTGCATAATTAATTTAAAATTTGAATTAATTACATGTAGTTATTTAATACATTAGTATTTTTGGTTTAATATTTTCATAATGAAACTTTGGAACCGAGCAAGAAAAAATTTAATCCCCCTCAAAATTTTTTTGTTTAGGTACGTTTTAAGGTACGTAAAATCCAAAAACGCTGCAAATTATTACAAAACGGTTTATTATTTTTCTATATAGATCACTCGTCTGCAAAGAACACGGCTTTGTCATTCTACCAACCGTATATCCTACCTACCTACCAAGTACCTGCTTCACAATCAAGTTTATTTGAAACAAATTACAGCTTAACATTCATTTCGAAAAAATAGGGAGTTGTGGGTGCTTTCATGAGGAAATTTGAATACAGGTTGCTAAGGACGCAAAACTGAGTACAACTCGAAGAAACGAACAACGATCGCATTTTGGTCAGCTAAAATTTCAACGGAGATTAGGCCTTTTTTGCGATTCACGCTCGTGTTTCTGATTTATCGTAAGTCCAACCCTTAAATTCTCACGAAGAACAAACGGTCGGTCCTATGAAGCTCTGGGTGGTCTCGTTCGATTATAAAAATTTAATACTATCTTAAATTGATGGAAAAAACAATACCTTTATATAAAATTTTTTTGAACTTGGGCGTTTTTCAACATTTAAACCCTAATTTTTCAACCCTTAGAAGTGACTGACAGCAACCAAAAGCTTCGGGGCACAACTAGACCCCAAATAGAGCCCTTATACCAAAAATTCATCAAAATTGGTCCATGGAAAAGGGAACAAGAAAAAAAACAACATAAGAAAAGTGCCGCGTACGGCCGGCCAAATTTTTATTCGATTTTTGGATTCTACGTACCTTGAAACGTAAACCAACAACTGAGGATTTTCACAGAATTCTGTTTGCATTTTACCTGAATAGTTAATGGTGTGGGATAGAAAAATCGGGTTGGTTCCGGAAAATAAGTTCCCTGTTATTTTTGGGAGATTTTATGATGAGAATTTATGATTTCAAAAAATAACCGGGAAAATGGACCTCTTCTTTTCCTTTGAATCAGATGAGATAAGCTTAGTTACCTATTTTGGTAAAGCTTGAGATTATGCGATGCAGCTGATTCAAGGGAAAAATGCTTCACTATCCCTAGCGGAGGATAGATAAACTAATGCTGTAGCTGTGATTTAGACATTTGTTCTGGGGACTATAGATTTCAAGATCTCAGCGCTTCAAGCGGCCGTAAATGAACTATTCCAGGATGACGTCATCCTCCCGGTTTTTTTTAAACGTTCATATTTTCTACACTGTTTCGTTTATTCGTAATTAGGAAGTACGGGCTGAAAGTTTGTCGTAGGGGGTTTTTCAAGGTGCTGAATCCGATTTTGGGGTCAAAAATAGGAAATTCCAACATGGTGAAATTCCTCATTTTGAGGGGGGGGGGGGGGTTAATTTTTTTTCCCTTGGTCAATTCCAAAGGTTCATTATTGAAAATAATAAACCAAAATCGAATAAAAACGCTGCAAATTATTACACAAAGGTTTGTTATTGTTCTCTATCGATCACTCGTCGGCATTGTCATTTTCTACCACCCGTAGATACTACCTAGTATTTTCTACTTTCCTGAGTATTTACCTCTGAGCTTATCGAACTATGGTAAGGAGTCACTGTTATCGCATTGAATTCAGAGATGGCCGTAATCATAGTCGTAATTACGATTACAGTTATAATCCTATGAAAATTATTGTATGTTTACAGTCGAACAACCACACGAAAATCATATGATTTTCTTATGATTACAGTCGTATTTTCTGGGTCATTAAGGGGGTTCGGTAGTCATAGGGTAAAAACAACCTTTTTCGTGACCCATTATCTAGACAACGGTAAGTTCGATCTGCATGATTTTTTTTTTTTCATGTTGTTCAGCTACTCAAGGACAACAAATAAGCATATTGCTTTCCAAAAATATCTTTAAACTTTTTTTGTACAGCTATTTTAGATAACCCTTTTTTTGAGTCAAACAAAAAAAATTTTTCTCGGCTTCCAAGTATTTTGTTTACAAAAAGTAGAAGTAGTAGAACTATTATTCTTTCATAACACAAAAAAGAATCATCTCGATATCATGCGTAGTTCCAGAGATAATGGGTCAATCGCATTGAAAAACATAGTTTGGAGAAAAACGCAATAAACTGAAAATGTACGTACTACGACGATTACGTCACGATGCGTGCCAACTTGTTTCTCTTTTCCATGAACCTTTATGAAACCTCGTCACCGAACTTTTTAATTTTTTTTATCGCTACATGAATAATGTGCTTCACAGCAACTTCCATAAGCATAGAAAAGTGGAAAAAATGGCTTGTGCAAATGTTGAACAAGCAATAGCAGAGTAACTCCGCTGGTACCGAAAAGCGGTTCGGAGATACTCAACTTCAGGCAACGATTGCAGGACATTTCCTGACTCAAACATGAGAGTTTTGTATACCAAAATGTCGGGGATAATGTGTAGAATAATATTTTTAAAAAATCTGAAAAATGAAATTTTTGAAAATTTTCGACTACCGAATAAAAATAAATACATTAAATACACGCAGGACGTCAATTTATTACGGTAATAGACGAAGGACAGTTTTGACGCCCTGCGTTCCTTTAATGACCCAGAAAATACGACTGTAATCATACTATAATTTCCATATGATTATAATCGTAACTACGCCCATCTCTGAATTCAGTGCGGTAACAGTGACTCCTTGGTCGATAAGCTCAGAGGTAAATACTCAGGAAAGTACAAAATACTATTTTATAAATAATATATATTTATTATATAACCTAGAAACACGGTAGTGGATAAAATGTGGCCTCGGGCGGGGAAAGAACCAGAAAAACTTCAACCTACGATTGAAACTAACTGCGTCATCAGACGTGATGACTCGGATCTGGCGAAGGGACTTCCTCGTTTGTGAGGATCATTACCACCCGTTTTTCTCCTCCTGATAAATATTCGCTCAACGACTTTTCTTCTGCGGAGGACATCATCTCTAACTCTCCTCTCCTTCCACGCCAAACGAGCTCGATCGAGTGAATCGTGACGTCTGCGGATCCAACGTCGCTCAGAGCAAAACAGCTCCAGTCAGCACGTGGAAGTGTTCAAATACCCATTTCAACCGATAAATTAGTGATTCACTTCGATTCACATTTGAACAAACTTCCACATTTGAGGCTATGACCTTTTCAAAGAGTGGATCATGTAATTGAAGAAAATTTTGCTCTAACATCTTGAAATTCGACAAAGTTATTTTGACTCAAGTTTTTGACTTTTTTTTCAAATTCTTTATTGCACCAGGTTCACCTTACGGGCACTGATATACAGTAGAGAAAAATACATCACGGAGACTGAACGAATAACGAAAAAGTTGACTCTCGAAATTACACGAAGAAATTCCTCCCTTAGAGGGAAAAACAATAGATCATGGATAATATCCATGACAATAATATAATGGACATAGTATAATGGAGATATTATGTCCATTATTGTAGGTGTAATTTGAGAATTAAAATGAAATAAAATACACACGAGATATTTATTGACTTTTTAGAATCGAATGAGACCACCCAGAGCTCAGTAGGACAAACCGTTCGCTCCATACGATAACTTAAGGGTTGGACGTACGATAAATCAGAAACACGAGTGTGAATCGCAAAAGAGGCCTAATCTCCGTTCAAATTATAGCTGACCGAAATACGATCGATGTTTTTCTTCATGTTGGATGGTAGCAGTGGCGTCTCCTCCATGCAAACATAGCAAACACTGTTTGCCTTACTACAAATATGCAAAATAAATTTTTGAGATTCTCCTGTATTTCCATTTTGCTTCCGAGTCTACCAAGGTAGCGGAAGCTTTGTTTTCACTTTTCAAGGACGAAAAAAAAAAGTTCTCCAAAATCAAAATTTTCACTCGCGTTTTGCGTTTTAGACCTTTCTGAACAATTTTGGTTCAGTGTCTGTGTGTCTGTCTGTCTGTCATGAATTCCTTGTAACGCGCATAACTACACGAAGTTATTGTCCGATTTCGATGAAATTGTCAGGGATTGTGCGGGTTTGTGTGTAGACGGTCCCCTATGAAAATCATCATCCCCGGACTGATAGAAGCGACTGCGCATGCGCAAACGTGAATTCCTTATAACGGCCATATCATCTACATTTTCCATCCGATTTCAATGAAATTTTCAGGGATTGTGCGGGTTGGTGTGTAGACAATCTCCTATGAAAATCATCACCTTCGGACTGATAGTAGCCGCAGCGCATGCGCAAACGTAAATTTCCTTGTAACGGCCATAACTTCCACTTTTTATATCCGATTTCAATGAAATTTTCAGGGATTATACGGATTAGGTTGTCGGTGGTCCTTAATGAAGATCATCACCTTCGAACTGATAGTAGCCACTGCGCATGCGCAAACGTGAACTTCCTTGTAACGTCCATAATTTCTACATTTTCTATCCGATTTCAATGAAATTTTCAGGGATGTTACAGATTAGTATTTAGATGGTCCCCTATGAAAATCGTCATCCCCGGACTGATAGAAGCGACTGCGCATGCGCAAACGTGAATTCCTTGTAACGGCCATCACTTCTACATTTTCCATCCGATTTCAATGAAATTTTCAGGGATGTTACAGATTAACTTGTTTTGATGTTTTGAGATTAACTAATATGCATCGGATCATCTATACAATCGGGTTATGGATACGAGGAAGCTATGTGCCACACCCACTTGGCAGACGTTTTTGTTAGTAATATTTAGCTGATTTTGGAAAACTTTTATAATGTTTAGGGACTATTTCATTATTATCAAGGAATTTAGATTAAATAAGAGAATGGAATAAGAAAGTACGTTTTTTGCCTCGGATACTAGCCCGCAACACACCAGAGACTTGGAGAGGTCAGTAATGTAGAATCTACATCATCTGATGATTGCGGATGATAAGCGAACTAGCGCGGGGGCTGGTCCTCCTTGCAATCGCTGGATGCAAGGCAAGCAGTTCAAAAAAATGAATTTTTCGGGACTGTTTAGAGTGAGAGGCGATGATCGGCGGGTTGGCGGGGGGTCAGCGCGGGGTCCAGTATTACCATACCCCCACTACCACACTATCTTCTTTATGTGCGTTATCCGGCTAACCGGACGTTGGCAATCACTGCGGCGAGAGCGTCCCGGTCCTCTGCAGTTCTGGAAAGCTCCTCCGCACGCTGAATACCCGTCCACTTCCTCAAGTTATTCAGCCAGGAGAGCCGTCTTCTTCCAGCACCCCGCCGACCCTCGATCTTCCCTTCCATAATCAACTGAAGTAGCCGATACTTTTCTCCTCTCAATATGTGTCCCAAGTATGCAATTTTACGGCATTTCACCGTAACCAGGAGCTTCCTCTGAACTTGAGCCCGCTGGAGAACTTCCTCGTTTGAAATGTGGGCTGTCCAAGGGATCCTAAACATCCTGCGCAATAGCCACATCTCAAAGGCTCCTATTCTGCTCAGGGTGGCAGCCTTTAGGGTCCAAGCCTCCGCTCCGTACAACAAGACAGACCATACATAACATTTTATCATTCTCCATCGGAGAGAGAAGTTGAGGTTCTTATCACAGAAAAGATTTCTCATTTTCAAGAATATGGAACGAGCCTTCTCAATTCAACATTTGACCTCCATGTCCGGATCCATAGATTCATTGATGAGGCAGCCCAAGTACTTGAATCTCCTTACTCGTTCAACTCGGCGGCCATTGAGTGTCAACACAGCATCATCATGAGAGGAACGACTGAAAACCATCCATTTGGTCTTCATAATATTGATTGTCAGACCCGCCCGTTGGCCAGCACTCGAGAGTCTATTCAAGAGAAGCTGAAGATCCTCTAGGCTCTCAGCCAACAGCACGGTATCATCAGCATATTTGATGGAGGTGATTCGCTCCCCGTTCACTCTGACCCCAACATCAAGATCTTCAACCGCTTCCTTAAATATACGATCTGCGTAAAGGTTGAAAAGAAGAGGTGAAAGCAGACATCCTTGCCTAACCCCTCTCTGGATGCTGAGCTCAGGCGTCACAATCAGCTGTTGCAAACAGTCGGAAAACTGTTTCGTGACCTTGAATACTTGGAAGATGAGCCATGAATACTAATTAGCCCACGCATGAAGACATAACATATCCATCCACCCACATTATCTCAAAGAAGGAAAGCAGTTCGTTTTTTCGCCGCCGCAAATATCAGCTGTATGACGTTGACTGGTGTCCCGTTCCCGATTTTACTGTATTTCACTGTACCTAATCGTTTTTAGGACGTCCCACAGTAAGACTTGGGCGTCCTTATGCGATCGATCTGGGGTGAAGTTGGACAACACTCAACAGAAAAAAAAAATAACCACACAGTAATCCGTTTTAGACCATTCTGAATCCAAATCCGCGAAAAAAACCATAGGTGTATGTCTGTGTGTGTGTGTGTGTGTATGTGTGTGTGTGTGTGACAAAATCTTGTGTCGTCTGCACAGCCCTTAGTTCTCAACCGATTTGCCTGGTTCTTTTTTGTTCGACGCGGAAAACTATCTAGTTGTGCACTACGTCGCCGGAATTTCGAATTTTGCCTTTAAGGGGGGGAAAGGGGGGTTAATGCTCAAAAAACGTGCGTTTTTGGGCATATTCTTGTGTCGTCTGCCCAGGCCTTAGTTCTCAACCGATTTTCGTGGCTCTTTTCTTCTTCGACGCGAAAAACTATCTAGTTAAGCACTACGGCGCCGGAATTTTGAATTTTGCTTTTTGAGGGGGGAAAGGGGGGGTTAATGCTTAAAAAACGTGCGTTTGCGGGGGTAATCTTGTAAAATCTGCCCAGGTCTCACTTTCCAATCGATTTGCGTGTTTCTTTTTTTGTTTGACTCAAATAACTTCCGAGTAGTACATGATTTTACCAGAGTACCAAAATTTGCAAGGGGAGGGGATGGGTGGAGGTATAATATTCACAAAATATCCGATTTTTCAATATTTCGGTTCCTTTACTGCTTACTAACTGTACCCAACCTTTGAAATTGAGGAAAAATTCTCATTATACCTCTGGATTTTCATGAATTATTCTCTGTGCCACCATGGAACTAATAGTGGTGCCACCGTGGTGCCAGGGCACCATAAACCGCATATTTCGTGTTTTTTTTTTTTTTTGTGTTTCACCTTGAATATACGGACGTTAACCTCGACAGACTGCGTATTAAAACTAACAGATGAAACTTCAATGTTAGGACGTATTTCCGCTTTGGTGCCAGACTGGCACCATTGGTGAGTGGAGGGGGGGGGGAGGTGAACTCGAATTCGCATGTTGGGTATCGTAGATCATGGATTTTAAAATGCTCTTCAGATTCGAGGCTCCCACGCCGCTAGAAATGTTATGGTGGATAAGGGTGAGGTGGGGGGGGGGGGGGGTCACTATTTCTTGTGTAAAGTAATAAATAAATTACATCGAGTGAAACAGTTTTATCGCTTACCAACTGGTTTTGTTTCACCTTGAATACAAATGTGAACTTCGACGAAACTGCCTACTAAAACTATCAGTTGAAAGTTCAATGTTATGACGTATTTCCGCTTTGGTGCCAGCCCGGCACCATTGGTGTGGCGGGGGGGGGGGTGAACTCGAATTCGCATGTTGGGTATCGTAGATCATGGATTTCAAAATGCTCTTCAGATTCGAGGCTCCCACGCCGCTAGAAATGTTTTAGTGGATAATGGTGAGGGGGAGGGGGGTCACTATTTCTTATCTAAAATTATAAATAAATTACATCGAGTGAAACAGTTTTATCGCTTACCAGCTGGTTAAACTCATCTAATGCTTATCCAATGGGACGTCCCCTGGAATGCATGCATTACTAAACAATATGTTCTTGTTGATAGACACCAGAAAATAATTGCAAAACATTGTAGAATGAAGGTTTCACATCTTATTAGGTCTAAATTCAGAGTCTCCCTTTTTGGTTAATTATTTTCAAGAAAAAAGTTTGACCACCCTCAAATTTGATGGTTTACGTTTGTGGTAGGTAAGTACGTGTAGATTTTGAAAATCGAATATAAAAAAAAAATCCGTCCGTCCGCGGATCTTTCCTTAATTATCATGGACCGATTAAATTTATCATCTTCCTAGTGGTTATACAAAAAATTTTGTAAGGTCGTAATGGGTGAAAAATCAACTCGTAAAGTCATTTTTGTGAAATTGTCAAAATGTCCTACTTTTGGTTTATTATTTTCAATAATGAACCTTTGGAATCGACCAAGAAAAAAAATTTTTAACACCCCCTCAAAATTTGATGGTTTACGTTTCAAGGTACGTAGAATCCAAAAATCGAATAAAAATTTGGCCGTCCGTCCGCCGTACGCCGTACGCCGTCCGCCGTACGCGGCACTTTTGCCACTTAGCATTGACCGATTTTGATGAAATTTGGTATGTAGGCTCCATTTGGGGTCTAGTTGTGCCCCGAAGCTTTTGGTTGATGTAGGTCACTTCTAAGGGTTCCAAAATCAATTTTGAAATTTTGAAAACGCCCTAACTCAAAAAATTTTGATATAAAGGTATTGTTTTTCTTTCAATTTAAGATTCTATAGAATTTTTAGAATTTTTTGAGACCACGCGGAGCTCTGTAGGACTAACCGTTCGCTCCCTACGAAAATTTAAGGGTTTATATTGAAATATATATATATATATATATATATATAAATCAAAACACGAGTGTGAATCGCAAAAGAGGCCTAATCTCCGTTCAAATTAGAGCTGAGCGAAATGCGATCGATGGTTGGTGATTTTTATTATTATTATTTTTTTTGGATTTTTTTTGGATTTTTTTTGATTTTTTTTTGATTTTTTTTTTCTTTTTCTCTTCATATTGGATGGTTGGTGATTTTGAGGACGAGTGATCTATATAGAAAAATAATAAACCATTGTGTAATAATTTGCAGCCTTTTCTTTTGGTTGTTAAGGTTCTATTTCCACATTATTTTTCACGTACCTCTACATCAAAAACTGCGCAAAGATCTCAGCTTTCTAATAGTATAGTTAGTTTTAATTTTACTCCGCTAATTAGGGGTGAAAAATACGTTTGAATGCTAAAAAACGTGGTTGCGCTCATGGAAATCAAGGTTTTCTGGTTCGTTGGGCCTCGGGCAGGTTCGACGAATTAGGGGTGGAATTCCACGTCATTTCCAACGCTATTAGACTGATTCCATCACCGCTGGTATGTGAAAGCTCAGTATTGAGTTTTGGTAGGTCTGAATCTTTTTTTTTTTTTTTTTTTTTTTTAATTTACTTGGTATTTATGCACAAATTGAATGTTCAAATCTCGCAACTCCCCTTGCACATTATTCTACAGGATTAAATTATGAAATAATTGTGATTCAAATCGTGTGTTTCATATCGTGTTTGTGTTGTTGTTTTTCTTGATTAGCTTCAAGGAAAGTGTTGTATTCGAAACTTACGTTTGTTCAAGAGAAAGGTCCTAAGATGTTTACAGTGAGGTCTGATAAAGAAGTTGAAGGAAGCAGAAAAAGGCATGCGGTCTCACCTTCATGCTCTGATGAACAAGCCTTTATTTAATTTATTTACACCGATCAGTCGCAATGGCCCCATTCACCAATGTCGAATACAGGGACATGCTTTTCGTATACGGTTTCTGTAACGGTAACGCTTTAGCTGCACAGCGTTACTTTCTCTAAAATATCATTATTCATCTTTATTTTTTATTCCACATCTACACGCTATTCTTTATGAGATATATCTTTTTTCATACAATCGAGAAAGTTGCGAGAATTGAACATTCAATTCATGCATAAATACCAAGTAAATTAAAAAAAAAAAAAGATTCAGACCTACCAAAACTCAATACTGAGCTTTCACATACCAGCGGTGATGGAATCAGTCTAATAGCGTTGGAAATGACGTGGAATTCCACCCCTAATTCGTCGAACCTGCCCGAGGCCCAACGAACCAGAAAACCTTGATTTCCATGAGCGCAACTACGTTTTTTAGCATTCAAACGTATTTTTCACCCATAATTAGCTGATTAAAATTAAAACTAATTATACCATTAGAAAGCTGAGATCTTTGCGCTGTTTTTGATGTAGAGGTACGTGAAAAATAATGTGGAAATAAAACCTTAACAACCAAAAGAAAAAGTTGGACATTTTGACAATTTCACAAAAATGACTTTACGAGTTGATTTTTCACCCATCACGACGTTAAAATTTTTTTTGTATAACCACTAGGAAGATGATAAATTTAACGCCCTATCCAAACGTGTAATTAGATTTTGAATTGCTCGTAAATTAAGCTAGTTACGGTGATTTTTATGGCTTAAGGTCGAAAACACGAAAAAAATCTTGAAATTAAAATAACTCGGAGATTAAGCGTCTAACGAAAAATTGCTAGGAGACACTTTCTCACTAAAATTAGTTGTAGAATCGACTCCCGAAGTTTTTCGGTCCTTAACATGGGACACCCTGTATACCTAGGTACCTATTTTGGGACAAAGAAATGACTAGAGTGGAATTATACTGAACATTTTGCCCTTCAAACGGGATGCCTAAGGGCTTCGCGAAGGTTAATGAAGATTGACTCGATGACAGCTGTTCGCTTCATAACTGACGCTTCCCTCAACACCGCGAAAGAGAAACTTCATTCGAACATTGACCAGACGTCGGTCTATTTCGAGTGAACATCTCCGTAAAACTGAACCCTCCCCTCCACAACACTATCGAATTTTATCTGCCAGAAGATCGTCAGGAGTCGAGCCTGAAAGGAAACAGAATGGGGATATTAAGGAAAAAACACAAGAACCTCTGCGACTTTTATGAGGGGCGTTGTAAAGAAAATATCGATGTATCCCCGGAATTTAAAAACAGTTCTTTTCAGAAATAGTTGTTTTTCTCAAATACTGGCATCTGGCTGTGTAAATGGCACCCATTTTGATAGAAATATAGAACTGGGAGGAATTGGGTAAACTCAAGTATTGTTCGTTGTAAACTCGCCATAGTTCGGAGGATTATTCGTGTTGATTCTTGAAAATTCCTACGAAGGCAGGAACTACTGTTTATACTTCCCTCGAGGCAAGCGATTCTATTCCGAGCTAGCTGTGCTGATAATTTGACAAATACCTTAGTTTTTCTTCAAAATGTCAACAATTATATTGAAAATGGTGATGGTTTTCTGAATAGGCAAAATGTGGCAAATTAACCTATTAACGCCCAGTGTTGCCATATGGCAACATAGAAGCCCTTTCTGTTTGGAGGCTTCTGGGCACCTTCCAGAGTCATTGAGAAGACTTGGAATCTAGGGTCCTTTTCTCCAGATCTGTCTGATCATAGTGATGTATGACGTTTTATCTCCAGCTATGAGGGTGTGGCACTTAGCTCTTAGTTTCATCAACAAATTTAATGGGTAAATGGCCTTATTGGATGTCATCAGAATTACCGATTATCCTACCGTATAAACGGTAAATCTGAGTAATCTGCTGAGTGGGAGTGGCACATAGCTCATTCGATGGTCACAAAGCAAGATGCGTCATCTTCAAGTTGATTGGGTACTTGACCTCTCTAGAGGTTGTAAGAACTAACAAGTACCCTACCAAATACCCATGTTGACATCATCAGGGCGGTACTTTATCTAATACCCCCTTTAGTGGCATTTTTTTGACCAATTATGAATGTGAAAATTAGTTGATGAATTACTCACTTAATATTGGATGTATTCTGCATCCAATAGTCCAAGTGAGTCCCTCGTAGAACCGGTGAGATCACGACACGATCTACTAAATACTCAGTTTTGAAAGAAAATATCAGGTTTTAAGGCGCCCAGCGTTGTGATACGGCAACGTAAATCCATAAAATTCGACGAAGAGATTTTTGGATTTTTTTTTTTAAATTAATCATTTGAAATCCGATCAGGAGAATTTTGAAATTATTTATTTGCAATTCGATCAGGAGATTTTTGAAATCATTTTTCCGTGTGCTAAAGACTATTTGGAGTCGGGATATCAGATTTATTCTCAAAACGTATAGAGAGAAAAAAGTTTTGGGCGTTAATGGGTTAATACGTTAACTTTCTTTGAAAATTCGCTCAAAACTTCTACCCGGTTTATTGATCTTCTAAATGGCGATGATAGGAAGAATAGTTTTCAGAATAAGAGAAATATTCGAAACGAATACCTTAATTTTCTTTGAAAGTTCACTCATCACTTGTACCACGATTATTGATCTTCAAAATGGTGATAGTTTTCTTAATAGGCAAAATGTGGCAAATTAATACGTTAACTTTCCTTGAAATTCGCTCAAAACTTCTACTAGGTTTATTGATCTTCAAAATGGCGATGATAGGAAACAGAGTTCTCAGAATAAGAAAAATTTTCTTTGACAGTTCTCACATAACTTATACTGCTTTTACCAAGTCTCAGCAAATAATGTCGAAGAAAGTCAGCTGGTGGAGTTGTAGGCGCTATTTTGACCACACGAAACTCAAAAATAATGTGATTTAAATAAAACCAAATATAAATATCCAATATCAAAAAAAAAAAATCAAATATAAAAAAATCGTCTGCCAAGTGGGTGTGGCACATAGCTTTCTAGTGTCCATAACCCGATTGTATAGAAGGTCCGATGCAGGAGTTAATCTCAAATAGTTGAGTAGTTAATCTCAAAACACCAATCTCTAAGTACCTTTCAATACTCTCATAGGGGACCATCTACATGCTAATCTGAACAATCCTGACAAAACTCGTCGAAATCGGATGGAAAATGTAGAAGTTATGGCTGTTACAAGGAATTCACGTTTGCGCATGCCCAGTGGCTACTATCAGTCCAGTGGTGATGATTTTCATAGGGGACCGTCTACTCGCCAACCCGCACAATCCCTAAAAATTCCATCGAAAACGGACAATAACTTCGTATAGTTATGCCGTTTACAAGGATTTCATGACAGACACACAGGCAGACAGACACGGAACCAAAATGGGGTATTTCAGTCAATTTTTTTTTTAATTAAAAAAAAGTATGGCTCAGGAATAACGGTAATCGGGTCTGTTCGTCGAGAAAATGTTTAAACAAATCAGAGAAGCTAAGGAAAGTTGAAGATTTGAATGGTGTGACGTAGCTAGCCAAAACTATCTTTGAAAAAAGTATCCATACACAGAGAAGCGATGAAACCCTTGGAGGACCTCTTGGATACTACAAAATACTACTCACACACGCGCGTGGCATAAGTGTGTGTGCATTAAGGGAGGCCCGCCTTTTTTTCAAACGTGTGTTCTCTTTAATTAATTTTTCTACCACATATTAAAGTATCATTGGGCTTAAAGTTGGAGTACATAGGTTTTCAAGGGTGCTGAATCCAAATTTGAGGTCAAAAACCTGAATTTCCGACCCACCGAAATACCCCATTGTTCAAGAAGGTCTGAAACGTAAAACGCAAGTGGAAATTTCGATTATGGAGAACTTTTTTTTTTCAACCTTGAAAAGTGAAAACGAAGCTTCCGCTACCTTGTTGACTCAGAAGCAAAACTCACTAATATAGATACTAAATAAGAGAATATGAAGACTGGTAATTCTTGATAAACTAATAGGTAGAATCTTATTGTAAGATAGAGTGAGTAAAATTGCTTCTTTTGGCCACTTTCGCCCATTCCTGTGTTCGACCACATAAGCTAATAGTTTCATTTATATTTCCAGAGGTAACACTGCTGTAGTAAGCGGCACAGATCCCCCTATGAAGTCAGATTGGTTAGGCAGCCAGATACGTCACAACATGGCTGCCCCCATACAGATTGCCGCTTCATTTAAAATGTCCAACTTCCTTAAATTCTCTCAATTTTTTGGATGCTTTATCGAGCAGCACACTATGGTTTTCTTCCATATCAGTAAACCCTCTTTCGAGAAAACATTTGAAAATATGATTAATGGTTGCTAAGGACGCAAAACTGAGTACAACTCGAAGAAACGAACAATGATCGCATGTTGGTCACCTAAAATTTGAACTCCTCTCTCGCAGTTCACACTCTTGTTTCTGATTTATCGTAGGTCTAACCATTAAGTTCTCATGGGGAGAGAACGGTTTGTCCTACAGAGGTCCGGGTGGTCTCTAAAAATTCTAAAAATTCAATACTATTTCAAATTGATGGAAAAACAATACTTTTATCTAATTTTTTTGAGCTAGGGCGTTTTCAAAGTTTTAGCCCTTATTTTTCGATCCTTAGAAGTGACTGACATCAACCAAAAGCTTCGGGGCACATCTAGATCCAAAATGGGGCCCATATATTTCATCAAAATCGGTCCATGAGAAGTAAGGAAAGTGCCGCGTACGGCGGACGGACGACCAAATTTATATTTGATTTTCGGATTCCACAAAAAAATTCTATTCAAAAATTCTTCAAACAAATGTTGAGTGAGTGTTACAATTTATTTTCTTGGTCGATTCCAAAGGTTCATTATTGAAAATAATAAACCAAAAATTTTAAAAATGTAAGGCAAATTCCATTTTTGCTTCAATAATACATCATCCAATTGATGGACCTCATCATTTTTGCAAAAATTGGGGTTGCTCTGACGTCCTCGGTATAAGTATTGGAAAAAACATTGACCGCACTTCCCTATCACAGACGACTGACAGACAGACAAACGTAACCAAATTATTCAGATAGCTCTGATAAGGCTACATGCGGATGAAAATTTTGATTTTGTAAGAGAAAATTATTTCTCCCGCCGATAGTGTGGTAGAAGAATGACAAAATCGGTTATGGTAAATTACAATGTGGAACCTAATTATTGAAATTAAGGTTTCTACATGATAAATATACATGCCTATCAAGTTGATCAAATTCGAGAGACTAAATCTCTCAATCTACCAAAAGGCAGATAATCTAGTCTTTTGATCAAATCAGCCACCCAGATTTGCTCGGCACTGGCTGTTACTGAGAGGCCGTTGGATATCATCTCTCGATTCAAATGTAAAGGAGAACTACTTGCCTCATCTTTATGAACAGAACGATGCGATCGTTCGAAAGAAGAAAAAGGATGTCTTTACCTTAACAGATCAAAGGCCGAAGTTAACGGGATGTTCTGTGAAGCAACGAAGGGAGGCAGATTTATGGGAAATATTCCTTTGGTTGGAGTGAATGATAAAAATCGCTTATTAAACCAGACACAAGTTGTAGTTATTGGTAGCGCCCTAACATCAGTAAATTTGGCATCATGAATACTAAGATTAACCAGGGTAGATTTTTCAATTTTGAAATGCTATAGTTATCCATTCAATTCTGATACTTCTAATTGAATGAAGTCTACATCGAAGTTTATATTCATCTTGAGAGTCGTATGAGGTGGTGCTTAAAAGGTCCTTAATTAATGGTTAATCTGGCAAAGTACTCCTATTTTCGTATGACGGGAAAAGAAGGAAAGAAACGTAGCTCTTTTCAGGAGAAGCTCTAAATCCACAACGCAAAGCGGTGGTGTGAAGGGATATCTAATCTGAGGGCCATATGCCGCACTCTGCCTCTCATTCATCAGCCTGCAGGCTTTGAAAAGGTTGGTGGAGGAGAAGGGTGGGGGTAAATGGATTCTTTGAGCTCCCCCCCTCTTTTCAGTGGACGAAAAAAATGGTAATAAAATTAATTAATTACTGTTGATCCTTCAATCCACGTAGGTTGAAGTACGAGTAATCAGGCATTGACTAGGAACATAACATTGGTACAGGAGGCGAGAAACCTTAACTACAAAATTTGTAGTTAATAAACATTTAATGTTTATCAACTTCCGTATTAATTTCGAATAAAACACAATAATAAAACAAAAAAACATGAATAAATAAAAACCAAACAGCGAGTACAATGACGAGTACTTACGTTCGTTATTGAAAGAAGCTGCAGAAGACTCCGAAAATCTGAAAATACTCAGACCAACAGACATTCAACAAAACATTTTTACCGCTTGCATAGACTCATGCATAGATAATATCTATGCATGAGTCTATTATTAAGTCTATTAAGTCTATTATTAAGACATATTATGTCTTTTGGCAATTATTTATTTACAATAATATTGTACTTTATAAAGTTATAAAGTAAACTTTATAAAGTATATTATAAAGTTATAAAGTACTTTATAAAGTTATAAAGTAAACTTTATAAAGTATATTATACTTTATTCACAATATAAAACAATGAAACTAAAATTCGATAGTTTTAAATGATAAAGAAGTATAAACCACCAAGAAGAGAATATCTACGGGAAGGATGCGGGATGTGGCACAGTCCTATTTCAAAAAGTTGAAGATCAAAAAATGAAAACACGTGTCTTGAGTTTTTTGCTTCCTCTCTACCGAAGGTAGGGAAGCTTTGTATTCGTGAAAGAAGTAAAAAAAAAGTCCTCCAAAATCAAAATTTCCACTTGCTTTTTGCGTTTTAGAGCTTCCCGAACAATTTTGGTTCCGTGTCTGTCTGTCTGTCGGTCTGTCTGTGGTCAATCCTTGTCCCGGGCAAAACTATACTAACCTGTGGTCCGATTTTGATGAAATTTTCAGGGATTGTGTGGGTTAGGTCCTAGACGGTGGACCGCTAAATAAAATTGTACGTTGAAAATACAAATAAAGTTGTTACCAAATAATAAAGTTACCACATCAGTATTTCATCCATTTTACTTTAATCAATTTCAAGAATAGTCAATATAATACCTAATCATTTTCACTTGATCTAGTAATTCATTTAAATTGTAATTTTGTGACATCAGTATTTCATTCAATTTCAACAATAATCAATAATAATTTTCACTTGATCTCGTAATTAATTCAAATTGTAATTTTGTGATTTTAGTTGTATACCCACACACTTTTGTTCAATTATTTCAGTGGTTTATATACCACAACCATTTTAAACAAAACTCAAATTACGAGTATATAACAAATTAATACCCATAATCCTAATACGTACACCTATTATAGTTTTAGTATTGAATGATAATAATCATTATCGTCATAACTTCGTAGTTTTATTTTATACCTACACTCTTTCGTTCTTTTATTTCAGTGGTTTATATACCACAACTATTTACAACACTATTATAATCATTAATACCTGCAACCCTATCCCGCATATTATCGCCAATATTTTGGTATTCAATGACTCTTTGAATCATAATTTTTTCGCCAACTGATTCTATACGTCCATGTTACAATGAGTGAGGATGCTATACTGCCCACCCAACTTGGCAGACGTTTTTTTGTATACCTACTCCTTTTTTGCTAGAACAAAAATGAATTTCCTGGATTTTATTCTATTAAAATATTTTGCAAAAATATTCTGCTTCTTTTGAAAATACCAAATCATTATATATATTATTAAAATGTCACGAAACCGTTATGCCTTGATAAAGAGAGAAATCTTATAGCAGGATACTATGAATAAAACCAGCAATACACGTTCATGGTGCGTTCTTCCTCTGTACAGATGGACCTTTGAAAATTTGGATAGCAATATGGACTTTTAAAATACTTTTTGCAGTAGTTATGATTATACCACCGCATTCTACAGTACGCTGAGATTTAAATCCCATTTGAAAAAAAATGGTATCGACCAAATTCGAACTAATATTGGGTTTTTGCCGGAAAAAAATTATATCCTGAAAAGTTTACAAAATGAGACATGGTGCGTTCTTCCCATGTAGTCTTCAAATGTAATCAGGCGATTCTAGATTCATATGGCGGCTAAATACTGCATCGATGCATATACTCGTATTATTTCTAGTGGTTGAGATTGCAGTATTCAATTCAACCAATTCAAATTCAAATATTAAATTCAACCACATCAACTCCTCTAAGGTCCACATTGAAAACACCGGCAAGAATGATTGGTGTAGAATGTTGGTCCATCCATGTACTCGAACAAGCACTTCAATTTGGGACTATATTTATGCAAGTAGATTGTTGTTGCTTCGTTAATTGCTAAGAAAATGTTAATAATTTTGGTTTATTATTTTCAATAATAAGCCTTTGGAATCGAGCAAGAAAAAAAAAAATTTAACCCCCCCTCGAAATTTGATGTTTTACGTTTCAAGGTACGTAGAATACGAAAATCGAATAAAAAAATTTCCGTCCGTCCGCCGTACGCGGCACTTTTCTTAGCAACACTGGACCGATTTGGTTCAAATTTGGTATATGGGCTCCATTTGGGGTCTAGTTGTGCCGCGAAGCTTTTGGTTGATGTAGGTCACTTCTAAGGGGTGGAAACTAAGGGTTGAAAATTTCGAGAGTGCCCTAGCTCGAAAACTCTCGAAATAAAGGTATCGTTTTTTCACCACTTTTAAATAGTATTGAATTTTCAAAAATTTTTGAGACCACCCGGAGCTCTGTAGGACAAACCGTTCAGTCCCTACGAGTACTTGAAGGTTTTCCTTCGATAAAACAGAATCATGAGTGTGAATCGCAAAAGAGGTCTAATCTCCATTCAAATTTTATCGGACTAAAATGCGATCGCTGTTCATTTCTTCGATTTGTATACAGTTTTGCCTTCTGCGTAACCAGTAATCAAATTTCCACATGAAGCTTTTTATTTTTCCAATCGAGAGTGAAGCGTTTAGTTCTTTCTAATAAACTTGATTGTGAAGGTGTGAAGCCAGTATGGTGTGGTAGGTAGTACCTAGCTGGTAGGTAAAAAAAAGTTGGTAGGTAAAAAAAATGTTGGTGGGTAAAAACGCTGCAAATCATTGCTCAAAGGCTTCTTCACTCTTCAGATCACTGATCAGCTGAGTGAGCTCCGAGGCCATTTTCAATCCTATTGAATGGAAGTGCTCTTCCAGGCGTCTCCAGCATTCGAGGAGATCTCCTTCACTCCTCAGATCACTGATCAGCTGAGTGAGCTCCGAAGCCATTTTCAATCCTATTGAATGGAAGTGCTCCTCGAGGCGTCTCCAGCATTCGAGGAGATCCTCTTCACTCTTCAGATCACTGATCAGCTGAGTGAGCTCCGAAGCCATTTTCAATCCTATTGAATGGAAGTGCTCTTCCAGGCGTCTCCAGCATTCGAGGAGATCTTCTTCACTTTTCAGATCACTGATCAGCTGAGTGAGCTCCGAAGCCATTTTCAATCCTATTGAACGCAGGAAGCTGAAATTTGAGAGGGAATGTCAAGGGAGATTACAGATGGTAGTAGGTGCTATTGATGGAGAACCAGTGATCTATACAGAAGGGTGATCTATACAGAAAATAATAAACCTTTGAGCAATGATTTGCAGCGTTTTTTCTGGATAAGAGCAGCGTGATTAGTAATGAAATACCTAGTTTACTTACTCGTAAATACGATAGTTTAATATCCAAGAAAAACGTTGTACTAAACAGTAAACTCGGCGCTTTGCGCCTCGGCGGGGGGCTCCGCCCCCCTGCACCCCCCGGTTTATTTCTTTTTCCATACTCTGTATGAAATCATAGGAACACAGAATGTGTTTTTGCGATACTAGTCATCCGTTAAATAAAAAACAACAATAATAAATATGGAGTTGACATTAACATGACAACCAATAAACATATCACCAGATGTTTTTTCTGTCGCTTTTTCGTGACGATTTTTTTTCGGTAGGTCATCGCAAAAACACATTCTGTGTTAAAAACTTAGTTACCTATTAAATTGTTAAATTCTGTGTTAAAAACTTAGTTACCTATTAAATTGTTTGATCACGATCACGCTCTTTTTGTCATGACATATCTATGTAAAAAAAAAAAAAAAAAAAAATGTGCCAAGTGGGTGCGGCACATAGCTTCCTCGTAGCCATAACCCGATTGTATAGATCATCCGATGCATAGTAGTTAAACTCAAAACATCAATCTCTAACTACCTTCCACTACCCTCTTAGGGGACCATCTACAGCCAGTCTGAACAATCCTGAGAAAGTTCGTCGAAATCGGATGGAAAATGTAGAAGTTATGGCAGTTACAAGGAAATAAACGTTTGATCATGCGCACAAAATACTTTCAATTTGGGGGCAATTATTTTCATAGGAGACCATCTCCACCCCAACCCGCATAATCTAGAAAATTTCATCGATATCAAAAGGAAAACGTAGAAATAGTGGCTGTAACGAGAAATTCACGTTTGCACATGCGCAGCAACTACTGTTTGTCTGGGAGTGATGATTTTCATAGGGGACTGTCTACACGCCAATCTGAACAATCATAGAAAATTTCATCGACTTCGGTTGAAAAATGTGTTTTGGCTCTTACAAGGATTTTTTCCAAAGCGCATGCGCAGAGGCTACTGTTAATTTTGAGGCCTTGACTTTCATAGGGGACCATCTACAACCTAATCCGCACAATCCCTGAAAATGTCATCGAAATCGGATGAGAATTGTAGAAGGTATGGCTGTGGCAAGGATTTCATGACAGGCACGGAACCAAAATCGTTCAGGAAGGTCTAAAACGTAAAACGCGAGTGGAAATTTCGATTTTGGAGAACTTTTTTTTTCAACCTTGAGAAGTGAAAACTAAAGGACCATTTAGACGAGCAACTAAAATTAACTAACAGGAAAGAATCGTAGTTGAGAAACCATGTATTAGAACGGCATAACTATTCATATGAAAACATCTGCATACTTAATAATTATTTTACTAAGGAAAGTCGCACCGTTAAACAAGTTCTGTGAGAAAGTAGGCTAGAATACGAGTTCCGGATCGGCGCGCCAAATTTCCAGGCCTTTGAGGTATCTAAAGCCAACGACGGCGGCCGAAAACATGAACGAAGCTTTGATGATTTGGTAGTAAGGCATCCGCGTGATGAAGTCGGTGGTTGATTGCGGCTTCCTTTTGGCGTTCGGAGGCATCGTCAACCTGGAGGCAAACCCAACAATAAATAATAAACGGGTAATGAATACAAGAGCGCCTGTAAGTTAGGAAGGTTACATCTAAAACCTTAAATTTCTAAAACCTCCACGGGAGAAATATTGTTCTCTGGTGCTTATTCTGGTGTTTCGACCATCATAGGTCACACAGGTTCAAGTTCCCCAAAAAGTTCTGTCTTGTCCGATCTTTGCATGTCTATACAAGAATTTCTGCCTTTTCACTAAAGTCATCCACCATTAACCCTTGTCCTGAGGTATCTCCAGGTATGTCCTGAGGTATCTTTTTGGAAGTACAATTTTCAAGCTTTCTGCAGCACCATTTATCCACTTTTAAGACGATTTGTTTTGCCTACCTATACACAATATTTGAACGATCGATTGTTTGAGAAAACACAGGAAAATCATCAACCCCTGGGATAATATTGTTACATCAAATTGATAGAATGAATAAGAATTATTATGTATACCTATTTGATGTAACAATATTATCCCAGGGGTTGATGATTTTCCTGTGTTTTCTCAAACAATCGATAGTTCAAATATTGCGTACAGGTAGGCAAAACAAATCGTCTTAAAAGTGGATAAATGGTGCTGCAGAAAGCTTGAAAATGATAAAATGAATAAGAATTATTATGTATACCTATCATTGCTTTTGAGTTATTTCTCCGATCCTGAAGAATTTTTTCTGGTAAATACCGACAGCCAACCCCTCTTGAAGTATCTTTGCAGAACCTCACTATAAACACCCCTCCCGAGGTATCCAAAAAGATACCACACAGTTTTCACGAAATTAAAAAAAAATCATATACCACTCGATCAAAATCAGACACTCCTCGCCTCTTAATTATTCAAAATACACCAAAATTTGGGAAAAATTCTGAAATTAACAAAAAACGAATGTTTCAAACAAGTGGGAAATTAAGGGTTAATAAGTTTTCCTCTGCTAACCTCTTATTTATTGCTTCCTCGTATCCATAATCCTACTCGACTCTGTAGATGATCCAGTGATATGTAGCTTATCTCAAAACATCAACCTTGCACTACCGTTATAGGGGACCATCTACAGGTCAATCCGCACAATCTCTGAATACCTTTTTCTTCGAAATCGGATGGAAAATTTAGAAGTTACAAGGATTTCACTTTAGCTCATGTGCACAAAATACCTAATTTCAATTTGGGATTTTCATAAGGGACCATCGATTCTACCCCAAACCGCATAATCCCAGAAAATGTCATCGAAATCAGATGGGAAATGTAGAAGTTATAGCGCTGTGACTACTATCAGTATGGGGGCAATTTTCATAGGGGACCGTCTACACACCAATCTGCACAATCCCTGAAAATATCATTGAAATCGGACAATAACTTCGTATAGTTATGCCCGTTACAAGGATTTCATGACAGACACACAGACAGACAGACACGGAACCAAAATTGTTCAGGAAGGTCTGAAACACAAAACGCGAGTGGAAATTTTGATTTTGGAGAACATTTTTTTTCAACCTTGAAAAGTCACACAAGCTGTAGTTCCTGCACCGAAAACTCGTATATGGAGTACTGCTAGACACATTTTCTACAGTATGCCATTCTTAATTCGCTCCTTGCCAGAAAATTTGCGATCCCCCTCCAATCTTACTCGTTCGGATTATAAAAAGAAAGTTTTCTCGTGGCTAATCCAATATGGGTTGGAAAACTGCCAAACTCTTCTTACAAGCATTTATGTTCATTGAATATCTATTAATTATCATGCCAGTTCCCTTTATTTTTATTTAAGCTAGTTATAGCTATTTAGCTGTAACAGAAGGAAACAGTGAAAACTGATAACAGCTCAAGCATCTCCCTTTAACCGCACAGGGCCTGCCCTATGGTTAAGGTGTATATTCCATATTACCATATATTATGTATACGCGTTTTTGTAATTTACTGTTTTTCGGAATTAAACTTACTCTCATTCATTTCATTTCATTCATTCATTCATTCATTCATTCAAGTGAAAACAGGCTTTTAGAACCTATTACGAAATTCGTGATTTCAAGTTCATGTATCAAAAATCTACTCTAATTTTGTATCTGATTAAATAGGAAGTCCAACATCGATTCAACAATGTCCTTCTAATCCTACAATGCTCGATGGTAATTTAAGCGTACCATTTTAGTTGTAAGTAGGTTGAAAATACAAAATAGCATCACAAAAAAAAATTGCTCTCGGTAACAAAGATTAAAAAAAACTTTTTGGAACTGGCAGAAATCAGATGTAGAATCTTTTGACTGACTGTGTAGGTGACAGAAGTGTAAAAGGAGTACTCCTCAACCAAATTGAGAATTTTCCGTCGTTTGGATCAGAATTATTTACACTTCAGGACTTTTTGTTTAGTCCAAAAAACAAATTGAAAATAAGTGAAGTCGAAATGCGTAAAAAATTATTCCCTGATTGCGTGCGTAATAATTCGTAGTTTTATTTTTTTGTCACCTTAAAACAAAATAGATATGTTCTCAATTTTCCATACCAATATGTAATAATTCAACTCCTGAGAACCCAATGTTGCGTTAAAGCAAGACAAACTTGAGGAGTTTTTTTACAAAAAGTTTTTACAAAAAACGGAATTTTGAGACGAATTTTGGGTCTCAGTCGGTCGCCGTTCGTTCTTAGTATTTCGCCAAAATGAAGGCGCAAAAACTTGAAAAATTGTACCTAAATTTAAAATCACAAGGGATTTTAGAAATTGATGAGTGCACGGCCCTAGGGAATTGAAAAACTGAAGTATTCCCGCCGGAATCATCAAAATCGAACAATAATTGCCAAAGAGAAATGGGAAAAACTACCGAATAAACGGGTTTTCCCAAGTTTTTCCCTCATTTCTCTGGCAATTATTGTTCGATTTTGATGATTCCAGCGGCAATAATTCAGTTTTTCAATTCCCTAGGGCCGTGCACTCATCAATTTCTAAAATCCTTGAAAATGCCAAGTTTAGCTACATTTTATGGGAAAAAATAATTTAATTAACGGTTTTTTCCATTTTTTTCTGGCAATTATTGTTCGCTTTTGATGATTCCAGCGGCAATAACTCAGTTTTCCAATTCCCTAGAGCCGTGCACTAACAAATTTCTGAAATCCTTTAAATTTCAAATTTAGGTAAAACTTTTCAAGTTTTTGCGCCTTTGATTTTGTGAAATACTAACCCGGAAAAGCTGAACAAACGGCGACTGACTGAGACCCCCTTAAGACTTGTTCTTGATGAGCTTGAGTGTTGGCCACTCTGATTCAGGATCGAGGGATTTGAAACGTTTTGTAATTGGAAAGTTATATAATTTTAAAATGAAATTGCTTCCTAGTCTACCAACGTAGCGGACGTTTTGTGTTCACTTATCAAGGTAGAAAAACAAATGTTCCCCAAAATCAAAATTTCCACTCGCGTTTTACATTTCAACCTTCCTGGACAATTTTGGTTCTGTGTCTGTCTGTCTGTGTGTCTGTCATGAAATCCTTGCCACATCCTTAACTTCTACGATTCTTATCCGATGAAATTTCGATTTCCGTTTCGATGAAATATTCAGGGATTGTGCGGGTTGGCATGTATATCATCACCTATGAAAATCATCACCTCCGGACTGATAGTAGCCGCAGCGCATGCGCAAACGTGAAATCCTTGTAAGAGCCAAAATTTCTACATTTTCCAACAATATCCGGGTTGACGTGTAGATGGTCCCCTATGAGGGTAATGAAGGTACTTAGAGATTGATGTTTTGAGGTCAACTACTATGCATCGGACCTTCTATACAATCGGGTTATGGATACGAGGAAGCTATGTGCCACACCCACTTGGCAGACTTTTTGTGTGATTTACTTGCTTTAGGATGGTTTGACTGAGAAGAACTGAACTAATAAAACTGTTTTCATCACGAAAGGTTACAGCCTTTTGGGACTAGGTATATATTGGGCAACCTCTTTAGTAGAGAGAAAAGGGCGGTTCTGGGCCATAACTATTAATACTACGACCTTTGACCTTTACCCCTCCCCCCCCTCCCACCCCTCCCGCCCCCTGACCCCCCCCGTACTCCTCCCGACCCGTAATCCTCCCGCCCCCGTACTCCTCCCGACCCGTACTCCTCCCGCCCCCTTACTCCTCCCGACCCGTACTCCTCCCGCCCCCCTACTCCTCCCGACCCGTACTCCTCCCGCCCCCGTACTCCTCCCGCCCCTTACTCCTTCCGCCCCCTTACTCCTCCCGCCCCATATTCCCCCATACTCCCACGTACTCCCCCAAATTTACCCCCACATACTCCCCCATACTCCTGCCGCCCCCTTACTCCTACTGCCCCTGACCCTTACCCTACCTCCCCTCCCCCCCTACTCCTACCGCCCCCTTACTCCTCCCCCCCCCCCGACTCCTTTCTACCACTCCCTATACTCCCCCACATCTACCCCATTACTCCCCCTTACTCCCACTCACCTAACCCATTACTTCCCATATTCCCTCTCACCTACCCCCCCCATACCTCCACACACCTACCCCCACATACTTCCCCATACTCCCTCATACACTCACCAATACACTCACCCATACTTCCTAACACTCTCACCCATACTCCCCCTTACATACCTCCACACTCTCCCCATACTTACCCCACACACTCCCCCTCACTCTCACCCTCATTCTCACCCCACCTACCAATGTCATGAGGTAAAAACAATAATTTAAGCTAGCTTGAGAATGGAGCTTCATGATAGGTTAACTATATGGCAGTATGGTCGATCTGTCCTACCCTGTAATCATGTTTCAACCTCTATTAGTTATAAGTTTCAAAGCAAGGTCAGTACAACTAAGAGAAATGACATTTTTTGTCCTGAAAAGGACAGTTCAAAGGATCTAAGGTAAGTACAACTAATTTCTTTACCATTAAGATGCAATTAGTACCATTGTTCGACCCACTTGGTCATTGGAGTTGGGTCGATCGACCGAGTTTATTTTTATTCAGGTGTAAATTTAACATGTTGGTCCTCTAAAGGAAAAACTTATACTTCACGAAATCACACTTCAAAGATAAATTTAAAAGTTTGTTGACCCTCTTGGTCGTTGGAATTTCCAACTAAGCTCTTGTTTTATGTAAATTTAACATGTTGGTCTTCAAAAGGACCTTTGAAAAAACTTATACTTTACGAAATCACACACTTTTTTTATAATTATTTTTATTCAGTCTTTCCTTCTCTTGTGTAAATTGAACTTGTTGGTCCTCAAAAGGACCGATGAAAAATTTTAATTCAAGAATAAACGATACAATGAAATAGAATAGAAAAATTAGTGTTCGTGGTCAGTTAAACATTGGGAACACCACGAAAGAAACCCTGAATCTAAGCTGTTGTTCAATAGCGGCTGGTCGTCTTCTGGTACTGGTGAGTATCTATCAACGGACGGAGATGGAGGTAGTAGATGCAGAAGAAGGTATGAGGGAGAAAGGTATGGGTATTCGACGACAGAGTAGTCTTCAAACGAGGGAGTAGGAGATGGGCGGTAAGTTTTCATCTTCTTCCTGGGCGGCGATTCTCTGGAAGATGGCATCACAGCATACGTCTGGAAAATAACCATAAAAATTATGTAAGTAAGCAGTAAAAATTAAAATTGGTACTTGAAAGTATCTATGAAACTGAATCTACCTTATTCATGGGGTCAGAATACTCCTCTTCATCAGTGGATGGCGTTGAGAATTCGTTATTTGTAACCCACATTGATGGAGAAGCAGGACTGGGCGATCTTTCCCGTGGAGAGGCCCGAGTGCAGGATAATTCGTGGAGCTGGCATGCTCTTACTGTGACAAAGTTGGCACCACAAATTGAACACTGCTTACTGGAAGAAGCCATCTGAAAAGTTCCGATGAAACATTTATATTTACGATAGTTGAATATGGATGAAACTCATAATTTGAATGCGTTAAATGATAACTTACCTTTCACACAAATTGCAAGTCGTGCTGTCTGTTGACAAGGCCTCTGTAGATGAGGCTGACTGATCTGATGACCTTGTTGTTGTACTTCTGAATTTCGTCCTCGGTGAGTACGTCGTTGAACCGTTTTGGTAGGAAGACTCTAATGGAAGCTTCTTGAAGACAGCCAATGGGGATCAATGAAGCCACGATAGTGTCACCAAACCGACTTTGCAATCTTTGAAATGAGACCACTTCGTAGGGAACTCCAATGCGAAGGTCTGAGAGACGGCAGATTCCGTTGTTCTGGTTGTTGGCTGCGTTGAGTTGAGATGAGAGAGAGTTGATCATCTTGAAGGGCAGGAGCAGAATGAAGAGCCGCCTCCAAGAGCAGCCCCTTATATACCCAAGATCAACCACCCCCTTTCCCCCTCCCACCTCCCACCACCCCCAAGGTGAAATTAATTTGTGCATTACTACTCTATGAATAAGTATTCCTTCTCAATAGGTAGGTAATTTTTAAGGTTATCCTTCTTAACAGAATTCTATCGCTTCTCAATGAAATTGTATTCCTTCTCAATGCACCTTCAGTCAACCCCCAACCCAATTCAAACTTTATTCATCTATTACTTCTCTGTGAATAAGTATTCCTTCTCAATAGGTAGGTAATTTTTAAGCTTATCCTTCTTAACAGAATTCTATCACTTCTCAATGAAATTGTATTCCTTCTCAATGCCTGAAGTCAAACTCCACCCCAATTCAAACTTTTTTTTCTTGTATTACTTTTCTGTGAATTAGTATTCCTTCTCAGTAGGTAGGTAATTTTTAAGCTTATCCTTCTTAACAGAATTCTATCACTTCTCAATGAAATTGTATTCCTTCTCAATGCCTGAAGTCAAACACCCCCTATCAAACTTTATTCATGTATTACTTCTCCGTGAATTAGTATTCCTTCTCAGTAGGCATTTTTTAGGGTTATTCTTTTTAACTGAATTTTATAACTTCTCAATGGAATATATTCCTTCTCGAAGGAACTACCCCCCTCCATTCCCACCCTATATAAGGAGCTGCTCCTCCTCTCCTCCTCCCACTCTTGCTCGTGCTTTTGTAGTGTTCACTAGTTTTCCAGTGCTCTTCTTCAAGCTCCAGCTCTCATCTTCAGCTCCAGACCTGCTCTTTAGCTCCAGACCTGCTCTTCAGCTCCAGACCTGCTCAGCTATCGTCCCCTGCTCCTCTGGGATAAGTGAGTAACCTCATTAGTTTACCTCCTGGTTTGCAAATTAGGTCTACCTCTCCCCCAAAAAACCCACACTTCCTTTTTTTTCCATTCAAGTTTGACCTTGATAACTTCTTTGTTCGTTCAAGTTTGACCTTGGTAGGTCCTTTTTTCTCTCAATCACTTGATTGGTTTTGTGTTTTATATTTTCGTTCAAGTTTGACCTTGGTAGGTCCTTTTTTTCTCTCAATCACTTGATTGGTTTTGTGTTTTATATTTTCGTTCAAGTTTGACCTTGATAGGTCCTTTTTTTTCTCTCAATCACTTGATTGGTTTTGTGTTTTTTTTTGTTTCGTTCAAGTTTGACCTTCATAGGTCTTTTTTTTTTCTCTCAATCACTTGATTGGTTTTGTGTTTTCTTTTTTTTCGTTCAAGTTTGACCTTGATAAGTTTTTTTTTTGCTCAAGTTTGACCTTGATACGTTCTTTTTTCTTCTCAATCACTCGATTGGTTTTGTGTTTTCTTTCTTTGTTCAAGTTTGACCTTGATAAGTTCTTTTTTTTGTCTCAATCACTCGATTGTTTTTTTTTCTATTTTGTAAATAATTCCGTTATTATTTTGTTGTTTTGGTTTCTCTGAAACAATTTTCGTTTAATAGCTACTTTTCTGAAGTTTTTTTTTCTTTTCAATCCGTTGATTGAAAATTTGTTATTATTATTTCTTTTTCCTCAATCACTTGATTGGGTTTTTTCTCTGTTTCATTTTTTTTTAAATTGTGTCTTGGTTATTAGTTTTTCTAAAACAATTTTCGTTTAGTAATTTTCTGATTTTTTTTTTCTTTTAAGTCCGTTGATTGAAAATTTGGTTATTATTCACTTATCCTTGTTTTGGATTTACTTCTTTATATTCTTTTCTTTTGCTTGAGGTTTGTGGATTAATTTTCCCAGGTTTTTTTTTTTCATTCAATAATTTACACGTTTCTCAATTTGTGTTAAATTGATTACAAATTTAAAATTTCCATAAAAATATTTTAGTTCAAATACTTTAAAGGTAGAGATGGCTAGTACATCAAAGTTGTGTACCTTTTGTGGGAGGGCATTTGACAGTTTGACCACGCTGATAGCCCATGAAACCCAATGTGGAGAAAGTAGATTCCCCACCACCAATACTACTCCACCCACTATCTTGAAGAGACCAGCATCTCACATTGATGATAGATTGTCAATGTTCACTAATTTGTGTGGATTCTGTGGGATTTATTTTCCTTCATTGGAGGAGAGGCTGAGTCACGAACAAACTCACGCTGGTCCATCTTCTCCCTCTCCTTCCAAAAAGAGGAACATATCTCCCACAGATGACTTATTCTCCTCTTACTTTGCCAATGTTTGTGGATATTGTGGATTGGATTTTGCCACTAGAGATGAAAGGGAAGAACATGAAGCAGTGAGACACAATCGAGATTTTTGTACTAAATGTGGCCAGTATTTCCCCAATAATTTAGAAAGGATCAATCATGAAATAGACTGTTCTGTTAACTTAGTGTGTGAAAAATGTGGGGCTAGCTTCTCGAATGCTTACTTGTTTGAAGCACATAACACTAACTGTGGTCAAGAGGTAGATAATGAAAGACAAGGTGGTGACCCAAATGTTAGAGAAATATTGGCTAATGCTCCTGATGATGAACAGATCATTCCCTACATCTCTGCTTTCACAAATAGAATTGCTTCCTTCTTTATACAGTCAAATTTTGCATTGGATTTACCTTCATTCCTATCTGACATAAGACCAAAATTAATTAAAATTCTCAAAAACTCTCTTCGTGATCATGGTGCAATTAAATTTAATTTGGTTCTTGATATTTTAGTAAATAACTCTCTTGGGGAAGAGATGGATTGTAATTTAAAGGTCAAGAACGATATATTATTGCACAACACTCAAATAGATTCCATCCTTAGACTAATGAATGAAAAGTTAAATACAGAGTTATCCGAGTTGGAAGTTAAAAAAAGTGGTTGGAAGCTGGCATTAATTTATGGTCTAAGAGTTAAAATCAATAAGTACTCCCCACTAAGAGGAGGCATGTTCATTGATCTCCCAGAAAAAATTAAAAGCAGGAAAGCATGTATCAATGTGATCAATCAGGACAATTTTTGTTTCAAGTATGCCATATTAGCGAAATTGGTTCATAGGAAACCTCAGAGAGTATCCACCTATGCAAACCTGAGGCATAACTACAACTTTGACTGTATTAGGTTCCCTGCCACAATGTATGATATCAAAAAATTTGAAAAAATCAACAATATCTCAATAAACATTTTTAAATTAGATGAAAACAATAACGTCTACCCCAAGAAAATTGTTGAGCAGGAACTAGAGGACCATAGAGATTTGTTATTATTAGAGAAAAAATTGGGAAGTGGTGAGGTTATAAACAATCATTATGTTTTCATTAAAGATTTTAACAAGTTAGTTCGTTCACAAGTTACAAGAAAAGAACATAGAATCAACCTCTGCAAAAGGTGTCTTTGGTTTAAGCAGACTGATAACTCTGGCGACATCAAAGCTCATGAAAATCTATGTAACTCCAATAAACCTGCTGTTCCAAAGATCCCTGAGAAAACGTACGTAGAATTTGAAAAAGTGGGTAGGTCTATGACAGTCCCCTATGTAGTATACGCAGATTTTGAATCCATGTGTGAAGATATCCATACTGTCCTCCCAAACCCTGATACATCTTATACCCACCCCTACAATCAACATACCCCCACTTCTGCGTGTGCATATGTCCATATTCAAGAGGAGTTCTTACCCATCAGTGATCAAATACCAAAAAATTTGTTTTTATATCGAGGGGAAGATGTTGTTGAAAAGTTGTTGGAATTTTTAAATCAAGTAGCGGAGGAAGTCAGTAAAATATATAGTTTAAATAAAAAAATGCCAATTCTGACCCAAGCTGAGAAAAATCAATATGAGAGTGCAACAACGTGTTTCATGTGCAATAAAGCCTTCAGTTCCCCGGAAAATCCCAAAGTTCGTGATCATTGTCACATACTAGGGACTTACCGGGGAGCTGCCCATCGTAATTGTAATATTCAATATCAACCCCCCTCCTTCCTCCCTGTCCTGTTCCACAACCTCTCTGGATTTGACGCCCACTTCATAATTCCCAAATTAGGCTACAACAAGAAACAAATTGATGTCATAGCATCCACTTCCGAAAATTTCATCACCTTCTCCAAAAGAGTAAATAAAAATATATCATTGAGATTTTTAGATAGCTTCCGATTTTTATCAAACAGTTTAGATGGTCTCGCCAAAACTTTAACTAATTTTAATATTTTACCTAAATTTTTCAATAATAATGAATTAGATCTTGTGAAAAGGAAAGGAGTATTCCCTTACGAGTATATGAACTCATGGGAAAAATACAATGAAACCCAATTACCCCCAATTAATGATTTTTACAGTAAATTGAGACATAGTGGAATAACCAACATAGAATATGAGCATGCACAGAAAGTTTGGGAAGTATTCAATTGTTCCAGCATGGGGGAGTATAGCGATCTCTACATGAAAATCGATGTACTCCTCCTTGCTGAAATATTTGAATCATTCCGCAATATAACAATCAAATCCCATTCCCTTGATCCTGCTCACTACTTCACATCTCCAATGATGACCTGGGATGCGATGCTCAAATGTACTCAGGTCAAAATTGAGCTTCTGACTGATTATAATCAGATTTTGATGGTAGAGGCTGGCATTAGGGGTGGACTAGTTCAAGTTCCAGGAAGGATGGCCGAAGCAAATAACCGCTTTATCGAGGGCTACAACCCTGATAAAGAGGACTTGTTTCTGGCCTACCAAGACTGTAATGCGCTCTATTCCACCGCAATGACCATGCCTCTACCCATTGGAGAATTTTCATTTGTAGAAGATCTAAATTCAATCAAACTGGAAACCCTCACTGCTGACGACCCATATGGATATCTTCTTGATGTTTCTCTTGACTACCCAGATGAGCTACACGATCACCATAATGATCTCCCCTTCCTTCCTGAGAAGTTGGGAAGTGTTGGTGGAAAGTTGGTGGCTCATCTCGGTGGTCGGAGAAACTATGTCGTACACTACATGGCTCTCAAGCAAGCATTAGATCATGGCATAAAATTAGTAAAAATTAACAGAGCACTAAAATTCCGACAGTCAAACTGGTTAAAACCCTACATTGAACTAAATAATGAATTAAGAAAGAAAGCTACCAACGATTTTGATAAAGACCAGTTCAAATTATATAATAACGCAGTATATGGAAAAACAATGGAATGTATTAGAAATCGAATCGATTTTAGACTTGTAACTAGCTATCAGCAGGCTGAGAAACTAATTGCTAAGTCTAATTTCGTAGATTCAACTATTTTTAACGAAAATCTAGTCGGCATTTTAATGAGAAAAACAACCCTTACATTCAATCGACCTATATTTGTGGGGCAAGCGATTTTAGATCTTTCCAAAACAATTATGTATAACTATTTTTATGATGTCCTAAAACCCCTTTACCCTAATGCACTTAATCTCTTATATATGGACACTGATAGCTTCATCATGTCTATAAAAACCGATGACTGGTATCGAGACATGAAGAACCACCTGCTCAACCATCTAGACACCTCAAATTATCCACAAGACCACCCACTTTACTCTAATATAAATAAAAAAGTTCTGGGAAAGTTCAAAGACGAAGCAGAGGGTAAACCTATTAATTTATTTGTTGGCTTGAGACCAAAAATGTATGCCATGATCATTGATGGGAAAGAATATAAGAGAGCAAAAGGGGTGCAAAGGTGTGTAGTTGAAAAGAAAATCACTGTCGACCACTATCTTGATTGCTTGTCATCACTATCAATTAAAAGAGACATATGTAGTCGTATTAGATCGAAAAATCACAATTTACAGTCCATTGTGACCAATAAAATATCACTGTCCCCTAATGACGATAAGAGACATATTTTAGATGATGGCATCACCACCTTAGCTTTAGGACACTACAGGCTGGCTCCTGAGTGATCCAATTTCATTTAATTATCACCATACCAAATTTTTAAACAGGCTGGTCCTGTCAAATTTTATCATCGTCTTAGGTTATCAAATTTTTAAATAGGCTGGTCCTTTCAAATTTTATCATCGTCTTAGGTTATCAAATTTTTAAACAGGCTGGTCCTTTCAAATTTTATCATCGTCTTAGGTTATCAAATTTTTAAATAGGCTGGTCCTTTCAAATTTTATCATCGTCTTAGGTTATCAAATTTTTAAACAGGCTGGTCCTTTCAAATTTTCATCATCGTCTTAAGTTATCAAATTTTTAAACAGGCTGGTCCTTTTAATTGTTTCATCATCGTCTTAGGTTATCAAATTTTTAAACAGGCTGGTCCTGTCAAATTTTATCATCGTCTTAGGTTATCAAATTTTCATCACCGTCTTAGGTTATCAAATTTTCATCACCGTCTTAGGTTATCAAATTATCATCACCGTCTTAGGTTACCAAATTTTCATCACCGTCTTAGGTTATCAAATTTTCATCACCGTCTTAGGTTATCAAATTATCATCACTGTTATAAATTCTCATCATCGAATGTACACAGGGGTGGGTAAGTAAATTAATGTGTACGAGAGACAACGACCTGGTTGCGTACCAGTGGAGCAACCAAAGCTACACACTGTAGCTGGAAATCTTTCGGGATTTCCCGGGGGTTGCGGAACGAGTAAAACAACCAATGGTTAGCGGAACCTATGTAAAGGATTGCTTTTATTTTTTTCTTTATCTTTTTATTTTCCACTTTGATTTTATTCACAATCCTTCATATTTGTTTTGTAATAACCTATGTTTGGTTTACTCGTTCCATTACGCGAGGGTGGGCCCGGGGTACGCAACCAGGTCGTTGTCTCTCAAAAAGGGAGGGGTGAAAGTTATTGCAATGGACTTATGATGAGAATTTGGGAGGGCGTTGATGAAATTTTCAAGTTGTGGTGATGGTAATAGTGGGTTGCAAATAGTATATAAGGGCTGGCTCCTCTCACAAACGTCCTCAGTATTCAACATGCAGTTGGTGAAGCAAGGTGTCGGTCTCCCAGTCCACAATTTGGCAAAGTTAGAGGGCAATACTTCCGATAGAACAAGGCATAGCTCACTGCTACCCAACAGTATACGGTGCATAATGTGTGCGACTTCGAATGGTGGCAAAACAAATTTGATGCTCAATCTATTATACTCTCCTCAAGGATTGAGATTTGAAAACATCTATCTCTTTAGTAGAACCCTCCACCAACCTCAATACGTCCAATTGACTAGAATCATGGAACCCCTAAAAGAAATTGGCTTCTTCAAATACGAAAATAGTGATGAAGTACCACTACCCTCTCAAACTAAACCAAATTCCGTAATGATTTTTGATGACGTAGCTTGCGACAAACAAGATAGGATTAGGATGTTCTTCAGCATGGGTCGACATAGTAAGACAGATAGCTTTTATTTAGCCCAAAGTTATTGTCGTATACCTAAACATTTGGTCAGGGATTGTGCCAATTTAATCGTTGTATTTAGACAAGATACGTTGAATATGAAAAAGATATACGAGGACCATGTAAACATGGATATGTCATTCGTCAAATTCAAAGACATTTGTTCAAGATGTTGGGAAACTAGTAGGTATGGGTTTTTGGTCATAGACAAAGAGTGTGGTGTCAGCAGTGGGAGATATAGGCTAGGTTTCGATACCTATATAATACCCTGAATTAGGATAAATCAGTTAGTCTATTGCAAACCATGGAAGGAGTAACATCTATTGAGCGAGAGATCGCTGAGGTTCGTAAAGCTATTAGAGCGAGGTATAACCAGATAAGGAGGAGCAGGGAGGACACAGAAGAACATCTCAAGAAGAGGTTTGAACCAATTCGAGAAGCTATTCTGAATCCGCCATCACCCAAGAAGCCGAAATTGGAGCAGACAGCTGGGTCATCTACAATTGATCCATGGAAGTACATTAACAGGAGGAAAAGAAGAACCAGACCAAGACGCATTTTCGACTTATTCGGAAGGAAAGTAGAAGAAACCGATATCTCATCAGATTCTACTGCGATACCATACATCATGTCACCTAAAGAGGAACCTCCTACTGGATCGACAACGCAAGAAGACGTGAGAATTATTCCAACCCCTCAAGAACCATTTGCATCGTCATCACCAGTTGAGCCATCATATGGACATTATGCATCAGAGTACGTCAGGAAGAAAATTGATAGAGAACCAGGATTTGATGACCTTTATGGAATCCACTACCACAGAGAATCTGACCGCTTCACATTGGGAGACAGTTATGTAACTATCAGAGATGATGTCATGCGAATAGGAACAGACATGCAAATCCATTGCACCCTCGGACTATTAGAACTTCTCTTCATGAAAAATCCGGAAAAGACAATGATCAGGGACCATGATCTTCAATCCTATAAGAGGATACTGGATGCGACCAATGCACATAAGAAAAGATTTAGTTCAACAGAGAATTTCAACATTGAACGGACACATCCGAAATGGGCTATTATTAGGAAATTCTACCCAAGAAAGAAGCCCAGTACTTCATCTGAAAATAATTCATAATCGTCTGGGTCCAAGTATCCGAACGGTAAGTCCTATGAGGCACTAGTAGTGAGGACCTGTTTTTAATAGACGGTATCAAAAGAAAATCTCTAATTTTTTGCTGAGTAACCCTCCTTGAGGTTGAGGTGGAAATCCCTTCGGATGGGAGGGTCAGCATATAACGTGATTTTCTCAACCTATATAAACATCAGTATCTGAGAATACATCATCATTCAGTGTCAAGCCTCGAAACATGACAGACGTCAAGAGAAAAATCATTGAGGAGCTTCATCGACCAGCCAGAAAGAACTATAAAAGAAGAAGAGTGATTCTGAAAGGAATAGACGATTTATGGCAAGCAGATCTACTGGAACTTCAACCGTATTCGAGAATCAATGGAGGAAACCGATATATACTCGTTGTAATAGATTGCCTATCGAAATTCGTTTGGATAGCTCCACTCAAATCTAAGACAGCCACAGCAACCAGTATGGGATTCCAGCAGATATTCGAGAAGTCAGCACCACGTTTACCACGTCATTTACAAACTGATCGTGGAAAAGAATTCTATAATGCCACTGTGAGAGGGCTACTGAACAGTCATAACATCAACCACTACTCTACCTTCACCAATCTGAAAGCATCAATAGTGGAACGAGTGATTCGCACTCTGAAGACATTGCTTTGGAAACAGTTTAGTATGCAGGGACATTACAAATGGGTGAATGTCATAGAAGAAATCGTTGGACTGTATAACAAGACCAAACACAGTTCGATTAAGATGGCACCCGCAGATGTCAAAGGAAAACGAAAAGAGAAGTTGGCACTCAAGACCTTATTCGCACCGAAGAAGAGGAAGAAACAACAGCCAAAATTCAAGATTGACGACTACGTGAGGATATCCAAGAGGAAAGCAGAATTTGAAAAGGGATACACTCCCTCGTGGTCAACTGAAATATTCAAGATCATTCGAGTGAAGAAGACTGTACCACCCACCTACATCCTGGAGGATAGTGAGAAGAAACAAGTCGTCGGAGGATTTTATCAAGAAGAACTACAATTGACCAAGTACCCAAGAGTATATCTTGTGGAGAAGATACTGAGACGAGATGGAGAGGGTCGAGCGTACGTGAAATGGTTGGGATTCGACTCGAGACATAATAGTTGGATCAATACCGAGAATTTCGCTCAGTAAAGATAGTATATAAGGAGCTGCACACCCTGAAATCAGTCAGTTGTTAATTGGATCTCGAATAGTCAACATGTTAAACGTTGAAGAGCACCTATCTAATGAGGAGGAAGGAGTTGAACGGGTGGAGTACCATACTCACTACCCCTACGGTTCATCCTTGGACTATGGACAGGAGATACGGATCGCCATACAGCATCAAGACCTCTTCACCCTACCGAGTCAGAGTTTCCTGGAGCTACAAGGACGTTTCCTGAAGGAAGATGGATCAGGACCACCGCCGCCAGCTACTATGTCAATGACTAGCAACGCCTTCCCGTTTCTCTTTGATGAGATACGCTACGAAATATGTGCCACAGAAATCGACCGAGTGAGGAATCCCGGCATAACATCATCGATGAAAGGCTACACATCGTTCATGAAAGGCACCGAGAACGAGATTGAAAATTATGGTTGGGTAGTGACTGATACTCTCAACGTATCAACTGAAGGGTATTTCAACGTCTGTTTACCCCTCAGTATGCTACTTGGATTCTTCGAAAGTTATCAAAAAGTAGTGATCAACGTCAAGCAAGAACTGATATTTCTACGATCGAGAAGAGATGAAAACTGCTATTTGTCTCAAGGAGTTGCAGGAGCCGAACCAGCTCGGGCCAAAATCGAATTGACTCACCTCTCCTGGCGTGTACCCTACCTCACACTCGACAACCATCATCGACTGGAACTTCATCGTCATCTTCAAAAAGAAAAGGCAATAAGAATGGATTTCCGCTGCTTGGAGCTCTACGAGTACCCTCTACTTCCGACCACCCAGAAGCATGTATGGAACGTCAAGACGTCGTCTCAAGTTGAAAAACCTAGATACGTAATATTAGCTTTTCAAACTGGAAGAAAGAACACGGTGAGGAAACTGTCATGCCGTTTCGACCATTGTAATCTGATCAATGTTAAGTTATTTTTGAACTCAAAATCATACCCATACGATGATCTGAATATCAACTTTGAAAGAAATCAATTTTCTGTCCTCTACCGAATGTATGCCACATTTCAACAAAGTTATTACGGGGTTGAATACAATCATCCATTACTTTCACTTAACCAATTCAAGGAAAGAGGAACTTTGGTTGTTTTGGATTGTTCAAAACAGAGTGAATCCATCAAATCTGGACCTATAGATGTGATGTTGGAATTTGAAGCGAGCGTAGCATTTCCCGGTGACACAACAGCGTATTGCCTCATCATTCACGACCGATCAGTGGAGTACAACCCTTTGACCAATATAGTCCGTCGAATGGTATAAAAATGTTGTCAGACTGCATGTAGGTATGAATCCTACGTCTTGAAGGAGATTTAGCGAATCATCGAACCTCAGCAGCTGGACCACTTCACCACTGACATTTGTCACGTGAAGCCTATATAAAAGGAGTACCATAATCGATTGTCCTTCAGTCATCATCATGCCGTCAAAGAGAGAGGTTGTTCTGGATCTCCACTGGTTCTTCAACAATGAAATGAAGCATAACGTTGAAGAGTTATCGTTGAGTGATCACAATGTTTTCTCAGCACAACATTGGATTTTCAAACCACCCAAGGGATTGTACATTTACGTTCCAAAGGCTCGAAAAGCTAATAATTGGATCGTAAAGCATGTACATAGAATTCCGTGGGATGAAGGAGATGTGGAATACAGCCAGCTATCAAATATTTTTCATCGCATCTCATCTAATTATGACATCATCTATGTGAAAGGAAAGCAAAAGGTTGACTTCGTTCAACAGCTGGTCCCAAGAAACCTACGAATAGTTGACGTTGAAAGTATTGGATGCCCCAAAATATCTACATTACTTGAACCTTTAGCGATAGGATCGCATTGTATTTTTCATAATTCGGCACCAACATTATGTGCATTCCATAAATGTAGAGCAATAGCTGACTGGATGATAACTGATTGTTTGTAAATATGTTTTTCATAATTATTAGTTAAAGTTGAAATGTTAAAAAATCGTGTTTACGTTTATGTTTGAATAATGTTTGTTAATTTTGTTTAAATTGTAATAAAAATTTGAAGAAAAAAAAAAGTTGAGATGTAACATCCTTTATTGTCTTTGGTCCAAGTATCCGAACGGTAAATCCTGTATGGTGCTAGTAGTGAGGACCGGCCGAGTAACCCTCTCAAAGGTTGTGGTGAAAATCCCTTCGGGAGAGAGGGTCGGCAGGGAAAAAGACAATAAAAATGATGACTCAAACTATTAGGCTAATACATTATGTTTATCGTTCATGTTCAAATATTGTTTATTTAAAAAAAATTGTATATTGTTTGATAAAATTATATTAATTCATGTTGAAAAAAAAAAAACTCTATCGATTGACCCCACCTTGACGCGGTGATAGAGCTTAGTTGGAAATTCCAACGACCAAGAGGGTCGAACAATGGTACTATTTGAATCTTAATGGTAAAGAAATTAGTTGTACTTACCTTAGATCCTTTGAACTGTCCTTTTCAGGACAATAAATGTCATTTCTCTTAGTTGTACTGACCTTGCTTTGAAACTTAAAATAGAGATTGAAACATGATTACAAGGTAGGACAGATCGACCATAGTGCCATCTAGTTAACCTATCATGAAGCTCTATTCTCAAGCTAGCTTAAATTATAGTTTTGGTTTATTATTTTCAATAATGAACCTTTGGAATCGACCAAGAAAAAAAACGTACGCGGCACTTTTGCCACTTAGCATTGACCGATTTTGATGAAATTTGGTATGTAGGCTCCATTTGGGGTCTAGTTGTGCCCCGAAGCTTTTGGTTGATGTAGGTCACTTCTAAGGGTTCCAAAATCAATTTTGAAATTTTGAAAACGCCCTAACTCAAAAAATTTTGTTATAAAGGTATTGTTTTTCCTTCAATTTAAGATTCTATAGAATTTTTAGAATTTTTTGAGACCACGCGAAGCTCTGTAGGACTAACCGTTCGCTCCCTACGAAAATTTAAGGGTTTATATTGAAATATATATATAAATCAAAACACGAGTGTGAATCGCAAAAGAGGCCTAATCTCCGTTCAAATTAGAGCTGACCGAAATGCGATCGATGGTTGGTGATTTTGATTTTTTTTTTCTTTTTTTCTTCTCTTCATATTGGATGGTTGGTGATTTTGTAGACGAGTGATCTATATAGAAAAATAATAAACCATTGTGTAATAATTTGCAGCGTTTTTACCTTATGACATTGGTAGTTAGGGTGAGAATGAGGGGTGAGAGTGAGGGGGAGTGTGTGGGGGAGTGTGTGGGGTATGTATGGGGGAGTATATGGGGTATGTATGGGGGAGTATATGGGGTAAGTATGGGGAGTATGTGGGGGTAAGTTTGGGGGGAATATGTGGGGGTAGGTGAGAGGGAATATGGGATGTAATGGATTAGGTGAGTGGGAGTAAGGGGGAGTAATGGGGTAGATGTCGGGGATTAAGGGTGGGTGGTAGGAAAGAGTCAGAAGGGGCGGAAGGAGGAAGGGGGTGTTAAGGGTCAGGGGCGGAATGAGTAAGGGGCGGGAGGAGTACGGGGGCAGGAGGAGTAAGGGGGTTGGAGGAGTAAGGGGGTGGAAGGAGTAAAGGGGCGGAAAGAGTAAGGGGGCGGGAGGAGTACGGCGGCGGGAGGAGTACGGGTCGGGAGGAGTACGGGGGCGGGAGGAGTACGGGGGCGGGAGGGGTAAGGGAGCGGGTGGAGTACGGGGGTGGGAGGAGTACGGTGGTGGGAGGGGGGCGGTGGCGGGAGGGTCAGGGGGCGGGAGGGGGTGGTGGGGGTAGGGGTCAGGGGGTGGGAGGGGCGGTGGGGGGTAGGGTGGGGGGGTGGTGGGGGGTAGGGGTCAAGGTCAAAAGGTCGTAGTATTAATAGTTATGGCCCAGAACCGCCCTTTTCTCTCTACTCTCTTTGTTTTTAGGAACAAAATATTTAGATAAATGTGGAAATAAAGGAAAAGTGGATTTTAAAAATCGTATAAAGGTGCATTATTTATACATTCGAAAGGACTAATAACAAAAAGAAAAATTACAGCCCTGACAAAATCGATGCGGGTTCCAAGGGGTTAAACTTGTTGTTTCCGAGAGTTCCTGCCACATTTTTTCCACTTGCCCTTTCGAGAGTGGATGGCTAATGAAGCTAACAATGGGGGCCCTTCAAGTGGGGAGAGAAAGTGATAATTTTACTGAGAGCCGTACTTACTTGTTGATTGCCATAAGACTTCAGTGAGAACGTGAGTAGTAATCACCCTAGCTTGAGCAATTCGTGGCGGTGATTTTGCTGGGACTTGATGTCTTAAAATGTTTTCTTCGTAATTCCGTGTTTCTAATGAAGCTAAGTTAATTTTTAGACGCTCATATGGTTATGTAGAGGCCTTGTTAACTCTTGTGTCTGAACGAGTAGGTACTTCGACTTATGAAATATTTTATTGATAGAGAAAATTTCTCTATCAAATCAAATCTAATTTCTAATCAAATCAAATCTAATTTCTCTATCTCAAAATCAAATTTAATTTGGATTCTATTTTTCAAATTTTTACTAGTAGTACATTTTTCGTCGAAGCGCCGTTGCCTTCTTCAGCCTTTACAAAACTCGCTTGGGGCTCATCCCATGGGCTGTTTCATTTATAGTAGATTTTAAATAATAACCTATTTATTTAATCCTGCTCAAGTTGGAGAATGGAAGGTCATAAGAACTAAAGAAAAATCTCCACATCAATTTCAGTTTAAAAATATGTATTCATGAAATTATAATCAATACCTGTTTTCGGTTCAATTATAAATAGGTATAAGTTCCTTGAATTTTACAAACCCTGATTATAATTATTATATTATTTAATAGTTTATGTACTTTATTTGGAAGTACAGGTAAGTAAGGTAACCTAAATGTTGCCACCAATTTACAAAAAAAAATTACTTTGATTTGTTTGGAATTTAAACCTGAATAAATGAAGGCCTATCCAGCAGTTCACCGCTGTGAATAAGTAGGTAACTGGGAACTCAACGTTGTAGACGACGAAGTCTCCAGCAGAATGTAGTCCAGTGGAAGAAAGTTGGCCTCCAATGGGGAATTTGCCTCAATTTTAGATTCTGGAATTTCAAGTCAAATCCTATAATAGGGCCCTAGAATAACGTTTAAAACCAATAACACCCAAGGGAAGAAATTAGCGTAGAAGAAAATGCCTAAATAAGTGAAGCCTCTGTCAAAACGCTGCAAATTATTACACAAAGGTTTAATATTTCTAAATAGATCACTCGTCTGCAAAGAACACGGCTTTGCCATTGTCACTTTTTTTTTCAACTCCCCTCAAAGACAAAATGTCTTTTTTGACGGAGGGGGCACGCCATAAAATACAAATAAATAAATAAATAATTAAATAATGGGGAGGACGCCCAGGACTCACCCGACGCTGGCCCTAGGGATGAGGGAAGATGAGGAAGGTGGGGGTGGGAGGGAGGGATGAAGGGAAGTGCCTCTATAAAACGACCACCAGTTCAAATATGAGCCGAGCAGGACACGGGTGGTGATACCACGGAGTACGCCTACTGAGATGCCCAACTCGCGCAACTCCGTGGCACTTTTCCCGCACCACACCCCGCGCCATGATAAGGTTGCAGCCATCACCCTGATTTTATTATTTTAGCTCTGACACCGCTTGCCGTAAATCATTCCAATCATAGGTAGGCACTACCTATCTACTACATACCTACTTCAAAATGAAGTTTATTGGGAAGAAATAAACGCTTCTAACTCGATTCGAAGCAATGAAGAGTTGTGGGTGCCTTCGAAAAAAAAAAAAATTATTACTGCTAAGGACGCAAAACTGAGAACAACTCGAAGAAACGTACAACAATCGCATTTTGGTCAAATAAAATGTCAATAGAGATTAAGCCTCTTTTAAGATTCACACTCGTGTTTCTGATTTATCGTAAATCCAACCCTCAAGTTCTCGTAGGGAGCGAACGGTTTGTCCTACTGTGCTCCACGTGGTCTCAAAAAATTCTAAAAATTCAATACTATCTTGAATTGGTGAAAAAACAATACCTTAATATCAAAAGTTTTTGAGCTAGGGCGTTTTGAAAATTTCAACCCTTAGAAGTGACTGACATCAACCAAAAGCTTTGGGGCTCAACTAGACCCCAAATGGAGCCCATATACCAAATTTCATCAAAATCGGTACATGGGAACTAAGGGAAGTGCCGCGTACGGCGGATTGATGGCAACATTTTTATTCGATGTACGTGGTAATTTTGAGATGGGGTTAAGCTTTTTGGTTTATTATTTTCAATAATAAGCCTTTGGAATCGAGCAAGAAAAAAAAATTTTAACCCCCCCTCAAAATTTGATGTTTTACGTTTCAAGGTAAGTACGTAGAATACGAAAATCGAATACAAAAATTTCCGTCCGTCCGCCGTACGCGGCACTTTTCTTAGCAACACAGCAGGTCGGTTCTGTAACTCGCTATTTGGTTGACGTTATCGCGTCGGATTCGGTATCCTTCCCGTGCAACGACAGGTCGATAACGACATTGGAATTCTCTAATCGGGCATAGCGAAGTTTGGTCGTTGCATTTCAAAATAACGACGTCGCTATGTGATCCGACAATATTTCGGTCTAGAGCGAGCAAAAGGTAGCAACGCGTGATTTTTAGCCAATGGGAAGACGTATTGATAATAGTTTCCAATTGTTATCACGGGTAGAAGATCACTGCAGTTTGCAAAATGTCGGATTCATATTTTTTGCCGTGATGAATATACAAAGGAATGACGCGTAAAAACGGAGTTTTTCTCGTGATTCGCGCTTTCGTATCATGGAATAATGATAAATGTAAAGAATTACTTTTCATAAATCGGATTCATCAGTCACGTTGGTATGAATTTCGTCCGTCCACGATGCTTCGAATAATCAACTGCCTGTCCATCTTACTACAAGGTAAGAATCGTCTTGTTATTTATCGTTTATTCATTTTTTTTTTTTTTTTTTTTTTATCGTTGAATATAATAAACCAAAAAACACCGCAAAAATCGAGGGAGGCCACCGGTTACGTCACGTTGGGGTTTCCAGGGACACTTCGAGAGGCTAAAAAAAAATAATAATAATAATAAATAAAATAAAATTAGAAGATCCTTCAGGGATTTCCTTTGTGGGGCAGCTTCCTCGAAACGTCAGTTGGATGATCCATTTAGAGTGATGAACTGATGGTGTAAAATTTTGTTAAATTACTTCGAAGTGAGCGTAGTTGGGTGACTTCTTCTTCGATCCTCTTCTTATAGTGATCCGGGCGAAAAAAAGTGATCATTTTTTTAAAAATCGATGGTTTGTCACTGGAAAATGGAGTGGGAGCAGCGACAACCCGCACGTGGCGTGAAAATTTGACCTCTCCCAACCGGAAGGCAGTTGAGGTGAGTGTATACCTCCACCTTACCTTTCAGGAAGAAGAGGTACAAGAAAGTAACCCCTTTCAGATATCTCTACACATTTTCCTTCTTATTCAGTCCAGGAGCAGACCACTTGTTCACCAACTTTTTTTTTTTATCCATTCTATGTTCTATTTTTATATCATTTTATCATAATAAGCTAGACACAGCATTCAGGTCTTGCAGGTGATACCAGTTGATTGGTTTTGTAATGAGGAATTTCACCGATTTCTGTTTGCATTTTTCCTGAATAGTTAATGGTGTGGGATAGATGAAAATCGGGCTGATTTCGGAAAATAAGTCTCCTGTTATTTTTGGGAGACAGTCAAAATTTTTAATTTCAAAACTAACCGGGAAAACGGACGTGAAGCGGGAACGCTCGCTGATTGGGCTGTTCAGATCGCCGTCTCCACCCAGTGTTGGGACGACGAAATCGTGTTTTCTAAGAGAAAAGTTATCAAACAAAAACAGAGGAAACCTAATTTTCCCCATCTTGCTTTTTCTATTTTTTTCTTCAGTTTTTCTATTTCGAACTTTACTGTTTCATGAAATTTTGCATCTGGGGACTATAGATTTCTCGATCTCAGCGCTTCAAGCGGCCATAAATAAACTATTCCAGCATGACGTCATTTTCCCGGTTTTTTTAAACATTCGTATTTTCTACACTGTTTTGTTCATTCGTAAATTAGGAAGTTCGGGCTGAAAGTTTGTCTTAGGGGGTTTTTCGAGGTGCTAAATCCGATTTTGGGGTCAAAAATAGGAAATTCCGACATGGTGAAATTCCTCATTGTTTGTTAAACGTAGAAACTTTTTTTCGTGTGAATCACACTGTGGGTAGAACATCGAATTTTTTTTGAGAACTTTTTTTTTGTCAATATTTCATTGGTTGGTGGTATTTTGTTAGTATTTTGGTTGTCATGAATCAATTTGTAGATTAGTATGTCGAGTACTCACATGATCAAATTCTCCGGTCCTCCTCTCATCCTCATCGGAGTCCCGTTCATAATTTCCTGATCGCTGAAAGGAGTTCGTCCTGGGTGATCTTGAGAGCGTCGATTGAAAGATTTTCAGCCGATTTGATAAACGTTCAAAACAAGGTATATTTCAGATACAGACTCCAGAATCGATATCAGAAAGACAACGTTTTTCAGTTTATGAAATCGTTATCAAATCCAGGTTGTCAGGTTCACAGCAACATCTGTACTGCTTCATCCGAAGAAAGCATGAAGGTGGTCAATCGTGAGTTGAATTTTCCAAAAATGAAGTTTCGTGTTTTTTCTCATTCCACGTGAGGGTCCGTGCATCCTGGGACCAAAATTGGGTTCTTAGGACCATTGTCAGCTTTTTCTTGTAGCCATCTATTGGGAATGCACAGTAATCATAAAACGGTGAGAAACGACTTCTTAATCGAGTTGATGTTTGTCAATTTAGAAAACTATCAACATAATCGAGAAACCGCTCTTTTTTGAGTTTATCAGAAAGGGTGAGGTGAGGTCTCAATAACACAATCATCAATTTTCACCCCAACCAATTCTATATTGTTCACGTTAGGCGGAAGCTTTACTGCTCACCCAACTTGGCAGAATTCGTTTCTGCTAAAGTGAAGTTGTTTATAAGTTTTTTGGATCCACAAAAATGCTTTATGAACAATGCCATTTCCGTGTATATCAGTCGGTCTATTTGTAGTGAAAAATGGTACACAAAATATACACAAAAATCTATCATTTTCAATTTGTTTCAACATTTCATGTAATGTATTCATATCGAAAAATATTAGATTTTACCTGGAATTGGACTCAATTCAATTACCTTGAATTCAATGTGGCCAAACTAAAATGTTGTCCAATTTTGGGGGATTAATAAAGTCATACTTGATCCAAAATCGCATTTAAGCCAAGAAAAGCTTATTCCTAGTATGGAGACTCAATACAACGTTTGTTAAGTGAGAGGAGAGAGAAAAACGCTGCAAATTATTACACAAAGTTTTATTATTTTTCTGTATAGAACACTCAAAGAACACAGCTTTGCCATTGTCACTATCTACCAACCAGAGGCACCATCTTCCTACTATTCATACTACTTCACAATCAAGTTTATATGGAAGAAATAAACGCTTCATACTCAATTAGAAGAAACAGGAGGTTGGGGTTCCTTCATATGGGAATTTGATTATCGGTTGCTAAGGTCTAGGGATGGCATATCGAATGAAATATATCGATATATTGGTCAAATGATATATCGTCAATAAGATATCGATACCTACCATATATCGGAGAAATTATATCGATATTTCGATATATCGGAAGATCTAACTTGGAAAAACTTGTTTAAGTAGATACGTGAGTTAAAACGTTTTAAAGCAATACAAACATCATTTTGGAAGAAATATATCGATACATCAGAAGATCTACTAGGAAAAACGGTTGAAGTAGGTAAGTATTTAACCTGCTTTAATAAGTTACTGGGTATGATTTATCAAAATTATCATATCCAGTTGAAAAACGCTGCAAATCATTGCACAAAGGTTTATTATTTTCTGTATAGATCACCCTTCTGTATAGATCACTGGTTCTCCATCAATAGCGCCTACCACCATCTGTATTCTCCCTTGACCTTCCCTCTCAAATTTCAGCTTCCTGCGTTCAATAGGATTGAAAATGACTTCGGAGCTCACTCAGCTGATCAGTGATCTGAAGAGTAAAGAAGATCTCCTCGAATGCTGAAGACGCCTGGAAGAGCACTTTCATTCAATAGGATTGAAAATGACTTCGGAGCTCACTCAGCTGATCAGTGATCTGAGGAGTGAAGAAGATTCCTCGAATGCTGGAGACGCCTGGAAGAGCACTTTCATTCAATAGGATTGAAAATGGCTTCGGAGCTCACTCAGCTGATCAGTGATCTGAAGAATGAAGAAGCTTTTGAGCAATGATTTGCAGCGGTTTTTACCCACCAACATTTTTTTTACCTACCAACTTTTTTTTACCTACCAGCTAGGTACTACCTACCACACCATACTGGCTTCACACCTTCACAATCAAGTTTATTAGAAAGAACTAAACGCTTCACACTCGATTGGAAAAATAGAAAGCTTCATATTGAAATTTGATTACTGGTTACGCAGAAGGCAAAACTGTATACAAATCGAAGAAATGAACAGTCCGCATTTTAGTCCGATAAAATTTGAATGGAGATTAGACCTCTTTTGCGATTCACACTCGTGATTCTGTTTTATCGAAGGAAAACCTTCAAGTACTCGTAGGGACCGAACGGTTTGTCCTACAGAGCTCCGGGTGGTCTCAAAAGCTTGTAAAAATTCAATACTATTTAAAATTGGTGAAAAAACGATACCTTTATTTCGAGAGTTTTCGATTTAGGGCACTCATGAAAATTTCAACCCTAAATTTTCACCCCTTAGAAGTGACCTACATCAACCAAAAGCTTCGCGGCACAACTAGACCCCAAATGGAATCCATATACCAAATTTGAACCAAATCGGTCCAGTGTTGCTAAGAAAAGTGCCGCGGACGGGGGACGGCGGACGGACATTGCAAATTTGGATTCTACGCACCTTGAAACGTAAAGTGACAAAGTTTGAGGGGGGGTTATAAAAATTTTTTGCGATACGATCACATAGGCTTATTATTAGAAATAATAAACCAAGAGTACGAAAATGTCATGGTTTTTCAAAAAACTACGTCAGTAGCAAAGGGTTTTTGGGGTTGCATATTTGGGAGTAAACTACCCTCAGGGGTTCTAGAACATAATATAAAAAATCATAGATACCCTCGCCATAGCAATGTTTCAACTCGTATTATAAATTGCTTCAACTCGTATAAGTACTAGGTAGTTTTAATCTGGACGCGCCTCCATTACTATTGGCTCAAGTCAAATTAAGTGATAGTAGTAGTGTAAACTGTACCTAGTGTAAACCATCATGTTTGAGATGAAGTCAACAGTCTGAAATCAAGCTATCACGTAGGTACCTACAAAATTTGGAATAAAATTACTTGATGTATTTACGGGTTCAGGAGTGCCTTCTCATCTATTCATTTTAATATTTAATTTTTACTTGTTGAAAACAAGTCGCGATATATCGGTAAATATATCGATATTGACCAATAATATCGGTACTCTGTATCGATATAAATACATCGATATATCAAAGGTAATATATCGATATATTTCAAATATCGATATATAGTTGCCATCCCTACTAAGGACGCAAAACTGAGTATAACTCGAAGAAGCGAACAGCGATCGCATTTTGGTCAAATAAAATTCCTATAGAGATAAAGCCTCTTTTCCGATTCACACTTGTGATTCTGATTTATCGTACGTCCAGCCCTTAAGTTCTCTTAGGGAGCGAACGGTTTGTCCTACCGAGTTACTGGTGGTTTCTAAAAATTCAAAACTATTTCAAATTAGCGAAAAAACTATTCCTTTATTTCTAGAGTTTTAGAGCTAGGGCACTTTTGAAAATTTCAACCCTCATTTTTCATCCCTTAGAAGTGACTGACACCAACCAACAGCTTTTTGGCACAACTAGACCCCTAAATGGAGCCCATATTCCAAATTTCATGAAAATCGGTCCATGGGAAGTAAGGACGGAAAATGTATTCAATTTTCGTATTCTACGTCCCTTGAAACGTAAACCAACAACTTTTAAAGGGGGGGGGGTTCTTGGTCGATTCCAAAGGTTCGTTATTGAAAATAATAAACCAAAAGCCTGATTGGTTTATAGTCGTTCTCTGACTCTTTTCGGACGAGTGAAGGCCTTCTGAGTGTTTCGGACGTGTGAAGGCTTTCTGATAGATACAGAATCATGCTTATTTGTTCTGGACTTGTGAAGGCTTTTTGATTGATCAAGATTCCTACTCGGACTTGTCCTGGATGTATAAAGGTTTTCTGATTGATCTGGACGGGTGAAGGCTTTCTAATTGGTCTGGTCTGGTGCTCGGATGTGTAAAGGCTGTCTGATCGGTCTGGACTCGTGCTTGTGCTTGTTTTGGACGTGTAAAGGCTTTTTGATTGGTCTGGAAGGTTGCTGTGACGAGTGAAGGCTTTCTAATAGGTACACACTCATGCTTATTTGTTCTGGACTGTTGAAGGCTTTTTGATTGATCAAGATTCTTACTCGGACTTGTCCTGGATGTATAAAGGTTTTCTGATTGATCTGGACAGGTGCTTGGACGGGTGAAGGCTTTCTAATTGGTCTGGTCTGGTGCTCGGATGTGTAAAGGCTGTCTGATCGGTCTGGACTCGTGCTTGTGCTTGTTTTGGACGTGTAAAGGCTTTTTGATTGGTCTGGAAGGTTGCTGTGACGAGTGAAGGCTTTCTAATAGGTACACACTCATGCTTATTTGTTCTGGACTGTTGAAGGCTTTTTGATTGATCAAGATTCCTACTCGGACTTGTCCTGGATGTATAAAGGTTTTCTGATTGATCTGGACAGGTGCTTGGACGGGTGAAGGCTTTCTAATTGGTCTGGTCTGGTGCTCGGATGTGTAAAGGCTGTCTGATCGGTCTGGACTCGTGCTTGTGCTTGTTTTGGACGTGTAAAGGCTTTTTGATTGGTCTGGAAGGTTGCTGTGACGAGTGAAGGCTTTCTAATAGGTACACACTCATGCTTATTTGTTCTGGACTGTTGAAGGCTTTTTGATTGATCAAGATTCTTACTCGGACTTGTCCTGGATGTATAAAGGTTTTCTGATTGATCTGGACAGGTGCTTGGACGGGTGAAGGCTTTCTAATTGGTCTGGACTGGTGCTCGGATGTGTAAAGGCTGTCTGATCGGTCTGGACTCGTGCTTGTGCTTGATGCGGACCTTTAAAGGCTTTTTGATTGGTCTAGACTCGTACTTGAACTTGTTTTGGACGTGTAAAGGCTTTCTGATTGGTCTGGGCTCGAGCTCGCCATTACACCTAAGCAAGAGTCCGAAGAATACCAGGAAAGTAGTGGAGGAAGTACCAGAAACATGAATGGCACAAGCTCAGGTCCGGTAATTTAAGGATCCAGGATTCAGGGTAAGGGTTGGGATTTGCTAGAAATGATTGATTGATTGATTAACATGTTATATTTCAATAAGTATATACGAACAATCTTAACAACACATGAATACGCTTTGGTCACAAGACCATCAGCGGTAGTTCCGTGGTAAATAGATAACAATACTTCTGTCAAACTAACAACAAACAAGGAGAAACAAATAATGGAAGGATCGCTTGTTGGAGCAGACAGAGAGCAATAATAACTTTAACTTTAATAATAACTTTAAAGTTGATAAAATACTAGTAATACAACTTATAGAACCCCATAAAAAAAAGAGATTGAAGCAGAACTATAATATATATGTACACGTGTGCCAAAAAGAAATTCCCAGAGGTGAGGATGAAGGGCCCCCTAATTTCCATAATTGAATTCTGCGATTAAGAATTGCCTGTACCTCCACGCCTCCTTGAAGAACTGCACGAGTTTCGTCCAGTTAGGACCATTCAAGATAGCCAGTAGTTCCTCCCTGCTCAGGACCACGCTACCGAAAAATCTGAGCCGTGCATTCCCCAATATTGGACATTCTGCCAAGAAGTGCTCCGTGGTATCATTCGCTCCAAGGTTACAGAGAGAGCACAAAAACACGCGGTTCACGATCCAGGGCTTCCAATTAACGTCCAGGAGCTCGCCCCTGCACTTCATTATGCTCATGGCTTCATATTGCGTTGTGGACCTGACGTAATCTACTTCCCAATTCAGCTGGTGGTAAAGCAAATGGAACCGGGCTCCGCTGCTTCGATCTCTCAGGGACTGTCTGAACTTCAGCTTTTCACCCTCGCAGACCACCTTTGAGAGTTCTCCAAAACGAGAGGGGTCAAGTGGGTCAGCCACAGCGTCCACCAGAAACTCGCCGAACTTTTCATTCCAGGTTTTTGCCCAACCAATCCCCTTCCGAATCATCTCGAGTGCCGTAATCTTGCTGAACCTACTTACAGGTAACTTGAACACCTTCAAGAGGTAGCTGGTATTCAGTTTTAGGGTGGTTAAGAACACTGCGTCCTGTTTCATCTCGTTGTATACTACGTAATTTGGAGAGTTCATTGGTGATCTTAGAAACTTCTTCAAGAAGAACCTCTTGACCTTTTCCACCTCTTCATACTGGGAGAAACCCCATAACTGAGCACCGTAGCAAATAGTAGCTTGAGTGACGGCTTCAAACACCTTAAACTTGGTCTCGTTGGGAACGCTGGCCGATGTAAAGAGTCTGGTCCAAATGGTGTTGAGCCCCCTCTCGGGCTGCTCTGGATTTCTCAATAAACTGGCTATTCATCCGAAGATTATACGACAGTTCGCTAGAAATGTTGTGGTGGATAAGGGAGTGGGGGGCACTATTTTTTGCTTAAAATACTAAATAAATTACATCGAATGAAACAGGTCTATCGTTTACCTACTGGTTTAAATTGACCTAACGCTTATCCAATGGGGCGTCCCCAGGAGTGCTTGCAGTACTTGACAATATGTGTATTGTATGCGTAGCGTTCTCGTAGTATCAGCTAGAACGGTCATTCGTTTTTGAAGATTTGGTTCTGAACTCGTTCCTTCAAAGTATTTGTTCCTCCGGACTCGTTCACTCGGGAACACATTACGAAAGAGCAGTCGTAGTTGTAGTCCTAAACAATATAATTCCCTGGGGAGCTCCCCATTTTTTGGCTTTGTGTTCCATCACAATCATTTTAATATCGTTATAATTCCGAACTATCACTAAATGTGTTGAAGAATCTTTATCTTGTGCACGGGTGCAATACTTCAATTACGAAGTTTGTGTCAAAATGACCACATCCTGTGAATAATACAGTAGTTGTAAACGGAAGTCATAATTTACACACTTTCCCGATTAAAGTCTCATCTCCAGCATCGACTCATGGAATCATAGTTATTTTTATTTCATCAATAATCATTTTATGGTTTCCATTTTGTATTCCAATGTTTATTTCTATTTTCCACAGATCGCATTTTTATTCATTTCATTTGTTTATTTCACTTCAGGTCCTTCCGTGCGTATTAACGCACCGAGGAAGTCATGGGCGAACATCGAACCTTTATATGGTATGTCTTAACTATCGACAAGCGTCACAGGCTTACTGGCTTCAATGTGTGGGACTAATGATGAAAAACGCTTACAAGCTTTTGTGTTTCACGACGGCTTAGAAGGTCGTATTTTAGGATGCTTACCACTCACATGCGTCTGAATTGCTCACAAAATGCTTCTTGTACTTCTAATTTCTGCACCAGGTACAAATTCTATTTGGATGCCTTGAAAGAAAAAGGCTTACAGTAAAGGTGGTTCCCAAATTGATCCAAAAAATTGGAGATCCTGTAGGTACTTAGGTAGGAAATCATGTAGGTACTAAATAGGGTTCTACTAATGAGGAATTTCACCATGTCGGAATTTCCTATTTTTTACCCCAAAATCGGGTTCAGCACTTCGAAAAACTCCCTAAGGCAAACTTTCAGCCCGAACTTCCTAATTTACGAATAAACAAAACAGTGTAGAAAATACGAATGTTTAAAAAAACCGGGAAAATGACGTCATCCTGGAATAGTTCATTTATGGCCGCTTGAAGCGCTGAGATCGAGAAATCTATAGTCCCCAGATGCAAAATTTCACGAAACAGTAAAGTTCGAAATCGAAAAACTGAAGAAAAAATAGAAAGAGCAAGATGGAGAAAATTAGGTTTCCTCTGTTTTTGTTTGATAACTTTTCTCTTAGAAAACACGATTTCGTCGTCCCAATGGGCAACACTGGGAGGAGACAGCGATCTGAACAGCCCAATCAGCGAGCGTTCCCGCTTCACGTCCGTTTTCCCGGTTAGTTTTGAAATCAAAAATTTTGATTGTCTCCCAAAAATAACAGGAGACTCATTTTCCGAAATCAGCCCGATTTTCATCTATCCCACACCATTAACTATCCAGGAAAAATGCAAACAGAATTCGGTGAAATTCCTCATTCAAAATGTCTACAATCTTTTCATATTTTGGAGCTTTCTAAAAAAAATTCCGGTTTCTTGGGGACATAAGTCTATATGTTGTCAATCCTTATCCCGGACAAAAATGCTGCTCAATCAAGTCAATTTTGACTCAAACTTGTTGCATAGCTCCTGGTTATTCTTACTATTGAGAGAAAGCTTACTGCCCACTCTTAGGTGAATTTTTTTCATAAATTTGGGGGTTTTAAATGGCATGGAATGGAAACTAAAATCAGTATTTTGCATAATGATAATAAATCACTATAATAATAATAACGTCAAGAAGAATCTTATTCGTGAAGCATGAGTGAGTGAATTTTCAAAGGTGAATTCCCCAACACCTCGAACTCACATTATAATACCCACACCTAAGTATATTGTTGAGAGAAGTTGAACCAACATTCAGGATCGAGAAATTTCAAAAATCCAATGCAGCAGGTTTTTAGAGCTAACCAAAACGAGTTTGTAACAAAAGACAACATCTCTTATAGTGACAGAGGGAAATGTACCTAAGTGTGAAAAGTTGGTAACTACAAGAATCACCATTATCGATTTTTTGCATGACCCCTATTATACTCTACTTTTTTCGTTGCCTTCCGGATTTTGTGTCACACCTTCAATCAAATAAGAGATACAAATTTCAAGGTTTTGGATTATATATGAACATGATATGTTATATCCATTATAATATAATGCCTGCAGGGTAAAAGGGGTTAACTCGCAAACATGTGATTTTTGGGAAATCGAATTTCAAAGTTTGCTTCAGTGCCAAAAATCGACCTTTTACTTGAAAAAATATTTTTTATGGGGATTCTCTTCTCCGGTAAGTGGGGAATCTACTGCAGAAGTTCCTTTTTTTTTTAAGGTACTGTATACGCTATTATAACTTTTATCGGATTTGGTTGCACATGACTCCCTTTTCACTCTGAGTTGGTATAACGTGAGCAGATGACCCCTATAACTAACGAAAAATACATCTTGTATGCCCATTAGAAAATGTTTGGGTACCTGCAAAAATATTTATCTTGTGATAGCTTCACATCCAACTCCACAAAAAGCGTCTATAGCATTTTTCTGAACCCTTTTATCATTTTGCCGACGATAATGCCTAGTCCAAAATTGAAAATGAGGAATTTCACCATGTCGGAATTTCCTATTTTTGACCCCAAAATCGGATTCAGCACCTCGAAAAACCTCCTAAGGCAAACATTCAGCCAGAACTTCCTAATTTACGAATAAACAAAACAGTCTAGAAAATACGAAGGTTTAAAAAAAACGGGAAAATGACGTCATCCTGGAATAGTTCATTTATGGCCGCTTGGAGCGCTGAGATCGAGAAATGTATAGTCCCCAGATGCAAAATTTCACGAAACAGTAAAGTTCGAAATCGCAAAACTGAAGAAAAAAATAGAAAAAGCCAGATGGGGAAAATTAGGTTTCCTCTGTTTTTGTTTGATAACTTTTCTCTTAGAAAACACGATTTCGTCGTCCCAATGGGCAACACTGGGAGGAGACGGCGATCCGAACAGCCCAATCAGCGAGCGTTCCCGCTTCACGTCCGTTTTCCCGGTTAGTTTTGAAATCAAAAATTTTGATTGTCTCCCAAAAATAACAGGAGACTTATTTTCCAAAATCAGCCCGATTTTCATCTATCCCACACCATTAACTATTCAGGAAAAATGCAAACAGAATTCGGTGAAATTCCTCATTACTTTACATCTGCAAGACTAAAGAGTAAACTAGACGATTAAATACCTAACTAGACGTAGGTACGATTTAAAAAAAACTATTATGAACAGTCAGGAATTTTCAAAAATAAAATAAGTAAGTAGTAATAAGAAGGAAGAATTTGATGTAAAACATTGTCTGGAGCACTTTCTTTTGTGGACCAGCAACTCAATCTTCCTCGTCATTTGCAAATGACTCCTTTTACACTTTTGACAAATGGAATTTACGCAGATAACTCCAAACGCCCAGAAAAATAACTACCGAGTACAATTTTATTCGCCCATAGCCCCCTATACTCTTCTGTAGAGAGAAACAAATGCTATCTAACTATGATTAAATCTCATTTTCCCACATAATATATTTGCTGACACATAATATATTATATTATATAATGTAGATATTATCAGTAAGAGAGATGGCAAACGTTTTGCAGAAAAAGGAAATGAAGAAGAGAATTTAGAATGGAAAAATCTTGCAATGAACTCAATTAACTATAAATATGATGTATGTGTAGAAACGCCATTTTTTGTCGCGCAACTCACGAATTGAATAAGTTTGCTACTAAAATGAAGTAATTTAATTTCCTTTGCTGATGTCCTGGTGGAATTCAGATCAAAATACTTTGGGAAAATTTGTCTCGAGGGTCACGAAATAATAGATATATTCAACATATCAACACAAATCATGGCAGTTTACAAATTTGCAAGAGATGTAAAATCTTATAGAAGTTTGTTGGCGACTAATTTAACTTAAGAGGTTTTTTTTCTGCAACTTATTATGTGTTTAGGAAGTAAGTACCTAAGTAATGTTAACTGCTCACTGACAGTCAGTTTGTACATTACTAATTATTATCTATTGTATGTAAATGAAATATGAACAAGTGGCTGACTTTATATAGAATAAATTCAAGTAAAAACATAGAATTATAAAAAAAGTCTGCCAAGTGGATGTGGCACATAGCTTCCTCGTATCCATAACTCGATTATAATATAATCTATATTATAGATGATCCGATGTAGTAGTAGTAGTTAATCTGAAAACAACAATCTCTAAGTACCTTTCACTACCTTCATAGGGGACCATCTACACGCTAATCTGGACAATCCTAGAAAATTTCATCAAATTCGGATGAAAAATGTAAATATTATGGCTGTTACTAGGATTTTACGTATGCGCATGCGCAGAGGCTTCTGTAAGTTTTAAGGCCATGATTTCCATTGGGGACCATCTACAACCTAATCTGCACAATCCCTGAAAATTTCATCGAAATCGGGTGGAAAACGTGGAAGTTATGGCTGTTAAAAGGAAATTCACGTTTGCGCATGCGCAGTCGCTTCTATCAGTCCGAGGATGATGATTTTCATAGGGGACCATCTACACACCAACCCGCACAATCCCTGAGAATTTCATAGAAATTGGACAATAACTTCGTATAGTTATGCGCGTTACAAGGAATTCATGACAGACACACAGACAGACAGACACACAGAAACGGAACCAAAACTGTTCAGAAAGGTCTAAAACGCAAAACACGAGTGAACATTTTGATTTTGGAGATCTTTTTTTTCGTACTTGAAAAGTGAAAACAAAGCTTCCGCTACCTTGGTAGACTCGGAAGCAAAAAAAAGGAAAAATAGTAAGTAGTATAAATACAAATGAAGTAATTAAATCAATCTAAATTCAAGAAATTAAAATTGATTTTGTAACATAATTTTCTTTAATGGTATAGATTCAAGTTTTATTTACCGGCAGATCCGGATTCATGGCGTAATCGCCCAATCCTATTGGTTTTTTTCGCATACATCAAAATTGTACCTATTTATTTTCTCTAATAAAACTACTTTTCTTCTTCTTCTTTGAATAGGAGGTACAAATTACAAGGTCTTGGATTGAATAGGAACAGTTTGTTGTAACGTTGCAACGTTGTTTGTTGCAACCTAGATGTAAAGTTGGAGGTCGCCTCAGGCGCCGCACAGTGGGGCGAAAACGCAAAATACCGCTTATAAGTAGAATTTTTGAAAGTCGAAATTTGGTCCAAGTGGGGACAGAAAATAGTTTGTTTGCCGTCAGAGCCAGCGCCAAACGTCTAAATTGATGAGTAGACCATAGAGATTTTTGTTTGATCAGAAAAAGCATGTGAAAAGTTGTAAAAATTCGTAAACATTTTGATGAAATGTAAAACGATAATCAATTAATTTGTAATATATATATTTTTCTCTGAGGTGGTCCAATTTTTTTTTAGCTTAGATACTATAGAAGAATTAAAAATAATCAGTTTTCAGTATCGGTATAAAATATTTCTGCGCTATAATGTTGAATTATCCAACATAGTGCTAGTAGTTAATATATTCATTTCACTGTACAGTTTTTGCGCATCCTTGCGCACCTGAATTTCCACGATTTACAGAAGTCTACTCATTTAGAAACATCTCCAACATTATTTTGCTGCATTCACTTGCATTCTTGTGCTCCAGAGACGTATTTATCTTGAAAAAATTGAGAATACCCCTCCAAAGTTTGCTTCACGATTGCTGAAATCACTTGGCGTTCACAAAGAGCCGATGTTCCAACAACACAATGATTTAATTTTGGAGAGGATGTATGGTTGTGATGGTTCCTCAAGTCAAAATCAATACAAACAAAGCATTGAAGACCCTCAAACGTGGGTGAGATCCAACCGTACATTGAGGAAGGTGATGAAAACGTCGAGTGATGAAAATGGTGAAATGGCAGCAGGGTACGTGAATATTAGTTAAAGAATTTATGTTTTTTTTTTACTTTAATTTCAAAGGTTTACCTAATGATACCTAAAAAATGTTCCACTTGCAAAAGAACAAACTTACAATTTCTGGCAACATAGCAAACCAATGAATCATTTTCTTTGCAAATATTCCACGATATTGTCCTGATTTTTAAATTTTCAACCCAAAGAAGACGTCAAACCAATCCAAAAATGGTTTCGTGGGATTCTGCATTGAAAAATACTTACCACTACCCAACAAGTGGTTTTCGGATATCGATTTAGACACTTGATTTTGAATTATAAGCACATTTTTGCGTTTTCGCCCCACGGTGCGATCAGTGCGAACGCCACGGTGGGGCGGGAGTGGAAAAAAATCCATTTTTGCAAAGTGACTAACAAAGAAATGTAATGTGGTTTTCTCAAAGTCTATTACCTGTAGAATTAGGGTGTGAAGGACCTTCAGTGTTTAAAAATTGTTTTCACTGCTACATGGGGGCTCAAACCTGATATTTCGAGATTTTAAGCACTTTGAGAGTGGAATTTGAAAATTTCCTAACACGTTCTATGCGTTTCAAAAAATTGAAATAAAATAATATAATGTTGGACATATATATTTAGTATCTCTAAAAAATGCTAATTATTTTTTCAAAACATTTTAGCTTGACAAATTAGCTCCAGATTTGGGGTTTTACAGCGAATAAGTGCTTTAGAGGCGTGGAAAACCCAAGCTTCGCCTTCCTTTGGTTTGACTCATTTTGCTTCCGAGTCTTCCAAGGTAGCGGAAGCTGTTTTCACTTTTCAAGGACGAAAAAAAAAAGTTCTCCAAAATCAAAATTTCCACTCGCGTTTTGCGTTTTAGACCTTTCTGAACAATTTTGGTTCCGTGTCTGTCTGTCTATCTGTCTGTGTGAATATACGAAGTTATTGTCCGATTTCTATGAAATTTTCAGGGATCGTGCGGGTTGGGGTGTAGACGGTCCCCTATGAAAATCATCATCCCCGGACTGATAGAAGCGACTGCGCATGCGCAAACGTGAATTCCTTGTAACGACCATAAGTTCTACATTTTCCATCCGATTTCAATGAAATTTTCAGGGATGTTACAGATTAGTATTTAGATGGTCCCCTATGAAAATCATCACTTTCGGGCTGATAGTAGCCACTGAGCATGCGCAAACGTGAATTTCCTTGTAACGGCCATAACTTCCATATTTTCCACCTGATTTCGATGAAATTTTCAGGGATTATGTGGATTAGGTTGTAGATAGTCCCCTATGAAAATCATCATCCCCGGACTGATAGAAGCGACTGCGCATGCGCAAACGTGAATTCCTTATAACAGCCGTAACTTCAACTGTCCCCCAGGGGTCGCGGGTTCGAATCCCAGCCGAGACTAAGTATTTTTTCGATCCAAACACATAACATCTACTCAGTTAATTTTTCATCCGAATTTGATGAAATTTTCTAGGATTGTCTTCTAGGTTGATTCTGGATTCGTGTTTTGAGATTAACTACTATGCATCTGATCATCTATATACCTAATCGGGTTATGGATACGAGGAAGCTATGTGCCACACCCACTTGGCAGACGTTTTTTCTTGAAGTTCTGACCATTATTAAGAAGCTGTAAAAATTGCATCGCCGTATTCCACCGAACTCAGGCGTAATGGATTAATGTGCGATTAAAAATAAAGCGAGACCTCCGTCTCTGCTGTCACTTCACTCATTTTTGCTTCAGAGTGAAACCCTTCTAAGGGCTGTAACTTCTAGACTTTCCTCTCGAATTCGATGAAATTTTCAGGGATTATGAATGTCGGCATGTAGAAAGTCCATGTGGGCTGTTAGCTACAATGATAGGATCTTCTAAACAATCGGGTTATGGATACTGGGAGGCTATGTGCCACACCCATTTGGCAGAATTTGTTTGGACTTCCCGCCTATTTGAGGCGGGAGACCAAAAAGCAGTGCTACCAACTCTCAAGTTGGTTCCTAGTTCTGCCGCTTGGCGAATCAGTTCACGATTACTTCTGATCATGCAACCGTTAGGTGGTCCTATTTAGCAATAATGAGCCAGAACTAGAACAGGAGAATAATAATAAGAAATGAATAATTAGGTCCTTCAATGAGCAGAATAGTTCTATGCAGCCGCTGCCATTCAGATCATTGGGGTAACCCTGCCGACGACGCCCGCCCGCCATGTTGCCTTGTGCTCCTACACCGATTAGATCGTTATAAAACTTTATCGTATTTCATCCTCTGTAGTTCAATATATTTCGTTGTGAAATCTGAAAATAGTGCTAGTTCATTTGTTCATAATCCTGAGGTAGCAAACATAATTTTTTTGTTTTCTTTGTTATTGGAACACAAAACGATGTAATTAGAGATATTTTCGTAAACTATTTCCGCTAAGAGTCAAGGTTCTGTTTGAACAAAACAGTCAGTGGTCAGTTCGTACTGTCGCGACATACCGAGAACATGTCATCGTTGAAAATTTCTTATTCGGATTTAGCAAACTTTATTTGGATTCGTTCCATTATTTGATCTCATACTATCCAATATTCAGAGGTGTTTATGACACAAAATTTTGTCAAAATTAAATATATAAATATATATTTATAAAGAAAGAACAAAATAGCACACACCCATAGCCTGTAAAACCGCTTTTCGATTTTTTTCACACCCTTTCCCCACTTTAAATAACATTATTTTTTTCAAAATTCAAGATTTAGTACTCAAATAATAACATTAAACGTCAGAAAACATATTTTTCTTATGTATTTTCGTATTCGGAATCGAATGAAACCATTCCCAAGACGATACACTAATTTGTTTAGAAGATTATGATTTTTTTTTCCGATTTTTGGCCATTTGGCCCCACTGCGCGCCGCCTGGTAGGAGTGGTCCCCTTAACTAACATAGGGATTGACAGACCCAGTTTTTCAAAAGTTCAAGGAAATAAGATGAACTACTCACCTTCCAGAGGTTTCCTGTTTCTTCTAAGGCATGAGGCATAACATAACATTAAGCAGGTTAGATCCAGAAGTTATCATGCGAGGGTTGAAAGTCACAATGCACGTGAGACATCTTCGCTCCTTCATACTGATTGTGAAGATCAGCTACCAACTCTGTAAATCATAATATAATCGACGATGATGTGACAATAATATGTGTTATTAAGACACCGAAAAGCTGTATAATAAGAAAAGCTCCTTTACCTACAGGTGCCTCAGTGCGTATGACTGCGCCAAGAAAATCATGCGGCAACATCCAACCCATTTATGGTATGTTCGGTGTTTGATGAACATTAACAATAATCGGTTTTAAATTAACAACATAATACAGACTGAAAACTACTACTAATGTTAGTAGATCGACCCCAAAACTCACTATTGATCATGGGGTAAACTGGAATAAACTACTTCTTTACCGAGCTTCAGGTTAATTTATTACCTTCTTCAGGAAGAAGTTTAGGCAAAGGAAGAGATATTCCAGTAGACCCCATCATCATGTGACGTAATCACTTAGATCTGATGTAAAATAATATTGAGGTTGATTTCGGTTTACTATTTTCTTTTACTGAAATTTTGGTGAAACTTTTGGTTATTGTCAGTTTAACCCATTTCCGGCCACTGATGCGTTTTCGCATCGTCATATTTTATGATTTTTCAAAATATTGAAAATAGAGGAAAATCTTTGCAGAAGAATTTTTCTCGTTCATGCTGTTCCTAAAATTTTTAGAAAAAAATTTCTTTGACTCAAATGGTGGCTCAAATTTGATTCTGGGCGAGTGAGCGTTCTCGGCCATGAGTTGAAAGAGATTCCGATCCTCAGACTTTTACATTTGACCAAAAACAATGAACTGGATAAATCATATCGCTTTGGAAAACTCTCAAATCTCATGAAAAAGTAAAATTCATAAAATATCGAGTATTTTTGCTCTCGATTAGTGAGCAAATGATGCTTTATTTCGGCAGGCATTCTGTAAAAAAAGTTCATCCTCCTCTCCTCATTATTCAGTTATTTCTACCCTTGGCTTGAAATGGGTTGAGAGAAAAGTTTTTTAGTAAAAAAAAGTTAAAGACCAAAAGCTTTGGGGCACAACTAGACCCCAAACGGACTCCAGTACCAAATTTCATAAAAGTCGGTCCATGGTAAGGGAAAAGCCCCAATAGCGGACTCATTGACCGCTATCAAATTTCTACATCTGATGTGAAACACAAGAAATTTTTTCGGGGAGCCTTTCTTAATTATCCATAGTTGTTTCATCGTTCAAGACTGTGAAATAGCCAATAAATTGTCGTTTTCTGCTTTAAATTAATTTTTTTTTCATCAGACCATGATTCACCAGTAGTGGAAACCTAAATTTTCGAATGTCGGAGTAGGTGACAGTCAATGCCCTTAAAGCAGACATACGTTAGATTACAGCGAAACAATGTTGAAAACGTAAAAAGGTAGGTTTTATTCAAATTCAAATGCAGTTAAAAATACTACTTAATTAATTAGGTACTGAAGTCTTAATGGAGTACCAGTCGTTCCCGCTAGCGGAGGGAGGAAACTACTGATAGGTCGGTACCAGCAAAAATAGTTTTTTAAATCGAAATCAGCAGTTTTTCATGTCTGGTTACTTGGACCAACCAGTCTCTCATGAAATTTATAGTTTTAAGAGATATAGAGTGGACATTTTCAAAACGCCTTAGCTCAATAACTTTCAATATAAACTTTCTTCAATTCAAAATATAGAAGAACTTATTAATCGAATGAGACCATCCAGAGCTCAGTATGACCAACCGTTCGCTATCTATTAGGAATATTATTACCAGGAATAATTGAGTGTTCACCGCTGGTGTTTGGGTAGTTTACGCGCTTGCAAAAATGGCTTCGATCTCAATTTGTGTTGAAATGAAATAAAACAAGCTCCCAATAATGATATTGAATAGTTGTTAAAACACCTAGTAGGAAGCAACCAGTTGTAGACTTGAAATTTACCTACCAACTTCACTTTTATTTTTACTCTTCAATCCACTCACTGCCGTGAAAAATGCTAACCGCTCCTGACCATTTGTGTGTGTGAAATCAAATGAGTCAGTTCTTGTTCTACTCGATTCCTTGCTTGTGTATCAGCATGATAAATATTATTTATTTATAATATATAAATATTATTATACAAAGCGTATATTAATCACTTAACAAGAAAAATTTTTGTGTTAATAATAGTCCTATCTTATCAAGATTAAAAAGAAGTGGGGGCTTACACTGAAGAAACTGCCTTTCAGATACTTTAGTACAAGACCCACTTTTTATTTATGTAGTCCCATTTGGTAAAAAATGTTTTCCTATTCAAATTTGTTATGAAAACTAGAGAAAATTATCTTATTATAAATGAGTGATAACTGAGTTATAAATGTTTGAAAATGGAGGCTTATACTAAAGAACACTTATAATGAAACTCGAATTTTGTTGGTGAAACACCGAAAAACCCACGAAATACGCGGTTTCTGGCGTCCTGGCATTATGGTGGCACCACTGATTTGGTCCACGGTGGCACAAAGAATAGTTCAAGAAAATCCAGAAGTACGTTGATAATGATTTCTCAATTTCAATACTTGGGTTCGATTAGTAAGCCTCAATAGGAACAGAAATATTGAAAAATCGGGTTTTTGAGAATATTATCCCCCCAATCGCCCCTTCTTCATACTAATTTCGATACTGTGGAGAAGTAAAGTGCAACTGGGAAGTTATCTGAGTCGAACAAAAAAGAAACAAGCAAATTGGTTGAGAATTGAGGACTAGGCACGCCTACAGTCAGAATGAGCCTTATTTTTACATAACATGAACACAAATTTCGAAATTTCGGCGACTTAGTGCACATCTAGATAGATTTCATCGCAAATCGGTTGGAGAATAAGGCCTGGCCAGAATAATATATACGATTTTGTCGTACACACAGACATACACGTTTGGTTTTTTCACGAATTTGGTTTCATAACGGTGTAAAAGGATTTTACCTGTGGTTATGTCTTGTTTCTCCGTTGAGTGTTGACCTCCGTCTCCTCATCGCATAAGGACGCCCTTGTCTTACAGTGGGACGTACTAAAAATTACTAACTGATACTTTCAAAAACCAAGCGATGGAATGGGAAACAAACTCGAATCTACAAATGGACACGAGCGGTTTACAATAATAATAATAATAACCACTCAATGCAACAGAATTATCATTTTTACCTCGCTATGGTCGAAGAAGAAAATCCCTTTCACGTTTTACCGTCAGTTTGACGCGGAACGAAGTGGAAGGAGAAGAAAAATTCGTAAAAGCCCCGTCATACTCATACATCGCAGAGGAGGATTGATGTCGAGAGCGGAGGATTTCTTCTCGGTGGGCGGAAAACGGCGGAGTTCCTTCCCTTTGGGGCCTGCAAAGTATTCCTTCTATGTGTGGAAGTGGGCGGACGCCCGCTTTGACGAGTCGTTCGGGATTTCTGTCGGTATTTCTTTCTCTGTGTAGCTGCAAGCTACCTATTTAAGGGGTTTTTTAAAACCTTTCTCCGTGGGGTCAACTCCGAATAGGAATAAATTATTTCCCTTATTTACGGTTTCGGTAATTCTGAGCAATTATCCGGTCAACTCCGATATTTCTCAAACTTAACCATGATGTATGTAGAGTAGTAAATATCAATATTCAGACCGAAATAAGTGTCGGAAAAGGAAAATATATTGTGAAACTTACCTTAGTAGTCATCTGACTCGCTATCTGTATCAGCTTCACGAGTGATGTTAGGGTGTTCGTTTTCACCGTTATACAGATGGCCAATTGCTCTGAATAGATGATGCACTCTTGTTTTGTAATCAGAGTACTTTCTTTTAAACATAAACTCTGCTAAATGGCCGATAAAATGTTGTTTTCGGTTTCCGTATCGAGGCACACATCCCCGCACCTCCCTCCACTAACGTTCAATGTGTTGCGTAAGTATGCGTAATCAGATGACTACTAAGGTAAGTTTCACAATATATTTTCCTTTTCCGACACTTATTTCGGTCTGAATATTGATATTTACTACTCTACATATATCATGGTTAAGTATGAGAAATATCGGAGTTGACCGGATAATTGCTCAGAATTACCACGGTTTCCTGTACCAGTACAATTTTTGTCTGGAGATTCTTTCACGTACAAGGTAAGGTAATTGTGTGGATTTTCACTAAGTTCAATGCCAACAAGACCTCAGAAATGAGTGTAGGTGGTGGACATTTCAATTTTTCCCAGGGCTCTCAGGTAGGTCTAGCGGGCCAAAAAATTAATAGTGTTCAATAGATGAGATCTCACGAATAAAATCACTCGCGATGAGATTGTGGAAAACCATTTTAATAAAAACGGAGTTGAATAGAATGTTGTCTATTTCCACGAAAATAATGAGTTACAAGTTGAATCGATTTCGACGGTTAGGTCATCATCAGTAACAAGCAATAACTATTAGGAGTTATTGCTTGTTACTGATGATGACCTAACCGTCGAAATCGATTTAACTTGTAACTCATTATTTTCGTGGAAATAGACAACATTCTACTCAACTCCGTTTTTATTAAGATGAGATCTCTTTCGCCTTTGGCAAAACGTCTTTCATGCTGGTGGGCAGTAAAGCTTCCTCGCGTTGAAATAGTTAGGTAATTAGTGGAGCAATGCTAATTATTGATTATTACCACTTAAATTTCCTAACAAAATAATTTTTTCGAAACGACACAAATCCACTTTTTATGAGAAATGTTTTGCTTCCGAGTCTATCAAGGTAGCGGAAGCTTTGTTTTCACTTTTCAAGATTGAAGAAACGATGTATTCCAAAATAAAATATTTTCACTCGCGTTTTATGTTTTAGACCTTCCAGAACCATAAATTTTGGTTTATTATTTTCAATAATGAACCTTTGGAATCGACCAAGAAAAAAAAATGTTTAACCCCCCCCTCAAAATTTGATGGTTTACGTTTCAAGGTACGTAGAATCCAAAAATCGAATAAAAATTTGGCCGTCCGTCCGCCGTACGCGGCACTTTTGCCACTTAGCATTGACCGATTTTGATGAAATTTGGTATGTAGGCTCCTTCTGGGGTCTAGTTGTGCCCCGAAGATTTTGGTTGAGGTAGGTCACTTCTAAGGGTTCCAAAATCAATTTTGAAATTTTGAAAACGCCCTAACTCAAAAAATTTTGTTATAAAAGTATTGTTTTTCCTTCAATTTAAGATTCTATAGAATTTTTAGAATTTTTTGAGACCACCCGGAGCTCTGTAGGACAAACCGTTCGCTCACTACGAGAATTTAGAGTTTTGACGTGCGATAAATCAGAAACACGAGTGTGAATCGCAAAAGAGGCCAAATCCCCGTTCAAATTAAAGCTGACCGAAATGCAATCGATGTTTTTCTTCATGTTGGATGGTTGGTGGCTTAGCAGACGAGTGATCTATGTAGAAAAATAAAAAATAATAAACCATTGTGTAATAATTTGCAGCGTTTTTTTCTTGATTTTTATCTTACAATATCGGGCCTATCAATTCTTTGCCATGAAAACAATTTTTGAGAACAAGTTTGTGCCCTCTTGAAAATTCAGCGATTGAATTTTACGATATTATTGTAGGGTTTCCATACCAAAAAAACAACGATTGCGACGTCGTTCTCGCACAAAAGCATGGAAATCAACAGATAAGAATAGGGAGCACCTATAAATATCGCGTTGGGAGCTGGTAGCTACAAGTTCCCCATTCAGGACAGATATTTATTTGAAGAAGAAAACAGGTAGAACAGTTTAACAAGAGAAAAGGCTAGAGGAGGTGATACTTGCTCAGATTTCCCACCCTTCAGGCTTGGCAAGTGTTATACGAGGAAAAGGTCTTGGCAAAAACGTTCACTTTTGAACTCAATAAATTACAATATTACTGTGGGGACTTTTTTCACGAACTATAGTTGGGTCCTAGTTCTATTTTGTCTATCTAGAATTTACTATCGTTAGAAAATTAAATACACTTTTTCAGTTTCCAGCGAGAAAGAAAATTCTATCCCAGCTTGTAATAAAGTGAAGTTACTGCATAATTCTAAGTGACATTGTCGCATCTAAATCCTCCTTCAGCTACGTAAACTTTGTTTTAAGCCTGGTCCACACGCTACGTTTTCCACAACCTCTTGCCTGCGCATTCCAAGACGTTGCAGACAAAACGTTGCGTACGGACCGGAAAACTGTGCAATTTTGAGTCCCTGGGATCGCAGTTGCAGCGATTACTGAGCTGATGAGGTCTGAAAACCGTGACCTGCACAGACATGTCGTTGCGTGTAGACACTTGCTCCGTTTTCTGATTCGTTTTGTTCCTCAGTTTTCCTTCATCGCCCGACGATGGCCGACCTTCGCCAATGTTCTCGCGAGTTTTTGACTGATTTCATTTCGCTATATGAAAGTTTACCATGCCTTTGGCGCGTCAAATCAAAGGAGTACAGTGACAGGGACAAAAAGGGAGAAGCATATGGAAGATTGGTGGAGAAATTTAAAGAAATTGACGCTACCGCAAACAGGGAAACAATTGTGAAGAAACTAAACTCTATGCGGAGTGTATATCGCAAAGAACTGGCAAAAGTGAACAAGTCTATTCGATCTGGGGCTGGAGAAGAGGATATATACAAGCCATCTCTGTGGTATTTTGAACCTCCTCCATGGCGATATCACACAAAACTGAGCGAAAAATACTGCACGTACAAAAAAAGACCGTACCGTCTGGACGCTCACAGTTGCAACGTTTTCATTCCGTCTTAAAACTGCGCAAACTAAAACGTTGTGCAAAACGGAGCGTGTGGACCAGGCTTTAACAAGGCGAATACTGATACATCTCCTTCAAGACCGAGCGGTCTTGCGGGTTTTTGCATACCCACTTCTATAGTCCAGCACTTGCTCGTTGTTGTTTCGCTACCATCAGTCTTTCCTCACTATTGTAGGTGCTGTCAACCTGCGTGACCTTTCTGTGTGACAATAGTCAAAGAGGAACTCATACTCGCTGATATTTTTAATGTTTAACCATTGGAATCATGTAAGAAAAAAATTAAATTCCTTCAAAATTTGATGGTTTACGTTTTAAAGTATGTACAATCCGAAAATCGAATTTGAAAAATCCGTGCGTCTACCGTACGTACCACTTTTCCACGCAAACAAGGACCGATTTTGATGAAATTTGGTATATGGGCTCCAATTGGGGTCTAGTTGTGCTGCGAAGCTTTTGGTTGATGTCAGTCACTTCTAAGGGGAGAAAATTAAGGGTTGAAATTTTCAAGAGTGCCCTAGCTCGAAAACTCTCAAAATAAAGGTAATTTTTTTTTTGCTTACGAATGAAATAATAATTTGCTGCGTTTTCCCAGTTAAAGTTAATTTGAAATGAACTCTTTAGACTCTTTTTCACTCTCTCTCTCTCTTCGTTTTGCTTTGTTATTTTCAATAATGAAACATTGGAATCGACCACGAAAAAAAAGTTTACCCCCCTCAAAATTTGTTTGTTGGTTAGAATCCGAAAATTTAATATACGTTTTGCCGTTCGCTGCACTTTCCGGTACTACCATTGACCGATTTTGACGAAATTTGGTATGTAGGCTCCATTTGAGGTCTAGTTGTGCCGCGAAGCTTTTAGTTGAAGTCATTCACTTCTAAGGTTGGAAAAATAAGAGCTAAATTTTGAAAAATTAGCTCAAAAAATTTCGTTATGAATAATCGTAATTTTGTTATTTTTTCATCAATTTGAAATAGTATTGAATTTTTAGAATCGAATGAGACTACCCAGAGCCTTGTAGGACCAACCGTTCGGCCCCTATGAGAGCTTAAGGGTTGGGCTTACGATAAATCAGAAACTCGAGTGTGAATCGCAAAGACGCCTACTCTCCGTTCACATTTTTTTCTGACCAAAATGCGGTCATTGTTAGTTTTGTTCAAGTTTACTCAGTTTTGCGTCCTTAGCAACCAGTAATAAAATTTCCCAATGAAGGCACCCACAACTCTTTAATTCGTCGAAATAAACTTGATTCTGTGGGTAGGCAGTGGCGATGGCAAAGGTGTGTTCTTTGCAGGCGAGTGATCTATAAAGAAAAAACGTCTGCCAAGTGGGTGTGGTACATAGCTTCCTCGTATCCATAACCCGATTATATAGATGGTCCGATGCATAGTTGTTAATCTCAAAACACCAATCTCCAAGTACCTTTCACTACCCTCATAGGGGACCATCTAAACACTCATCTGTAACATCCCTGAAAATTTCATTGAAATTGGGTGGAAAATGTAGAAGTTATGGCCGTTACAAGGAATTCACGTTTGCGCATGCGCAGTCGCTTCTATCAGTCCGAGGATGATGATTTTCATAGGGGACCGTCTACACACCAACCCGCACAATCCCTGAAAATTTCATAGAAATCGGACAAATCTGTATTCTACAGTTACCCAGAGAACATCGCTAGAAGAGGACCAGATGAAGTATGCAGCTTGGTACTGGACTTCATTGAAAAATCAGTTCCTGCCGGTGTAAAAGAGCTCCATGTTTTTAGTGATGCGTGTGCAGGACAAAATAGGAATCGTACAATGATTCGACTGCTACCGGCACTGACAATGACTGACTGTTTTGACGTCATTCACCAATATTTCCCAATACGCGGTCACAGCTTTCTTCATTGTGACAGAAATTTTTCGGTAATCAAACGTGTGGTCAAAAGAAAGGATAGAGTGTATTCCCCTCAGCAATACAATGAACTAATCAAATCGGCGAAGAAAAAAAATCCTTCATTTGAAGTTCATGAAGTTCAAACAAAAGATATATTGAATTTCAAAGACTGGTGGCCAATTTACTTCAAAAAACAACTAAAGAACTAATTCACAAGAAAGAGACGTTCCAAATCAGTAAATACAGACACTTGATCTATAAGGCAGACATGAAAGGGTATATCCTAGCTTCAAAGTTCATAGATGGATTATGTCAAGGATCATTCAAGATTTTTAAAGAGAATGGCACAGTGGAACTTCCTTCGCAACCAGCTTACACAGGGAATATTCCTATACACGTCAACAAAATAGCTGACGTATCTAAAGTTGTCCACTACATACCGGAAGAACACAAACCATTTTACGACGAAATAGTAACATTGCCAACTACGAATCAGACGAGAGACGATGATGATCTGTAATAATACTTGGATTTTATGTTTTTAAAAATTGATACATACCTACAAACAGCTTCCAACATTTTTAAAACCTTTTTTCAAGAAGTATTTTAATAAACAAAAACATTCAGTGCTTCAAAACAACTGTTTAATTAATTTTTGCAACCCTCATTTTGGTTCACATGAAAAAGGGAAAAATTCCATCAACTTCAAGTAGCTATAAAAACAACCTGTTATGCTTGCATAGTGATTTTGAAGTCTGTCATAACTTTGGTTTCTGTAGTAATAAATGTGGTATGTATATGGTAAAAAAAATGGAGTAATCTGGAAGTTTTTTAAATTTTCTCAAAATCGAAGCAAGTGGAACGTTTCCCTTTTTCAAATGACCCGATCAATTCGTATTATAACAAGGAATTCATGACAGACGCACAGACAGACACGGAACCAAAATTGTTCAGAAAGGTCTAAAACGCAAAACGCGAGTGAAAATTTCGATTTTGAAGAACTTTTTTTTTTCGTCCTTGAAAAGTGAAAACAAAGCTTCCATTACCTTGGAAGACTCGGAAGCAATAATAAACCTTTTTGTAATAACCCGCAACGTTTTTTTCTCGGATAACTACAGAATTTTCAAGTTTTAACATACGCGGAGTCGACCTTGGCACGCAGTTGTGATTGGTTCATTATTTTAGTGGATTTAGGTGGGTTAACCCTCCGAGACGGAGTTCGATATTGAACGAATTAAACCCCACCTCCCTCGCGCCGTCCCAATTTTCGTAGTAATGGAAACCTAACCGCATCAAATTTCCCCCATCTCTCGACCCACTTAATATTCCCGGAAGCTTCGAATTCAGGTGGTTGCCAATAGATGCCCTCACCTTCTCCTCTCGATGTATCGAAGACTAAAATTCCGAACGCTTCGTCGCCCGCAGGTCCCTCGCCGTTCAGTCTGCCTTTGATCGTCACCTGGAGGTGTCCCGTTTACACCTTCACATTTCTCAACATTCAGAGTTTTGAACAATTTATCTCCCTTTCATTGTAAAATAAGAAGAAATGAACGTTTGAAATCACAGAGCTGCTCCAAGAGGTAATTCGATTGCTCTCCATCCCGGTATTTGCATCAACTTACCTTGAAATCCTTCCTTCATGTTCAAAATGCCCTTCGATCAACGAGCAAATACCTTGTAGACTCCCTCAGCTACAATCTCACTGAAACACGACATCTAAACCTCCATCAAAATCTCATCATACTTCCGTGTGACATAAGTTGTATGATTCCATCAGCATGAGCATCAATAAATTATAAGTAAATAAGTATCCCATGTATACTCCTACTCAAAATTAGAGCACCACCATCTATTTCTTCATTTATCCCCTTCTTTTTTCCCTTATCAAGTTTTTATCCATTTGCACACATTGTTTGAAAACACAGGAGGAAAAAAGAAACCAAAAAAGGCACAAATTCGAGAAAAAAATATGATTTTAATAAATTAAAGAAATATGTATTTCTTGTGGTAAAATGATAAAAATTGAAAATGTGAAAAAAATGTTTGAATTATGGCAGTTTAGGTTTTAAATACCTAGTATTATCTCCGCTAGCTCGGATGAGGGCTTGGAGCCTTCGACCCATGCCTCTAATCAAGTTTTGGATATCCTCCTGCGGGATATATCTCCACTCCTCTTTCGCTGCTGTTTCCAGCTGCTGAAGATTGTCTGATTGTAGAGATGGGCAAAACGGTTCACCAAGAAGAACGGATCTGAGCGCTCCGCTCATTCAAAAGATCCGGATCTTTTCGACGGATCAGTGGCTCTTTTTGGCTCTTTTGAGCTCGTATTTATTGTAGAGATGAAAATACGATAAAAACGCTACAAATTGTTACACAACGGTTTATTTTAGTTCTGCCCGGAAATGTTTATTCGATTATTGGATTCTACACTACCTTGAATCCTAAACCATGAAATTTCGAGGGCGAGAGGGAATAATTTCTCTGTTGCTCGATTCCAATGGTTCATTATTGAAATATATATATATAATATATAATATAATATAATATAATATATAATATATAATAACCCAAAAAGCGCTGTTGTTCAATAAAGATGCTCAACAAATCCTTCAAAAAATCAAAGAAAAACAGTAAATGAACAAGATTAAAGCAATGAATAAGTAAGACTTACAATTTTTTGGTAAAATATTTATTTATATGAAATCAGCATTTTTTTATGCCTCTAATGACAAACCACAATTTAAAAAAAAATTTCTTAGTAGGTATAACATTTTGATGTTATATCATGGTATTCAACAAAGGAAATTAAGGTAACCAAGTTGAAAGAGAATAAACGAACCAATAAGTACGTAAGCTTCAATATTGATAATAATGGTAAGATAAGGATGTGCTTTTGCTTGCCTTTTGAACTTGTATCAGAAAGCTCCTCACAAAAAATCATGATGTAAAAATTAAACAGGGAGAAAAAACAACGGAAAGAATCAGAAAGTGGGTCACAGAAAACACTGGAAAAATACGGTAAAGTTTACGACCAAAAATACAATAATGCATGTGGTGGTACGATACAATTCCGCAAAATTGTATTGTTTGATCGACTTACATCGTATTTTCCCTCGGAATTATCGTACGGGTTGGCATCAGTGAGCTGACGAAAAGGAGGTCCTAATTTTCCCGAACACTGCCGATCTCAAAAAAACCGAAGATCGAAGAGCCGCCGTTCATTTATTTTACTGGATCTCAAGAGATCCGAAGATCGAAGAACCGCGATTCATTTGTTATTTTTACTGATCCGCAGTTCACTCGCTCTTTTGAAGAACCGATCTTCACCAATCACTACCAGCACTGAGCTCAAAAGATCCGAAGAGCCGCGGTTCATTTTTGCTGACCCGTGGTTCACTCGCTCTTCTGAAAGAGCCGGCTCAAAGAGCCGGATCTTTAATGAGTGACCCATCTCTATCTGATTGTGGATCTCAGGCTCGAATTCTTCTTTTACCACCTCCCAAACATGGTCTATCGGTCTATCGGATGGTCAAATCGGAATATGTCTGGGCTCCTTGGTAGCCAGTCCAGGATACAAAATTTATAAGGGTAGAAGGAAAGAGACAAACGAAAAAATGGATGGTGGTGCTCTAATTTTGAGCAGGAGTGTAGTATAATCATGTGAGTATCGGTCATTCAGTTTGATTTCCGTTGTGTCAATTTACTTCGAATCGTCCAAATAAGCCGAATAAAAATGCAATTTTCTGTGAACTATACAAAACAGCAAGTCATGAGATTGAAATTTTCGAAGAAAATTTGCGAATCCACAGGAGAGTATTGGGGGTACACTGTCTTCTGGTGCCTTCATCACATTGTTATACAAAGCTTATATGATTCACGATTCGTTTATAACAAACGAGTTATTTATTGAGATATTATAAATAAAAAGTACCTACCTATTATTTAAAGATGCTCTTGCGTATCCCTGATATTTTTATCAGAAAGAACAAGACCACCAATCTCACCAAAGTTCAAATTATTTGAAATCGGATTTAATCGGTTTAAATTTTGCTTCCGAGTCTACCACGGTAGACGTTTTGTAGAAGCTTTGTTTTAACTTTTCAAGGATGAAAAAAAAAGTTTTCCAAAATCAAAATTTTCACTCGCGTTTTACGTTTTAGACCTTTCTGAACAATTTTGGTTCCGTGTCTGTCTGTCTGTGTGTCTGTCATGAAATCCTAGTAACGGGCATAACTATACAAAGTTATTGTCCGATTTCTATGAAATTCTCAGGGATTGTGCGGGTTGGTGTGTAGACGGTCCCCTATGAAAATCATCACCCCCGGACTGATAGTAGCCGCTGGGCATGCGCAAACGTAAATTCCTTGTAACGGCCATAACTTCCACATTTTCCATCCAATTTTGATGACATTTTCAGGGATATTACTGAGTAGTGTTTAGATGGTCCCCTATGAAAATCATAGAGAGTGGTTTTTTTATAGAGGGATTCATTCATAGAGGGATGTTCCCTTGTGAGAATCTCAAATCCTATTCATTTCATCACTAGGCCTCAATGGGTCAGAGGTAGCACAAAGAACTATCCCCCAGGGGTCCCGGGTTAGAATCCCAGCCGAGGCTAAGCATTTTTTTTGATCCTATCACATACTTCTACTCACTTACATTTTTCATCCGAATTTGATGAAATTTTCTAGGGTTGTCTGGATTAGCGTGTAGATGGTCCCCTATGAGGGTAGTGAAAGTTACTTAGAGATTGATGTTTTGAGATTAACTACTATGCATCGGATCATCCATACAATCGGGTTATGGATACGAGGAAGCTATGTGCCACACCCACTTGGCAGACTTTTTTCTTGGTCGATTCCAAAAAGCAAAGTAAAACCAAAGTTGTCATTTCATAGATTTTTAAATCTTTTAATGGTATATTTTATTTGACCTCAAATCATTGAATAGAATTCGTTATTATCATTTTATTCGTGAATTCCGCGAGGGCGGCAACCAAGTCTTACTGAGGGACGTCCTAAAAAGTGGTTGTGTCCATCCATAACCCGATTGTGTAGATAGATAGATAGATATGTTTATTTTCGCCATTTTGTACACTTTTACAATAATATAATTGCATGAAGGGATGCGATTTGCTCAGATATCCTACCCGATGTCAGACTTGGCCCGTGTTGTAGGGTAGGATCATTTCAAAATCGCTCCAAATCGGTAAATAAATTGATGTCTACTATACATTACAGTGGTAAGTAAATTACTAAACAATACATGATTGGTCAGAAAAATGGACGCTTTTGATAATCTCTAACATATACTAACTTACTTTAATATTCTTCAACTTTAATCATCTCTAAGCTTTGATAGACTCCTATACATAACTAGCCAACTTAACAAAACCGATGATGATGACAAACTGATGATCCGATTCATCTCAAAACATCAATCTCTCGGGTAGTTGATCGATTTTCCTGGAAACATGAACCATCAAATTATGAGGGGGCGTTAGCATTTGTTTCGATTCCAAAGATTCATTATAGAAAGTTGTAAACCAAAAAGAAAATTCAAGGGAGACATGGTCGCTATTGAGGCTGAAATCGCCCCAAGATGCCCACAATGTTGGTAATTACCTCACTCGACACGACATTCGCTCTGTTCGAGAGGGGAAACGGCGAAGTAGGTCGAACCAGGGATGTCGCTAATAGCTTCCACGGAGTTTCGAGTCCAGTGGATGAAAATGGGATGGAAGTTAAGCCCTTAGCGAAGTCCAGTTGGGGAAGCCTGTTGTCGAGCTACAACAAATCATTTGAAGCCGCAAGCGGGAAACCTTCCGGTGATTCACGCGAAATCCGAACTTGAACGTTCTGAATGAACGAAAACAGATTTTGCTTCCGAGTCTACCAAGGTAGCTGACGTTTTTCTGGTTTATTATTTTCAATTCAAGCCTTTGGAATCGAACAAGTGAACAATTTTAATGTTGTCAAAATTTGATATCTTACGTTTCAAGATACGTAGAATCCGAAAATCCAATAAACATTTTTTCATCCGTCCGCCGTACGCGGCACTTTTCTTAGCAGCACTGGACCGATTTGGTTCAAATTTGGTATACAGGGTGTCTACACTTTCGATGGGCATAACTTCAGGGTTCGATTCTACAAGGTGTTTCCAACAAAAAATGTCTCTTAGCAATTTTATTTTAACCCTCTCAAAATTCCTTTTTTTTCACTTTAAAGTTTTTCTTCGCGTTTTCGACCTTACGGCACTGATACGGTCATAACTCCCTTATTTCTCCTGAAAATTCAAATCTGACTACTTCGTTAGAAAGAGCGTTAAATTCTTAAGCTACCTAGTGCAAAATCAAAATATTTCAGGAATAAAATAGTTTCAAAAAATCAAGTCAAAAAGCCAACTTTAAAAAATTTTCAAAACTTGACTTTCTTCGACCAAAGTTTTCACTCTAAATCCCTGCCCATTTCGATGGGCGCTTTTCGGAGAAAACATGCTCAAATCGTCAGCTTTCCAACGGTCTATCAATTTTTCTTTTTAACATTCAAATTGGAAGAGTAAATTAAGTTTTAATGCCAGAAAACGTGTGTTTTACAAGCAAATCCTGTGTTTTAAGCGGTTTATGGTCCCCCTCGACCTCAAGATGGCTTGACGATTTTGGTATCATTTTTTAAGTAATTTTTTACTTTGAATCAAATAGTGATACTTCCGAATGACACCGGCTGCTGGAAAGTGGATTTTTTGAAGACAACCTTCGTTTTTCGTACATAAAATACGCAATATTCGTAGATGTAGTAGTGAGCATAAAGTAACACCTTTGAACTCAACAAAAACACCGAATTTTTAGCTGATTGAAGTTTTTGTTGAGTAAAAAGGTGTTACTTCATGCTCACTACCACATTTACGAATAATGCGTATTTTATGTACGAAAAACGAAGGTTTTCTTCAAAAAATCCACTTTCTAGCAGCCGGAATCATTCGGAAGTATCACTATTGGATTCAGCGTAAAAAATTACTTAAGAAATGATACCAAAATCGTCAAGCCATCTTGAGGTCGAGGGGGACCATAAACCGCTTAAAACACTGGATTTGCTTGTAAAAGACAAGTTTTCTGACATTCAAACTTAATTTACTCTTCCAATTTGAATGTTAAAAATAAAAATTGATAGACCGTTTGAAAGCTGACAATTTGAGCATGTTTTCTCCGAAGAGCGCCAATCGAAATGGGCAGGGATTTAGAGTGAAAACTTTGGTCAAAGAAAGTCAAGTTTCGAAAATTTTTTAAAGTTGGCTTTTGACTTGATTTTTTGAAACTATTTTATTCCTGAAATATTTTGATTTTGCACTAGGTAGCTTAGGAATTTAACGCTCTTTCTAACGGTGTAGTCAGATTTGAATTTGCAGGAGAAATAAGGGAAGTTATGACCGTATCAGTGCCATAAGGTCGAAAACGCGAAGAAAACTTTAAAGTGAAAAAAAGGAATTTTGAGTGGGTTAAAATAAAATTGCTAGAAGACATTTTTTGTTGGAAATACCTTGTAGAATCGAACCCTGAAGTTATGCCCATCGAAAGTGTAGACACCCCGTATAGGCTCCATTTTGGGTCAAGTTGTGCCGCGGAGCGTTTGGTTTTTTTATTTTTTATTTTTTTTATTGGTTGCGTTACAAAGAGCAGTAACATATAACCAGTCTGTACATGAATAAAATCACATAAACATAAAGTCTTCACTTTAATTCAAAACATATTGTTTAGTAATGCATGCATTCCAGGGGACGTCCCATTGGATAAGCATTAGATCAGTTTAACCAGTTGGTAAGCGATAAAACTGTTTCACTCGATGTAAGTAATTTGGTTTATTACTTTAGGCGAGAAATAGTGATCCCCCCCTTACCATTATCTACCAAAACATTTCTAGCGGCGTGGGAGCCTCGAATCTGAAGAGCATTTTAAAATCCATGATCTACGATACCCAACATGCGAATTCGAGTTCACCCCCCCTCCCCTCCCCACCGCCGCCAATGGTGCCAGTCTGGCACCAAAGCGGAAATACGTCGTAACATTGAACTTTCATCTATTAGTTTTAGTAGGCGGTCCGTCGAGGTTCACATCCGTATTCAAGGTGAAACACAAAAAAAAAAACACGAAATATGCGGTTTATGGTGTCTTGGCACCACTATTAGTTCCATGGTGGTACAGAGAATAATTCATGAAAATCCGGAGGTATAATGAGAATTTTTCCTCAATTTCAAAGGTTGGGTACAATTAGTAAGCAGTAAAGGAACCGAAATATTGAAAAATCGGATATTTTGTGAATATTATCCCCCCACTTGCCCCCTCCCCTTGCGAATTTTGGTACTCGGGTGAAATTATGTACAACTCGGAAGTTATTTCAGTCAAACAAAAAAAGAAACACACAAATCGGTTGGAAATTGAGGCCTGGACAGAGTTTACAAGATTACGCCCGCAAACGCACGTTTTTAAGCATTAACCCCCCTTTCCCCCCCTTAAAAGGCAAAATTCAAAATTCCGGCGCCGTAGTGCACAACTAGATAGTTTTTCGCGTCGATGAAAAAAAGAACCACAAGAATCGGTGGAGAACTAAGGCCTGGGCAGACGACACAAGATTTTGTCACATACACACACACACATACACACACACACACATACACACACACACACAGACATACACCTATGGTTTTTTTTCGTGGATTTGGATTCAGAATGGTCTAAAACGGATTACTGTGTGGTTATTTTTTTTTCTGTTGAGTGTTGTCCAACTTCAACCCAGATCGATCGCATAAGGACGCCCAAGTCTTACTGTGGGACGTCCTAAAAACGATTTTTAAAAAAATCTTATTAATGTATTAAATTATTTAAGTTTTTTATTTAAATTTTTTTATTTAATATTATTTTATTAAAGTATTAAATCTTATTAAAGTATTATTAGTATTATTTAAATATTATTAAAGTATACCCGAATTTTTCATGAAGTGAACCAATTTTCTCAGGTCAAGTTGTGTGGCCACCCGCAAATATTCCTCCAATGGTTGATGATCTCCAAGTGGGCTGTATTGAAGTCTTTCTTCTTCATATAGTTGACATTTTTCCAATTTGTGGTTTATATCTTCGACTTCATCCTCGCAGAAAGTGCAGTATGGGGAGTCGCTGAGTTGGATGAGATGGTGACTACGGTTAATTTGTCCGAGACCAGTTCGGAGCCATATGAGTTGTACCATGTCCCTTCTTGGCAGATTCATCTTCAGAATTTTAGGTTTTTGGCATATTCGGTCCATAATGTAGAAGAGGTAAGTCCCTTTTTCGAGGGAATAATAACTATACCATTTTGGTTTATTATTTTCAATAATGAACCTTTGGAATCGACCAAGAAAAAAAAAATTTTAACACCCCCTCAAAATTTGATGGTTTACGTTTCAAGGTACGTAGAACCCAAAAATCGAATAAAAATTTGGCCGTCCGTCCACCGTACGCGACACTTTTGCCACTTAACATTGACCGATTTTGATGAAATTTGGTATGTAGGCTCCATTTGGGGTCTAGTTGTGCCCCGAAGCTTTTGGTTGATGTAGGTCACTCCTAAGGGTTCCAAAATCAATTTTGAAATTTTGAAAACGCCCTAACTCAAACAATTTGATATAAAGGTATTGTTTTTCCTTCAATTTAAGATTCTATGGAATTTTTGGAATTTTTTGAGACCACGCGGAGCTCTGTAGGACAAACCGTTCGCTCCCTACGAAAATTTAAGGGTTTATATTGAAATATATATATATATAAATCAAAACACGAGTGTGAATCGCAAAAGAGGCCTTATCTCCGCTCAAATTTTAGCTGACCAAAATGCGATCGATGGTTGGTGATTTTGATTTTTTTTATCCAAAAATTATTTTTTTTTTTTTTTGATTTTTTTCCTTTTTTTTCTCCATATTGGATGGTTGGTGATTTTGTAGACGAGTGATCTATATAAAAATAATAAACCGTTGTGTAATGATTTGCAGCGTTTTTGCCACTCATTTGTTGCCACCTGATCGATCAAGTTAAACGCATCTGGGAGTGGGATTGGCACTCACCTGAGGCTCCGCGTTTTGCAGCTTCATCGGCTTTGTCACTACCTAATAAGTTTATATGCCCCGGTATCCATTGTATAGTAATCGCTTCATGATTTTCCGGCGCTATACAGAATCCTAAATTTAAGGAAAAACAATACCTTTAAATCGAAATTTTTTGAGTTAGGGCGTTTTCAAAATTTCAAAATTGATTTTGGAACCCTTAGGAGAGACCTACATCAACCAAAAGCTTCGGGGCACAACTAGACCCCAAATGGAGCCTACATACCAAATTTCATCAAAATCGGTCAATGCTAAGTGGCAAAAGTGCCGCGTACGGCGGACGGACGGCCAAATTTTTATTCGATTTTTGGGTTCTACGTACCTTGAAACGTAAACCATCAAATTTTGAGGGGGTGTTAAAATTTTTCTTTCTTGGTCGATTCCAAAGGTTCATTATTGAAAATAATAAACCAAAATCAAAAATCATAGATTGAGAAAAGTAGGATTTGGGAAGATATCAAAGATTGTAGATTGTAAAAAAATTAACAAATTTAGATCAAAAATAGGTACTTAATCAAATTTTAGAAAAAATCAAAATCTGTAAATCGTAAAAAAAATCGGGTTTTGGAGAGGGAGAAAAAAATATCATAGAAGTTTTGGATTGAGAAAAGTTGGGTTTCAAAACAAATCAACAATTGTAGACCAAAAAAATGATTTTTGAAAAAAAATTGAAAGGATTTTGATGGAAAAGTTTTTTAAAAGCTAAATCAAAAATTGTTAAAAATCGAGTTTTAAAACAAATTAGCGTTCTAAATGTGTATAAAAACAAAATTTGCATATTTAAAAAAGTTTCATATTGAGTCATAAGATGTGGCATTGAAAAAAACGTATAAAAACTTGAATTAAAAATGTCGACTAAAAAGAATCGGATTTTTGAAAAGAAACTGAAAATTCTCCCTTGATAAATTTGGGAGTAAATAATAATTATTTTAGGAGCTTATTGTAACTTAAAATGGTGATTGAAAGAGAAATTCTGGAGGAAGTTTCAGAAGAAATGACGGAGAAAATGGCGGAGCAATCAACGTTTTCTTCTGGATGACGGAGCGGCGGAGGCGGATAAATGGAACGAGTGTGGGTGATGTATCTCGGATGATGATGTCCGGAGGAGGGAGCGGTCGTTGTGGTCCGGAGGTGGAAGGGGGGGGGGCGGAGGCGGAAGTTGGATGATCAGGTGGGTCCTCCCCCGCGGGGTGACGATTGTCGTTACACTGACCTTGTAAAACGAGGGGGGAAGGCGCTAGGAAAAAGACGGGTAAAGTGGCCATGTATCTGAAGGGCGGGTTATTGGGAGGTCGACTCTATGAGGGGAGTTGTCAGGGGAGTTATTGGCGGGTGAAGAAGGAAGGTTATTCAATCGATAAGCCCCCCCCCCCCCTCCCACTACCGCTACACGACCGCCATTCATCACCCAATTTCGACGAACCGCCACGGACCCCCCCTCCCTCTCATCAGCTGTTGATACCAGCTTCATCCGGGTTCAAAACTCATCAGTTTTCTCCTCCCCGATTTCGTTAATTTTTCCACCCCAAAAAAAAAACACATTCTGAAACTTATTAAAAATTAATTACATTCACACCTCTTTATTATTACTTATTACTTCAGCGAGGGTTAATGAGAGAACCCACAGAATAAATACTCGTAATATCGTGGGGTTCATTGTGGATAATCGAGAGGAACTAAAATTGCTTGAAAATTGTTGTAAATAGTTACTCAACGGTTCATTATTTTGAGTGTAAATCACACTTCTGCTAACATCTCAGATTTTTTATTGCTCAATATAATGTAATAAACAATGATAATTAGCCCAATACCGCAAACTGGGGTGAAAAAGTGCTAGTTAATGTGAATTAGCCTTCTGCAGCTTCCTTGGAGTCAGAGAAGGAACTAGAAATTTTAATGGGCGAACCCTCATAGCGAGCCAAGGCAGGTGGAACTAGAATTTTTCACTTGAGGACGCTTGACTCATAGCTAGATGGGTTCTCACTAGACTCATAGCGAGCCAAGTAAGACAGATCTAGAACCTTCCATTGGAGCACACTAGACTCATAAGGAGCCAAGGCTGGTGGAACTAGAATTTTTCATTGGACCATGTTAGACTCATAGCGAGCCAAGGCAGGTGGAACTAGAATTTATCACTGGAGCACTCTAGACTCATAGCTAGCTGGGTTCACACTAGACTCATAAGGAGCCAAGGCTGGTGGAACTAGAATTTTTCATTGGACCATGTTAGACTCATAGCGAGCCAAGGCAGGTGGAACTAGAATTTATCACTGGAGCACTCTTGACTCATAGCTAGATGGGTTCACACTAAACTCATAGCGAGCCAAGTAAGACAGATCTAGAACCTTCCATTGGAGCACACTAGACTCAAAGCGAGCCAAGGCAGGTGGAACTAGAATTTATCACTGGAGCACTCTAGACTCATAGCTAGCTGGGTTCACACTAAACTCATAGCGAGCCAAGTAAGACAGATCTAGAACCTTCCATTGGAGCACACTAGACTCAAAGCGAGCCAAGGCAGGTGGAACTAGAATTTATCACTGGAGCATGCTTGACTCATAGCTAGATGGGTTCACACTAAACTCATAGCGAGCCAAGTAAGACAGATCTAGAACCTTCCATTGGAGCACACTAGACTCAAAGCGAGCCAAGGCAGGTGGAACTAGAATTTATCACTGGAGCACTCTAGACTCATAGCTAGCTGGGTTCACACTAAACTCATAGCGAGCCAAGTAAGACAGATCTAGAACCTTCCATTGGAGCACACTAGACTCAAAGCGAGCCAAGGCAGGTGGAACTAGAATTTATCACTGGAGCACTCTAGACTCATAGCTAGCTGGGTTCACACTAGACTCATAGCGAGCCAAGTAAGATAGATCTAGAACCTTCCATTGGAGCACACTAGACTCAAAGCGAGCCAAGGCAGGTGGAACTAGAATTTATCACTGGAGCACTCTAGACTCATAGCTAGCTGGGTTCACACTAAACTCATAGCGAGCCAAGTAAGACAGATCTAGAACCTTCCATTGGAGCACACTAGACTCAAAGCGAGCCAAGGCAGGTGGAACTAGAATTTATCACTGGAGCATGCTTGACTCATAGCTAGATGGGTTCACACTAGACTCATTGCGAGCCAAGTAAGACAGATCTAGAACCTTCCATTGGAGCACACTAGACTCAAAGCGAGCCAAGGCAGGTGGAACTAGAATTTATCACTGGAGCATGCTTGACTCATAGCTAGATGGGTTCACACTAGACTCATTGCGAGCCAAGTACGACGGATCTAGAACCTTCCATTGGAGCACACTAGACTCAAAGCGAGCCAAGGCAGGTGGAACTAGAATTTATCACTGGAGCATGCTTGACTCATAGCTAGATGGGTTCACACTAGACTCATTGCGAGCCAAGTAAGACAGATCTAGAACCTTCCATTGGAGCACACTAGACTCAAAGCGAGCCAAGGCAGGTGGAACTAGAATTTATCACTGGAGCATGCTTGACTCATAGCTAGATGGGTTCACACTAGACTCATAGCGAGCCAAGTAAGATAGATCTAGAACCTTCCATTGGAGCACACTAGACTCAAAGCGAGCCAAGGCAGGTGGAACTAGAATTTCTCACTGGAGCACGCTTGACTCATAGCTAGCTGGGTTCACACTAGACTCATAGCGAGCCAAGTCAGACAGATCTAGAACCTTCCATTGGAGCACACTAGACTCATAGCTAGCCCAGGCAGGTGGAACTAGAATTTTTCACTGGAGCACGCTTGACTCATAGCTAGCTGGGTTCACATCTAGACTCAAAGCGAGCCAAGGCAGGTGGAACTAGAATTTCTCACTGGAGCACGCTTGACTCATAGCTAGCTGGGTTCACACTAGACTCATAGCGAGCCAAGTCAGACAGATCTAGAACCTTCCATTGGAGCACACTAGACTCATTGCTGTTAAGGCAGGTGGAACTAGAACCTATCGTGGTTGCTTGCTAAACTCACAGAGAGCTGAGGAAGATTGTGCTTCAGATCGTGTTAATGATTATTTTACATTGTGCAGAGCTCTGGGTGGTCTCATTCTAATACATAAATTTATTAATATTCTAAATTAGAAAAACAATCGTATTTCTACTCTTATATTGAAGGTTTTTGAGGTAGGGCTAATTTCAATCCCTAAATTTCACTCCTTGTGGTAGACTGAAATTAGACAGAAGTTTTGGGGCACAAGAGAAGAAGAAATGTTTATTGCAAAACATGCATAATAACAAAATTGGATATATAAACATAATTTCGACATGGCAAAATGCCGTCTGTCTAGTTGGCCACAGTGCAGATTAACTATACATATAAATATCAACTATACATATAAATGCGTATATAATACAATCGTTACATTTCAAACTCATTAAGTGTGTTGACAAAAAATACTTCAGTCTCAAATTCAGGATATCAAGGCTTTTGGGGCACAATATTTGACGCCAATGGGGAATTTGCCTCACTTTTTTTTTTGAATGAGAGTTTATTTTTATGGAATAAAACCATAGTGAGCCGCTCGAAAACGCATCCAAAAAATTTAGAGAATTTAAGGAAGATGGAAATTTTAAATGTGGTGGCAATGTGTAAGAGGCAGCCATGTTTGAAATGTAACGGATATTCTACCAATCTGACTTCAAAGGAGGTTCTGTGGCGCTTACCACAGAAGCGGAACATACACGAACTTTTAGCTTACAAGGATTAATACAAGAGTGCGCCGCGAACTGGCAGGAAGAACCCAGACACAAAAGTGACCAAAAGAAACAATATTACTCACTTTTTTACAATACGATTCTACCTACTAGTTTATCAAGCATTATTAGTCTTCATCTTCTCTTATTTAGTTTCAAGATTTGAATCACATCATTCGAGTAGCCATTTCACTGGATCGTTTTGTGTGGCGGTGCTAGAACTCTGTCTGTTGTCGGAGTTGTTTTCGCGTCGTTTTTTTTTTCGTATGACGTCAACAATATTCCTCGATTTTCGCGGTGTTTTGCAACAGAGGCTTCACTTGTTTAGGCATTTTCTCCTACGGTAATTTTTTCCCCTTGGTTATTCCTAGTGTTAAACGTTATTCTAGGCCCTATTATAGGATTTGACTTGAAATTCCAGAATCTAAAATTGAGGCAAATTCCCCATTGTTGGTAATGTGTAACCCTGGGCGGCGTACTGGTTGAAAGTGTTACGTCAAAACTAAAGGGAATCAGGTCTTCAATTTTCCTGCGCTTCTCGTTCGGTTTTTGCCCGAAAAGGTACAAATGGACTCAAAACTCGTCCCTCGGAGACCTGCTCGTGACTTGGTAAACGACGGGAATAAATCACCGGCAGGAACTACATCGCTCAGGAGCCGAGTGGGAAGCCGTGTTTGGAGCCTAATGAATTGAGTTAGCCTCCCTCGAGCCCACGCAGTTTTTCTTTCAAGTGAAACACTTCACCGTTTTGAAGTTGGACAACGCGAACCCCAGCGGCCCATAGCGACCCTTCTTTCCAACACTTCGACCATAAATATAATTTTAATTGGTCACCGTGACCATAATAGGTTAATGGGCCCAATAGTTGGACACTTCAAGTAGCTTTCTCACTAAAATTCTCGCTGTAAAATCAACATTTTAGTAAATATTCCTAAATTCCCCCTTCTTTTCTCAGAATTTGGGGCTATATGATTGAAAAAATGCTTTTTTGAATAGATAGGAGTGGATTTTTGAAATAATCCATGAAAGTCAAAACTTTACTTGGCCCAGAAGTTGGACACTTGTTCCTAATAAAGCGTTGTTCCTAATTAAGATTTTAACGTTCATTTTCGACTATTTCGAACATTCGAAGGTGAAAACAAGCCTTTGAAGTGAATATTTCTCTAGAATAAACCAACAAGTTTCGACGATTTCAACTTCAGTTTCGACTTTTTCGAACATTCGAAGGTGAAAACAAGCCTTTGAAGTGAATATTTCTCTCGAGTAAACCTACAAGTTTTCATGAATTTTTCGTTAATTGTCGAATTCATCCAAGGATCGACGTCGTTATTGTGTCTGTCATGAAATCTCTTTAACGGGCAAAACTATTTGAAGTTATCATAATATTCAGGAATTCAGAAATCCGACTAATTACACAAAATGTATGATTAATCACAGAAATTCGTCATTAATTCTAGAAACTCGTGGTAATCGCGAATTGCACGAAAAATTACAATAACCCTCAAAAACCTGCTTTTAATAATAAATTTTACACTCATTTACTGTGATTAAGACTTCAATCTTAATCATACATTGATTATAATTTTTGTCATACTCTTGTGTGTGACTACAAAATTTGTAGTCATTATTTTGTAGAATATTTTATTTATTTGTAGTCATTATTTGTAGAATATTTTAAAGACAAGAATATGTTTCTATGACTAACTATACGATTACATTTAATGTAATCGTATAGTTAGTCATAGAAACATATTCTTGTCTTTAAAATATTCTTGTCAATACACCGGGGGTTAAGAGCAATACTTGAACTTCTATCTACGAGGAAATCGAAATGACAACCAGGACTTCCATGAGCCTTTAGAGTTATCGATCAAGTGAGGACTTTGGTATCGTTTCTGCCAAATCGTCCCTGAATGACAAGTGACCCGAAAAACGACGGTCCTCCTCAACCTACCTCAACCCCAACCAAATACCTCGAGACATTTCGATTCACTTGAGGGAAACGCTAAATTTCAGTAAAAATTTACATAGTAGAGAAATTTTTTCAACGAAAATTTTTAATCGAATTACATTTTATTCTGCTTGTTAAAAGAATACAAAAGGCCCAACCCTCAAACTTAAATTCAAATCAGCTTCAATTCGCAAACAGCAAAAATGTCTTCTAGTAATTTTGGTTTATTATTTTCAATAATGATCCTTTTTTTAATAATTATTAATTTGGCATTAGATTGTAGCATACAGCCAAATGAACATGATGATTTTTTATAATTCTATTACAATTAATAATAAATTTAAGTAATTCTCTATATACAAATGTATTCTTACATGCTAAAATTGAGTCATAGTCAATATTAATAGTTGTTTTATTCGAAATTTGTCTGAAGAAGGTTGTTCTTGGCCCATCGTGGGCTGAACCTTTGGAATCGACCAAGAAAAAAATTGTGTAACCCCCCCATAAAATTGGTTTGTTCACGTTTCTAGGTTATTTTCGGGATTTTCCTTGGTTACCATGGACCGATTTTGATGAAATTTGGTATGTGGGCTCCATTTGTGCCACAAAGCTTTTGGTTATTGTCAGACACTCCTAGGGTTGAAATTTTCAAAACGCCCTAGCTCAAAAATTCTGATATAAAAGTAATGTTTTCCATCAATTTAAGATAGTATAGAATTTGTTGAGACCACGCGAAGCCCTGTAGGTCAAACAGTTTGCTCCCTACGAGAATTTAAGGCTAGGATTTACGATAAATCAGAAACACGAGTGTGAATCGCAAAAGAGGCCTAATCTCCGTTCAAATTTTAACTGACCGAAATGCGATCGATGTTTTTCTTCAAGTTGGTTGGTGGTAACAATGGCAAAGCCGTGTTCTTTGCAGTCGAGTGATCTATGTAGAAAAATAATAAACCTTTGTGTAATATTTTGCAGCGTTTTTCTTTTTGTTAAGAAATATTGAGAGTTTGTTTTCGGATGTCCCTCAGTAAGACTTGGGCGCTCTTATGCGGTTAATCTGGGGTGAAGGAGGACAATGCTCAACAAAGAAAAAAATAACCAGATACAAATCCCCAAGGCCTGACGTGAGTGGTTGGACGATGGTAGGAGGTGGCTGGGTGAATTCCTTCTAGGGTGTTACGGTGTGGTCTTTTTTTTGGCTTTGACAGCCGTCACGTGTAGGTATACTTAAATATGGACACTGAGAAAAGAATTAATTAAGTACTAAAAATACAAAACATTCTTACATATTAGATGAAAAACATAACAATATTTCGTGACGTAAAATTTATGTTTAAAAATTAATGTTAATTTCTTTAATGAACTCAAACAGTTTAACATACACTTCTATGTTTGATGTCGCCAGTATGGTGTCCAGATTAAAAGGGTTTTTCATCTTCTCTTTGATCCCGTTTAGGAAGATCCTCCTGGCGGATGAATTGGCCGGACATTCTAAGATGATGTGCTCGTTGGTTTCTACTGGATTGTCACAAAGCCTGCATTGGGGTGATTCAACGACCCCGATTCTGTGAAGGTGTTGTCTTACTGTGAAGGTGTTGTCTCTCTTGTGGTGTGGTCTTATCCGCTTGAAAAACCCTCCATCAATATTCGGATTATGGCTGCCGATTTAAGGCACCATATTTCTACCCTTTTTCGTAGGGCATCTCTTCCTATAAGCCTCCAACTTCATCTATTGGACCAGCAAAGTCCATAGACTGGGAATATCCTGAGAGGCTGTGCACTTCACGTATAATTCGACATCCTAGTCAATGCGTGGCGTCCAGACATGCTGAAGCTCTCATGGCCATCATGAGAGCCAGTCATTCAAGCTAGGGTGCCCCAATGTAGGGTTTGTCTACCCTAGGGAGGAATGACAACCCTTCCAAACCACATCAAAACATCCTCCTAACTCACCATTTGATCCGCACTCTGCTTGTATGATTTCAGATTCTGGCACCGTCTCTGGTCATGACCTACTCATTAAAACGTATTGCATTACTGTTCTTAGGTATTTCTTTTCGGAGTTTTTCTACAGTTAGAATAGTTTCCACTCTCTCCATGTTCAGTAACTTCATTCTCATATTTGACTACTGGTAGCTGAGAGAGCATCTCATTATCAGCTACCTCATTATCAGTCCCCCGCCGATATTCAACCCAAGATTACTCCAAGATCGTCCTCTTTATTTATTCTAGGCGTTCTCAAGCCAATAGTAGGTAACGTTTGAATAGTCAATCGACCTCCCACGCCGTGTTTTGACGGGGATGACCTCTCCACACCTAGTTAGAGGCGCCTAATTGAATAATCTAACGTCCTCTCCATCTATAATTGAGCAGCTGTTGTCAATTGAGATTATAATCAGATTCACCGTTATCGTTGCATTTCAGAACGGGACTTCGAGTCAACTCCGTCAGCCCGAGAGTATTAGGAAAACCCCCTTTCCGCGTTAATGTCGAGTAAATGCGACAAATTATTACATACCGGCTCATCAGATACCGCCGTGTTTTCTACCCGAAGTAACCAGTCGATAGCATTAATTAACAGAATGTAACGATTTGTTAACCTGTTCATGAAAAATAATTAATTTATTCATAATTCATATTGACCCGGTAAGTTGATCCTTTCTCGACGATGTTTGAGACAACATTTCATGAAGTTACTGGGGGGGGGGGGGGGGGGGGGGCTGGAGCAACAGGTCTGCCAACTGTGTAAGCTTAAAAGAAAGCATGGGTTTTCTTTTTAATTTTTTTATTACAAATGCCTGCTCCCATTGCTGACTACAGGCAATATACACTTACTATTTTAATGATATTTACTATTTACAGCTTATATCTATATCAAAATAACTTTACTGGTTCAAGTAAATAAAGTATTAAATAAAGTTAATAAATAGATGATTAAAACATTGAAATAATATACAATTTCTAAAATAAATCAAAATTAATTTCGTTTATGAAGTCTGTAAATGGGGAATTTGCCTCAATTTTAGATACTGGAATTTCAAGTCAAATCCTATAATAGGGCCCTAGAATAACGTTTAACACTAGGAATAACCAAGGGGAAAAAATTACCGTAGGAGAAAATGCCTAAACAAGTGAAACCTCTGGTACAAAACACCGCGAAAATCGAGGAATATTGTTGACGTCATACGAAAAAAAAAACGACGCGAAAACAACTCCGACAACAGACAGAGTTCTAGCACCGCCACACAAAACGATCCAGTGAAATGGCTACTCGAATAATGTGATTCAAATCTTGAAACTAAATAAGAGAAGATGAAGACTAATAATGCTTGATAAACTAGTAGGTAGAATCGTATTGTAAAAAAGTGAGTAATATTGTTTCTTTTGGTCACTTTTGTGTCTGGGTTCTTCCTGCCAGTTCGCGGCGCACTCTTGTGCGCACTACTTGTAAGCTAAAAGTTCGTGTATGTTCCGCTTCTGTGGTAAGCGCCACAGAACCTCCTTTGAAGTCAGATTGGTAGAATATCCGTTACGTTTCAAACATGGCTGCCTTTTACTCATTGCCACCACATTTATAATTTCCATCTTCCTTAAATTCTCTAAATTTTTTGGATGCGTTTTTGAGCAGCTCACTATGGTTTTATTCCATAAAAATAAACCCTCATTCGAAAAAAAAAAAAAAAAATGTGAGGCAAATTCCCCATTTGATCTTCCCTTTGGAAGACAGCTGATGACGTCCGCGATGCCAGGAATGACAGTTTACTTTACTTACTTAAAGCCTTGACCTCTTGTCTTATAATTTAATTTAAAAAAAAAAGTAGTTGGTTACATAGTTTTGGTAATATACAATTTGAAATTACAATGTTGAATGATGAAGACATTTTCAATTAATAGCGAAATATATGGAGATCTGATACATGCTTATTGTATGATATTTCATGGCAGTGTTTATTTCATATTTTTAAGGTAACATTAAATGATTTTCTAAAAATTGAAATGGTTTAAGAAGGATCGATTAGATTACATGGAGTGGAACATCCTTGAATGTAACGTGTCTTTTTTTACATCATAAAAAGCTTGGTGGTTTCTCTCCTCATGCCGGATAGCAGTCTAAATTACACGGAAAGAGCCAGAGTACCCCCCCCCCCCCCCCCCCCTGGCTACCTGGAAGTTTAGTAGGAAGAGAATAAGGTCAGCCTTCAATTCATGAAGTGCTCTCTCCCCCACCTTCAACCTCCATCCAGTTTTTCTCTTGAAGAAGGTTCCATTAAAATAATTAATCGAATGGAAATCTTCCTACAACAACCAATTTCGACGCGGGTTCCTTTTTACATCAAACTGAATACGTGCGCAGCTACCTGCCAAATATGAGGGAAGATTTATGAATCACCAATAGCGCATGAAAAATAGTAGGATAGTCTCAATAGTCTCAAAAAGATACAAATTACATCTAAAAAGTCCATAAATTAAGTAAATAGACTGCTTTTGTAATTTTTGTAACTCATGTAGTGATCCCAACGAATTATTTGTTCTGCTTTAGAAAATGTGTGGGAGTAATAACCAATCACTCTTAACTGTTCACCAACTGGTTGTGACACATCTCTTTGATATAAAATACTCCCACATCCATAATTTGAAGCATCGGTGCATAATTCGAAAGGTAAATTCCAATCAGCAAGTCTTAGTACAGGGTTGGATGATATAGCTGATTTCAGGGTTTGGAATGCATGTTCTGTCTCGTCTGTCCAAATGAAGTCTTGATCTTTTGATTTAAGTTGGTCTAGAGGTCTCACAATTTGGGCGTAATTTTTTATGAATGATCGAAAATGTCCTGTTAAACCAGTAAAAACTCTGAGAGAATGGAGGTCATTGGGTCTTTTCATTTTTTTCACCTTTTCCACAGATTCCTGATTAGTTGTTTTAGACATTCCATCTATCATTCTACCCAAAAAACTAACTCGAGGCTTACCGAAAATGCTCTTGCTTTCATTAACTATCAAATTTGCTCTCTTCAAACGGTTCAATGCTTTCTCTGTCTTGCTATGATTTTCTTCCAAAGATCTTCCTCCTACCAAAATATCATCAATGTAAACCCAAATGTACGGATCTTCCAATGAGTCGTCAAGTACGAGCGTCATTACCCTCTGAAATTTTGACGGAGAATTTTTCCAACCAAAAGGAAGGAAGTTGAATTTATACTGGCCGAATGGAAGGACGAAGGCTGTAAATTTCTTAGTGTCTTCAGATAATCTAAGCTGGTGAAAACCGTCCTTCAGGTCAATTTTTGAGAAAAAATTGCAACCTCCCATGTTGGAGATGATATCGTCTATACACGGAAACGGGAAAGGATCCAATTCCGTAAATTCGTTTATTACTCAAATAGAATTATAATTGTAATTATATCGCTCAATGTAACTTCAATTTAGCAGTGCTGGAACTCCGATAGCTGGTCGGTTACTTCCATAGAGGAAGCAATATTATTAAATTGGTCGAAGGAAATAAGAACTGTAGGGTTAACAGTGAAGTTGGATGGCCACAGTGGACATTCCAGCCGACTGGGCATTCTTACACTACCAATTCTGTAATTTGGTACCGTGTCTGTCTGTCTGTGCGTATGTCATGAAATCCTTGTCACGAGCAAAACTACAGGATGTTATTATCCAATTTTGATTAAATTTTCAGGGATTGTGCCGTTTGATGTGTAGATGGTCCCCAATGAGGTACTTAGAGATTGATGTTTTGAGATGACCTACTATGCATCGGATCATTCCTACAATCGGGTTATGAATACGAAGAAGCTATGAGCCACACCCACTTGGCGGACGTTTTAGTTTTATTTTTCTGACTACTGTCCTCTACAGGGTGTAAGCCTAACTGGTCTGCCATACGGTACCAGTCAATTCTTCTACTAATTTGCAACAAAAAATGTCTCATAGCGATTTTTTGTAAACCCTTCGTTTTTGAGTTATTTTAACTTTAAACTTTTTTCTCGTGATTTTGACCTTATGTCATTAAATTGGTCATAACTCCGTTAATTAGCTGTGTAAATTAAATTTGAGGATACCGTTGGAAAGAGCATTAAATTTTCTATCGGATAGATGCCTTAACTTTTTTTTTAGTCAAGGTTTGAGACATGTAAACGTCCTCTAAAAAGAGAATTTTACGTAATTTTGGAAACCTCGCATTCTTTCAATCTCAAATTGAACTACGAGAACACATACTTTTTCAAGATGCAAGAACAGTGAAAACTGCGCCAGAATCTCAGCTTTCCAATGGTATAATCAAAACATATTCTACAACCGTATTTAGGGGAGAAATTTGGGTTTGAACGCGGAAAAACGTGCATTTTTTCAACGAAATCGGCGCTCCACCTAGTCGATCTGAGGGGTCGGACGATAACAGTGGGTGGGTGGGGGCAAAACTAGACCCCAGAAGGAGCCTACATACCAAATTTCATCAAAATCGGTCAATGCTAAAAGGCAAAAGTGCCGCGTACGGCGGACGGACGGCCAAATTTTTATTCGATTTTTGGAATCTACGTACCTTGAAATGTAAACCATCAAATTTTGAGGGGGTGTTAAAATTTTTTTTTCTTGGTCGATTCCAAAGGTTCATTATTGAAAATAATAAACCAAAATGATGTTGTCATTGCCGCGTAGGACCCCTTCCGTAGATCTATTTTATATTGCTAAGGTATTTACTAAATGACAACTTTATGTGAAAAATCTACTATTGCAATTCTTTAGGACACCCAACATAATTGAAGTTTCTCGAAGGGATCCGAAATATAACACCAGGTATGCCGCCGCAGGGAATGTAATTGGCCCTAGACCTAGACTGACCCTGACAATTTGTTAATTGTTCAATCGCCTCAATAAAGTAACAAGAGACCTACCTTTTAAAAATTTCAAGAGGGTGCTGAAATGTGAGCTTATGAAACATGAACTTTACCACATAAGTGACTTTTTTTCTATGAACTCTCATATTATGTATTGACAGAGGAAAATTATCCTGTTATGTTTTAACTGTTATTTATTTAAAATGTTTTTATTATTCTTATCTTTTTTTCGAGCAGCAGAGGAATATACCTAGTACTCTCGCTTGCTAAAATTTTTATTATTTTATGTTCAGTTATCTAGTTATAATCAACCTGTGATCTTAGTCCGACTGTGATTTTATACCTCGTCTGTGATATTGGAAAATGACTGTGATTGTGTTTATGTATATGTGTGTGTGTGTGTAGCCGCTGTGATAAATGCTTTTGGGAGTTGGTCCGGGGTTCCTGGCCGGCCTGGGGGCGGCCCCCTTGGTGCTTCTTGGGTATGGGTGGTCTGCCTCTATGGTAGACCGCGTTGTTCGTCAGGGCTGCCTCTCCAGAAATGGATTGGCAGCCCCGGGAGCCGCCATGGTGGGTGGGTCCGGGCCGGTCGGGACGCCCCGGTGGCGTTCCACACATGCCTTAGTTCCTGGACTGACCGATCACATAAGTTCCTAATCCACATATGTTCCTGCTTCACGTCTTTTTATTTATTTTTATCACAGTGTTAAATGAGTTTTATATTCTTCAAGATACATACCTTAAATTTTAGATTATAACCTACTAAATGTTGACGATTGTTCTGTACTTCGTATGATAACAATAAAAAAAGATATAAAATAAAATAAATAAATAAATAAACAATGCACAGCCCGATCTTCATTCTACATTTGTTACATAGAGAATTTGTTTGTAGCTTGAAAAGTCTCCAGAAGCAGCATATATGTATAGGAGACTAATAAAGCTTAGAGATGTTTAAAGTTGAAGAATATTAAAGTAAGTTAGTATATGTTAGAGATTATCAAAAATGCGTCCTTTTTTCTGACCAATCATGTATTGTTTAGTAATTTACTTATTACTGTAATGTATAGTAGACATCAATTTATTCACCGATATGGAGCGATTTTGCAAAAATCCTACCCTACAACGCAGGCCAAGCCAAACGTCGGGTAGGATATCTGAGCAAATCGCATCCCTTCATGCAATTATATTATTGTAAAAGTGTACAAAATGGCGAAAATAAATATATCTATATCTATCGTTGATTGTTACCGTTGTCTGTTTCAGAGGGTAAAAAGGCCCGGGGTGGTTCAGTGAGGGTGGGAGGTCGCAGGCTGAGCGTCCCGCGGCGGGAGAGCGGCAGCGAGGGGCGCGTGATGGACGCGGCGATCCGACGCCCGTCCCTCGCCGCCCTCGCTGACCGCGGCACGTGGGGCTCCCCGTGGGAGTTCCTCCTCTCCTGCGTCGGCCTCTCCGTCGGCATCGGCAACGTCTGGCGCTTCCCCTACCTCGCCTACCAGAACGGAGGAGGTGAGTCTTCACTTTACATTAATCTTGTGTTTTGCTCGGTGGTTGATAGATAGATTTGATTATTTGTCAACATTTTGTACAATTTATAAGAAGAAAATATAGCTGTTACAAGAAAATCCAAGGGCAGTGGCTATTATCAGTCCGAAAGTGATGATTTTCATAAGTCACACCAACCAGCCAACCTGCACCACCCCTGACAATTTCAACGAAATCGGATGAGAAAGTAGAAGTTGTGGCTGTGGCAGAGATTTCATGAGAGACATAGGTACATACATGGAACCAAAATTGTTTAGGAAGGCCTGATACGTAAAATTCGACTGAAAATTTTGATTTTGGAAAATTTTAATTTATTATTTTCAATAATGAACATTTGGAATTGATCAAGAATTTTTTTTTTTAATGCCCCCTCAAAATTTGTTGGTTTACGTTTCAAGGTACGTAGAATCCAAAACGCTGCAAATTATTACACAATGGTTTATTATTCTTCTAGAGCGTTTTCAAAATTTCAAAATTCATTTTTGAACCCTTAGAAGTGACCTACATCAACCAAAATCTTCGGGGCACAACTAGAGCCCAAATGGAGCCTACATATCAAATTTTATCAAAATCGGTCATTGTTAAGTGGGGAAAGTACGGCGTACGGCGGCCAAATTTTTATTCGATTTTTGGATTCTACTTACCTTGAAATGTAAACCATCAAATTTTGAGGGGGGTGTGAACTAAAGGTTCATTATTGAAAATAATAAACCAAAATTTGGCCGTCCGTCCGCCGTACGCCGTACTTTCCCCACTTAACAATTACCGATTTTGATAAAATTTCGTTTATGGGCTCCATTTGGGGTCTAGTTGTGCCCCGAAGATTTTGGTTGATGTAGGTCACTTCTAATGGTTGAAAAATGAATTTTGAAATTTTGAAAACGCCCCAACTCAAAAAATTTTGATATAAAGGTATTGTTTTTCCTTCAATTTAAGATTCTATAGAATTTTTAGAATTTTTTGAGACCACGCGGAGCTCTGTAGGACAAACCGTTCGCTCCCTACGAGAATTTAAGGGTTGGACGTACGATAAATCAGAAACATGAGTGTGAATCGCAAAACAGGCCTAATCTTCGTTCAAATTTTAGCTGACCGAAATGCGATCGATGTTTTTCTTCATGTTGGATGGTTGGTAGCTTTGCAGACGAGCGATCTATATAGGAAAATAAAAAATAATAAACCATTGTGTAATAATTTGCAGCGTTTTTCACACGTTTCTGAATCCTAGGCTACATACATGAACGCTATTGTTAAGCCTCAAGTCCTTTACATATGTGCTGTTTAATAGCCCGTCGAATGTAAAGCCCCCTTCTTTAACTAGCCAACTTAATATAGTTACACGTAAGCGGTCGCCCACTGAACCCTTTCATTTTGAGGAACCTTTCTTTTCCCAAATTCTTTCAACATTTTTAATCGACTTCAAATTGGCCGAAGGAAAAGGGAAAGAAATTAGCCCCCCCCCCCCCCCCACATCAAAATTTGAAGTTCACGTTTTGAGATACGTAGAATCCAAAAATCGAATAAAATATGCTCCTAATTGTTACACAACGATTTATTAGTTTTCTTTATGGATCACTCGCCAGCAAAGAACTCAGCTTTGCCATTGCCTCCATTTGCCAACCATATTTTCGCTTCACAATCAAGGTTAATTTAAAGAAATAAAGACCTGTGGGTGCCTTCATTAGGAAATTTCATTACTGACGCAAAATAAGCAAATTTTCATTTTTCTAAGGACGCAAAATTGAGGAAATGAGATGTGATTTCACTTACTTTTACTAACTATTTCAATTGAAGTAAAATCATCTCTGGTCTTAATATTTAAAAATGTCTCCTTATCCGCTTGGATCCTGGTTTAGGCGTTAAATATAAACTGCATGGCAAGACTTGAAAGAAAAAAACTTGTGCTGGAAGATCGAAACACGTAGGACCCCCAATATTTCAAAAATATCATACAAGCATGGGCCTAAAACTTTTGTTGTTTCCTTCAATTCCCCGAGAAATGCGTTCATTTTAGATCAACTGGCTCTCACTTAGTTTTTAGTAAACAAAAAGGGATGTATTTCGGCCGTGTTTGTATACTTTTGGTCGCTCTCCTCATAGCAGTCATAACCCATTTTCTCAATATAAAAATAGGAGAGCTCGGTTTCATTCAGCTTCGGCGAAGGTGGCTGAATCGTGGTCCGTAATTTGTTGCCCTTCAATTTGAAGATTGGAAATATCGGTACTGTGAGAAACGCATCAAATTCTAGATCTGAAAAGATAGCCAGGTGTTTTGTAGAATTTGATGCGTTTTTCACAATATGCGTTTCTCAGAATATTATTCTGATGGAATAACCAGCTCGTATTTCTACCCAATGATTTAAATATAAGTTAAGGTTGTTAATTAACTAAAATATATAGATATGAATTGGGTATAAGATTGACTCATTCATCTTAAAAAGGTCCTAAATGAAATAAAATGGAATTTGGGTACCAAAGGAAACCGCAAAATATTGAATATAGTGGAGAGAAAACTTACCAGGAGAAAAGCAAGAAAGTGGCTGACTGGCCTCCTCTCTCCCATCCAGGGAAATACATCACTTAGATAGTGGTAGTCCCCAACACCAAATTGCTGCTGATTGAAGAGGTGCATAATATCGTTCTTGATGTGCCAAAAACTATCTGGTTGACATCATGTACATACATGTACATCATACATCATGTACATCATACATCATGTATCTGGTACACCATCTTCACCTACTTCAGAGGCGATCTTCCACTGATTTTCTGAAACGAAGAGATACATGTCCGATTAACTAGAATAGAATTAATATGGATAATAAATTCATTGCTTTACACCTAAAAATCTTTAGCAAGAAGTACAGAAAAAACGTTATACTAGTAAAAACGTAACAAAAATTTAGGTTTAGGTAACGTTGAGTTTAGTTAAAGTTTAAGTTAGAGTAAGTTTAGGTTGCGAAAATATACTCTTCGTATCAATTTAACCCTCGGATACGAGTGGTCTAGGAGGACCGTTGATATGCAAGGTGCATACAATACCTATACATACCAAAATACAACACCAGATTTTAATTTATTTGAAGCACAGAACAGCCTCTTTATTTTTAATTGACCAAATCAGAACACATCACAAAATGAAACGTCTGCCAAGTGGGTGTGACACATAGCTTCCTCGTATCCATAACCCGATTATATAGATGATGCATAGTAGTTAATCTCAAAACACCAATCTCTAAGTACCTTCCACTACCCTCATAAGGGACCATCTACACGCTAATTGGACAATCCTAGAAAATGTCATCAAATTCGGATGAAAAATGAGGCTTGGCTGTGAGTCGAACCCGGGACTCTTGGATCGGGGATCCAATGCGCTACCTCTGAACTATTGGGGCCTGGTAATGGGATATAGGATTTGAGATGGTCAGATCACACATGTGAAATTACGCGGGGAAAGAATTGGGAGGTCGAAAAATGCACGACTGTTACAAGGATTTTACGTTTGCGCAATCGCAGAGGCTACTGTAAATTTTAAGGCCTTGATTTTCATTGGGGACCATCTAAACACTAATCTATAACATCCTAATAATTCTAAAAATTCTATAGAATCTTAAATTGAAAGAAAAAAACCTAACTAAAAACAACTCAAAATTAACCCCCCCCCCCCCTCCCAAAAAAAACACCCTCAAAATTTTTTGAGTTAAGGCGTTTTCAACATTTCACCCTTATTTTTGAACCCTTAGAAGTGATTTACATCAACCGAAAGCTTCGGGGCACAACTAGACCCCAAATGGAGCCTACATACCAAATTTCATCTAAATCGGTCATTGCTAAGTGGGGAAAGTGCCGTGAATGGCGGACGGACGGCCAAATTTTTATTCGATTTTTGGATTCTACGTACCTTGAAACGCAAACCATCAAATTTTGAGGGGGTGTTACAATTTTCTTTCTTGGTCGATGCCAAAGGTTCATTATTGAAAATAATAATCCAAAATGGGGAATTTGCCTCAATTTTAGATTCTGGAATTTCAAGTCAAATCCTATAATAGGGCCCTAGAATAACGTTTAACACTAGGAATAACCAAGGGGAAAAAATTACCGTAGGAGAAAATGCCTAAACAAGTGAAGCCTCTGTTACAAAACACTGCGAAAATCGAGGAATATTGTTGACGTCATACGAAAAAAAAACGACGCGAAAACAACTCCGACAACAGACAGAGTTCTAGCACCGCCACACAAAACGATCCAGTGAAATGGCTACTCGAATAATGTGATTCAAATCTTGAAACTAAATAAGAGAAGATGAAGACTAATAATGCTTGATAAACTAGTAGGTAGAATCTTATTGTAAAAAAGTGAGTAATATTGTTTCTTTTGGTCACTTTTGTGTCTGGGTTCTTCCTGCCAGACCGCGGCGCACTCTTGTGCGCACTACTTGTAAGCTAAAAGTTCGTGTATGTTCCGCTTCTGTGGTAAGCGCCACAGAACCTCCTTTGAAGTCAGATTGGTTGAATATCCGTTATGTTTCAAACATGGCTGCCTCTTACACATTGCCACCAAATTTCCATCTTCCTTAAATTCTCTAAATTTTTTGGATGCGTTTTCGAGCAGCTCACTATGGTTTTATTCCATAAAAATAAACCCTCATTCGAAAAAAAAAAAATGAGAGGCAAATTCCCCATTCAACGCTATCCTAAATTGACGGAAAAACAATATCTATATTTCAAACGTTTTTGAGCTAAGGCGTTTTGAAAATGTCTACTAACACCAACCAGAAGCGTTGTAGACCCCAAATGGAGCCCATTTACCGAATTTCATCAAAATCGGTCCATGGTAACTAAGGAAAGTGCCGCTTACGGCGGACGGTATGAACAATTTTTATTCGATTTTGGATTCTAAGTATCTTGAAACGTGAACAAAAAAAATGGGTGGGGGGGGGGGAGTTATAATTTTTTTCTTGGTCGATTCCAAAGGTTCACTATTGAAAATGAAATGAACTGAAAATGAAACCAAAAGTCGATGCAGCGGTTTGCCCCCCTCGTCTGCGTACTATGTAATATTGTGTTTGAACCTTGTTCCTACAGGAATGCGCTCGTGCCCACTACTATAAATCTATTTGCTTGTAACCATAATTAGGCGCTAAGCCATGTTGGAGCACTTTCCCTAATGGAAATCATCGAGGAACCATAATAAAGTGACCTTGGAACGTTAATGAAGGAAATCTTAGGGATGAGTGATGAGAAAGGAGAGGTGGGAAAGGGGGAGCTAAGGAAGACAAGAAGTGATCGTAGAGGGTTAGAACACGGGAGGAAGATCTCGTCACAGGTGACTGCCCATTATAGCGGCCTTTCCGCTTCGTCGGGGGTTTCGAGTTTCTAGCAGTCGGCTTGTTAGGGAGGAATAGAAAATATTACGGACCCCTGCCATCGACCAGCCCTCTCATCCACGTTCTCAGTGACTCTGGGCCAGAGTTATGGGGATCGAGACGAGAAATTTCCCTCATTTAATGGGGTGGGGAGAGGGCAAGAAAAACTCGTTCGGGGAGAAATGCGAGATAGAAGAACTCGTCAGGGACCCATCACGTGGCTTCTCCATTCGGAAATATTTATCAAGAAAATATGTTGGATAAGATAAGGAGGCGATATTGAGAAAAATACCGACATTTTTCTATTTTATGTACACAATTTTACGAACTACAGACCTATTTGAATCATATTGAAGCACTTTGAAGTGGAAGCATTAGAATCATGGGCGTAGGCAGGATTTAGCCAAGGGTGGCCTACCCCCAAGAGCTATTAGGGTAAAAGCACCAATTACTGACACTTTAAGAAAAATTTTGTGGTTTCTCAACAATTTCTCTCGTATTTATTAATCTTTCCTCACAATTGAAACTTTTCCCCTTAGGCCAACATCAGTTTCTTCAATTTTGCTCATTAGAATTATCAAAACGACAAATCAATTCATTTATTTGCTTAAAATTTGGATGCATCTTTTTTCTCCTATTACCGACATGCATTCACCAGTTACTGACAGTGTGAGGAACCAATTACTGACACCCTGTATCAGGTTCAAATTATTTTCATTTCCAACTTTAAAATAGAAAAAGTAATTTACTTAGTACCTATATTTTGAAATCACAAAGCACAAGTTTTCGTGTTTTCAACCTTCTTTCTCGAATTTTTCGACAAATTGAAGGCGAAATCAACCGTTCGAAGATGTCTTGTCTCGCGAGTAAACCAACAAGTTTTCGTGTTTTCAACCTTCTTTTTCGAATTTTTCGACAAATTGAAGGCGAAATCAAGCTTTAAAGATGTCTTGTCTCGCGAGTAAACCAACAAGTTTTCGTGTTTTCAACCTTCTTTCTCGAATTTTTCGACAAATTGAAGGTGAAATCAAGCTTCGAAGATGTCTTGTCTCTCGAGTAAACCAACAAGTTTTCGTGTTTTCAACCTTCTTTCTCGAATTTTTCGACAAATTGAAGGGGAAATCAAGCTTTAAAGATGTCTTGTCTCGCGAGTAAACCAACAAGTTTTCGTGTTTTCAACCTTCTTTCTCGAATTTTTCGACAAATTGGAGGCGAAATCAAGCTTTCGAAGATGCATAAATTCGAGACTGTTTTTTAATGATAGAGAATAAGAATAGGAGGAAAGATACGAGTAGGTTCCTACCAGGGAGAGGGGTGTCAGTGACTGGATATGCTCAATGTTAGTATCTGGTGTGCGTACATCCCAAATACTGACACTCCTTAGCTAACATCAATACTGGAGCGGTAAAAAGTAAATTGAATGTAGAAACAAAGATGAAACGGTTATAATAGATGAAATTGCGACTCACCTCCTTAGCAAAACCGCTAACGATCGGACAGCAGGTGTTAGACTAATGATAAAACTTCATTCCCGAACCCCTTATCGTCAATGCCGACTAGATTTTGGCGAGAATCGGTAGAAAATAACTGTGACATTGATTTGGTGCCAAATTTGAATCCCTAGATGACCAGGAACGCTTATTTTTCAAGGAAGAATGAGCATGTGTTAGTAATTGGGGTGGTGTTAGCAATTGGTTCCTTCACCCTATATAAATATAAAGTATGCGTCTGCATATAATAGCAAACGAAAGGTACAAAGTCTGAATTCCGAGAAATAATTTTCATGACATATCTTTATTTATATATTTTACATTATGTCATTATACAACATAGGTACTACAAAACAGCTATGGACAATTTTTAAGACAGCATCAGTCTTCTAGAATCCCCTCATGAAGTTGTTTACCACGTAAAGGTAAATCGTGCACGCCACAAAATATCACCACAGACACGAGTGATGAAATATATTTTCTGTTTTCCAACACAATTTTTTATGTGCACTCACCATCTGAATGTCAATAGGTACCTCAACCATAAATGAGTGCATCGCTTTCATTGCTGTCAAATGCCAACTACATCCAACGTGACTTTTACAGAACTCGTGCATTCTTTTGTACTTGGTGAATGGTCCTCACCACAAATGAGCCTAAGACTCCTCGAGCAGTACTAGTTGGTGGAGCAAAAACGACGCAGTACAAGCAAAATGCTCCTTTCAAATGGCTTGAATAAACAAGCCATGGTGAATATTTGTCGAGCCAGGCATACAGAAATTTTCGCTTGAGGGCCTTCGCATCTTCTTCAAAATTGTAATTTGGAGGAGGTTTCCAACATGCTAATATTCGTTTTTTCTCCTCAACAGTCATGAGACTACCCCTTCCTACCCATTCCCGATATCATTTTCCAAAGGGCTTACTTCTTGATCCCCACCAGAAGGACGATTTTCTGATCTGGTGCCTACCTGCCCAGAAGTTGAAGGATCACTTTCTTCTAGAGATGTTGCGAGAGGTTCCAGAATTGAAGTGGAAAATCGACTTCCTTCTTTGGGCCCTGATATAACTGGTGGTGGTGGACTGGAAGAAGTTTGTCGTTTTCGTTTATCAGCTGTAAAAAAAAGAATAAAATTCAATAAATTATAATATAGTAGGTACTTAACGAAGTCTACAGGATAGAAAAAAGTTTCTTTTTCACTCATTTTTGTCATTGTGTTTGAGATAGGTATGATATGTTTGTTGGTTGTCATGTTAATGTCACACATTTCGTTCCCATCCCGCGTTCCATTTTCGGCTAGTTAGTCCATGGCTAAAGCGTATTCTACGCTAAAATAATTACGTAGAAATACGTTCAACAAAATTTCCTAACAGTTATATCCTTTAATATCTAAGTTTAAGTTAATTAGTGGGATTACTGGTTGCTAAGGAAGCAAAACTGAAAACAATCGAAGAAACAAACAGCGATTGCATTTTGGTTCCTAGCTAAAATTTTAACTCTTTGGTGATTCACACTTGCGATTCCGACCCTTATAATATAAGAATATTATAAGAACAGTTGCGTCGGTGGTCTAGTGGACAGTGTTACCCGACTGCGGTGATAGGATAAGAACCGTCTAGCGGGGATGCGAGTTCGAATCTGGTCGCCAGCAGAAAGTTTTCTGTCTATTAGACGATCGGCAATCTCTCGTTCCAACCCAGGGCGGTGATGTTTGGGAAGCCATGAGCGAAATCATCAGAACAAATTCTGATCTCCCCTTAGGGAGACAGCTGATGACGTCCGCGACGCCTAGAATGGCAGTCGGACGAAAATTCAACCTGAAATGGTTGCTTACTTTACTTTACTTTTTTTTTACTTTATAAGAACATATTATGTTCTCGTAGGGAGTGAACGGTTTGTCCTACAGAGCTCCGCCTGGTCTCTAAAATTTTCAAAAATTCAATACTACTTAAAATTGGTGAAAAAACAATACCTTTATTTCGAGAGTTTTCGAGCTAGGGCTCTCTTGAAAATTTCAACCCTTAATTTTCACCCCTTAGAAGTGACTGACATCAACAAAAAGCTTCGTGGCACAACTTAGACCCCAAATGGAAACCATATACCAAATTTAATCAAAATCGGTCCGTGGGAAAGTGCCACTTACGGCGGACGGACGGAGAGATTTTTATTCGATTTTCGGATTCCACGTACCTCGAAAACGTAAAACATCAAATTTTGAGGGGGTTAAATTGAATGCAGGGGGAATTCAGATTGACTTAGCCATAGCCAATCAGATCGCAGGATCAATATGATTTGCTCTCCCTCAGGCACTTGAAATTCAGGATCATTCTAACAGGCTGAGTCTCAGTCAATCACAATTCAGAATCAATATATTTGGTTCGGTTACATTGCACATTGAAGCCGACACAAATATTACGATTCCCCGCATTTTGGTGATCTGAGCCTCATCAAATCAGGACGAGAAATCATTCAGCCTATCAGAATTCAAGAATCGTACTGCGTATTAGAGAGGTTGATAGACGAATGGATGTGGAAATGGGCGTGGTAAAGAGAGAAGGCACCTGCAGTTTGATTTGAAGGGGTCTGATCCATTTTGATTGGTTAGAATTCTCCTGTATTCTGATCGGCCAGTAGAGGTTCTTTTCACACCGCGACTGCTTCTACTGTGTAGACATAACCATGTGATAATGTGAATAATAACTAATAACTGTCCTAATAACTAATGTGAAGTTAGGAGACATTTGTTTATAATTGGACCTCTCCTGACGATATTCGACTGTACGGGACTAGTTTCTGGAGTAATGATAAGTGCGTAGTAAGGAAATCTGCTAATAGCTGTTGCCAGTCCCGGCGGTCAATGGAAACCTACTCAATCCCTTTCTCATTCGATGAAGGTGGGAAACTCGTGGAAACCAAGATTGATTAGGGGACGAAGCAGATTGTCCGTTAAGGGGAAATGGAGCAATTATTGGGGCCGAATGGCTTTGAGCCACCACCCAATTAAATAAGGACAAATCGCCAGCGACTGTCACACAGCTCTGAACGATCGGAGTGGAGATTCCCGAATCGAAGGTCGACATAATGGAAGTACACTTTTGCGCTTCGTATCCAAAATTTTTTTTCTTGAGCTGCATGAAAACCTTCTTTATTACGTGTCCAAATCGTACCTCAATTTCACTTGGCCATGGCCACGTTTTTTAACGCATTAAAAGCTCATTTCCAATGAAAAAAGCTGCAAATGATTACACAAAGGTTTGTTATTTTTCTATATAGATTACTCAACTGTAAAGAACACGGCTTTGCCATTGCTACCACCGACCATAATGGAGAAAAACATCGATCGCATTTCGGTCAGCTAAAATTTGAACGGGGATTAGTCCTCTTTTGCGACTCACACTCGTGTTTCTGATTTATCGTAAGTCGAACCCTTAACTTCTCGCAGGGAGCGAACGGTTTGTCCTACAAGGCTCCGCGTGGTCTCTAAAATTCCTAAAAATTTGACGAAAAAACAATACCCTTACATCAAAATTTTTTGAGTTTGGGCGTTTTCAAAATGTCAACCCTTATTTTTCACCCCTTAGAAGTGACCTACATCAACCGAAAGTTTCGGGGCACAACTAGACCCCAAATGGAGCCCATCTACCAAATTTGAACCAAATCGGCTGCTAAGAAAAGTGCCGCGTACGGCGGACAGACGAAAAATTTTTTATTCGATTTTTGGATTCTACGTACCTTAAAACGTAAACCAACAAATTTTGAGAGGGTTAAAAAAAATTTCTTGGTCGATTCCAAAGGTTTATTATTCAAAATAGTAAACCAACATAAAGTGTAGTCAAATAAATTATTGAAAAAATATTACTGTACATGAAACAAATAAAATATACATTTTCCTAGGTAGTTACGAGCTCTAAGTGCCTAACTGACTCACTTTTTCTCCTAGATGACTGAAGATTTTAAAAAACACCTTGAAGAAAATACCGGAGCTCTGACTTCCAAATTTGTTCAAACACCCATGCACTACATTTATAAAAACCTTAAGGCCCGTTTACACCAAACGAGCATTATTGGCGAACACTGTTCGCAAACAATCGCGAGCAAGATGCACGGGCGGTGTGAACACTCACCCTCGCCGAACAGAGTTCGCAAACCCTGTTCGCGAACGTTCGAGCGCGTTCCGCCTCTTGTCGGTAAACCGACGAATCATCAAAGGGATTCGTGTTCGTTGCGCGTCCGGTGTAAACGGCATATCGGCGAGAGAACGAGCGGCCGGTGGTAGGACTGCATTTTTTCAAAACTTAATAAATTTTATTAATAATCCGTATTCGCAGTTCAGCATTCTCTCGTTTATCCAATATAGAGAATAAATATTGTATTCTCTATTCCGCATTTTCAACTCTTGTTCAACAAACTCTAGTTGTATTATTAGGGATATTATATTAGGGAAGTCAATGTTTTTAAAGAACTTTGTCAAGAGAGAGAAAATCATTAATTTATTGAACAGTTTAAAAGTAAAAATGTTGGAGTATAAAAGTTGGACAACGACTCCATTAGCTGTCGAAAATGTTTATAAAAAACTAATTTTGATTTCCAGTTTTGTAAGTAGGTAGGTATGTTTAGTGAAGTTGAAAGTAAGTATATTGTATTTTTTGAAGTTCTTGAAGCCTCCATTTACATTTAACGGGATTTTTAAAGTTTAAAATTGAATGATTCAAAATTATTGTTGTACCTATTAATCTCTCATCCTTTAAAAAAAAAAATCCCCCTACAAATTTGACAAAACACTCATTTTTCCAATTTTCACTGAGTCAAAGGAAACGTTTCAACCGAATTGAAAGGCTTCAGGACAACGGCTACGATTCAAGTGTACAAAAAATTTAACTTTTAAAAAAATCGGTATGACTTGATAAAATCAATCTATTCTATATGGCGGGTGCCATATTCAAAAGATATTATCGGGAACTTTCTCGAATGCTCGAGAACAACTGCTCGTGCGGGCGTGCTCAGGCAGTGTGAACGGGAGCTCGTTTGGTGTAAACGGGCCTTTAGAAACCTGTCCAGCTCTATTGTGAATATGAGAACCTCAGGTTTGTCAAAAATCTCAATATCTCCACAACACCATCCAAGCTCCAGAAATTTGATTATAATAGCGACCATTTCGCGAACGAGGGCTCAAATGAGGGTTTTAAAATATTGACCCACCTATTCCTTATCACGTTGTAAATTGGATTTTGATACAGAATCTCCCAATTTAGACTCGTATTATTTATTATTTGATTTAGCATCCACAACAGCACCATCACAACTACGGGAGGTAGGGTCAATATTTTGTATTATTTTTTCAGCCTGAATAAAGGGTTAAATGTTGGTGGAAAAAAACCTCTGCGTTTATTTAGCGAGAAGTGGATGGGAAGAGAGAGGCAGCCGGGAGATAGCGGATGGTTGACTTTTTAGTTCATTTCGAGCCGCTTCTCCCTCCCTTCCAGTTCTATCCGTTTTATCATCCCGACCGCAAGCTTCTCCAGATTTATCGTTGAGCGCTCGGAAAACGTGAAGCTTGAAGCAGATAAAAAGAGGTGATGGATGGTCAGATAGCTGTTCATCCCTTCTCTATGTGAGGCGATCTCCTGATTTTAGATTGACAAATAAACTATATTGTCATCTTTATGTATTTATTGTCCCTGGTTTATAGCATCGAGGCCAAGCAATCGTATTTTTGTTTCATTTTTATTTTTTTAAATATATTGGTTTATTATTTTCAATAATGAACCTTTGGAATCGACCAAGAGAAAAAATGTACCCCTCCCCCCCCCCTACAAATTTGTTGGTTTACGTTTCAAGGTATGTAGAATCCTTTCCTCAGTCAGCATTGACCTATTTTGATGAAATTTGGTATGTGGGCTCCATTTGGGGTCTAGTTGTGCCCGAAGCTTTTGGTTGACGTCAGTCACTTCTAAGGGTTGAAAATAAGGGTTGAACTTATGAAAACGCTCTAACTCTAAAACGTCTGCCAAGTGGGTGTGGCACATAGCTTCCTCGTATCCATAACCCGATTATATAGATGATCCGATACATAGTAGTTAATCTCAAAAAAACCAATGTCTAAGTACCTTCCACTACCCTCATAGGGGACCATCTACACGCTAATCTGGACAATCCTAGAAAATTTCATCAAATTCGGATGAAAGATTAAGTGAGTAGATGTATGTGATTGGATCAAGAAAATACTTAGCCTCGGCTGGGATTCGAACCCGCGACCCCTGGGGGACAGTTGAAGTGATGGCTGTTACAAGGAATTCAAGTTTGCGCATGCGCAGTCGCTTCTATCAGTCCGGGGATGATGATTTTCATAGGGGACTATCTACAACCTAATCCACATAATCCCTGAAATTTCATCGAAATCGGGAGGAAAATGTGGAAGTTATGGCCGTTACAAGGAATTCACGTTTGCGCATGCGCAGTCGCTTCTATCAGTCCGGGGATGATGATTTTCATAGGGGACCATTTAAATACTAATTTGTAACATCCCTGAAAATTTCATTGAAATCGGATGAAAAATGTAGAAGTTACGGCAGTTACAAGGAATTCACGTTAGCGCATGCGCAGCGGCTACTATCAGTCCGGGGATGATGATTTTCATAGGGGACCGTCTACACACCAACCCGCACAATCCCTGAAAATTTCATCGAAATCTGACGATAACTTCGTATAGTTATTCGCGTTACAAGGAATTCATGACAGACACACAGACAGACAGACACGGAACCAAAATTGTTCAGAAAGGTCTAAAACGCAAAACGCGAGTGGGAATTTTGATTTTGGAGAACTTTTCTTTTGTCCTTGAAAAGTGAAAACAAAGCTTCCGCTACCTTGGTAGACTCGGAAGCAAAATCTTGATAAGAAGGTATTTTTTTGCCATCAATTTAATAGTATTGAATTTTTAGAGACCTCGCGGAGCTCTGTAAGAAAATCCGTTCGCTCCCTACGAGATTTTAAGGGTTGGACGTACGATAAATCAGAAACACGAGTGTGAATCCCAAAAGAGGCCTAATCTCCGTTGAAATTTTAGCTGACCGAAATGCGATCGACGTTTTTCTTCAAGTTGATTGATGGCAACAATGGCAAACACGTGTTCTTTGCAGACGAGTGATCTATGTAGAAAAATAATTAACCTTTGTGTAATAATTTGCAGCGTTTTTCTTTTTTGTTAAGAAATATTGAGAGTTTGTTTTCGGACGTCCCTCAGTTAGACTTGGGCGCTCTTATGCGATTAATCTGGGGGGGGGGGGGGGAGGAGGACAACACTCAACGAAGAAAAAACGCTGCAAATTATTACACAATGGTTTAATATTTTACTATAGATCACTCGTCTGCAAAGCCACCAACCATCCAGCATGAAGAAAAACATCAATCGTATTTCGGTCAGCTATAATTTGAACGGAGATTAGGCCTCTTTTGCGATTCACACTCGTGTTTCTGATTTATATATATATATCAATAAAAAAAACCTTAAATTCTCGTAGGGAGCGAACAGTTTGTCCTACAGGGCTCCGCGTGGTCTCAAAAATTCTAAAAATTCTATAGAATCTTAAATTGAAGGAAAAACAATACCTTCATATCAAAATTTTTTGAGTTAGGGCGTTTTCAAAATTTCAAAATTCATTTTTGAACCCTTAGAAGTGATCTACATCAACCAAAATCTTCGGGGCACAACTAGACCCCAAATGGAGCCTACATACCAAATTTCATCAAAATCGGTCAATGCTAAGTGGCAAAAGTGCCGCGTACGGCGGACGGACGGCCAAATTTTTATTCGATTTTTGGATTCTACGTAAACCATCAAATTTTGAGGGGGCGTTAAAAATTTTTTTTCTTGGTCGATTTCAAAGGTTCATTATTGAAAATAATAAAGCAAAATAAACAGATACAAATCCCCAAGGCTTTTAGACCATTATGAATCCGCGGAAGACCCATGGGTGTATGTCTGCCTGTGTGTTTGTGTGTAAGTGACAAATTCTTGTGTACTCTGCCTAGGCCTTAGTTTTCAACTGATTTGTGTGGTTCTTTTTCAGTTCGACACGGAAAACTATCTAGTTGGACACTTCGTCGCCGGAATTTGGAATTTTGTCTTGGAAGGGGGAAGGGAGGGGGTGAGTTTGAAGTTGAAAAAAACGAGCTTTTTCGAGCATAATCCTTTGTAGTCTGCTCAGGCCTTACTTTGAGGTTCTTTCATTGTTCGACACAGATTACTTCCCAGTTGCACATTAAGTCACCAGAGGATCGAAATTCGCACAGTGAGTACTCATCCACTCACTGTGCGAATTTCGATCCTCTGGTGACATTCGCACAGTGAGTGGATGAGTGGGGGGGGGGGGGTATTCACAAAGTATGCGATTCTTAAATACTTCAGTTCCTAATATGGCTGACCATTTGCAACCAGGCTTTGATATTGAGGGATCATTATCAGTATTTCCTGGATTTTCATGAACTACTCTTTGTGCCGACATGGAACAAATCGATATTGCTAGGACTCAAACAACCGCGTATTTATTCAAGTTTTATTTATTATTTCGGAAAATAATCCTTGATTGTAGTACGAAACTACAGAATTGTACAAGAAGACGACAAGGAACTTAACATCAAGGAACTCTTCTTCCTGATGGAAGAGAAGGACCGACTTTATCTCTTTCTACTGTTCGCTGATGCTCTTCGAATCTCGTCTGGAAATTTGAAATAAACTCACCTAAGCTGTGTTTGGCCTCAGCTAAGTGGTCTCTCCCAGTCGACTAATTTTGAAGTACATCAAGGATTTTGAAAATTATTCGTCCTACTGCGGCCTCCCACTCATGTATTGAATCTACTGAATATCTCACATAAATGGTAATTTTTGCGCGCGAACATTGAATCCCTCCAAAACAATTTTTACTGCCAACAATTTGACCTACTTTTACAATGCCTGTTGTTTTTGAAAGATTGTTAGAGAATGATTTTGAGATGATCCCTTATTAATTTCAGAAATCTTATCATTTCAACGGGGGTTGGGCCCTTGGATGTTCCCCCATGATTGCTCCCTCTACCTATTATGTACTTTTAGTTTTCGCTCGAAACACTCTGGCCCTAAAATGATATCCCTTGATTTGTCTTGGTCTTACCTTGTATACAAGTAGATATGAGGAGGCTATGCCACCCACTTGGCAGTCGTTTTTTATTTCTACAGTACCAGACCGAATCGAGTTGAAACCAGTGTAAACTCAAACCTATACTTAGTGGAAGTCCTCGGCCAGCAGTTCCTTTACCTGGTAAGCTCGTTCATCCAAAACGAAACAGATGCAAGAATCACCGAGCCGAACGCGTCCCTCCGTTTATTTAGGTTTGATCCATGTGGCGGAACCTGTCGAGATACATTATTTATAGACCGCCGCGAATTCGCGGGGAAACCGGCAATTTTGTTGTTGATTCGACGGAGGCCACGTTCCACGTGTATGTTGATGGAAAAGTCTACCAGGGAGTGGTGCACCAGTGTTGGACACATCATGACACGTGACTGGATATCACGTGATTTCTGTGTTCATCGGTTGAGCAATGAAATCTTCATCTGGCTGTTTGAAACCAGACTTATTCTCTCTATCTTGCTGATGCAACCAATTTTGGTTTATTATTTTCAATAATGAACCTTTGGAATCAAACAGGAATCGAAAGAGGCTTTGGAAAAATATCAATATTTCTTGAAGCTCTCATAAGTACGTAAAGTTGGTTTTCAGATATTTGCGAGACCTGGAAGGTAAAAAGGTTGTTAACTCGAAAGTTTCAGGTTATCGTATTTCGCTGCCTGAGACGTATGTAGGAATCCTCGGCGTGTTCTGGCAGGATTTCATCTCCAACAATCAGCTCCTCAAGAGAACTAATACAAAGTCCACCTCACCAAAGATTGAGCAGACCTAATGGAGATGAGTAGGCCACAGACTTTGCAAGGATGAATCCTCAGGGATGCTGAAGGAGAGGGCAAACTGTGGGGAGGCTGAGAGGTCAAGGCTGTCAAGGACGGCGAAATTTAATCGCGGACCTCTTAGGGGTTACAGAAATAAGTCAAGTAAGAAGGTAGCGCTATCCTGGAAGATTAGTGTCACTTTACGTAAGTTATAATATAACCAAAATAAAATTAAACACTAGGGATTTCTCTGTACACTCATTAGAGAGCAAAGTGATCACTAAGTCGGATTCCCCGCCAAACCACCCCTCGGACCACCAGAATCAACCGAAAAGTCAGCCAAGTGGGAGTGGCACATAGCTCCCTCGTATCCATAACCCGATTGTATAGATGATCAGAGGCATTGTAGCTAATCTCAAAACATAAATTTTTAAGAACCTTGCACTACTATCCCTGAAGATGTGTAGTTACAAGGAAATTCACGCTTTCGCATGAGAAGTTGCCTGCATCAGTACGAGAATGATGCTTTTCATAGAAGACCATCTACATGCTAATCTGAACAATCTTGTAGAATTTCTTCAAATTTGAATGAAAAATGCAGACGTTATGGCAGATACAAAGTACGTGATTGTACGGCTTTTGCGCAGATACGTGCGCAAAGGCTACTGCAAAATTTGGTGGCCGAGATTCATAGGGGAGCATATACACCCTAATCCTCGCAATCCCTCAACATTTCATCAAAGTAGGATGGAAAATGTGGAAGTTATAGCTGTTACAAGGAAATTCATGCTTTCGCATGCCAAGTTGCCTGCATCAGTACGAGAATGATGCTTTTCATAGAAGACCATCTACATGCTAATCTGAACAATCTTGTAGAATTTCTTCAAATTTGAATGAAAAATGCAGACGTTATGGCAGATATAAAGTACGTGATTGTACGGCTTTTGCGCAGATACGTGCGCAAAGGCTACTGCAAAATTTGGTGGCCGAGATTCATAGGGGAGCATATACACCCTAATCCTCGCAATCCCTCAACATTTCATCAAAATAGGATGGAAAATGTGGAAGTTATAGCTGTTACAAGGAAATTCATGCTTTCGCATGCCAAGTTGCCTGCATCAGTACGAGAATGATGCTTTTCATAGAAGACCATCTACATGCTAATCTGAACAATCTTGTAGAATTTCTTCAAATTTGAATCAAAAATGCAGAGGTTATGGCTGTTACATACTGATCAAGCATGGTGGTGAAGATGTGTGGAATGAACTGCATAGCCTAATCCAGTTGATTTGGGACACGGAAGAGATGCCAGAAGAGTGGAGCGTGGCAGGAATCTGCCCTATCTACAAAAAAGGCGATAAAATGGACTGCGCAAATTATAGGGGTATAGCCTTACTGTGCGCAGCATACAAGATAATGACTTGTTGGCTGAACCAAAAGTTGGTTGTGCACATGGAACGGGAGCTCGGCGAGTACCAGTGTGGTTTCCGCCGTAACCGTTCCACAGTAGACCAAATCTTCACGCTCCGACAAACCCTAGAGAAGACGTATGAGTACAATGTTGACATACACCACCTCTTCATCGATTTCCGCCAAGCATACGACAGCGTCATCAGAGACCAAATGTATGAGGATCTGGTGAGTTTTGGCATCCCAAAGAAGCTGGTGCGCATAATCAAAATGACAATGAAAAGTGCGTCAGGAAGAGTTAAGGTGATGGGATCCCTGACCAGGAGTTTCCCAGTTAACACAGGGTTGCGCCAAGGCGATCCGTTAGCAGCAACCCTGTTCAACTTTGCACTTGAAAGCGCTGCACGAAGCATTCGAACCAACCCAGGAGGAACTATTTGGAACAGACTCACACAGCACCTGGCTTACGCTGATGACGTTGACATCATGGCAAGAACAGCTCCTGCCCTCTCAGGGGCAGTTGAGGAGTTCGAAAGGGCAGCAAATGCAAGGGGCCTGAAGATCAACTCACAAAAAACGAAGTACATGAAGACCTCCAGAAAACCTCCGCTTACTCAGACCACTTTCACAATTGGAGACCACGAATTCCCTGTGTGTCACGAGTTCAAGTATTTGGGAACACTGATAACAGAGGATAATGACGTGACCGCAGAAATAAAAGCGCGCATAGCCGCAGGAAATAGATGTTTCTGGGCGGTTCAGAGAGCTCTCAAATTTCGTGGGCTGTCACGACGAGCTAAGCTGACCATTTACAAGACGATTATACGACCAGTGGTCACATATGGTTGTGAGACGTGGACCCTGACCGTCGCTAGTGAACGCCTGTTGAATTGTTGGGAGAGGAAGATTTTGCGAAAAATCTTCGGCGCCGTTTGTGAGGGGGGTGTTTGGAGGATACGTAAAAACAATGAGCTGAGACGTCTGTATGGTGAGCCAGATTTAGTAGCATTCGTCAGACGAGCTCGTTTCAGATGGCTGGGACATGTTGAGAGAATGCCTGCAGAGCGGTACCCACGGAGAGCCATGTATGGAATGCCCGGTGGAAGACGACACAGAGGAAGGCCACGCTTACGCTGGCTGAGCGATGTTGAGGAGGACCTGACCCGGCTTGGCGTCCGGAGATGGAGGAGCTACGCGCGGGACAGGAAGGAATGGAAATCCATTGTTGAGAAGGCCTTGGTCCTTGGAGGACCGTAGCGCCAATAAAAGAAGAAAGAAAAGAAGATGGCTGTTACAAGTATTTTTCGTTTGCGCATGCACAGTGGCTACTTAAAGTCCGGGGGTTATGATTTTCATATGGGACCATCTACACCAACCCGCACAATCTCTGAAAATTTCATCGCAATCGGACCATAATTTCGTATAGTTTTGCCAGTTACAAGGATTTCATGACGGGCAGACACACAGACAGACACGGAACCAAAATTGTTCAGGAAGGCCTGATACGTAAAAGGCGAGTGGAAATTTTGATTATGGAGAAATTTTTTTTTTAACCTTGAAAATTGAAAACTGCTTCCGCTACCTTGGTAGACACGGGAACAACACTATTCTTTTGCTTTTTCACTGGATAGCAATCTCAGATGTACCTGCCTTGAACAGATGATTATACGACAATTCGAGCTTGTTCCACTTAGCTCCAAGTACAACGAACTTTTCATACGATTTTTACCATTGGCGAGGAAGCAAAATTACATCTTTACTCTTCCTATACAATGATTATATTGTATTATTATTGTAAAATTATTTCAATTGAGATGGCAAAGATACGTGGAAAATTCAACATCTGATACATTCTTCCAATATCTGATCGTTCGATTGATGAAGCCGAATATTTTTAGATCCCCCAATAGTGCTTTCTGTCCATCTCGAAACTCAAACAAACCTGAGAGAATAGTCTCTCTCGTGCATGACTGTTATTCGCACCGGCTATTCCGAGGGGAAGTTACCAAATATACAAATGACGTCACGAGTCCGACTCGGATGTTTTGATATTCGAGGGACGTGAGGTGAGTTTTCCATCTCCAGTGAAAATGAGGGTTCTCTCAGACCTCAGGGTTGGACGTGATATTGTCGAAAAGGGCAGTCAGATGTCTCTGAGTATTTCTTGGGTAAATGAGAGAGTACGTGGGTGGAATCCTGATTTCGACTTGGTGACTGTATAACTTGAAACGTAGTTCGTCGGGTTCCGAAGTTATTTTAGGATATATTCAGCTAGATTTCCGAGGGACAATTTACATATTTATCTTCATACTAGATACATTCGATTGGTATCCTTCACTAAGAGATTACATGTTAGAGAACCCAAGACGTGTAGGGACAGTGTCGGACTCTCTTAGGGACATAACATTAGGAGCGTTTTCTCTTAGGAACACTTTCATTGGGAATTATGCGTGAAAATTCGACTGAATTAAAAAAACACAAATACTGAAAACTGTGGGTAGTAAATGTCCACGTCAAACGGATTGGGAATAGGGTCCACCGAGTTATAAAACCTTATTTGCCGAGCTCTCGATTGATATATTACCTTCTTCAGGGCTCGAAGGGTAGTTTACTCACTGAGCATCCAAGAGTCAATTTGAAGGGAGTTGGAGGAAATGCTACCATAATTATTAAGGATTAAATTTTATGGTACCTATTAAATGTAACAATGAATCAAGCACCAGCTTTCAAAAAACAAAACAATTAAACAATAATTGATATTTTGTTGTTTTTGAATGCTGGTGTTAGATTCAATGTTACATTTAAAACAGGGGCGGCTACTGACAGGAGCATAGGCGCATGTGCACCCCCAGCCAATTAAAAAAGAAAAAAAAAATCGAAGTTTGTTCCTCTTCGTTTGAAGAGTAAGTTGGCTAGGACAGAAGACATCATCGTAGGTACTGTGCTAGTTGAATCTACGCGCGAAAACTGTGGCGGGAGCTCCCTCTTTTCTGACCAATCAGCGGCGGTTCGGAGCATCACCTTGCCTCTGCACCATTTCTGGGGAAAGTGACGTCATCTTGACATCTTTCGAGGGAGGCAGGCACGTGAGATTGACCAATCAGAGAGCAGGACATTTTGTCGGCTTGAGCAGAATTGGTTCGTTGCTCCCCCGTCAGAGAGCTCTGCAATCCGGATTTCCTTATAGAGAAATAAGTAGGTAAACAAACAAACCGATAAATTCCGTTTTACGTTTTCGGTTGACTACCGTTTCGGTACACACCGTTTTGTTCAAAGTATTGTGATTATTTAGGAGTGTTGTAGGTACGATGAGTGGTTTACATTAAAGTAAAGTAAACTATTTGCGTTTGTCGATTGTGGAAAAGTGCGAAATTCGAGAAACTGGCCGCCCTTTCCCGTCTCTCCTTGGACACCAGCAGACGTTGAAATTTAAAAACCGTGCAGATTCGTACCGTAAGTTTTTGTTGTCGACTATTATAAGAAGGTAGATTGGCTTTGTGGGTGTGAAGTGACTAACTGATAATTTTGCTTTGCTTGAATACTTTTTCTACCAACCGAAATGAGGTTTGAGTTAAAGACGGTATAAGTGATCTCCCATTTAACCGAAAAATTGAAAAACGCTTGGGCTGTCTCCCACAAGAACGCTCTGGTAGATTTGCGTATATTGGGTCGTCAAAATATAATGCAACAACTCGACAGTGCACATCGTCATAATCTGATACAAAATAGTCCATTCATGCAGCATGAATCAATGAGCGAATTTTCAAAGAAATCTTTCAGTTGAAGCTATGGTTAAGATCTATTTTCAGTATAACATACCAACATAGGTACTGTATGCACAGGGTATGCTTTGAAGATGTTAGGGGTCCATGTTCATGTTCTACTCGTCCCTACAAACTCATAGAGTACCCACATGGCTATTGTTGGTTTTTTCTATTTTCAGTATAACATACCAACATACTTACTGTATGCACTGGGTATGCTTTGAAGATCTTAGGAGTCCATATTCATGTTCTACTCGTCTCGACGAACTCTTAGAGTACCCACACGGCTATTGTTGTTTTTTTTCTAATTTCAGTATACCATACCAACATACTGTATGCACTGGGTATGCTTTGAAGATCTTAGGAGTACATATTCATGTTCTACTCGTCTCTACGAACTCATAGAGTACCCACACGGCTACTGCATTTCTGGGTACAACAAATATACGCGCGTTTTCATTATTTTCTATTTTCAGTATACCATACCAACATACTGAATGCACTGGGTATGCTTTGAAGATCGTAGGAGTACAAAGTCATGTTCTACTCGTCTCTACGAACTCATAGAGTACCCACACGGCTACTCCATTTCTGGGTACAACAAATATACGCGCTTTTTCATTATTTTCTATTTTCAGTATACCATACCAACATACTGTATGCACTGGGTATGCTTTGAAGATCTTAGGAGTCCATATTCATGTTCTACTCGTCTCTACGAACTCATAGAGTACCCACACGGCTACTCTATTTCTGGGTACGACAAATATACGCGCGTTCTCAGTATATATATGAATATATCCATACTTTTCTTAATTTTTGGACGATTTTCATTTTTGAAAAACGCATTATATCAGAAATTTTGAGCTGAATCCGAATATACCACATATTATGATGATTGTGAAGGTATTAACCACAAAAAACGGAAAAAACTCGTTTTTTTGGACTTTTTTTCACTTTTTTTCAAATTTGGACCACTTTGGATTGTCCAAAATTTCTGGCTAACGAACTTGACCTTTTGTTTGTTGTTACGAACATTTTGGCGAAAACTAAAAGAAAAAATTCAAATAATTACTCAAGTTATTTCAGAATGTTCCAAAACGGATTTCAGTGAAAAAATTTTTCGAAAAAGTCGATTCTAAAAACTTTGGAGCCATTGCAATAGCATCATTTTCTTCGAAAATTCGCTAAAAAAGAGAAAAAAAACGAAATGGTTAAGAAAAATAGGTACATTTTTTATCCCGAATCATTGATTGTATCAAGTTCCGTGGTGTTTTCGAGCTAGCCGTGCGTGGGCATGATGAGAGGGAAGATTTATCCCATTTGCATATCGTTGAAATTTCTATTTGGCAGAGAAAATCACCTATTCTGTCCCTTCTCCATAGCCTCTCCTGATCTCTGTGCACCCCCTAAGTTTCGGGGCAGGAGCCGCCACTGCTTCAGAGGTCAGTGAAAATGTGATGCTGAGCACCCCTGGAATCGGGTAGTGTCGCTAGGAGTGGTTGGCCTGAGTGCATAAATATGACTGCACTCACGCTTCATCTCCACTTCAAAGTGAGCCTGTCAGCGTTCAACAATCACTCTATCTCGACCTCTCTCTCGCCTCTGTCCAAACAACACGAAGACCTCACAGTCAACATGATGGTGGCTCTGATAAAAGCCAATTTCACTCCAGAGGCTGCTTGACCTAAGTTGAATCTCCCCACTCCTCTCTTCATTCCTACTCTGGCCGTTCGACTTGGATAGTTGTTGCTCTGCTCATTTTTCCTGTACGCTGTGATGGGGAAACTTCCCTGTTTGAATACATGAAAATCTATGCTCTGAAATAGAAAGACACCCACTGGGAATGTAAACTACTAAAAATTCAGATGAACTTTTGCAAGTTCGTGGTTTCTAGTTCAAATGACTGTTACCCAAGTTACTTTGATTCCACTCCAAACTTCGCAGGGTCTTCGACCAAAATGCCCCTTCTTCCATCGTGGGATGAATTTCCAATACGCCGACAGAACGTCGGAGAGAGAGGTACGAGTCTACAGAGGTACAGCTACAGGATACGCCTTTCCCCATCAATAATGTAAAGTTATAAAGACTCCAACTCTCGGTTTACCTCGAATTCTCTGATCACTTGTTTATAAAAAAGGACCTTTGACCTTTTGAGGTTTCCTCCCCTCGCTGCCTCATTTCCCATCCATCGTACTCCACCACTGTTTTCCTGACTTCATTCATCTAAACCGCCGGTAGCTGTAGCCGGTACAGGGTTTCACTTCACAGTGAATTTATTGTTCGCCTCTTGTTTCGAAGGGGTTGCTTTCAAACGAATGAGCTTTATAAGAAAAGAGCAATAATGGAAAAGGAATATCCTCGATGAAATAACAAACCACATTTTACAGAATTTTTTGTTATTCTTTTCCTCTATAGGAATCATTAACTACCAGATTGTTGACTTGACTTTTTTCTTGAATAACTAGAAAAAAGTATTAAAATCGCTCTGCACAAACAATTTTGGTGGAAATCTAGAGATCATTTTCAGCAAAAACGCTGCAAATCATTGCTCAAAGGTTTATTATTTTCTGTATAGATCACCCTTCTGTATAGATCACTGGTTCTCCATCGATAGCACCTACTACCATCTGTATTCTCCCTTGACCTTCCCTCTCAAATTTCATCTTCCTGCGTTCAATGGGATTGAAAATGGCTTCGGAGCTCACTCAGCTGATCTGTGATCTGAGGAGTGAAGAAGATCTCTTCGAATGCTGGAGACGCCTGGAAGAGCACTTCCACTCCACTTTACCTACCAGCTAGGTACTACCTACCACACCATACTGGCTTCACACCTTCACAATCAAGTTTATTAGAAAGAACTAAACGCTTCACACTCGATTGGAAAAATAGAAAGCTTCATATGGAAATTTGATTACTGGTTACGCAGAAGGCAAAACTGTATACAAATCGAAGAAATGAACAGCGATCGCATTTTAGTCCGATAAAATTTGAATGGAGATTAGACCTCTTTTGCGATTCACACTCATGATTCTGTTTTATCGAAGGAAAACCTTCAAGTACTCGTAGGGACCGAACTGTTTGTCCTACAGAGCTCCGGGTGGTCTCAAAAATTTTAAAAAAATCAATACTATTTAAAATTGGTGAAAAAACGATACCTTTATTTCGAGAGTTTTCGAGCTAGGGCACTCTTGAAAATTTCAACCCTTAATTTTCACCCCTTAGAAGTGACCTACATCAACCAAAAGCTTCGCCGCACAACTAGACCCCAAATGGAGCCCATATACCAAATTTGAACCCAATCGGGCCAGTGTTGCTAAGAAAAGTGCCGCGTACGGCGGACCGACGGAAATTTTTTTATTCGATTTTCGTATTCTACGTACCTTGAAACGTAAAACATCAAATTTTGAGGGGGGGTTAAATTTTTTTTTCTTGCTCGATTCCAAAGGCTTATTATTGAAAATAATAAACCAAAATGACTCTTAGTAATTTTTTTGAACGCTTCGTTTTCGAGTTATTTCACTTTCAAGATTTTTTCGTGTTTTCGACCTTATCACAATGAAACGGCTATAACTCCCCGAATTTTCATGAAAATTCAAATCTGATTACACCGCTGGAAAGAGTGTAAAATTTCCTATCTCCTTGATGGAAAAAACATTTTTAATCAGAAATCAGGATAAAAATTATACTGAAAACGAAAAATTGGTCAAATCATGGATTTTAACGTTTTTCAAACCCTTATAAGTTCTGTGATCCGGCACGTGAATTTTTGCCTTTATTTTCTATATTGCTTCCGAGTCTACCAAGGTAGCAGAAGCTTTGTTTTCACTTTTCAAGGATGAAAAAAAAAGTTCTCCAAAATCAAAATTTTCACTCGCGTTTTGCGTTTTAGAGCTTTCTGAACAATTTTGGTTCCGTGTCTGTCTGTCTGTCTGTCTGTCTGTCTGTCTGTCTGTCTGTCTGTGTGTCTGTCATGATTTCCTTGTAACGCGCATAACTATACGAAGTTATTGTCCGATTTCGATGAAATTTTCAGGGATTGTGCGGGTTGGTTTGTAGACGGTCCCCTATGAAAATCATCATCCCCGAACTGATAGAAGCGACTGCGCATGCGCAAACGTGAATTCCTTGTAACGGCCATAACTTCCACATTTTCCACCCGATTTCGATGAAATTTTCAGGGATTATGCGGATTAGGTTGTAGATGGTTCCCTATGAAAATCACCACCTTCGAAATGATATTAGCCACTGCGCATGCGCAAACGTGAATTTCCTTGTAACGGCCATAACTTCTACATTTTCCATCCGATTTCAATGAAATTTTCAGGGATGTTGTGGATTAGATTGTAGATGGTCCCCAATGAAGATGATCACCCAGGACCGATAGTAGCCGCTGCGCAATGGCAAACGTGAATTCCTTGTAACAGCCATAACTTCCTCATTTTCTACCCAATTTTGATGACATTTTCAGGGATTACGCGGATTAGTTTGTAAATGGTCCCCAATGAAAATCAAGGCCTTGAAATTTACAGTAGCCTCTGCGCATGCGCAAACGTAAAATCCTTGTAACAGCCATAACACTTATATTTTTCATCCGAATTTGATGAAATTTTCTAGGATTGTCCAGATTAGCGTGCAGATGGTCCCCTATGAGGGTAGTGGAAGGTACTTGAGATTGATGTTTTGAGATTAGCTACTATGCATCGGATCATCTATACAATCGGTTTATGGATACGAGGAAGCTATGTGCCACACCCACTTGGCAGACGTTTTTTTTATTAATTAATAATTAGGGGAATTTATTTTAAAATATTCTAGATGTAGCATGGTTTGAACAGCAAGTATGTAGATCGACCCAACAAAGCACACTACGTCAACTAATTGGTAATGGGATCAACTGTAATTCAACTCCTAGCCGAGCTTTCGGTAAAGAAGGAGTTGATATTTCCAGTAGACCCCATTTTCAATCAGTTGACGTACTAGCATGGTTTTATTATAAATGCTAAAATCAGTTCCCGAAAGTTACAAACGTGGGACAACAAAAGTCACAGCAAATTTATGACAGTTTTTTGGGGGGTTCTTACTGGATGGAGAAACAAGGTGGAGTGAACTTACATCTTTTTTCATAATATTTCGTGAAAATTTACCGAAGTCGCAGCTTGCAGCAATGCTCGTAGGTCAATAGGCCGAACAATGCAAAATCAATTCAATCCAGTTTGACTTCCATTTATCTCAACTTAGGCATGACCGTTTTGCCAGGGCACTCCAATAGAAGAACAAAATAGCTATTTTTCAACTCTACAGACTCGTAAGTAAGCCATCGTTCACGCCAACCCCTCAGGATACGAAGAGAGCAGCTTTTCGATTTAGTAGAGAAGGTTTTTTGTATCCCTCACTATCGAGAGGATATCGCGAAATCGTACGTCAACCTCATTTCTTCCGTTTCCCCGTTGCCGCTTTGGCAACTGAAATAAACCGGAGAGAGCCAGAAAGATGCAGATGACGGACGGATCTGAATGAAAGCTCAGACAGTTACTATAGAAAATTTTATTACGTCAAAATTTAATCTATTAATATATTTGCAATTTAATTTATTCCCATTATTAATTTCGATTTATTAGCAATTTATTTTATTTTATATGTTGCAATTTAATTGAAAAACCACACATTAGCCTGATAAAAATTGTTATTGATAGCCAAACTCTTATCTTCTTCTTCTTGTTCCGTCATTTGTTATAATGGCTGCAGCCATGACAGGCATAGACATTAATGTGTCAATTCGATTGTTGTCATCTCATAAAGGGGGTGTGATAAAATTATATCTGGCATGGATCCGAATAACAAAACATACTATCCATTCAAGGACAGTATCTCGCTCTTTCTCGTATGAGATGTAAATCAGTGCTCATTAAAATGATTCGTTTCGTATTAAAAGTGTTGTTAATTAGCTCAAAGACCTGTCCCATTAGCATACCCCTTTCTTTACAATATTACTTCAACAGATTTTGAATTGAGGTTTCTTTAATGAATACACCAGTGGAGGCTGTTGGTCTAAACCTAATTGTCAATAAATTATGCCTACACGTAGATGTGGTACTCGAGAGACACTATGATTTTCAACAATAATAAATTATTATAAATAACACCTTTGGCATAAATCAATTTGAACTTTTGGCAACTCAATTTTTCTTTTCGCAACTCAATTTTTCTTTTCGCAAATCCCTTACGCTTTGAAAACTACTAGAGTTCTTGTCCGACTTTTTCACTCTTAAGTTGTTCAATAAATGTTTTTCTCTCACACAATTGTTATACAGTTAAGGTTCTTTTTTCAAACTGTTCGCGCACCCTCAGCTTTCAGAGCCAATTTAAGATATCAAAGAGGTGCAGTATTTATTTACTGAAGGGAAAAACTACTGACCCACACCCTAGATAGACAGTTTTTTCCTTGAACACATAAACAGAATGAAGTTTCGAAATTAACTTCAAAGCCTATAAGCAATGTACCTACCAAAAGGACCTGTGAAGTAGAGCAACTTGGAATCAAACATCGTGAAGGTCTGTACTTGAGAAGATGCATCTATACGCTCATTTCTCCGTTTTTTGGTCGAAGGTATATAAGGTATATAGAAGGTATATAGGTATAAATATTTATACAACTTTCTAAGGCAGCTACTGGAATTCCACATTATTAAAAGTGCCGTTCTTTAATTTCATTTTCTTTTTTTTTAGAAGATATAATTTTTAATTTATGTACCTAAGTATTTCAATTTCTGCACTTTTTAACAATTTTAACAAGAATTAAAAAAAATGATCGAATCCTTTTCCATCTTGCTCTAACCATCTTTTTCGTATCTTCTACGAAACAAAGGATCGTATCAGAAAAAGTTCTGAGTTCTCAATCTGACTTGGAAAACCTTTTTATGAGGTATAGAGGTTTTAAAATAATTTAAATGAACTATAATTGAAAAAATTAGGTACCTACTGGTACGTTTGAGTAGAGGTTTAGCAATAACACTCTCATCGCAAACCATCAGGTTTATAATTTAAAATAAATTTCCGAAAAGAGCTCCTTGTTTTGTAAAATTAATAATATTAATATTTAGTATATTATACTATAAAATATCGATGAAAAATCGGTTTCAAGTAAGAAGAAAATAATGTTTTGATTTGAATCGAACGGGAGCTCTCCAGCGGCCGAACAGATGATATGGGAATTAGCATCTTTGATTTCAAATATCCGGCGACGTAGTGCACAAGATTTTGCCACACACAGACAGAACACCTACGGTTTATTTTTTATCGCGAATTAGGATTCAGAATACTCTAAAATGGATTTGTACATGGTTTCTTATTCTCCGTAGAAAAATCGCTTAAACTCTGTATGAAGATTAACGAAGTCTGTGGAACGTCCTAAAACACAAATGAAACCAATCAGCCGATCAACTATCGTTAAATGAGCAATTATTGTGAAATTTATCATAGCCACTTTAGTTTCCCTGCGCTAGACAGAGTGGACACCTACCCATAGGCCTTCGGACTAGGGATGTATAAAAAGTATCGATACTTCAAAATATTGATACTTTTGAAAAAAGTATCAATACTTTTTTATTTGCAATGTATCGGGATACTTTTCTTTCTTCACAGTATCGACACCGATACTTTTTTTTAAATATTATTTTTCTATATACATAGATCACTCGTCTGCAAAGCCACCAACCATCCAACATGAAGAAAAACATCGATCGCATTTCGGTCAGCTAAAATTTGAACGGGGATTAGGCCTCTTTTGCGATTCACACTCGTGTTTCGGATTTATCGTACGTAAAACCTTTAAATTCTCGTAGGGAGCGAACGGTTTGTCCTACAGAGCTCCGCGTGGTCTCAAAAACTTGTAAAAATTCTATAGAATCTTAAATTGGAGGAAAAACAATACCTTTATATAAAACTTTTTGAGTTAGGGCGTTTTCAAAATTTCAAAATTTATTTTTGAACCCTTAGAAGTGACCTACATCAACCAAAATCTTCGGGCACAACTAGACCCCAAATGGAGCCTACATACCAAATTTCATCAAAATCGGTCAATGCTAAGTGGCAAAAGTTCCGCGTATGGCGGACGGACGGCCAAATTTTTATTAGACTTTTGGATTCTACGTTACCTTGAAACGTAAGTAAACCTTCAAATTTTGACGGGGTGTTAAAAAAAAATTTTTCTTGGTTGATTCCAAAGGTTCATTATTGAAAATAATAAACCAAAAAGATCTTTCTTACTTCCAAGTTTTGCGGAAGACTACAAAGCCTGAACTCTACCATACCGGAAGTCTCACTATTTGTCCAATATGGAGCAACAACCTTGACATAAAACTGGAGGTGATCACTTTTTCAACTAATGCTCTCCGGCATCTTGTAGGACTGGAAACGTGAAATAACAGCTCCTCTCGTTATTTCTTAACTGACTTTCCTTGGCAACTTAAAAACACAATCCATCCAACACAACTGATACTTATGTCAGCAGAACTGTGTACTTATGTCAGGCTATGCCAGGACAAATAACACCTAATGGGCCTCATGGATTGTGTAGTTTGTTGTTTCATTTTGCGCCTTCTCCTTCCAGTGTTCCAGTTCCACCACAGAAATAGAATTATAAAATATAAAATAGTGATACTTATTCCACTTTAGTGCGTTCGCGTTTTGCATTGTGTTGTGCAATGCCAATGTCAAAAGAGACGATACTAAGCCGATAAACACACAGAAGAGATGCTCAACCTGGAATCTAATCAAAACTGAACTGAAGCACGGAGAAGAGATGGTCAACTTCAGGGGAAAATATTGACGAAAATGAAGTGGAAAACACGCGGAAGAGATGGTTGATTTGGGACGTAGTGGAAACTGAAGAGAAGATACTGAGCCGAGAAACACACAGAAGAGATGGTCAACCTGGAATCTAATCAAAACTGAACTGAAGCACGGAGAAGAGATGGTCAATTTGGGAGGAAAAGTTATCTTGGAGGAGCTCAACTGATGACTAGGCAGAAGAAACGGTGATAACAGGAAGTAGTGAAATTTTGAAGGAGCGTCAAATGCACGGGGAAGATATGATGAAATTGAACTCGAATACGGGCGGAAGAGTTGACGTTGAGAAGTATCGTTATTTTGTTGAGCTTGGGAAGTGAGATTTTGGAAGAATTTTATCAAAATTGGCTTCCGCTTTAGTGTTCAACTGTTGATTCTCTCTGTGCGGGTTGGGTTGTGGAATTCCTGCGCATCCGTCAACGTCCTCAATTAGCCTCATAACTACAACTTCTACAGTTTCCGTTCGATTTAAATGGAATTTTCAGAGGTTGTGGTTGGGACTGGATGGTTCCCTGTAAATTTCATTGTCGATCATTTGTAAGGTAATATCAAGTAAGTAAGTAATCAGGAAAACGAGATCGAGAAATTTCGAGATTATCTACTAAGCAAATGCAACCATGTTATGGATAAGTACGAGGAAGCTACGTGCCACCCCACTTTGTTTCTTCGCCAGATAGTTTTAGTTCAAATCCCGTTCTTGAATCCTTTCGAAAGAAGAACCAGGTATAAAACCTACCTACCACATACTACTTAACAATCAAGTTAATAAGGAAATGCTTGCATACGAGTCTGCAACACATTGGGACATTTTCATGTCAACCACTACCCAACAAGGTAGTGAAGTAAGGTTGTTAGTTCATGTACCCAAGCATCAAAATAAAAAAACAGTTGATTGTTCTCTACGCAACACAATGAGTCTATTTTATTTATTGGTCGCGTGAGCAAGACTTGCTTAGTTTTCGTGACGATTTTTCAGTTTATGTGCCAAAGCAAAGACATGAAAATGTCAAAATATCAATTAGGAATTTAATTGCGAACTACCTAATAATTTTTCTTACGTTGTTCAAGTATTTTTCAAATAAGAGTTTGTAAAAAGTATAGATATTTGAATGTATCGATACTTTTGGTTTATTATTTTCAATAATAAGCCTTTGGAATCGAGCAAGAAAAAAAAAATTTTAACCCCCCCTCAAAATTTGATGTTTTACGTTTCAAGGTACGTAGAATACGAAAATCGAATAAAAAAATTTCCGTCCGTCCGCCGTACGCCGTACGCCGTACGCCGTACGCCGTACGCGGCACTTTTCTTAGCAACACTGGACCGATTTGGTTCAAATTTGGTATATGGGCTCCATTTGGGGTCTAGTTGTGCCGCGAAGCTTTTGGTTGATGTAGGTCACTTCTAAGGGGTGAAAATTAAGGGTTGAAATTTTCAAGAGTGCCCTAGCTCGAAAACTCTCGAAATAAAGGTATCGTTTTTTCACCAATTTTAAATAGTATTAAATTTTTAAAAATTTTTGAGACCACCCGGAGCTCTGTAGGACAAACCGTTCGGTCCCTACGAGTACTTGAAGGTTTTCCTTCGATAAAACAGAATCATGAGTGTGAATCGCAAAAGAGGTCTAATCTCCATTCAAATTTTATCGGACTAAAATGCGATCGCTGTTCATTTCTTCGATTTGTATACAGTTTTGCCTTCTGCGTAACCAGTAATCAAATTTCCATAAGAAGCTTTCTATTTTTCCAATCGAGTGTGAAGCGTTTAGTTATTTCTAATAAACTTGATTGTGAAGGTGTGAAGCCAGTATGGTGTGGTAGGTAGTACCTAGGTGGTAGGTAAAAAAAAGTTGGTAGGTAAATAAAATGTTGGTGGGTAAAAAACGCTGCAAATCATTGCTCAAAGGCTTCTTCACTCTTCAGATCACTGATCAGCTGAGTGAGCTCTGAAGCCATTTTCAATCCTATTGAATGGAAGTGCTCTTCCAGGCGTCTCCAGCATTCGAGGAGATCTTCTTCACTCTTCACATCACTGATCAGCTGAGTGAGCTCCAAAACTATTTTTACTCCTATTGAATGGAAATGCTCTTCCAGGCGTCTCCAGCATTCGAGGAGATCTTCTTCACTCTTCAGATCACTGATCAGCTGAGTGAGCTCTGAAGCCATTTTTACTCCTATTGAATGGAAATGCTCTTCCAGGCGTCTTCAGCATTCGAGAAGATCTTCTTCACTCTTCAGAACACTGATCAGCTGAGTGAGCTCCAAAACTATTTTTACTCCTATTGAATGGAAATGCTCTTCCAGGCGTCTCCAGCATTCGAGGAGATCTTCTTCACTCTTCAGAACACTGATCAGCTGAGTGAGCTCCAAAACCATTTTTACTCCTATTGAATGGAAGTGCTCTTCCAGGCGTCTCCAGCATTCGAGGAGATCTTCTTCTCTCTTCAGATCACTGATCAGCTGAGTGAGCTCGAAAACCATTTTTACTCCTATTGAATGGAAGTGCTCTTCCAGGCGTCTCCAGCATTCGAGGAGATCTTCTTCACTCTTCAGATCACTGATCAGCTGAGTGAGCTCCAAAACCATTTTTACTCCTATTGAATGGAAGTGCTCTTCCAGGCGTCTCCAGCATTCGAGGAGATCTTCTTCACTCTTCAGATCACTGATCAGCTGAGTGAGCTCCAAAACCATTTTTACTCCTATTGAATGGAAGTGCTCTTCCAGGCGTCTCCAGCATTCGAGGAAATCTTCTTCACTCTTCAGATCACTGATCAGCTGAGTGAGCTCCGAAGCCATTTTCATTCCTGTTGAACGCAGGAAGCTGAAATTTGAGAGGGAAGGTCAAGGGAGAACCAGTGATCTATACAGAAGCGTGATCTATACAGAAAATAATAAACCTTTGAGCAATGATTTGCAGCGTTTTTAGAAGTATAGTGATATACTATACTTTTTTATACTATACTATATTTTTTTAAATACTATACTATACTTTATCCTAATACTTTTCGACACATTTTTAAAATATCGATACGATATGTATCGATACATTTTGAACATCATACATCCCCACTCCGGACCTACCAAAACTACCCTCTTTGGACCATTTTAGGGAGGGACCTGTCTCCATTAGTTGGACGAATGATGTACCAAAACCGCGAGTGTGATCTCATTCATTCACTGATGGAAGTGAGGCAAATTTCAGCTGAGCAAATGCGATAATTCGCCAACGGGTAGTCTTGAAAGAAAAAAACGCTGCAAATCATTGCTCAAAGGTTTATTATTTTCTGTATAGATCACCCTCCTGAATAGATCACTGGTTCTCCATCAATAGCACCTACCACCATCTGTATTCTCCCTTGACCTTCCCTCTCAAATTTCAGCTTCCTGCGTTCAATAGGATTGAAAATGGCTTCGGAGCTCACTCAGCTGATCAGTGATCTGAGGAGTGAAGAAGATCTCCTAGAATGCTGGAGACGCCTGGAAGAGCACTTTCATTCAATAGGATTGAAAATGGCTTTGGAGCTCACTCAGCTGATCAGTGATCTGAGGAGTGAAGAAGATCTCCTCGAATGCTGGAGACGCCTGGAAGAGCACTTTCATTCAATAGGATTGAAAATGGCTTTGGAGCTCACTCAGCTGATCAGTGATCTGAAGAGTGAAGAAGATCTCCTCGAATGCTGGAGACGCCTGGAAGAGCACTTCCATTCAATAGGATTGAAAATGGCTTTGGAGCTCACTCAGCTGATCAGTGATCTGAAGAGTGAAGAAGATCTCCTCGAATGCTGGAGACGCCTGGAAGAGCACTTCCATTCAATAGGATTGAAAATGGCTTTGGAGCTCACTCAGCTGATCAGTGATCTGAAGAGTGAAGAAGATCTCCTCGAATGCTGGAGACGCCTGGAAGAGCACTTCCATTCAATAGGATTGAAAATGGCTTCGGAGCTCAATCAGCTGATCAGTGATCTGAAGAGTGAAGAAGCCTTTGAGCAATGATTTGCAGCGTTTTTTACCCACCAAAATTTTTTGTACCTACCAACTTTTTTTTACCTACCAGCTAGGTACTACCTACCACACCATACTGGCTTCACACCTTCACAATCAAGTTTATTAGAAAGAACTAAACGCTTCACACTCGATTGGAAAAATAGAAAGCTTCATATTGAAATTTGATTACTGGTTACGCAGAAGGCAAAACTGTATACAAATCGAAGAAATGAACAGTGATCGCATTTTAGTCCGATAAAATTTGAATGGAGATTAGACCTCTTTTGCGATTCACACTCATGATTCTGTTTTATCGAGGGAGAACCTTCAAGTACTCGTAGGGACCGAACGGTTTGTCCTACAGAGCTCCGGGTGGTCTCAAAAATTTTTAAAAATTCAATACTATTTAAAATTGATGAAAAAACGATACCTTTATTTCGAGAGTTTTCGAGCTAGGGCACTCTTGAAAATTTCAACCCTTAATTTTCACCCCTTAGAAGTGACCTACGTCAACCAAAAGCTTCGCGGCACAACTAGACCCCAAATGGAGCCCATATACCAAATTTGAACCAAATCGGTCCAGTGTTGCTAAGAAAAGTGCCGCGTACGGCGTACGGCGTACGGCGGACGGACGGAAATTTTTTTATTCGATTTTCGTATTCTACGTACCTTGAAACGTAAAACATCAAATTTTGAGGGGGGGTTAAAATTTTTTTTTTCTTGCTCGATTCCAAAGGCTTATTATTGAAAATAATAAACCAAAATCAACCGTTGAGTGATAATTTGTCGCGTATTTCTTCTTATAACAATTTAGTGATATACTTTGAATATTGATGGAAATTAGTTACCTAAATTAAATCATCAAATTATGCTGCATCGCTGGAACTTTTCCACAATCCGGACTCCCCCCTCAACGTGTCGCATCATCAGTCACTCGAACCAGCTCATCGAATGTTTTGACGGGGAACTCGAAGGTAGTCGTGAAATTCATTTCGAGGATCGTACGGAGTTGTAGGAGGGCGATTACATGTATTAATACTCACCGGCAGGATTAATTTAAATATAAAACGGAAATGTATCTAAGTATAAACTCCGCGAGTGAGTTATTCGTCGCGTTGAGCAGGTGGCAGGTGAACCTGAGACCGATGGCTCCGATCTAGCGTTTGATACGGAATTCCTTTAAAATTGGCGTTTGTGCTCCACGTGTTTTTTTTTTTTCATTTTTTTTAGTTTATTAGTTTTATTAGTTTATTATTTTTTTTATTAGTTTATTAGTTTTTTAGTTTATTATTCTCAATAATGTATCACAAAAATAACGCTAAAAAACGGTTAACGTACTGAATATTTATTGAATTAGCCCGACCGATTTGTCTTTCGCCCTCAGTGCAAAAATCACGCGCGAGTTTGCCAACTCTCGTTGGGAGTTTTGAAGGAAATAATGGCCATAAATTTGATTATAACGCCCTAAAAAAAAAACAAAAAAACTCAATTTTTAGTTAGGTATTGGTCGCGTGAACAAGACTTACTTAGTTTTCGTGACGATTTTTCAGTTTATGTGCCAAAGCAAAGACATGCAAATGTCAAAATATAAAATATAAAGAATCCCAATCAAAATTTGACTGACGAATACAAAATTTTCCATCCGTCTTCCTTATGGGGTACTTATCTTGATTACCAAGGACCGATTTTTATGAAATTCGGTTTATGGGCTCCGTTTGGGGTCTAGTTGTGCCGCGAAGCTTTTGGTTGATGTAGGTCACTTCTAAGGGGTGAAAATTAAGGTTTGTAATTTTCAAATCGCTCTAGCTCAAAAACTCTCTTGGTTTTTTCAATAATTAAAAAAGAATAGAATTGAATTTTGGTTTATTATTTCATTAATGAACCTTTGGAATCGACCAAGAATTTTTTTTTAACACCCCTTCAAAATTTGTTGGTTTACGTTTCAAGGTACGTAGAATCCAAAATTCTGAACTTCCAAAATCCAAACTTTCCCCACTTAGCATTGACCGATTTTGATGAAATTTGGTTTGTAGGCTCCATTTAGGGTCTAGTTGTGCACCGAAGATTTTGGTTGATGTAGGTCACTTCTAAGGGTCGAAAAACAAATTTTTAAATTTTGAAAACGCCCTATCAAAAATTTTGATATAAAGGTATTGTTTTTCCATCAATTTAGATAGTATAGAATTTTTGAGACCACGCGGAGCCCTGTAGAACAAACCGTTCGCTCCCTACGAGAATTTAAGGGTTGGACGTACGATAAATCAGAAACACGAGTGTGAATCGCAAAAGAGGCCTAATCAAAATCAAATTTTAGCTGACCGGAATGCGATCGATGTTTTTCTTCATGTTGGATGGTTGTTGGCTTTGCAGACGAGTGATCAATATAGAAAAATAATAAACCATTGTGTACTAATAATTTGTAGCGTTTTAGAGTCCAATGAGACCACCCTCTGTAGGACCAGCCATTCGCTCCCTTCATCACGAGGAAAGACGACGTGTTCCTTTTTTTTCCCTTGGGTAATTCTATAACATTGGGAAGATACCTGAAGCGTTAATATAGATTTTTTAGTACTTGTCTGCAATACATAGATTTGAATCAGTTTAAATTATTTTCGATTCAGAAGGTTCTTGTGTAATATTAATTTGGTGATAATTCCTGCCAGTCCAGCAAAGTCTCAGATAAAATCTGTTCCAGGAATGATTTGATGTAGATTAAACCACCATTTGATGTCAAGTAAATTTTAAAAATGGTAGTTTAAGTGCATCGAATCATCTCTGGAACAGTTAGTATCTAAGTCTAAGCTGGACTGGAAGGAGATTTTCATGTGTTCGTGAAGCAGGAGGCAGGACATTGGGACATTTTCATGTGTTTCTTCCACTACACAACAAGGTAGTGAAGTGAGGTTGTTAGTTCACGTACCCAAGCATCAAAACAGTTTATTGTTCTCTACGCATCACAGTGAGTCTATTTTTTTATTTAATGGTCGCGTGAGCAAGTTTTCGTGACGATTTTTCAGTTTATGTGCCAAAGCAAAGACATGAAAATGTCAATAATGAACCCAGGAATCGAGCAAGAAAAATGAACGATTTTTTTATGATCACGAATAACGAAGATAAACTTCCGTAGCAACGACTTTGTTGTTAGTGGAAATCATTTGAAAACTACGAAAAACCACTCGTAACTGTAACGCTTTTTTGTGACTTTTTTTCGTTTATGTGCCAAAGTAAATACATAAAATGTTATATATTGTAAGCCCATCAAAATTTGATGGTTTACGTTTCAAAGTACGTAAAATCCAAAAATTGAGTAAAAATGTATCTGTCTGTCCGCCGTACGCGGAACTTTCCTTCGTTACCATGGACATATCGGATGGTGGTGGTACATCGAGCATACCCACATGTTCGCCTGTAAAGGTTGAGAATAGAGGAGCCAGCATCCCTTCGTCTCTCGCCTATCTCAGATGTATACAGGGTGTTACGGTTAAGGTCGTACAACCGGCCAGGGTTCGATTCTACAACTAATTTGTGACTTTTTTTGTCTCACTGACTTTTTTTTCTTAACCCCCTTAGAAGAGGACTTTTTCCACTTTTAAGATTTTTTTCGTATTTTCGACATTACGCCATTAAAACAGCCATAACTCCCTTGTTTTTCAGTCAAAATTCAAATGTAATTATACCGTTCGAAAGAGCGTTAAATTTTCTATCTCCCTAGTGTTGAATTAAACTTTTTGAAGAAGGCTAAAATGTTGAAAAATGAGCACAAATAGTAAAATATCGAAAATCTCGGAAATTTTTTGTTTTTTCAAACGTTTGTAACACTAACTGAAAATGCCGGTTAAATTCTCACTGTAACCCCAAAAGTTGACCCAAAATCTCAGCTTTCTAACGGTATGGTCATAAAATTGTTTACAGTGGACTAATGGTGTAAAATCCTCGTTCCCGTGCCAAAAACCGTGGATCTTCCAGTAAAAATCGACGTTTCGCGAAAATCAACATTTTCACAAACAAGGGAGTTATGGCTGTTTTGATGGCGTAAGGTCGAAAATACGAAAAAAATCTTAAAAGTGGAAAAAGTCCGATTTTAAGGGGGTCAAGAAAAAAAAGTCAGGAGACAAAAAAATTCACAAATTAGTTGTAGAATCGAACCCTGGCCGGTTGTACTACCTTAACCGTTACACGCTGTATAAGGGTAACTCGAGATACCAACAGCACACCATTCTAGATCAAAACTCTGCCTTTGTTAACTTACCTTCCTCTTAAACGATCAATTTTGGACCGGTTTGACTTTTTCTCACACATGTCGTTCAACGATTGGTGGTTGGTTTACATTTTCCATTTAAAAATTCCTACTCTTTCTTTACCTGAGTAAATTTTATAGTCCATTTCAATTCAGTATCAAAATTTTGTAAAACTAACTCTTGTAAAACACAAGTCACAACAATTATCATCCGAAATGTCGATCGGAATTCAATAGTTGTGAATTACGAGGTGTGTAAATAAAGTAATGAGACTGATCTTTTAATTTTTTATTCAAAGAATATTATAATGCAATACTGTCTCCTTCAAAATAGTTCCCTTGGGAAGCCACACAGCGCTGGAGACGGTTCTTCCAATCATCATAGCATTGCTGGAACTCCGATACTGGACTAGCCTTCAGCTGGTCGGTTACAGCTTTTTGAATGTTCGCAAGTGTCCCAAAATGAGTTCCCTTGAGGTGATTTTTCAATCTCGGGAAGAGAAAAAAGTCACAGAGACTCAAATCTGGCGAATAAGGAGGCTGAGGAGCTACAGGAATGTTTTTACTGGCTAAAAACTGCATTGTCCTTGAAAGGCTTCGAAAAAGAGTCTTTCGAGTGCGACCAAACATCAAAATGAACTGGGTGTTGCATCACGACAATGCACCATGTCACACTGCAATCTCAATAATGCAGTTTTTAGCCAGTAAAAACATTCCTGTGGCTCCTCAGTCTCCTCTAGATTTGAGTCCCTGTGACTTTTTTCTCTTCTCGAGATTGAAAAATCACCTCAAGGGAACTCATTTTGGGACACTTGCGAACATTCAAAAAGCTGTAACCGACCAGCTGAAGGCTAGTCCAGTATCGGAGTTCCAGCAATGCTATGATGATTGAAAGAACCGTTTCCAGCGCTGTGTGGCTTTCCAAGGGAACTATTTTGAAGGAGACAGTATTGCATTATAATATTCTTTGAATAAAAAATTGAAAAAATATCAGTCTCATTACTTTATTTACACACCTCGTATAATATTATAGTTTCAGGCGGACCAACATACAAATCTTGTTGATTTTGGTTCTCGATAACAAAGCGGAGTGACAAAGAATGGATTTTGTTTGATTTTATTTTCGGATTTTGCATGCCTAGAAACATAAAACAGCAAAGAAGAAGTATCGAAGAGGGGGATTCTTACAGTTCATTATTGAAACAAATGGAAGTTGGGATCTAGCCCTCAGTTGGGGTTTAACTCCTCAAAGATAGGTAGCCCTTCCATGGTTGGTTGGGGTCTAGTATACAAATCCTCCGAGAAAACTGTGACAAATTTTTGGGAATGACCTGTCACAAGATAAATATTCATGTCAAGTTGGTGTCACAAGTGTCAACCTGGCCGAGATAAGGGTGAACTGAACACCTTACAAAACCCTTTTGACAGCGTTGGACGGTCGACTAATTGTAGTTTCCCTTCCACGTTATTTTCTCCTCCCTCCAAAGATCGAAGTTGTTTGCACGGGGAGACCCACCTCTCGGCCGGATGACGCCAACTCACGAAGACAATATCTCGCGGAAGTGGTCTTTATAGACCTCCCACGACTAACCTCCACCTACAACTTGCCACATTCCGTAAATTGGCTCAAATTTGTTCTAAATGATTTCGCTAAAAGTTGTTTTATTTCATTATTTGCATATGATGATGAAGTGTAATTTTTTCACGATCTCAGCATAGAACCTAAACCTAGGCTTTCTTTAGCCTTGAGCTAACTGGCAAAAGAAGTCACGTTTTTGGCAGACGGGGATGTGTCACGAAATTTTGCAATGATTTTCCACTTTGTTTTCCAAGCAGTTGCAAGCGGAACTTTATCTTTGTCATTCGTGTTCGTAGAAAAATCGTTTACCATCCGTTGGAAAGCCCTAAATTTATGCATACATTTTATACTGCCAAAATCGCAGCAATTGTGGAAGAAACTGAGATAAAGATATTCGCGGTAAGAGCTATCATAGATTTAGCGGGGTTTTAGCATGGAACATACGATAACTTGGAAAAGGCGATCAAGTAATCAAATGATATCAAACGGTGAAAGGAGAGCATGTCAGGACAAGATTCCTGCTCAGTCTACTGGTTACCGTTTGAATTAATTTGTGGGTTGAACTTGTGACGAAGTGTCCTCTTCATGTCTAGTAATTATTCGGGCACATTAATTGCATGAATCATATCATTAATAAACGTTATTATTAAAGCAACTGTTTGATGTTTCAGGAGCATTCCTCATACCCTACATCGTGATGCTGATACTAGCAGGGAAGCCCATGTACTTCCTTGAGCTGGCAGTGGGACAGTTCAGCGGTGTCGGACCGCTGGCGCTTTGGAACTGCTGTCCGATTGCTAAAGGTGAGGGAATCTATTTTTCAATTAAGATTATTGAATTAATGTGAATATAATTATAGCATAGATTTTCATTTAAATATAATAATAGTGAGTATGGTGAATGTTAAGGTTTTTGTGACAGTGCTTCAGTTTCTGCAAATTTTGGAGAAACAAAAAAAATGCATTGAATACTAAAATTCAAGAGCCATAATGTTCATTTTGACTAAAATAATTCCTGAACACTACAATTGAAATTTCATCAAATATCCAGTTATTTATAATTAGAGGTAACCGATTATTGGGAGAGACGTAATTTACGAATATAAAACGCCGCAAATTATTACACAAAAGTTTATTATTTCTATGTAGATCACTCGTATGCAAAGATCACAGCTTCGCCATTGTCACCACCTACCAGCCGTATTTTCGCTTCAAAATCAGGTTTATTTAGACGCTCCACACTCAATTCAAAGAAATAGGGAGTTGAGGGTGTATTCATTAGGAAATTTGGTTACTGGTTGCTAAGGATGCAAAACTGATTCCAACTAGAGAAAACGAACAACGATCGCATTTTGGTCAGCTAACATTTGAACGGAGATTACCTACACTCTTGCGATTTATCGTAAGTCCAATCCTTAAGTTCTCATGAGGAGCGAACGGTTGGTCCTACAGAGCTATGGGTGGCCTCATTCAATTCTAAAAATTCAATACTATCTTAAATTGACGAAAAAACAATAACTTTATATCGAATTTTTTTTAGATGGGGTGTTTTCAAAATGTTAACCCATATTTTTCAACCCTCAGAAGTGAAGAGAAGGGCACAACTAGACCCCAAATGTAGCCCTCATTCCAAATTTCATCAAAATCGGTCCATGGTGACCAAAGAAAATGCCACGTAGTTACGGAGGACGGACGGCAAATTTTTTATTCGATTTTTAAGTTCTACATACCTCAAAACCAACAAAAAAGAGGATTTAAAATGTATTTTTCTTGTTCGATTCCAAAGGTTTATTATATGGAAAGTAATGAACCAAAACTGTATGCGGAGCAAATTTCAAAGATTAATTAATTTATATAATTTTTCCGTAATATTCACATAATTTAGATTTATTTTATAATATATCTATAGACCCATTGCCGGCCAATGATGTGTTTTCGCATCGTCATATTTATGAATTTTTTAGGAATTGAAAATATTGGAAAATCGTTGTAGATTAATTTTTTCTCGTTTATACTGTTCCTAAACTGCTCAAAAAAAAATTTGCTTCAACGTTCAGGAACTCATTGCGAATTTGGAGAATTCTTTGAAAAATAAGCATTTTTGATGGTCTGGAGGAGCTTTGACCATGTGGAATTTTTCGTTCTTTGGAGAAGGAACAATACTTCTCCTCTCTTGATCCTGAATGCTTGGAATGGTGTAGAAGCCAAATACATTCAAAACAAAAAGTAAATAAATAATGGTATTGGTTGTACAACGACGAAAATCGACGAATGCGAAAACGCACCTTTAGCTGCAAGCACTTTTGTTTTGAAATTTATTGAACAATTTTGACCTTCATTTCATGTTCATACATTCTTAAATATAATGTTTTTACATAAACATTTCAACTTTTAAATTTATTTCTACCCTTGGCCGGAAATGGGTTAACTGAGAAAATGATAAAGAGTGAGGCGCACATGAGCTTTCGACATGAAAGGATAAATTCATCGATCGCAGTGATGTGACCAAACTAGAGGGAATATCCGTGTAGTAACCTACTATGTTGAACTGTAATGTTATAGATTTTTTTTCGTTATAAATTTTATCTTTTTTTAAATATACTTGACAATTAGCCTACTTGTTATCACTTATGTTTCAGACAAATAAATTTATCATTATTATTAATAACTTCGGGATACTACATTTTCATTGAAGACAGCCAAATACACCTCTCGAGTTGCGTGGACTTGATATTATGATAAATCAAACTTGAGTTCAGGACAGCAAGGGATTGGTTCGGTCTCGGATCAATCAGATGATCAGATTTCACAGCGGTTATTAGAAGAGTGAGAACCTCTGGCGACTTCAAACCAACTACGCATCTCTCTTCATTCACCAATATCGACCTTCTCTGGACTTCTTGAAACATTCGAAGAATAATAGAAATATTACCACGCAAATACCGGCTAGAAGGTAATTTCCCCCTAAACTTAATCCAAGAATAATTGCATGCTGGTTGGATGTATGATCTGAATATTGTTCAGTTGGATAAATCCACAATCAGATCTTTCTTGATATTGCCCGAAATTCAACCTGCTCTTTTGAATATTGACTTTATTCTACTGGCCCCGCAGGGTCTGTACAGACTTGCAATTGCCGGTGCGCTACTTTTTCCTGCGGAACGCACGGGTATGATTTCAACGACATTGGCAAAGAACGGAGAAATTCACGAAGTGTATGAGGCAAACGTCAATTTATGAGGTCTTTCACCCTCGCGAGGTAAAGAATCTTCTTCCAATCTCGGAAAGTATATTTTGATTATGGTCTCTCGGGGAAAAGGTCGGAAGGAAGTAGAGGAAGGTAACTTGCCACTTTCCCTAACCTCCTCTTTCATGCGACTGCTTGCGATAAAAGTTTGACGGAAAGGCTTTTTTCCCCTTCGTTGTCTCTACTTCGAGTGAACAAAGATTGGGAAGGAGAAAACTAATAAGATTCCATCGAGCAAAGGGCCCCCTGATGAAATTTTAACCCTTTTACAATCCGTAAGGATTTTTAATTCTTTTTTGTTCGCCACGAGTTACGACGTTACTTCAAAAGTTTACAACCTGTAAGTTTCACAACTTTACTGCTTATCTTTGTTTTCGACAATTCGGTGTAATCCTATATTGTATTACGTCGTGGCTATGAACCATACCTTAAAAACTGAGAACCAGTGTTTTTCGTTGGTACAATTTCATGAAATTTTCAGACTAGTAGAATTCAGGCAATGAAAATGATTTTGATGTTCAGAAAGCTATTTCGTACCCATTAAAATATATGATTGTAAAAGTTTCCAATTTTGATTTATTACACAATAAACATGATAATCTTGGTTGTCAAGTCAAACGAATCTAAAAGACAATCTCCCCGCTTCTCTTTAGTGCTCGAGCAGAGTATCAGTAAGCACGAGTCTTTTCTTTCCTTTTGGCTTAAGAATCCTGCAAACTACATCTTAACCCTAATTGGACCGTAGTGTCACTAGTGAATGAATGAATGACATGTTTATTTTTACAATTTGTACAATATTAAACAAACATGGTATGCTTTGGGTCATAAAGACCCATCAGCAGAGGTTCCGTTGGTATTCTTAAATAAAAGCATTCTTAAATTCTAATTACATTACTTACACAAATGATTGATTTATCATAAATAACACATATCACCCAATATCTTTTTGGTTTATTATTTTCAATAATAAGCCTTTGGAATCGAGCAAGAAAAAAAAATTTTAACACCCCCTCAAAATTTGATGGTTTACGTTTCAAGGTACGTTGAATCCAAAAATCGAATAAAAATTTGTCCGTCCGTCCGCCGTACGCCGTACGCGGCACTTTTCTTAGTTACCATGGACCGATTTCGATGAAATTTGGTATATGGGCTCCATTTGGGGTCTAGTTGTGCCGCGAAGCTTTTGATTGATGTAGGTCACTTCTAAGGGGTGAAAATTAAGGGTTGAAATTTTCAAGAGTGCCCTAGCTCGAAAACTCTCGAAATAAAGGTATCGTTTTTTCACTAATTTTAAATAGTACTGAATTTTTAAAAATTTTTGAGACCACCCGGAGCTCTGTAGGGCAAACCGTTCAGTCCCTACGAGTACTTGAAGCTTTTCCTTCGATAAAACAGAATCATGAGTGTGAATCGCAAAAGAGGTCTAATCTCCGTTGAAATTTTTTCTGACTAAAATGCGATCGCTGTTCATTTCTTCGATTTGTATACAGTTTTGCCTTCTGCGTAACCAGTAATCAAATTTCCATAATCAAAAGTCAATGGAGAATACTGAAGGCGCCTGAGTGGTAACTGATCAGCTGAGTGAGCTCCAAGGCCATTTCCTCTCCTGTTGAACGCAGGAACCTGAAATTTGAGAGGGCGGGTCAATGGAGAATGCTGAAGGCGCATGAGTGGTCACTGATCAGCTGAGTGAGCTCCAAGGCCATTTTCTCTTCTGTTGAACGCAGGAAGCTGAAATTTGAGAGGGCGGGTCAATGGAGAATACAGATGGTGGTAGGTGCTATTGATGGAGATCCAGTGATCTATACAGAAGGGTGATCTATACAGAAAATAATAAACCTTTGAGCAATGATTTGCAGCGTTTTTTGTTGGTTTTGAGGTATGTAGAACTTAACCCATTTCCGGCCACTGATGCGTTTTCGCATCGTCATATTTTATGATTTTTTAAATATTTAAAATAGTGGAAAATCTTTGCAAAAGATTTTTTTCTCGTTCCTGCTGTTGCTAAAATTATTAGAAAAAATTTGCTCTGACGTTCGGGAGCTGAATGCGATTTTGGAATTTTTTTGAAAATGAGGCCTTTTGGCCAAAGGCATGATTATGATGGCTCAAATTCGATTCTGGGATAAATGAAACTGGATAAATCATATCGCTTTGGAAAACTCTCAAATCTCATCAAAAAGTAAAATTCATGAAATATCGAGTATTTTTGCTCTCGATTGGTGAGCAAATGATGCTTTATTTCGGCCGGCATTCTCAAAAAACAGTTCATCCTCCTCTCCTTAGTATTCAGTTATTTCTACCCTTGGCTTGAAATGGGTTAAAAATCGAATAAAAAATTTGCCGTCCGTCCTCCGTACCTACGCGGCATTTTCTTTGGTCACCATGGACCGATTTTGATGAAATTTGGTATTAGGGCTCCATTTGGGGTCTAGTTGTGCCCTTCTCTTCACTTCCAAGGGTTGAAAAATATGGGTTAAGATTTTGAAAACACCCTAGCTAAAAAAATTTTGATATATAATTACTTATTGTTTTTTCGTCAATTTAAGATAGTATTGAATTTTTAGAATCGAATGAGACCACCCATAGCTCTGTAGGACCAACCGTTCGCTCCCCAAGAGAACTTAAGGGTTGGACTTACGATAAATCAGAAACACGAGTGTGAATCGCAAGAGAGGCCTAATCTCCGTTCAAATTTTAGCTGACCAAAATGCGATCGTTGTTCGTTTTCTCTAGTTGGAATCAGTTTTGCATCCTTAGCAACCAGTAATCAAATTTCCTAATGAATACACCCTCAACTCCCTATTTCTTTGAATTGAGTGTGGAGCGTTTTTTCATCTAAATAAACCTGATTTTGAAGCGAAAATACGGCTGGTAGGTGGTGACAATGGCGAAGCTGTGATCTTTGCATACGAGTGATCTACATAGAAATAATAAACTTTTGTGTAATAATTTGCAGCGTTTTTTTAACGTTGGAGGAAGAAACATGGAGGTATATTTTATTATTTTAGTTATACTAACAAATATTTATATTATATTTATTTATTTATTCCTGCTCGTATTTACTATTTCATCATTATTAACATTATTATTATTATTATTATTTACATCATTCTTTATTTTTATTATTGCCTTTTACCCGTTTTTGGTTTATTATTTTCAATAATGAACCTTTGGAATCGACCAAGCAAAAAATTTTTTTAACACCCCCTCAATATTTGATGGTTTACGTTTCAAGGTACGTAGAATCCAAAAATCGAGTAAAAATTTGGCCGGCCGTACGCGGCACTTTTCCCACTTAGCATTGACCGATTTTGATGAAATTTGGAATGTAGGCTCCATTTGGGGTCTAGTTGTGCCCCGAAGATTTTGGTTGATGTAGGTCACTTCTAAGGGTCGAAAAATAAATTTAAAAATTTTGAAAACGCCCTAACTCAAAAAATTTTGATATAAAGGTATTGTTTTTCCTTCAATTTAAGATTCTATAGAATTTTTAGAATTTTTTGAGACCACGCGGAGCTCTGTAGGACAAACCGTTCGCTCCCTACGAAAATTTAAGGGTTTATATTGAAAAATATATGTATATAAATCAAAACACGAGTGTGAATTTCAAAAGAGGCCTAATCTCCGTTCAAATTAGAGCTGACCGAAATGCTATCGATGGTTGGTGATTTTAATTTTTTGTTTGATTTTTTTTTTTTTTTTTTTGATTTTTTTTTTCTTCATATTGGATGGTTGGTGATTTTGTAGACGAGTGATCTATATAGAAAAATAATAAACCATTGTGTAATAATTTGCAGCGTTTTTAAAATATACCTAATTAAATTCTGCTACCAGGAATTGCCTGTTTCTCAATGCGGAACCAATCAGGTCCATTTAACCGGTCAAGGAATTCTCCCCCGGTCAATGACAGGAGCCCAAAACATTCCAGCCGAGCATAAGCTAGATTTGGACATTCAGCCACGAAATGCTCCACGGTCTCATTAACCGCCGGGTTACACAGCGATGCGAAGGAAGGTACTGTGGTTCCTTAACCATGGCTGCCAGTTGACGTTGAGCAGTTCTCCTCGACACCTAGCTATTATTATGGCATCATAAGGGTTCCTCTTTTCTACGTAGTCGACATTCCAATCGAGGTGTCGGTAAATCAGGTGGTATTGGGCGTTATTTGCTTTGTTTCTCAGGGACTGCAAGAAGGCTGCCCGCTGCCTACATAGCACTTCCTTCATTAAACCCTTCAAGTGCTTCGGATCGAAGGCTGCAGTAGTGGTCATCGTTGATACCTCAGAGAGCATCTCACTCCATACCCTCGCCCAATCAATATTCCTCCTTATCACTTCCAGAGCTTTTACTCGGGTAAATCGGTTGTCTGGCTGCCGCAACACTTTTAATAACCCTAATTGGACCATAGTGTCACTAGTGTCACCGAAAACATCTTAAGAATTCCATAGCTGTCCCAAGGTGTGACCAGATTAACTGTATTAAAATTGCAATTTAAAAATTAATGGACAGAGCTGACATTTTTAACCGTTTTTGTACATCTTTAAAAGTCAAAAAACAATGTTATGAAAAAAAGTCCACTTTTTTCATCAATTTCTTTGGCAATTTTTGTCATAACTCAATTTTGTGACTTTCAATAATCCTCAAAAAATTCTGCTGTCCATTATATTTAAAATTGAAATTTATTTCAGGTTTCTCCGGTGACATCTTGGGGCAGCTGTGGAGTTCCTGAGATGTTTTCGGTGACACAAGTGACACTATGGTCCGATTAGGGTTAAAGCAGTCTTTTACTTTCTAGCTTGGAGTTGTCGATGTGGCATCTTAGCGTCTTGCTCTTATGCCGTGCGAGTTCCCGGGTTGTTTGCAATCGCGTTCTTATTTCCTGGGCTTGAGATGAAACAGAGCTTTTCTCTGCTGAACTCCTACAGTAGGATTGATCTCAGCTGGAGAGAACCTAGCTGGCGTATGTTCTGCGCCACGATAGCCATAAGTGAAATGAAATGAAATGTATGTATTCCTTCATTAAGTTACATGGTTACAAAATAAATTACCTACCATACTCAGTCACATAATATACAGGGTTCGGCAGGGAGGTATGGATGATTTGAAATAATAGCTACACACTCATTTTCAAATGAAACTAAAATTTTATTATTTCAGTGTGTACTTTGGATGATGCCATTATGAAAATTAAAGAGGAAAAAAATAAAACATTGATTATGTACGAAAAATAACATCTGATAAGTGGTGTCCGTTTTGTCCACACACTCCTGTAGACGTTGTGAGAAGTTGTCCATACTCTTCTGTAGCATTGGACGTGGTATTGCTCGAATTTCTTGAGTTATTGCTTCATTCGGGGCTTCAAGTGTACGTGGTTTGTGTATGTATACACGTGATTTGAGGTAGCCCCATAAAAAATAGTCACAAGGTGTCAGGTATGGTGACCGAGGAGGCCACTCCACATCTCCACGCAACGAAATGAGGCGCCCAGGAAACCTATACATAATCAATGTTTTATTTTTTTCCTCTTTAATTTTCATAATGGCATCATCAAAGGTACACACTGAAATAATAAAATTTTAGTTTCATTTGAAAATGAGTGTGTAGCTATTATTTCAAATCATCCATACCTCCCTGCCGAACCCTGTATTACAATCCTTAGTACCAGGAACTACCCCACACCAAAGAACGCAGTTCTGTGCTGGGTGGGGGAGCAGACTCTCGAGTCCCGAATATATAAACTGTGCTGACCGATTTCAATCGATGTAAATGATTAAATTAAATTAAATTCCATTAAATTAAATTCCATTAAATATTTACAGGACATACTGAAAACTTCACTACATATAAATATACTACTGAACAAATTTTCACACGCTTGATATCCTTGTGATATTAGCCAGCTGAAAACAGTTTTTTTATACACTGCTCTAGAATGAATAAATTGGTATTTTATGCTATCAGGTACTACTCTCATCAAAAAAGGTAAACTGTAAAAAATGTGGCATGAAGTTCCTTTTAACCTTGATAGCGGAACATGTTCAACAAGGTTTTAGGACGGAACGAATATGCATTATTATTGAAGGTATTATTGTATTCAAATTCGATAGGGTGTTTATGTAAATACAAAAGGGCTGATTTGGCATATATTTGACCTATTGAAAAAACTTAGGCAATAGAAAATAGATCATTAGTAGGGAATCTTTTAGGTTTTTTTAATAATGATTTTTAGATTTGTCCTCTGTGCTACTCCCAATGAGTTCAGTATCGATGGAAAAGTGCCTCCCCATGATAGCACGCCGAAGCCAAGTAAACTCTGCACCAAAGCTTTGTACAAGATTATTAATGATCTCAGTTTTAAGCTATTTCTGACAGCATAAAAGAGATAGCTCATCCCCATTACTTTTCTGGACAATGAAATTTGAGATCCCCATCTGAGGTCTTCATCAATTGTCACGCCCACCAATACGCCCATCAATAGTCAAGTCCTTCTGATCGTCGTGAACCATCTTTGTCAAGATTTCCACAATGTGCTAATGAATCTTTCAACTATTGTTGAGTGTCTTAACTTTGTGGCTGAAGTGGAGGTCTACTGGTTTTCTTGATCCGAAACAATCTTATGACTGCCAATACGACATTCGTGCTCGTTAGAGGTGTGTCGGTACAGCTGTACCGGGACTGTGGAACCGAGTATCAGGTTGGAACGGTTCCACGCAGTGACAAAAACTCGACCCTTACCGGTCCAGTTCCACGGACTGATAAGATATCTTAAGATGGCTCTGGACCAGGAAGAGAATCTTTTCTATCGGTCCAGTTCCATCCTCACCAATCAGAATGATCTGATCAATCATCTTATCAATCTGATCATTCTGATTGGTGAGGATGGAACTGGACCGGTAAGGATGTAACCGGACCGATAAGATATCACAGAGAATGGTTCAATGGCTCTGGACCGGTAAGCATGGATCTTGTTCTCAGTTCTGTTCCATGTTGTACCTGGAAGCGCCCTTACTACTTCCATGGACTGAGAATGGTTCATGGAATGGCTCTTGAGCGGGAAGTTATCTTCTGGACAGGTTAGCATGGAAGTTGTCTCCAGTTTTATTAATTTATTATTGTCATGTTAAGTTCTTAAACTGCAACGTCATAATTCTTTCCTTGAATTGTTTGGTAACTATTATTTATAATAAATTGCCTCTTTTGTAACACTCGTTCAAATTCCTTCCTTTTAGCGAATTGTCAGGGAAAATGATGCTATTGTATTGCAAGTTGAGATCATAAGCATGGAAGACGGACGATAGGGATTTGACTGCCTGCTTCATCCATGCCATGTGAGTGGGATTTGATCGCCTGTATCGGTAATGGAACTATACCGGTAATTTGGAACGGTTACATCTTTGTCACCGTAACCGTTGGAACCGTTCCAGGGAAATACCTGGACCGACACACCCCTAGTGCTCGTACTTCTTCATCAAACCGAGATTCCTGGTCAGAATGTATTTCTCTCTCTCGGTACTTTCCCATCCAGATATTATTGTATCCACCAAACATCAGACGACGATTTCAGCCTCAATGTCTTGAACAGAAAATTCTTCAGGACACTTAATTAACTAGGGAACAACTGTTTAAAGATTTCCTCTCTGCACGAGGCCTCTCAACCCGCTCACTTGGTGCCCCAGAAGGATGACTGGAGTCTTGGACCCGACTTTCCCCGTCACACAAATCTCACAATTTTCACAATGTATGCAATCATCTTTTTGAATAAAAAGCTTCGCAACTTCAAAATATAAAAGTGGAAAGGTGTTTTGAGAAAAGGTTTTCTCAGGAGGAAAAACTCTTGACAATCTCTGTTGTGCGTGACAAAGGTCAGTCATCAATATGAATGTAATAAGCATTAATATTTCACTCATATTTATCAATGAACACAAGTGTTATAGATAGAATATAGTTCACTAAAATGCAAAAATTAAAATCACTGGGAAATGGCAGAAAGTTAATTTTTTCCACCAGTTCGTTCTAAATCGGAATCTTCTATCGAATTCAATCGGCGCCCCTCTGTTCTACGATTTACAAACTGTGATCGTCTGAGCGAATCGAGGCGGTTATAGATTGCTCTGGTCACGTACTGCCTCTAGAATGGAATGCGATCGGGTTCCCCTCTGGAGAAATCAAGCTCGGAAACACCGAAAACCTATACGAAGTTGATATTTTGTCCCCACCGCGAATCGATCCCTCGAACAAATACTAATCCAAGAAGGTGTAGTAGAATCGGGATGACTCACAATTCACAAATAATCTTGAGTAATCCGGTACTGGGAAAACTGCTACTGAAGTGGAGACCCAACTAATAGGATAGGTATTGATGAGTTTTTTGTCAAGAATTTTGAAACAATTTCCTTCCTCAGCGTGGAAAATATGGAACACTTTTAATGATGGTGTACAATTTGATAGACATTTGATAAATAGACAGATTTTGATAAATAGACATTGATTTGATAAATAGACAGATTTGATAAATTATGTTTCAACACCATCCATCTCATTGCCAAATTTATTGACTGAAATTACGTAAAAGGGAGTTGAATATGCTAATTCCATCACAGACTATTTCTTGGATCGTTTTACTACAAAATCTATGTCACAAGAAGGTGGAAGATTTTGCTGTTCAGATATCCTCGTCGTCAAGGTCAAGCATGATTGCCCAGAAAATGGATAGCATGAATGATGAAGTGTGCTTAGAATCCGGCAATTCAGCTTAGCTTTATAGTATGTGAATCCCCTTGCACCTTTTCTTGCACTCGATACCTTCTTCGAGAGCTTCATCATGGATATGAGCCGTGCTTTACTCCTTCATGCAATTGTTCTATACAGGGTGTAAGCCTAACTGGTCTGCTATACGGTACTATTCGATTCTACAACTAATTTGCAACAAAAAATGTCCCTTAGCGATTTTTTTAAACCCTTCGTTTTCGAGTTATTTCAAGCTTAAACTTTTTTTCGTGATTTTGACCTTATGTCATTAAATCGGTCATAACTCCTTCAATTTGCTGTGTAAATTACAATTTGAGGATGCCGATGGAAAGAGCATGAAATTTCCTATCAGATATAGGCCTTACCTTTTTTTGAGTCAAGGTTTGAGACATGAAAACGTCCTCTAAAAAGAGAATTTTACGTAATTTTGGAAACCTCGCATTTTCTCAATCTCAAATTGAACTACGAGAACCCATACTTTTTCAAGATGCAAGAACAGTGAAAACTGCGCCAGAATCTCAGCTTTCCAACGGTATAATCAAAACATATTCTACAACCGAATTTAGGGGAGAAATTTGTGTTTGAACGCGGAAAAACGTGAATTTTTTTAACGAAATCAGCGCTCCTGTTTCCGAAGGCCTCGCGGACTACTGAGGCGCCGACCCACCCACTATCGTCCGACCCGTCAGATCGTCTAGGCGGAGCGCCGATTTCGTTGAAAAAAAGCACGTTTTTCTGCGTTCAAACACAAAATTATCCCCTAAATTCGGTTGTAGAATATGTTTTAATTATACCATTGGAAAGCTGAGATTCTGGCGCAGTTTTTACTGTTCTTGCATCTTGAAAAAACTTTGATCCTTGTAGTTCAATTTGCTGTTGAAAAAATGCAAGGTTTCCAAAATTACGTAAAATTCTCTTTTTAGAGGACGTTTTCATGTCTCAAACCTTGACTCAAATGAAAGTTAAGGCATCCATCCGATAGGAAATTTAATGCTCTTTCCAACGGTATCCTAAAATTGTAATTTACACAGCAAATTGAAGGAGTTATGACCGATTTAATGACATAAGGTCAATATCACGGAAAAAAAAGTTTGAAGTTAAAATAACTCGAAAACGAAGGGTTTTAAAAAAAAATCGCTAGGGGACATTTTTTTGTTGCAAATTAGTTGTAAAATTGACTGGTACCGTATGGCAGACCAGTTAGGCTTACACCCTGTAGGTATAGCCTCTGTGCTGGGGGTAATCTGGTAAGGTTAACTCCGGCCAGTGCTAATGATTTACAAAGCTTGTGTAGAACAGGGTGTTGTGGGAGACTCATTATTACCTACATACACTTCAACCAGAATCTTCTCACCAGCAGCTAATACCTTCCTCTAGCTAGGGTCAGGAATCAAAAAAAAATTTTTGTCAGCTGTACAGGCTAAAATTTATAATGAAATGAGTAGTTTTGCGAGTGGAAAGTTCAAAACATAACAATTTAACTTTTACAAAAAAAAATGGGGTATTATGAACTGTTATATCTTCGCTACTATTCAACCTATTGATCCAATTGGTCTCAAAAATTAGACATTTTAACCAAATTTAAAACATAACCGAGCATAAATGTCTGAAAGCCTGAGTTTTCAGAGTTGCAAATTTGGGAATAAACTACCCTTAGAGATATTAACAACATATTTTTGAAAGTATGGTATATATTTTAATGTGGTAAGCCTAACCTTCAGTCAAGTACCTGCTGATCAGGCGGTGTTAAATTTGTAGTTCAAGTTTCTATAATTTGTGTTTGCAGGAGTGGGCTGCGCAATGATTACAGTCTCCCTGGTAGTCTGCATCTACTATAATGTAATCATGTCGTACACGGTCTACTACATGGTTGCCTCTTTTGCTCCAGAGGTCCCTTGGGCCAAATGCGACCCAGCATGGGCCAATATGGACACCTGTTATATAAGAGACGAGAGCACAGTGAGTATTTTGTCATTTTTTTTAATTAGGTTTATAAACCGTTGCAATAGGAAATATTTATGGCATTAGAACCCTTATGTTTTTTAGTTAGGTGCTTCAAACAAGTTGTGAGCTGACTTCTACCATGGAAGTAGTATTTGGGTGGAATGCATGAACCTCTCTGGGTAGACCCAGGGGTGGAGCTAGAGGAATACATTTTGGTCACTCTATTCACGAGTCACTGTGGCGATGGCGAGGAGAGTGGATGAAGAGGTCTTTTGGTGGATCAAAAGAGGCATTGCATTGACTTGGCTCCTTGGAAACTAACCAATAGATCGCTGAATCTTACAAATTTTTTGTCTGGCAGGAAGGTGAGGAAATCTTTAAGATCCAATTATTATTTCTGTAAGATATCAGAAGAGGACCAAACCTTCTGATTATATGGGAACCCAACTGCACTCAGACCTCACCTCCTCGAACTCAGCCTGGAATGCCATCCAGCGTGTTCGTTCACGTTCCTGATTCACTACTTGGCTTTGAGCCTCTTCTATCTTACTTTTCGGCCGCTGCAAGGTGGATTGGTATCACCCCTGCGAAGACCAGCACTGCAGGCTCTGATACTGTTCTATAGGCACTCACAAAGTACTGCAACCATGCGTTTCCTTAAAAACAAATTGGAAATTCCCGCATAGCAGGTTGTACGAGCAAAGTTCGGTGTAGGTAGCAACAAAACCGCTGTTCACATGGACGTGGTCCTGAAATGTTTGCCATAAACCGACTAAGGACTGCTGTTGTTGCAAAAAAAAAAAAAAAAAAAAAAATCACATCATCAGGTAGCCTGGTTCTTACGATGTTCTTGTGGTCTAGTTGGTTGTGGAAATAGAGAACTGAAGGTTGTGCGATTGAGTTCCACCGCGTCTAACTTTCAACATCATACTTGATTCCAATAGAAATTATGTATTACTCAAACCAGGTAAAGGCCGATTTGAATATTACTGCCCATTACACAGGTCTGCAACCAAAAAACTGCAAGCGATTTTTTTACTGGTTCCCATAGGTTTGTACATGCTGAAACTGAAAAAAATACTCAAAAAATTCCATCACGTCTAGTTTTTTTGCAAAACTGGTTTTTTTGAATTCCACGTATGGTGTTATTTATCCTTGAACTTCAATTCTGAAGTTGCTGCCAAGTTGTCAATTTTATGAATTACATGAATATTTTCACATTCATATTTAGTCATGTCACTCCCAGGAATGATACCTATGTACTGAAATAGAGGAGGTAGGGAAGAAGGGGGGATCACCACTGGGTGAAAACTGACTGGCCGCTTCAAAATACCTTGACTCCCGGCGAGAAAAACGTCACTATTATGAGCTTAGTGCCACCTGAAAAGGAGCTTATAAAACTGGAGCTTATGAAGCAGTTCATCAAATCATTGCCAAGAGATGGGGAATGTTTCAAATATGTGTGTTCAAAGTTTCCTAAACTGTTCGAAGCTAAATTGAAAGAGGAAGTTTTTACAGGACCTGACATACGAAAACTTTTGTCCCATCCCTTGTTTTCAGTATCAATGAGCGATAAAGAAAAAGAAGCTTGGGACTCTTTCAAGGATGTAGTGCAAAAGTTTTTAGGCAATACGAAAGACCCTAACTACAAATCCATTGTGAATCGCATGTTGGCTGCCTACAAAGCTCAGGGATGCAACATGAACTTAAAAGTTCATTTCCTACACTCCCATGTAGAATACTTTCCAGAAAACTTGGGAGCGTTCAGTGAGGAGCAAGGTGAAAGATTTCACCAAGACGTTCGAGATATAGAAAAACGCTACCAAGGACGATGGGACGTCAATATGCTAGCTGACTACTGTTGGATGCTCAAGAGAGATACAGACAATGCTGGAGCACGAAAACGTACGCGACGAAGTATGAAAGAAAAGAAGGAAAGGTTACACAAGCAAAATGAATAAATTCTTCGAGTATTTTGTATTGAATAGGAAACGAATACTCAATTAGTTTGAGATTGTAAAGTAAAGTAAAGTAAAGTAAGCAACCATTTCAGGTTGAATTTCCGTCCGACTGCCATTCTTGGCGTCGCGGACGTCATCAGCCGTCTCCCTAAGGGGAGATCAGAATTTGTTCTGATGATTTCGCTCATGGCTTCCCAAACATCACCGCCCTGGGTTGGAACGAGAGATTGCCGATCGTCTAATAGACAGAAAACTTCCTGCTGGCGACCAGACTCGAACGCGCGTCCCCGCAAGACGGTTCTTATCCTATCACCGCAGTCGGGTACACTGTCCACCGACGCCCTCCAGTTTGAGATTGTACAAAATACAAATTATGATTTTTTTCCCCTCAATTTTCGTTTTTTATTTCCCCTTCTCCCCTATTTTGCAAGAAAACTGTGCGTGATGGATAAAAATGGCGGTCATTTTTGGATTCAGCACACCAAAGAGCATGAACTATAGCTAAAAGATTCCATGCAGCTGATCAAAAAAATTGTTTTGCAGACCTGTGTTATAAATGCGACTCGGAATTATTCCAGCACTAAACTTCTTGTTACACTCTTTACCTATAAATGAACATATCTACATGATAAAATAGCGATAACAGTAATGTTCATTTATATGTAAACAGATATGTAGCATGAAGTTTAGTGCTGGAATAATTTTACCGAGTCGCATTTAGAGTGACCAGTAATACGGTAATATTCAAATCAACGGCCGTTTCTGGTTTGCAAGATATAATTTATGAGGTTGATCATTCGCGGGAGGGATCACAATAATTTCTCGAGTCGTGTCGATGGTGAACCCTCTACACTTAGGGGCTGAGGCAATAAGTAGCTATGAGCGAAATCAACAGAACCAATCACAATATTCCTTGGGAAGAGCGTACTTGCTTTACTTCACTAGGAATAATCACGACGAAAATAAATCAGCAAGTTTTTGATAGGAGGCTACATAAATAATATAAAGCCAGTTTAGTAATGCACGTATTCTTCCTATTCTATCAATGTTATTATTCTTGTTATTATGAATAATATCGCTGTGAAAAGAGAATGAAACAATTTTTCCCGACAGTACGAAGGAAGTAGAGCAGCCAATTAGGGGGAATCTCAGACGGTGGCCGGCTTATTGTCCTGGTTGGGCGGAGAAATGGAAACCAATTATCGGAGAGAGATATGTTTGGAAAGTACTTCCAACGAAACTCGTTATGAAAATCATGTAGTCATAATAGGAACATAATAATATGGCTCTTTATCATGCTATCGTTTGTTGTTCAGTCCATCTGAAAACATAGATAGTACTGTAAGTACTATCTAGGGAAATTTTATTGGCAGGTTTGAGGGGTATGATTAATTGATTTTCAATAGTCTATTGGTAATTAATTTTCTTAGCACAGTGAATAACATTACATTTGCTCTAATTGGTTGATATTTTCATGTTATTCTTCTGATGTCACAGGTTAACAGAATCGGAGAATAAGCTCCCAGATCTGATGACTCAGATTTGAGGGCAGCAAAAAATATTGTTTAGAAGTACATACATTCCAGGGGACGACCCATTGGTTGAAGATTAGTTCCATTTCAACCAGCAAGCAATAAAACGCACATTATTTTCATTTACCTTTCTACAGCACAAAACTGTTTCACTCAATGTAGTTTAGTTAGTATTGTGTCAGAAATAGTGGACTGTGAGCATTTGAACAGCATTTTAAAATTGTTGATCTCCGATACCCAACTTGCGAATTCGAGCCCCATGTTGTAAGTAACGCTTCTTAAAATCCTATCCGAATATTGTTGGTGCCTAATTTGACTTGAACAATGTAGAAAGCAGAAAATTTCGTTGAAGGTTACTGACTCGATAACTTGATTTTTCTAAACACTTGTACCTGAAATTTACCAAAGCCATGTGAATTTGGACAGTTAAATACTGAAGTAGTCCAACGGCAAATTTATGAAATTATTTAGAAACCATATAATTCTCGAAGTTGCCCCCCTTCCCCTCGCCCTACAGTGCTACTCTGGCACCAAAGTGGTGACCATGGTAACGTAGAACTTTGATCTGTGGGTTTTGGTAGATAGTCCGTAGAAGATCACATTCGTATCCAAAGTGGAATACCCAAAAACCCACGAAATTTGTGGTTTATGGTGTCTTGGCAACATTGATTTGTTCCAAGGTGGCACAAACAATAATATTTGTTCGTTGAACAATAACACAACTCTGCATTTTGGATGTTTTTGATCGTTGTTCTGCAACTAATAGGTGATTCTGAAAGGTTTTTTAACGCTGAATACGAATTTCATTTCAGTTTTTTACCTATCACGTCTAGATTTTCCACAAAAGGTGAATAAAAATTGCTCACTTTTGTTCCTTAAACCCTGCAGACCTTGGCCTTCAGACTGGGAATATATTGAAAAAAGTCTTTTCTGCTTTTAACTTATGAAGAGTCTCCATTCTGTGGCTTTGTACTCGATTCCAAAAAATCCCATCTCCCCAGCAACGTTGCCAAAAAAAAACCATTCCTTCTCTCTCTTCGAAGAAAGGTAAAAGCTCTTTTTCTCTCTGACGGTACCAAGCAAATGTGGTTCCAGGGGCTAACAAATTTTTGGATTTTATACGTGAACCGAGTACTTCGGCTGCATCTTTTGGAAGATTTAGGTCTCTTACCAAGTCATTCAACTCGCCTAGAGAAAATCGCTTGGGGGTGCTAGATTCGGTGGGCTCGTAGGAAGGATCTTCAATTTCCACATCTTCATTCTCAAAATGTGGGATTTCATCTTCTATAACAACATCTTCCAAATTCGCTGGAGGATCTGGTACTGGAAGTGACTCATGGGGTACGGGGGATTGGGATAAATCAGCGATTTCTTGTTCTTTGATGAAATTCCCACCTCACTCGTCATACATAAGTAGCAGTCATTCACATGGTTTTTAGGTTCTCTCCACATCATCGGAATGGCAAAAGGCATTGACTTTCTCTTACCTTTAATCCAAGATCTCATTTGTTCAACACAAGTGCGACGCACAAGATGGGGGGCCCATGGTTCGTCCTGATCGCCCAGCTTTATTCCGAAGTAGCTCTGGTATGCTTTCATCATGAAAGAAGTTACCTATCACCCGTTTTTGTTTTTCAGTCATGTAAGAACCACATATGAAGCAAAAAACAATAGGATTGTTCACGCACTTACGCCTTTGGTTCACGCTCATTGTTCTCTCATACTCTCAGTGTTTCCAAACTTTGTCAAAACTTTTAAAATAAATAAATAGTATCAGGCTTTCAACAATAACAACACAATAAATGTTAAAATTTTAGGCGTATAAATAACAATAAAACTCTGGAAACAAAACTAAACTGAGCCCTGATGAAGGAAATAAATTTTCCGAAAGCTCGGTAATAACAGCGTTTGTTAGATGACCCCATTCCCGATACTTGACAGTTGTATGTATCGACCCACGGTATAACGAATTGTCATCTATCGGGACTGGGTTCATCCAGAAACACGTCGTCATTGCCTAGCTTTCGGAAAATATATTTCCTCCATCAGGGCTCAATGACAGTCAAACTCTCCATCACCCTCTCATCCAACAATGAATCAAGAAAGTCGAAAACTTTCAAAATAACTATAGCAACAGGCTCTCAACAAATACACTAAATTTAAAATTTAGGCGTATAAAAATAGATAACAATCAAAATTGTTGCTGTAGCTATTTTGAAAGTTTTCGACTTTCTTGATTCATTGCTTGGTGAGAGCCTGATGAAGAGTGTGGGTTGGTTGGTGCCCTCTCATGTTTGACTGCCATTGAGCCTTGATGAACAAAACATATTTTCTGAAAACTAGGCAATAAAGCCGTTTTTCTGGATGACCCCAGTCCCGATAGTTGAAAATTCGTTTGATCAGCAGGTTCGAAATTGAGTTCGCGGATCCACTTCGTAACATAATGATGATCAGCACGATCAATTTTAGATTCATATAATCTTTGTGCTTAGTTTTGAGTCTAGAAGCTGATCAGTGGAGGGAACTTACAATCTTACATTATTTGCTGGTTTGCTTATTACTCCATAAATTAAAACCCTTTTGGCAATATATAAAACCTTACATAATAAATACTCATAAATATTACAAAGATTGAAAAAAAGGTTCAAGTTGGTGCGTTTTCCACTAATTTTAAATTGATTTATTTATATTTTTCAGGTTAATTTGACGTTGAACATCAATGACACGTCGATTTCAGAAACTATAAAAGAAACAGCGAGTCTGCAATATTGGGAGTAAGTTTCCGTAGTACGTAAGAACCCTAAAATCAATAGGAACACAGGGACCCTTACGTCACTGACACAGACAAAGAATAGATTTTACGACTCAAGCTGAGGAAAAAGTGCCTTTCAGCATTTTTTTGGAGGCTTCGTTACCAACTTATTTCAATTATGAAATTTTATTTAGTGTTTTCCACCCTATGTCAGTAAAATGATCATAACTATCTTAATTTATATTGGAATATAAAATTTGACTGTACCTACCAATGGAAAAAGCGTAAAATTGTCTATCTCTTTAATGCCGATGAAAATATTTTTTGGATGGATTTAATAGGACCAACTTGAGAACTGAGCTTGATAAAATCTAGGAAATAGCTAGTTTTGTAACGTAGTTACTCTAAAGATGGTTAATTCTGCACGTTAATTTTCGCTACTTGCCCAAAAATCTCAGCTTTCCAACGGTCACGTCAATTTTATTTTCGAGGGGAATTATTAAAGAAAATTGTGTTTAAATGCATCACTTAATTAACTTGCTTAATTGAACTTTGGCAGATCCAATAAATTAGGGATGGAATTCTAGGTATTTTCAACCCTGATTCGCATGGTTCCATCACCGTTAATAGGTGATATCTTAACATCATGTTTTTGAATGCGATACAAAAACGCTGCAAATTATTTCACAAAGGTTCATTATTTTCCTGTATAGATCACACATCTGCAAAGATCACAGCTTTGCCATTGTCACTATTTATTTTATTTATTTTTTGAAAATTACTACCCTTAACGTGGAATCCAAATGGAAATTAAGGGTTGAAATTTTCAAAAATGCCCTAGTAGGTAGTTAGTAGGTTCCTATGGTTGGAAGATAAACAACAAACTATGAATAAATAGTGACAATGGCAAAGCTGTGATCTTTGTAGAAATAATGAACCTTTGTGAAATAATTTGCAGCGTTTTGTTTTTTACCTACCATTTATAGGTGGATTACCTACTACCTACCACTGCCTTCACACCTTCACAATCAAGTTTATTAGGAAGAACTAAAAGGTTCACACACGATTCGAAAAAATAGCAAGCTTCATAATATGAAATTAGCTTCATATTATGCGAATTTGTTTACAGGTTGCTAAGGAAGCATAACTGAATACAACTCGAAGAAACGAACAGCGATCACGTTTTAGTAGGGATGGCATATCGAATGAAACATATCGATATATCGATCAAACGATATATCGTCAATGAGATATCGATACCTTCGATATATCGGAGAAAATATATCGATATTTCGATATATCGGAGAAAATATATCGATTTTTCGACGTATCGGAAGATCTACTTTAAAATGTCACATGTGAAGTAGGCAGGTGAATTTAATAGTTTTAAGACAATATAAAAATAATTTAGGGTGACATTTATGGACATATCGGAGTATCTAACTAGGAAAAACTTGAAGAAGTAAGTAGGTAGGTGAATAGAAAAGTTACTAACATCATTTTGAGGGAATTATATCGATACACTCGACATATCGGAAGATCTATTTGGAAAAACCGTGTGAAATATGTATTAACCTACTTTCAAAAGTTACTGGGTATGAATGATCGAAATTCATTGTTTAAAAACTGGAAAAAGTGCGAAAATGTCATTGCAATGTTAAATTAATTTATAAATTGACAGGGGTATAGGTACTGTGGACGATCATGATCCTTCAAAATTGAAAATAATTGTTGTGAAAACCTGCTTCACTTCGTATAGTAGGTAGTTTTAAGCTGGACGAGCCTCCATTAATTTTGGCTTAAGTCAAGTATTTGAGCCTTGAGAGCCACTGTAGGTGAATACTATGTACACAATCGTGTCTGAGCTGAAGTCAACAGTCTGAAATCAACCCATCAGTAGGTACCTACAAAATTTGGAATAAAATTACTTGATGTTTTTACTTGAAAACAGGTCGCGATATATCGTTAAATATATCGATATTGACCGATAATATCGGTTCTCTATATCGATATAAATATATCGATATATCAAACGTAATATATCGATATATTTCATATATTGATATATCGTTGCCATCCCTACGTTTTAGTTAGCTAAAATTTCTACGCAGATTAGACCTCTTTTGTGATTCACATTTGTGATTCTGTTTTATCGAAGGAAATCCCTTACGTAGTAACTCGTAGGGAGCGAACGGTTTGTCTTACAAAGCTCCGGGTGGTCTCAAAAATTTTTAAAAATTCATTACTATTTAAAATTGGTAAAAACGATACCTTTATTTCGAGAGTTTTCGAGCTAGGGCACTCTTGAAATTTTCAACCCTTAATTTTCACCCCTTAGAAGTGACTGACCAAAAGCTTCGAGGCACAACTAGACCCCAAATGGAGCCTACATACCAAATTTCTTCGAAATCGGTCCATAGAAACTAAGGAAAGTGTCCCGTACGGCGGACGGACAGAAAATTTTTATTTGATTTTCGGATTCTACGTACTACCTTGAAACGTAAAACATCAAATTTTGAGGGGGTTAAACATTTTTTTTTTTCTTGGCCGATTTCAAAGGTTCATTATTGAAAATAATAAACCAAAAGGGAGTTCTGGTTCCTTCATATGGAAATTTGATTAATGGTTTGATTTGGAACCAAAAGGGAGTTCTGGTTCCTTCATATGGAAATTTGATTACTGGAAGCAAAACTGAATACAACTCGAAAAAACGAACAGCGATTGCATTTTAGTTAGATAAAATTTCAACGGAGATTAGGCCTCCTTGGTGATTCACATTCGCGATTCTGATTTATGATAAGTCCGACCCTAAAATGCGCCGTGTGGAGCTAGGGCGTTTTCAAAATTTCAACCCTTGTTTTTCAACACAGAAGTGGCCTACATCAACCAAAAGCTTCGGGGCACAACTAGACCCCAAATGGAGCCTACATACCAAATTTCATCAAGATCGGTCCTAGGGAACTGAAAAAAAGTACCCCGTACGGCTAGTGACGATTCGATATGCCTTTCGATGCGATATTTAACATCGAAACAATATCGGAAGACAGTATCGATATCGATAAAATATCGGAAGAAAAATATCGATATCAGTGAAATCGATAGAATATCGAAAGAAAAATCTTGATATCACTGATAACGAGTGTTTTTTCAAATCAAGATCAGTGATATCGATAAGATATCGAAAGAAAAATTTAGATATCACTGATATTGCATAATATGCAATAAACATATTATGTTTTGCATAGTTGGTTATAAATATCATTGATATCGCTAAAATATCGGAAGTAAAATATTAGTCACTGAAATCGAATACTTTTTTTCATAAATATCAGTGATATTGGTAAAATATTAAAAGAAGAAGATTGATATCACTGTTTTTGCATCGTTTGTTATCGATGTCGATAGAATATCGAAAGAAAAATATTGATGTCACTGTTTTTGCATCGTTTGTTATCGATATTGGTAGAATATCGAAAGAAAAATATTGTTTTCATATCGAATAATTGTTTTTGCGTAGTTTTCCATCAATATCACAAGATTATCGAAAGAAAAATATTTATGTCACCGATATCAAATATGTTTTTGCATCGTTTTTTTAATCGATATCGATAGAATATCGAATGAAAAATATTATGTCACTGATATCGAATATATTTTTGCATCGTTAGCCATTGGAAGATTCCCTAATGAAATTTATTTGATGAATTTTATCGAATTCAATACTGCCTTCCGATATTATTTTGATGTTAATATCTCATCAAAAGGTACATCGAATCGCCACTAATTTCAAAACAGTAATAGCGAACGCGGAAACGAAAAGAAGTCGTATATATGTGTGTTGTATATGTGTTTTGTTCCGTGTATATTTATTTTGTTTTTTATTATTTATTTTTTATTTAGGGGGAAACTGATAAATTACAGTAGGATAAAAATAACCTTAACAACCAATATTTTCCTTTCGATATCGATATTTTTCTTTCGATAATCGATAATATCGCAAGAAAAATATCGATACAAATATCGGAAATATCGAAACAAAACATCGATATCAATAAATATCGGAAGTATCGAATCGTCACTACGTACGGCAGGCGTACGGAATTTTTTTATTCGATTTTCGGTTTCAACGTACCTACCTTGAAACGTAAAACATCAAATTTTGAGTGGGGGGGGGGGGTGTATAGTATCTGGTCGGGTTAATTTATTAGAAACATTATAAACTCACGGAACCTGGCCTTTATTATTCAAAACTCGAATACTTAATACACACACGCGTTCGATAACTCTTATCAGTCCTTCTGACGTCATTACATAACGTAGGGATACAACATGAGGGAGGTTAACATTTTTTTTTCTTGCTCGATTCCAATGGTTCATTGTTGAAAATAATACACCAAAACTAGCGATTTCCTACTCAAAACGCTGCAAATTATTACACACTGGTTTATTATTTTTCTATAGATCACTCGTCTACAAAGCCACCAACCATCCAACATGAAGATTTGATTGATGCATTTACCAAATTTTTGACATTTTATGTCTACTATGGCACATAAATGAAAACTTCGTAAGTTAAGTATTTAGAAGAACTTAATCGGAAGGAATCGGTGGCTACAGCTTTCGTACAAGTACGCAACCACGAGAGACATTTTATGTCTTTGCGCCCCCTTTCCCCTTCATATTTCCCCTTCGCGTAACGCTCCCCTCATAACGCTCCCCGCGGTGCGTGACGATTTTTCATTTATGTGCCATAGTAAAGACATAAAATGTCAAAAACATCGATCGCAATTCGGTCAGCTTTAATTTGAACGGAGATTAGGCCTGTTTTTCGATTCACACTCGTGTTTCTGATTTATCGTACGTCCAAACTTTAAATTCTCGTAGTGAGCGAACGGTTTGTCCTACAGAGCTCCGGGTGGTCTCAAAAAATTTTAAAAATTCTATAGAATCTTAAATTGAAGGAAAAAAAACCTTTATATCTACAGTTTTTGAGTTAGGGCGTTTTCAAATTTTCAAAATTGATTTTGGAACCCTTAGAAGTGACCTACATCAACTAAAATCTTCGGGGAACAACTAGACCCCAAATGGAGCCTACATACCAAATTTCATCAAAATCGGTCAATGCTAAGTGGCAAAAGTGCCGCGTACGGCGGGCGGACGGCCAAATTTTTATTCGATTTTTGGATTCTACGTACCTTGAAACGTAAACCATCAAATTTTGAGGGGGTGTTAAAAATTGTTTTTCTTGGTCGATTCCAAAGGTTCATCATTGAAAATAATAAACCAAAATTGTTCTCCAGAATTAAAGAGATAATAAATTTAACGCTAATTCCATTGGTATCTACCAATTTGATTTTCTAATCTAAATTGAGAAAGTTATGTTTGTTATTTACCTAGGGTCGAAAACACGAAAATCTTGTCTCAAGTCAAGTAAGTCGGAAAAGAAGCATCTAAAAATGCAAAGAAACACTTTCTTTTCGGCGTCAGTCGTAGAATGTATCTCTTGTCTGTGTCAGTGGCAGGTCGTATGTGTGACACCCTGTATAAGTAGGTAGCTGGTGGAGAGGGAAAGAGCGGAGTAAATTCACCTCTCAACGATGATGCTCGCATCTTTCGAAGCGTATATATTTTGATTAGATTAGGAACATTGTGACGACAAATGCCTTTTGTTTTGCTTCCCCCGCAGGAGACACGTGCTCAAACTCTCCGACGGGATTGAGAACTTGGGACCCATCAAGTGGGACCTCGCTCTCTGCCTTTTGTTTTCCTGGATCGTCGTCGTCCTTTGTTTGGTGAAGGGAATCAAGACATCGGGCAAAGTAAGGGAAACCATTTCCACTCCATCTCAACAGCGAATACAACTTCCAAGAGATTCTTCCTGTCCCCTTTTGTAATTTCAGGTAGACAAGGGCATTTTGTTTAGCATCCTCAAAAAATTTAGGGAGTTATTACAATTTTACTAAAAAATGTTCCATTAATTTTAACACATATTTACGTGACAATAGTCACCCCGCGAGTGGGTTTACAATTGCCACAGGTATTTTTAATGGAAGGAAAAGTTTCAGAGGAATGTGGTAACAATGTACAGAAAGAGAAAATCTCAAACTTCGTTAGGGTATAAGCACCAATTGTTGACACTATTAGAAAAAAAATCATTCAATTCTGCGCTCTACCTAAAGTCTTCAAGAAAATGGAATTTATAAGTAGTTATTATGAATTTTGAGTTCCTTGTGAACAGTTTGCACGTATTGGACTTACCATACTATTTTTTTATATTATCACAAACGAATTTTTTCAAACATGGTTTTTTGCCCCCAATGTTGACACATTTGTCTTCGAGAATTCCATATGTTGACATCTGCAGTTCCTAATGTTGACACCCACTTAGATATTGAAAAAGGTGATGTCAACATTAGGAACCGAATGCCAACATTGGGATCAGACGGTTCCACTACTTTAAATTTTTTAAAAATCGAAAGTCGTGATATACTAAGTATGTATGTATGTATGTATGTATGTATGTTGTAAGTCTTACTACAAAAGTATTCAAATCCAAATATCACCTTAGCAACCAAATAAACAGTTCGCCTAATGTTGATACCGATGTCAACATTAGGACACACAACTATTTCATGAGACTCTAATGATGACACCAAATTTAACCATGTTTTCCTATTGAAATATGGGGTTTTAATGCTTACACATTCTTCCTTCTGTTATTCATAGAGCAGACGATGTGAAATGATAATTTTACTCGCAAAATTTTACTTCAAAAGTCTTAATTTATGGACCTACTTCACTAAACTGCGGCACAAGGATTCCTTAACTGATACAGCTATTATTTCATCCAGCCGAATTATATCGTGTACTATAATTAATGGAGCCAGTTAACCTCAATAACTATATTCTTATCAACAGAATGACGCCAATTCCGAGTACCTACAGAGGCCCAATAGCTAATTTTTATATTTCAAAATTTAAGTGTCAACATTAGGAATAGTGTCAACAATTGGTGCTTTTACCCTAAACGTTTGACAAACAATTCTAATTACCATTTTAAGATTTTCATACTTTGAATAGTAGGTATAACCAATTCCTTATTTCAAGAAATTACGGTCTTAAAGTTCCTTTTTAGTTAAAATGGGCACAATTTCAAGAGTGTTATACTTTTCTATAAAGATTAGGTACCAACCTAGTAACTAAGCATACGAATAAAATCAAAATTCAAGGTACAAAATTCAAGAAGTATCATCTAGTAGGCTGAAGTAGGCTTTCAGAAGTATCATACAGTGCTGTTTGCCCACCAACGGATGAAAAAGTCTTCCCTTTAACCCGTTGTCGCAGTGACTCCCTGCGATTCCCCGCAATTTCACTCCTTTTTTCACAGCCTGTAAGCCTGTCCCTTCATGCTTGTATCACTATGTTTAGTGTACTTACGCGCATTTGACTTGGGGTACATACTTGCGAGGCATTTTGCTAATGATTACCTGACTTACAGCAAAAACAAAAAACAAGTACAAATAAAACAAAACAAAAAAACAAAAAACAAAAACAAAACAAAAAAAAGTACACAGTGTCAACACTATTGTCACCTCGAAGACAATTGTCACCCCAAAATTACGTCAAAGTTTGGTAAAAATGCAATAACTTCAATGTAAATAACAAATTAATTAATTTATTAAATTGAATTAAATTAATTTCAAAGCTTGGGTTCAATTAGTAAGCTTTAAAGGAACAAAATGGTACTAGGGAGGGGTAATAGAGGTGTAGGAAGGACAAGGTTAAAATGGCGATTTTCCCCTCCTACTGTTCGAGTAGGTATCTGAGTTACCTTTTATGAAAAAACTAGTTGTAGGTCTGTACTTAAAATCCCGATAAGTGGCGGTTCAAAGCGTAGAATACACGTACACCATTCAAGGTAGTAGTAGATGTCAGAGAGAACTGACCACACTTAACTGACAGATTGAAGAGAAGGGAAGGATCGTTCGATCAATATTGGTCTCATCCCTAATCAGTAGGACGAGGGGAGCTGAGACTTAAAACGCTGCAAATTATTACACAATGGTTTATTATTAAGCTTCGGGGCACAACTAGACCCCAAATGGAGCCCATATACAAAATTTCATCAAAATCGGTCCGTGGAAACTAAGGAAAGTGCCACTTACGGCGGACGGACGGCCAAATGGGGTGTGCGCACGGGTCGGAAAAACTGTTTATTGTTATTTTTAATTTAAACTAGATCTCATTCTGAGAATTTGACACCAACCGCGACCTTCCAGCGTTAGAAGATCTTTTTCTATGATTTTTCAAAGTTTCGAATGTTTATGACGTCACAGTGGGCTGGTGGGTACCGCCCAGGCAGGAGGGGCGCGTGACGTCATAAACATTCGAAACTTTGAAAAATCATAGAAAAAGATCTACTCATCCAAAAAGAGAACGGCTGGTGTCAAAATTCTCAAGATAGGGTCTATTTTCGATTAAAAATTTTTAAAAAAGAGATGTTTTGCTGATTTGAGACTATTGCTTTCGAGTCTACTGTTATTTATAATAATATTTATATTATTGCTGCCAAGTTCACCAAGTTAGTGGAAGCATTGTTTTCACTTTTCAAGGTTGAAAGAAAATCTCCAAAATCAAAATTTTCACTCGCGTTTTACGTTTCTGGCCTATTTGAACAATTTTAGTCCCTAATTTGTCTGTCATGAAATCCTTATAACGGGCAGAAGTATACGAAGTTATTGTCCGATTTCGATGAAACTTTCAGGGATTGTGCAGGTTGGCTTGTAAATGGTCTCATATGAAAAGCATCGCCCCAGAATGGCAGTAGCCTCTGCGCATGCGCAAACGCGAATTTTCTTGTCACAGCCATAATTTCCATATTTTCAAACCAATTTCGAAGAAATATTCAGATATTGTGCGTGTTGATGAGTAGATGGTTCACTATGTGCCACACACCCACTTGGCAGACTTTCTTCCTCCTTCTATAGTTGTTCTTATTGAAATATTGTTTAATGACTTTTCATCGAATTACAGGTTGTCTATTTCGCCGCGACTTTTCCGTACCTCATCCTCTTCACGCTGCTCATCACAGGGCTGCTTCAAGAAGGCGCCTGGTCAGGTGTTGCCTACTTCCTCTACCCTGAGTGGAGTAAACTCTTGAACATTCAGGTAAAACTGAAACTGAATTGATCGATTATTAATGACTCCTAATAACATCAAGTTTCTCTCTGAGGTGGTATAAGTCAGGTTTTAATTGAGCAACATTTCTAACAACGAGTTTACTTAATTTGAAGGTGTGGCAGGCTGCTGCTGGTCAGATGTTCTTCTCCCTCAGCGTTTCAATGGGAGGACTCATCATGTACAGCTCGTACAACGATTTCAGGAACAACGTATACAGGTAAGTGCGATATAATCCATTTCATTCATAATTGTACAGCATTATAGTTTTAGAAGGTGAAATGTAGAGACTCTTGGTCTACATGTAGCATTTCATCGAGTTGATGATTTCTAATGATGGAGAAAAAAACCCGTTGGCATAAATCAATTTCAATTTTTGGCAAACTTTTGGCATACCAATTTGAACTTTTGGCAACTCATTTTGAACTTTCGGCAAATCCATTAAGTTTCGACTACTGGAGTCCTTGTCAGTGGCGCCTCCTCCAGGCAAACATAGCAAACACTGTTTGCCTTACTACAAATATGCAAAATAAATAAATTAATTTTTGTTGAGATTCTTCTATATTTCCATTTTTTGTAAGTAATATTTAGCTGATTTTGGAAAACTTTTATAATATTTAGGGACTATTTAATTACTATCAAGGAATTTAGATTAAATAAGAGAATGGAATAAGAAAGTACGTATTTTGTCTTGGATACTAGCCCGCAACACACCAGAGACTTGGAGAGGTCGGTAATGTAGATGATTGCGGATGATAGCGAACTAGCGCGGGGGCTGGTCCTCCTTGCATCGCTGGATGCAAGGCAAGCAGTTCAAGAAAATGAATTTTTCGGGACTGTTTACAGTGAGAGGCGACGATCGGCGGGGTGGCGGGGGGTCAGCGCGGGGTCCAGTATTGCTATACCCCCCCCCTTCCACCACAATCAGCTGTTGCAAACAGTAGGAAAACTGTTTCGTGACCTTGAATACTTGGAATATGAGCCGTGGATACTAATTAGCTCACGCATGAAGACATAACATATCCATCCACCCACATTATCTCAAAGAAGGAAAGCAGTTCGTTTTTTCGCCGCCGCAAATATCAGCTGTATGACGTTGACTGGTGTCCCGTTCCCGATTTTACTGTATTTCACTGTACCTAATCGTTTTTCTTGTTGATAGACACTAGGAAATAATTGCAAAACATTGTAGAATGAAGGTTTCACATCTTATTAAGTCTAAATTCAGAGTCTCCCTTTTTGGTTAATTATTTTCAAGAAAAAAGTTTGACCACCCTCAAATTTAATGGTTTGCCTACGTTTGTGGTAGGTAAGTACGTGTAGATTTTGAAAATCGAATATAAAAAAATCTGTCTGTCCGCGGATCTTTCCTTAATTATCATGGACCGATTATGATGAAATTTGGTATGTGGGCTCCATTTGGGGTCTAGTTGTGCCGCAAAGCTTTTGGTTGATGTAAGTCACTTCTATGCGGTGAAACGGAAGGGCTGAAACTTCCAAAGGCACCCTCTCTCGAAAACTCTCGATATAAAGGTTTTTTGTTTTATCAGAAATTTAAGATTGTACCATTGAATTTTTGGAATCGAATGAGACTACCCATAACTTTGTAGGACAAACTGTTCTCTCCCTACGAGAAGTTAGAAAAACGAGTATGAATCGCAAAAGAGGCGTGATCGCCCTTCAAATTTTAGTTAACCAAAATGCTTTCGCCGATCGTTTCTTTGGGATGTACTCGGTTTTGCTTCCTTAGCAATCAGTGATCAAATTTCTAAACGAAGGAATTCTTTATTTCTTCCAGTGGAGTGTGGAGCGTTTAATTCTTCCAAATAAACTTGATTGTGAAGGTAAAACATGGTTGGTAGGTGGTGACAATGACAAAGCTGAGTTCTTTGCTGGCACGTGATCAATACAGAAAAAATGAACCTTTGTGTAATAATTTGCAGCCTAGCTGTTTGCCTGACGAATATTATCACGCGACGCCCCTGGTCCTTGTCCACCTTCATTCCTTCTACAATGTTCAATAAAGTGTTTTTTCTCTCTCTCTCTCTCTCATAATGGAGAAAACCCTTGCAATAAAACTACTCAACCATTTGGCTTTTTTATTTTAGGAAATGGAAAAGAGAGGCGTTACAGTACTACCAGAACGTAACAAATTGTCCTGTCCGCAGATTTTTTTCTTAAGAGTCCCCTAACACTACTTTTCCTCAATGTTTAGAGGACAAAAGGAGATGGAAATATTTCAGGATTAATTGATGATAGATATAATTAAACTTGTCGGTTAGTGAAAAGCTCTTTCTGCTTTTTCATCAGCCGTTGGCAACTGACGGGTTGTAAGCAGTGTGGCGTTCTCGACATACCGTGGAGCTCCAGTGAAGAAGCTTGGGATTATGTTTTGAGTTGTCTGTGTTCTTTCTTCAGAATCAACTACGCTGAAGAGCCTCGCAATCTGTTGGCGTAAACCTTAATGGGTCTGATGAGAGACAAGTACATACTCTTTATTGACAGTGATAGAGGGGGTTTTTCGACGAATTCTTCGCTTTCTATTCTCAGTCATTTTTGTCTCATAGGTTTGGTAGAATCTGTCCAGTTGTCCACGTAACCTCCTGTGTAGGTGAATCCAAGGTAAACTTCTCCAACTCGAGAAGTGGAACAGACCTGAGGATTTATTTCCATTAATCCCCCTGTCAAGTTGGTGTGCAGATTCACCTAGAATCGTCTGAACCTGCTAGCTGCATCGATCGATCTTGCTCACTAATATGCGATATCGTCAGCGAATTGCGCTATAATGGCTATATAGGCTATATACCCGGCAGTTATTAAAAGGTCCGACACAAAGATTACTTAGCAGTATAGTCCCAAAACGCTGCCTAGCAGAACACCAAGAACCGTACACCTCATGCAAGACATGGAGTTCTCATACGAGCATGCATGACGTATGGCAAATATGTGTTTCCAGTGTTGGCAGAACGCGGTCCTCCATTATTCCATCCAGTTGAGAAGGATTGCTCATTAAAAAAATTATAATAGTAAACACTAAGGACCAACTCATAGGCATCCTGCTGACCTTTACTTTTAACGGATGATGAATTACGAGTGCTGTTTGCAGATGGAAAGAATGCGGATGGTTTGGTGAGGTGTCTTTGTGTATTACAATCCCAAAAACATCCTCATTTTTCTACCTGCCACTCAAGCCAGGGAAAATGAGACCGAGCGTTGTTGACTACCGACCAATGATGAAGTAGAAGGATTTAGACATACATTTAGAAGGATTTTCACAGACCGTTTGCGTACTTTAAGGCAGTGGTTCCCAATTCTATACAGGGTGTCGACCAAACTTCAAGGATGGATCGTACATCTAATTTAAGTAAGAAAATGTATCGTAGCATCTTTGTTTCAATCCCTTATTTTTCCATTTTTTTTTTCAATTTCAAATTTGTTTTCGTGTTCTTGAACAATTACTGAAATTACCAGAACTACCTTAATTTACCGTAAACATGTAAAAATAAGGGCACCGTTAGAAAGAACCCCAAATTTCTCATTTTCCTGCAAAAAAAATTATTTCCAGTAAAGGATGGTGCTTATTTCAAATTTTAAAGGCTAATGAAGAGCAAACCTGAAGGGCAAGTGAACTCGCAATCGAGATGGAATTCTTTCCTAACAATTGGCAGAGTGGACGGGCTCTCTCTAACTCATTATGACTCGAGCTGCTCAATGCCCAAATTACGAAGGTCTGAGATATGGAGGCTCTGCCCTTTCCCCAGCCTGACTCACCAGGCTACCTAAGATTTTGGAACAGGTAGTCGTATATGTTAGCAGGTATATACGGGTAATTCTCAGAAAAAGCTCAATTTTCAAGGCTCAAACTTTGAGAAAGTGAACCGTCTCCAAAAAAATCAAAAAAATTCATGAAGTTTTCTGGGAACGTTAAGAAGAATTTGTAATGCAAGACAGAGCTCAACTCACAGTTTTTAGTCTCAAATTTCAATTTTGAAAATTTATAGTGCGGCGGTAATGAGAACTTGATTTTTTTAAGTCGTTGGTATTGAAAAAACGTATTAGTTTCACAATTCTGTGTAAAAAAATTCATCAAGTTTCCTGGGATCTTAAAGAAGAATGTGTAACGCAAAATAGAGCTGAATTCACAGTTTTTAGTCTCAAATTTCAATTTTGAAAATATTTAGTGCGGCGGTAATGAGAACTAATTTTTTTTAAGTGATGGTAATGAGAAGCGCAGTTGGTATCAAGAATATGGTATTAGTTTCACAATTCTGTTTCTACCTTTCAAGCAATGAGCTTGTCCAGTTGGTTGGATGAGATGATTATGTTGAAAAATCTCCATTTTTCTCTTTTCTATAGATTGATAGGGAGGGAATAAATAAACTAAAATCAATGAAAATCAGAATAGTATCAATGTATTCCAAGTAGGTAAAGAACTGTAAAAAAAAAACTAAAACACTCAGTCAAATGACATTCAAAAAACTCTTATCAGTCTAGAACATAATGTATATCAATCTTCAACTTTTTATATTAATTAACTTGACAATTTTGTTAATATTCGTCACATAATTAACTTAATTACATCACAGATTTGTTTCATTAACTGGGATAGTAAGTAGGCAAATATTTTTTAAGAAACTCTTGACCATACTGCGCCTTCGATCAGCCTCCCTTTTTTGTTCACACAATTGTTCCGCTGTGTAAAGTGTAGGGCGAGTCATCTCTGAGGGTTAGCTAAGGGAACGATAAGAATTTTTTTATTCTAAGGGCTTAGGGCAATATGGAGATAATAATATCAGAATTCGAAAATCTAAAATCGTTTTATTTTTAAAAACTGTCAATAGATACCTGGCGTAGAAAATAATATAATATATACTTCATCTTCATCTTTAAAATACTCAACTAACAACATTTTCTGTTACCACACGCCTATTATCATTACCACTGAACTTTATTAAGTTAGTGGTAATGAGATGGTTTGATGTGTGGTAATGAGAATTCAAAATTTGAGAGCTTGCCATTCTCGTTCTGTACATGCTATATTCCTCATTCTTCGCCGTTTGAGAAGGCAATTAGTGGGCTACAGAAAAATGCGATCTAAAAAAATTAGACACCAACATTGAAAGAGAATCATTGAACTGTGGTAATGATAACAATATATGTACGCACCTGACACGTGACCTTTAACAACCACCCCTGCTTACCAACTTACGAGGGAAATGGCGGAGGCGAGTTTCCTGGCGCTCTGCAGTATTGCCACTACGATTCTCGTCGAAAGTTCGCCAAAATGTCCTGTTGGTCGCTATGGGAGGGAAAATCTTGATTCTTGTCCGGTAATGAGACTTTTCACCATTACACTTTTTGAAATAAGTTATTGGCATCACCAAATAGATATAAAAATTACACCACTCTGTTTTTGATGAGATCTACATGTAGACTTTCAGTTTCATTCGTTTTTTCACGCAATCAATATTTTCCAAGGCCTAGGAGAAGACTTTTGTAGGCAAAAATGAAATCATTACAGGTGGTGGTAATGAGAATTGAGCCTTTCAAGACAAAAGAAAAGGTATTAATTTCGGATAAAAGTAAATTTTTCAAGAGGTTCTAGTAGGCAGAGGCGGGAATAAACCCAATGAAAAAATTAGAAAAAAACGCTAGGACGCACATTTGGAGAAACCCTACCATAACACTATTATTGAGCTTTTTTTGAGAATCACCCATACAGGGTGTAAGCCAACTGATCTGCCATACGGTACCAGTCGATTTTACAACTAATTTGCAACAAAAAAGTCTCTTAGCTATTTTTTTAAAATCCTTCGTTTTTGAGTTATTTTAACTTTAAACTTTTTTTTCGTGATTTTGACCTTATGTCATTAAATCGGTCATAACTCCTTCAATTTGCTGTGTTAATTGCAATTTGAGGATACCGTTGGAAAGAGCATTAAATTTCCTATCTGATACATGCCTTAACTTTTTTTGAGTCAAGGTTTGAGACATGAAAACGTCCTCTAAAAAGAGAATTTTACGTAATTTTGGAAATCTCGCATTTTTTCAATCTCAAATTGAATTACGAGAACATGCATACTTTTTCAAAATGCAAGAATAGTGAAAACTGCGCCAGAATCTCAGCTTTTCAATGGTATAATCAAAGCATATTCTACAACCGAATTTAGGGGAGAAATTCGTGTTTGAACGCGGAAAAACGTGCAATTTTTCAACGAAATTGGCGCTCTGCCTAGTCGATCTGAGGGGTCGGACGATAACAGTGGGTGGGTGGGCGCCGCAGTAGACCGCGAGGCCTCCGGAAACAGGAGGCTTTTTTTTTTGCATCTTGAAAAAGTATGGGTTCTCGTAGTTCAATTTGAGATTGAAAAAATTCGAGGTTTCCAAAATTACGTAAAATTCTCTTTTTAGAGGACGTTTTCATGTCTCAAACCTTGACTCAAAAAAAGTTAAGGAATGTATCAGATAGGAAATTTAATGCTCTTTCCAACGGTATCCTAAAATTGTAGTTTACACAGCAAATTAAAGGAGTTATGACCAATTTAATGACATAAGGTCAAAATCACGAAAAAAAAGTTTAAAGTTAAAATAACTCGAAAACGAAGGGTTTAAAGAAAAATCGCTAGGAGACATTTTTGTTGCAAATTAGTTGTAGAATCGACTGGTACCGTATGGCAGACCTGTATACCCTTTGAAAAATTGGCCAGCCGCATTCTTTCTATCTGCGAATAGTACTTAGTTTCGAAAAAGGAAAAAACTTGCGATTGAGGATTTCATAAAAAATTTTTGTGATTCTACACTAGTACCATCCTCATCAACGAAATCATATAGGGAATGTTGCTTGTTATCTCCAAAAAACTTGACTGCTCTTCTAAAGGTACCTATTCCTACTAGGAATGCATGTTATTAACGAGCTTTTGTTTATACGTGTACTTTCAGAGACGCCCTCGTGGTGAGCGTCATGGACACGGTCACCAGCATCATCTCTGGTATGGTGACGTTTTCCATCCTCGGAGCGATGGCACACGACCTGGGTGTTCCAATTAGCCACGTAGTGAAGGAAGGTCCAGGTCTAGCCTTCATCGCCTATCCTGAAGCCCTTCTCAGGCTGCCCTTTCCTCAGGTCTGGTCCGTCCTCTTCTTTCTTATGCTCTTCGTTCTCGGACTGGATAGCGAGGTAAGTTTCTTGCGATGAGATCGACTCTAAATTTGAATATAATAGCGATGCTTAACAACACTAAACATAGTGAAATTATGGACATTTATCATTAAGAATCTGCATTATTAGGTATTAGTGAATTTGGATCATGGAAGTGACTACTGGATAACTTATTTGGAATTTTCAGTGCATGTGAAACGAAAGAACATGCCGTAACAGATCGGTCAGTTCTGAAATAACAATTTACCGTTTTCTCCATGATTGCAGTTCGCATTACTGGAAAACGTCCTGACAAGCTTGTCAGACGAGTTCCCAGAGCTTCGGCAGCACAAGTTGGGATTTTGCATCGTTACAGCCGTTTTCTGTTACACCATCGGCCTCACCTGCGTTACCTACGTAAGTTTCAAAGACTACAAATTCTGTTTCAATAAATTTTTGAAATTTATACAGGTGGACGTTATAATCAATTTCTACGTAAATAAGTCGTTATTTCGTGGAAGAAGATAAATATTTATCCCCTTCCTTGTAGTCAACTATAATTCAATTTATTGAATGACATAAAAATTCAATAAATTATTGAAGTAAGTAGGAGGGTTCATAATCTGTTTATTGAAACGTTGGCTCCTACTCCACCCACAATGACGGAATCTGCCGACACGCAACTCAATTGCTCAATCTGCTCAATGAGGAATTTCATCATGTCGGAATTTCCTATTTTCTACCCCAAAATCGGATTCAGCACCTCGAAAAACCTCCTAAGGCAAACTTTCAGCCCGAACTTCCTAATTTACGAATAAACAAAACAGTGTAGAAAATACGAATGTTTAAAAAAACCGGGAAAATGACGTCACCCTGGAATAGTTCATTTATGGTCGCTTGAAGCGCTGAGATCGAGAAATCAATAGTCCCCAGATGAAAAATTTCACAAAACAGTTAAGTTCGAAATCGAAAAACTGAAGAAAAAATAGAAAAAGCAAGATGGGAAAAATTAGGTTTCCCCTGTTTTTGTTTGATAACTTTTCTCTTAGAAAACACGATTTCGTCGTCCCAATGGGCAACACTGGGAGGAGACGGCGATCCGAACAGCCCAATCAGCGAGCGTTCCCGCTTCACGTCCGTTTTCCCGGTTAGTTTTGAAATTAAAATTTTTGATTGTCTCCCAAAAATAACAGGAGACTTATTCTCCGAAATCAGCCCGATTTTCATCTATCCCACACCATTAACTATTCAGGAAAAATGCAAACAGAATTCGGTGAAATTCCTCATTCACCAAATATTCAATAACAGTCTTGAAGTGCCAATTCGTTACATTACAATACAAACCGTTCGTTCCCTACGGGAAGTTAAGGGTTTTGGACTTACGATAAATCAGAAACGCGAGTGTGAATCGCATAAGAGGCCGAATCTCCATTCAAATGTTAGCTGACCGAAATGCGATCGATGTTTTTCTTCAAGTTCGTAGGTAGTGACAATGGCAAAGCCATATTCTTTGCAGACGAGTGATCTATATAGAAGAATAATAAACCTTTGTGTAATAATTTGCAGCGTTTTTTTCTAAATAGCTTTTCTCAGTCAAGCAGCACATTGGAGCATCATTGATGTTCAATCAAGAAATAATTTCTAGTCTAATTATTAGTCTTCCAGTCAATTCACGTTTTGCGGTTGCACTCGCGCAATCTCAATCAGATAGCGATGTACCTACTAGTAATGTATTCTTTGAGTTACACCCACAAACTCAACATCTTTTTTATAATCGTTTAGCTATACGAGGAATTTAACCCTATACTTCGCAATGTCTAATATACCATACGTGTTTCCTGTTCATTAAGGAAGCTTTTTCAGTTTCACCATGTTTATAAAGGGCCAACAGTACACTTTAGGGGAACAATTCAAACAAGTCGCCATTGGAAAACTGCCAAAATTTCAGATAAACTGAAGACATCTTCGATCGAAACTGTTGTAGTTGTATTTGTGTACATTTACGTTTACTACTTCATCTACGAGTAATTGGTGCGCTCAGCAAGTGAGAATGTTCAACTACTAGCAATAAATTGTTCCATTATTTTATTTTATCGATTCTTTTTCCAATTTCTTCTCTTTTAATTTTATTCTGATTGAAAGGTAACGAAATAATTATATTTTACTTAATAAGAATTCTCATTCATCGGTGACTCGGCAGTCTACGAATAAAGTTATTTGATACACCATAAGTGTTGAAAATTTGTTCAAATTTGGAACTTTTAGAAGCTTTTTCAATTTACCATGTTTTTGGAGGGCCTTAAGTTCACTTTAGGGGGGAAATTTGAAAGAATCGCCGTGGGATAGTTTCGCCAAGTACAGGGTTAAAGATCTCAGTCCACTAGATAGGATATTCCTACTCAATATCACGAGGTTTATCTTGCGTTTCAGGGTGGTAACTACGTGTTAACGCTGATGGACGTCTACGGTGGTGGCGTTGCCGTCCTTTTCATTGCCATCTCCGAAAGCATCGCTCTCCTCTGGATTTACGGTAGGTGAAAAAACTTAACTGACGAAAATCGCAGCATTTTTTTACAGATCGCGATTTACACAACAAAACCTCAAAAAACCATTGTGTAATAGTTTGCATCATTTTTTGTTTTGCAGGCCTTAAAAACATCTGCCGAGACATGAAATTCATGCTGAGGTTTCAGCCAGGATTTTACTGGAGGATAACCTGGTCTTTCTTCTCACCCGTGATTTTGGGGGTAAGGGATAGTTTCATTTATAAAACCTATAGTTGGGTGGAAATGGTTTGCTGAAAATTCGCCCACGATGTAAGTTTTTGCACGTTTTAGAGGGGAGTAGGATCCAGAAGGATCCTCTTACCAACAACCTCTTCCAATTCTCTCATCTCCAGAAATACAGGGTGTCACCTTTTCGGGCGCATCACCGGGAAAAAAAATGTCTATTAGCAATTTTTTGTTAGAGGCTTCGTTTTTGATTTATTTCACTTTTAAGATTTTTTTCGTGTTTTCGACCTTACATTACTAAAATGGCTATAACTCCCTTAATTGATGAAGTAACTTCAAATTTGATTATATCATTGGAAAGAGCGTCAAATTTCCTATCTCCCTGATGGAGTTGTAGAAAATTTCAAATGAAACGAACGGGTATAAAATAAGCCAAAAGTAAAAAATTGGTAAAGTTTCGAAAATTTCCACTTTTTTCAAAGTTTGATTCTCGAAACGTCGTGAACGGAAATTTCCATGCTGTAACCCTAAAAGCTGCATGTGAATCCCAGCTTTCGAACGGTGTAGTCATTTTTTTGAAACACCATTTATTCAGTTAGAAAATGACGTTTTTAGGGCAGAAAACGTTCATTTTCGGATGTAAATCGCCATTTTGGTTTATTATTTTCAATAATGAACCTTTGGAATCGACCAAGAAAAAAAATTTTTAACACCCCCTCAAAATTTGATGGTCTACGTTTCAAGGTACGTAGAATCCAAAACGCTGCAAATCATTGCTCAAAGGTTTATTATTTTCTGTATAGATCACCCTTCTGTATAGATCACTGGTTCTCCATCAATAGCACCAAAATACCACCATCTGTATTCTCCCTTGACCTTCCCTCTCAAATTTCAGCTTCCTGCGTTCAATAGGATTCAAAAAATGGCTTCGGAGCTCACTCAGCTGATCAGTGCTCTTCCAGGCGTCTCCAGCATTCGAGAATATCTTCTTCACTCTTCAGATCACTGATCAGCTGAGTGAGCTTTGAGCAATGGCTTCGGAGCTCACTCAGCTGATCAGTGATCTGAGGAGTGAAGAAGATCTCCTCGAATGCTGGAGACGCCTGGAAGAGCACTTCCAATAGGATTGAAAATGGCTTCGGAGCTCACTCAGCTGATCAGTGATCTGAGGAGTGAAGAAGATCTCCTCGAATGCTGGAGACGCCTGGAAGAGCACTTCCATTCAATAGGATTGAAAATGGCTTCGGAGCTCACTCAGCTGATCAGTGATCTGAGGAGTGAAGAAGATCTCCTCGAATGCTGGAGACGCCTGGAAGAGCACTTCCAATAGGATTGAAAATGGCTTTGGAGCTCACTCAGCTGATCAGTGATCTGAGGAGTGAAGAAGATCTCCTCGAATGCTGGAGACGCCTGGAAGAGCACTTCCATTCAATAGGATTGAAAATGGCTTCGGAGCTCACTCAGCTGATCAGTGATCTGAGGAGTGAAGAAGATCTCCTCGAATGCTGGAGACGCCTGGAAGAGCACTTCCAATAGGATTGAAAATGGCTTCGGAGCTCACTCAGCTGATCAGTGATCTGAGGAGTGAAGAAGATCTCCTCGAATGCTGGAGACGCCTGGAAGAGCACTTCCAATAGGATTGAAAATGGCTTCGGAGCTCACTCAGCTGATCAGTGATCTGAGGAGTGAAGAAGATCTCCTCGAATGCTGGAGACGCCTGGAAGAGCACTTCCATTCAATAGGATTGAAAATGGCTTCGGAGCTCACTCAGCTGATCAGTGATCTGAAGAGTGAAGAAGCCTTTGAGCAATGATTTGCAGCGTTTTTTACCCACCAACATTTTTTTACCTACCAACTTTTTTTTACCTACCAGCTAGGTACTACCTACCACACCATACTGGCTTCACACCTTCACAATCAAGTTTATTAGAAAGAACTAAACGCTTCACACTCGATTGGAAAAAAACGCTGCAAATCATTGCTCAAAGGTTTACTATTTTCTGTATAGATCACCCTTCTGTATAGATCACTGGTTCTCCATCAATAGCACCTACCACCATCTGTATTCTCCCTTGACCTTCCCTCTCAAATTTCAGCTTCCTGCGTTCAATAGGATTGAAAAATGGCTTCGGAGCTCACTCAGCTGATCAGTGCTCTTCCAGGCGTCTCCAGCATTCGAGAAGATCTTCTTCACTCATCAGATCACTGATCAGCTGAGTGAGCTTTGAGCAATGGCTTCGGATCTCACTCAGCTGATCATTGATCTGAGGAGTGAAGATCTCCTCGAATGCTGGAGACGCCTGGAAGAGCACTTCCATTCAATAGGGTTGAAAATGGCTTTGGAGCTCACTCAGCTGATCAGTGATCTGAGGAGTGAAGAAGATCTCCTCGAATGCTGGAGACGCCTGGAAGAGCACTTTCATTCAATAGGATTGAAAATGGCTTTGGAGCTCACTCAGCTGATCAGTGATCTGAAGAGTGAAGAAGCCTTTGAGCAATGATTTGCAGCGTTTTTTACCCACCAACATTTTCTTTTACCTACCAACTTTTTTTTACCTACCAGCTAGGTACTACCTACCACACCATACTGGCTTCACACCTTCACAATCAAGTTTATTAGAAAGAACTAAACGCTTCACACTCGATTGGAAAACTAGAAAGCTTCATATGGAAATTTGATTACTGGTTACGCAGAAGGCAAACTGTATACAAATCGAAGAAATGAACAGCGATCGCATTGTAGTCAGATAAAATTTGAATGGAGATTAGACCTCTTTTGCGATTCACACTCATGATTCTGTTTTATCGAAGGAAAACCTTCAAGTACTCGTAGGGACCGAACGGTTTGTCCTACAGAGCTCCGGGTGGTCTCAAAAATTTTTAAAAATTCAATTCTATTTAAAATTGGTGAAAAAACGATACCTTTATTTCGAGACTTTTCGAGCTAGGGCACTCTTGAAAATGTCAACCCTTAATTTTCACCCCTTAGAAGTGACCTACATCAACCAAAAGCTTCGCGGCACAACTAGACCCCAAATGGAGCCCATATACCAAATTTGAACCAAATCGGTCCAGTGTTGCTAAGAAAAGTGGCGCGTACGGCGGACGGCGTACGGCGTACGGCGGACGGACGGAAATTTTTTTATTCGATTTTCGTATTCTACGTACCTTGAAACGTAAAACATCAAATTTTGAGGGGGGGTTAAAATTTTTTTTTCTTGCTCGATTCCAAAGGCTTATTATTGAAAATAATAAACCAATAGAAAGCTTCATATGGAAATTTGATTACTGGTTACGCAGAAGGCAAAACTGTATACACATCGAAGAAATGAACAGCGATCGCATTTTAGTCCGATAAAATTTGAATGGAGATTAGACCTCTTTTGCGATTCACACTCATGATTCTGTTTTATCGAAGGAAAACCTTCAAGTACTCGTAGGGACCGAATGGTTTGTCCTACAGAGCTCCGGGTGGTCTCAAAAATTTTTAAAAATTCAATACTATTTAAAATTGGTGAAAAAACGATACCTTTATTTCGAGACTTTTCGAGCTAGGGCACTCTTGAAAATGTCAACCCTTAATTTTCACCCCTTAGAAGTGACCTACATCAACCAAAAGCTTCGCGGCACAACTAGACCCCAAATGGAGCCCATATACCAAATTTGAACCAAATCGGTCCAGTGCTGCTAAGAAAAGTGCCGCGTACGGCGGACGGACGGAAATTTTTTTATTCGATTTTCGTATTCTACGTACCTTGAAACGTAAAACATCAAATTTTGAGGGGGGGTTAAAAATTTTTTTTTCTTTCTCGATTCCAAAGGCTTATTATTGAAAATAATAAACCAAAAATCGAATAAAAATTTTGCCGTCCGTCCGCCGTACGCGGCACTTTTGCCACTTAGCATTGACCGATTCTGATGAAATTTGGTATGTAGGCTCCATTTGGGGTCTAGTTGTGCCCCGAAGCTTTTGGTTGATGTAGGTCTCTCCTAAGGGTTCCAAAATCAATTTTGAAATTTTGAAAACGCCCTAACTCAAAACAATTTTGATTTAAAGGTATTGTTTTTCCTTCAATTTAAGATTCTATAGAATTTTTAGAATTTTTTGAGACCACCCGGAGCTCTGTAGGACAAACCGTTCGCTTACTACGAGAATTTAAAGTTTGAACGTACGATAAATCAGAAACACGAGTGTGAATCGCAAAAGAGGCCTAATCTCCGTTCAAATTATAGCTGACCGAAAACTCGATCGATTTTTTTCTTCATGTTGGATGGTTGGTGGCTTTGCAGACGAGTGATCAATATAGAAAAATAAAAAATAATAAACCATTGTGTAATAATTTGCAGCGTTTTCACCAGAAATGCTTTCCAACTTAATAAATCATTTGACATGAAATTTTACGTACTTTTTGACGCTGAATCGAATGGTAACACTTTCCGATCTCCTCGACAAACAAATAGTACTTTTCAAGCCTTTTCCTTTGGGCGAAGGGCTCAATCTCGTTGTTCGTTTTATTCAAAATTGTCATTAAAGGAGGTCTGGGTTATTAATGACTCGCACTCCTTCCACTTTGTTGACTAACTTTTGCCCTTTGTCTTGAAAATATCGTCCCGATCATAAGAGGAAAGCTTTATCTTTTCGATAGATAACAAGTTTGGAGTCGAGGACTCAGTTGTTGTACCCTGTTTGCTTGAAGGGCTTGAAAAGTACTATTTGTTTGACGAGGAGATCGGAAAGTGTTACCACTCGATTCAGCGTCAAAAAATACGTAAAATTTCATGTCAAATGGTTTATTAAGTTGGAAAGCATTTCTGGTGAAAAACGCCGATTTACACCCGAAAATGAACGATTTCTGCCCTAAAAACGTCGTTCTCTAACTGAGTAAGAGGTGTTTAAAAAACTGACTACACCGTTAAAAAGCGGGGATTCACATGCAACTTTTAGGCTTACAGCATGGAAATTTCCGTTCACGACGTTTCGAGAAACAAACTTTGAAAAAAGTGGAAATTTTCGAATCTTTACCAATTTTTTACTTTTGGCTTATTTTACACCCGTTCGTTTCATTTGAAATTTTCTACAACCCCATCAGGGAGATAGGAAATTTGACGCTCTTTCCAATGATATAATCAAATTTGAATTTACTCCATCAATTAAGGGAGTTATAGCCATTTTAGTGATGTAAGGTCGAAAACACGAAAAAAATCTTAAAAGTGAAATAACTCGAAAACGAAGCCTCTAAAAAAATTGCTAATAGACATTTTTTGTTGCAAATTAGTAGTAGAATCGAACCCTGCCCGGTGGTGCGCCCGAAAGGGTGACACCCTGTATATGGGTCATTTTCCTAGAAATGGACAATCGGTATCCCAAGATTTCAGAAAACTTAAAGTTCGACTCAAGTTCTGCCAAAAATCAGGGATTAACCTCACACCATACTGATTTAATTTCGAATAAAGAACACACAGTGGGACGCTTAATTAATTAATTAAAAATTAAAGAAGAAAACCTATTGAAAGAAACCTATTGGCGCGGTTTCCGCTTAAAGGAGAATACTTGGAACCCCATCTCCATGAGGAGCGAGAACTGGGAGTTATTCCAAAAATTGAACCAGGGCGGGAAGTAGGTGTAGAAAAGGGTTAAACCAACGTGGAACACGGTTTTTCTGATAGCAACCTAGAAACCTCCGAAAGTAACCAAGTAATCTCAATTTATCGGTTTTTAGAGCCAAAACTTGGTACCAGGGGATTTTGACGGTTGCTGAATACAGTTTTGAGGTCGAAAAATGTAAAGTTTTTAAAATGCAACGGAAAATTCAAATTAAATTGTTAACAACTTGAAAAAAGTCTTTCATCTCTCCAAAAGGCACCATCACTGGCAGATGAAAGATACAAAAAAAGACGCAAAATTCCTGGGTGGCACTTAGGTTTTTCAGCTTTTCCCGCGTTCTGGTGCTGTTCTGCTGACGTGTAACCATATCGCTGGAACCAGCTCGGTAGAAACAAGAACTAGAGACCAAAAAGAAAAAATAATTTCGATTTCTTACCGTTTCACAGAGGGCAGATGAAAGACAGACGGTGACTGTGACACCACGTTTTTGCAACTGAAACCACTTGTGCACGCCTCCACATAGAAGAAATACGATTCCCGCCGCTTTGATAACCTAACGACTAACCTCACCTCTTACAGTGGTAGTGGAACCGCGGGAAACGATAAAAAGCTGCCAAAATACGAAAACACAAAAAAGGCAGATTAAAGACAAAAACCTCCGGACAAGCACATTTTATCCTCCTGCTCGCTTTATTTGCTTCTGAAAAAAATCTGCAAATCCATTTTTTCATGTCTAGGTATATGCAATAAAGAATCACTACAAATTCAGGCCGCTGCTTTCATAGGTGAGTCATAGTGTTCAAGCAAAGTTGACTACCTAGGGGTCCGGACATGGCAGATTACTGGACATTTAGCAGTTTAAACTTTAATTTCTATATTTTAGCGTGAATAAGTGCATATTTTATTGATTGCCCGAAGTAGAACAAAGTTGATAGTTTATGGAGAATTTTTTTTTGACACCCAAATCACAAATGTGCATTCGGAATCTTCTCTGGACAACGATTCGCCCTTTCTGGGAAAATGACCCATATGCGTTCTTAGGGCAATAAAACGTACGATAACGGTTATTTTTTGGAGAGGAAAGTAGGGTTCTTCTCATCTGATATATTCTCGTATTTTCATTCCACCTTAACATTGTATATCACCGTACGTAATGAATTGCAGATGATCCTGGTCTACTCGTTCATTCAGTTCAAACCGCTGAAGTATGAGGATTACGACTATCCCGACTGGGCCGACGCGATAGGGTGGACGCTGGCTGGTGTTTCAACTATCCAAATCCCCTTGTGGGCCTTCATCATGATCTGGAGGCAGAAAAGCGATTCGTTATCCGGGGTAAGTCACTGTCAAGTCCTTGGAAAGAATGGTGGTTTGTAGAAGAGAAGTATCTACTCATGGCCGTTTTTAGCCCCTCTGGGGCCCGGGGGCGAGCAATCTTTGGGGGCCCCCCTCTGGAGGAGTATCGCCCCTCCCCTCCACCTACGTAATCTAATTCATTGATAGGTAAGGTAGGAAATTGTTAGAAAATCATAAGAACACTAGCTCAACAAAATTATATTTTATAGTTATTTAAGTATGTGCCTTAATACAAAATAGAAAAAATCGCAATGAAGAATAATTGAGTAAAATATAGTAAATTTCCATATTTTCCACATGGAATGTTTATGTGTTGAGTACTTGAATTTGAAAAATAAATCGGAGGCTTTTGTGAAAGACTAGGTAGACTAGGCAAAACAATAAAAACTATTTGAAAGAAGCCTTCCTTGCCTTCGCTTCAGCAAAATCTCGAATCAGGTCATTAAAATCCAACTGATGGGCTACATCATTTTCAATGGACAATGTGGCGAGTGCAGAGAGTCTGTCCTGAGACATTGAATTTCTCAGGTAAGTCTCGACTCAATCTCGGTATTGACGAGATCGACCAGAGGATTGAAAAACTCAAGTTCAAACAGTTTCATGGGACACGCCTGGATCAGAATTTGTCATAAAATTGGACAGTTCCACAAGGCTATCGTGCACTTCATCAATGTTATATCGTAGAACCAGGACAGCCTTCAGCTTCGCTTCCCATCGTGTATCACTGAGACGTTGCAAGTTCAAATTTACGTGGTCCTTCAAAATTGTCCACCTCTGAGAAGAGCAACTGAACAAAGTATACAATCGTTGCAAGATCCCGAATAGTGTTATTGATTTTATTGAACTTTTAGCCCCATCACTGAGAACTAACTTTAACCCTTATTTTCCCACTTTTCAGGAAATCCTTGTTTCAATTAATTTTGTTCGTAATTCGAAGCATTTTGGTCATCAATGACACAAAAAACATTTGGAAAAATTTTATGAGCAACAGGTTGCTCATAATCAACGAAATAAGAAAGGTATCTTACCGGATCCTCCAGGAAGGGGGGGGGGGTCCTACATTGGATTCCTGAAAGATACTTCAGGAATAGGGTGTGCAATACATAAGCATTGAAAAACAAAGATTTGGTCAAAAATATTCTATTACTTTATCATTACAAGCAATTTCTTTCCAAAATCGTCTCAACTACAACCTAAGTGAATAATAGTTACTAGGAAACTAATTTTCTGGAACTTAGATACCGATTCTCACACCAACTGGTAACCATAGTAAGTGAGTAAGTACCTCAGTCTTCAATCAATTTTCATTCAAATTCGAAATACAACTCAAACTACAATCCGGTGTAATCATATTTTATAGAGTAAAGTACAGAAGGCACTAATTTCTCTCGAGCATCCATTCAGTTCACTATAGGAATCGAATACAATGACTGAAAATACTGTAATAATTGGGAAATTATTTTGAATCTAATCCCATTTTAGAGTAAGTACTGAAGCACGAATTTCTTTGAAGTATCCAAAAAGTTCCCAATAAATATCAAACGAATGCCTAATAGAAAATACTAGGTAAAACTTGCTTTAATTTTCAAAAAAATCGCTAAAAATGAGGGAATTATTCAAATTTTTTCAAGTACCTATTTATAGATCAATAAAAAACAATTTCTTACATGGTGAGTTTCTTTGAATAAAATGAAAAAAACTTTAGGAACTATAAACGAGGGAACCATCATGAGAACTCAAGACGTTTCTGTACTATTAAGTGAATTATGTCGACGGGAATATAAAAGAAAGAGAGCACGTTTAGTTTGAGACAGCTTTATCTAATAGGTATGAATCCAATAACAATGCAAGAGTGGACAGGAGCTTGAACGCATGCGCCAACTGTTGACAGTTCAGTGATGCGTAATACAACACCTTTCCTTTTAGAATAAAGTAAGCGAAAAAAATAAATTAGATACTTCAATAGGGAGGAGTCGTTGAATGTCCATGGGACCCTAACTTCAAGGCGCATGTCATTCGAAATGAATTTAGAGTCTTCTCTTCTTAGAAAGCCTAAATCCTAGAGCAGTGATAACAATGCACACTGTCACTTCACATTTTAAAAAAAAATTGACGTCTTCTTGGATTGTATTTAGGACATCGTCAGCCTCTTGGGGGCTTTTACGAGACGTCCATATCTAGTAGAAATCGGTTCGCTTGGGTGAATCATCTTAGAAGTTAGATGATCTGCAGGCTTCGGTTGATGGTTATTTTCAGGTTTGAGCGACGTTCGATGAGCGGTCTTTGGTGGTGATTTGAGAGCAGATTTTGGAGGCGATAGCGGGGGCTGTTCAGCTGGAATAGAAGTTCTGGCTTTTGGAACTTCAGTTGGCTGAATTTGTTTTTCGGTTGTTCGGCCTCTAATCTGGATTGAGTTTCTTCGAAGTTCCCTTCCAATCTTGTCCTTTACTATGTACGATCTTGGTTCGTTTAAAACTTTGGCTATCCTTCCTTCAATCCATGTATCCTGTCCTTTAACGTAGATAGGTTGATTTTCCACAAATTCTTCCCCTCTACGGGCGGATGAGTCATGATGTGCCTTGGATTTGAATTTAAGTTCCTCCATACGATGGCGAACATTGTCATCTAGTGATGTTGGAAGTAGGAGTTCCAAACAGGCAGGGGCTTTGGTACGCAGAAGCCTTCCCATCATCAATTGGCTAGGGGCATAGTCCAGACCCGTCAAAGGCGTAGCCCTATATTCCAGAAGAGCTAGTTGTAACTCACTTCCCGTCTGTAGTGATTTCAACACTTGAACAGTCAAAAACGTCTGAGTCAGGGTCCGAGTCAGAGTCAGAGTGAGAGCTACTGCAGGAGACATTATTCACTCTGTCACCTTTCTTGTGTTTATTCTTCTTATAACGCAATAAACAGCCCACTGGGAAATGATTATAGTTTTTACAGAGCCTACACCGCTTACCGTAAGCTGGGCAGCATCTAGGACCATGTCGGGTGTCACATTTCTTACAGAGATACGTCTTATCGTCCTCGTTTTCGGAAGTGTTATAATATCTTTTAGAATGCTTCTCACTCTTCCTCCGTCGATTCATTTGATTGAATGATTTTTTAGTGTAATTTACCTCGGGTGCTGGTTGCGGAGACCCAGTGATTTCTAGCTTGTAGTTACGAGCGAGTTCGGCTGAACGACAGAGTGCTTCCATTTCGGATAGTTTCATGGGCGCAGACTGTTTTAGGAGGATTTGCTGGACTTCCGGATCATTTATGTGTGTTACTATATGATCCATGATCATCCTATCCGAGTACGAAACCTTACACTCCTCTATCGAACATGTGAAATCGCACTGAGTCGCTTGAGTTTTCAACTCAGTCAAATAACTATCAAAGCTCTTACCTGGGCCCTGGGTAATTTTGTGGAATTTGAAGGTTTCGATCGCTAAATTTTTTACCGGGATGCAATATTTATCGAAGGATACAATTAGCTTGTCCAGAGTGTCCTTTGCATCAGATGCGAAGGTGTTGTAAACATCGACTGCATTGTCCCCCATGTGGGTTAACAGCAAAGCAATTTTCATTTCCTCGTCCTTTGATTTTAATTTCCCGACGGCCTTCATATTCCAATAGAAAGATTCCTTCCACTTCGGCCATTTGGCTGCCAAAGTGTGGTCGAAAACCAGCGGGGAAAGACGAAACGCTGAACCCAATTCTGCCGAGGTCATGGCGAGTTGTTTACGTCGGCCGATCAATTTTATTCTTCGTTATATTATTTCCGCGGGTTCGTTGGCGGTTTCCGGAGAGAACTCTATTTTACGGCACTCGCGAACGGAAAACACTGACACCATGTACTATTAAGTGAATTATGTCGACGGGAATATAAAAGAAAGAGAGCACGTTTAGTTTGAGACAGCTTTATCTAATAGGTATGAATCCAATAACAATGCAAGAGTGGACAGGAGCTTGAACGCATGCGCCAACTGTTGACAGTTCAGTGATGCGTAATACAACAGTTTCAATCTCCTGTTACAAATATATCAGTCGTCGCTGCGGTTCAGTGTGGTTTTTTTTTCTTTTTCAAATCACAAACACACCTGCTCCCTATATGACTACAGGTGTACACCACAGGTAAGATCACGTTCATAAAAGTATAAACGTGGTTCAGTGTGTTATTGCACGAAGCAATTCCTGTTTGGTTTGAGGCAAAGTCCTGAGTGTCGATACGGGCATTTGCCTTTAGCATTGGTGGCTGGAAAGTGGTCGATTTTATCATAGCTCGCCAGGTTGAATTTTGTTCTTCTGGTGGTTTTGGAGTTTCGGGGCCTCGATTTTTGCAGCAATCCATCAGCCTCTAGTTTGAATTTCTTGAGCCCCATTTTTCTTGTGGGTTGCCTGTACAATTTTCATCTTCCTCCTCTTCCAGTAACTCCTCTTCTTGGTGTTCAAATCCTTCGAGGAATTAGTTGACTCCCTCAATTATCTCGTACTATCTAACTTTGCCTGGAAAAGGAATAAAATATATGGTTTAAGTGGACAATTTGGTCCATTTTCGCTCAAGATTCACAGGTATGAGGATTGTCATCACGATTTGATAGACAATCATTTCAAAAACACCAGTTTTGTGTGAAGAATGTAGTCAATCGACCTTAGTTATTTCGATTGTCATGACACCCCCACTCCTGAAGTATCTTGTCGGAATGAAGACATGTGAGAACCCCTCTCCTGAAGTATCTTGTAAGAAACCATTGGACCCCTCCTTCCTGGAGGATCTTACGAGATACCTCAGAAAAACCGAACTTACATCGGTTTAGCCCTCGAACTAAGACAATTTGTTAATGCTGCGTCATCTTGAGTACTTTCTACATATGATTCAAGAAGAAATATATCACAAAAATTTATACGATACGAGTTACGTTGCCAAGAAACTTACCTTTCTCGATGGTGCGTCCATGCTCGGGGCGGGATTGTTGTAATCTCAATATTATCACTTTTATCGATGTTTAAGCGATCGAGCCTTTTGCAATCGATTCTTGAGATGTCAAGGTAGCCAACATAATCACACTCGTGTTAGAACTTAATTTTTACAGTGCTGGAGAACGCTCCAAAGATTTTCTTCCTGTAGGATACTTCAGGACAATAAGGGTTAAACTGTGACAAGAGCAAGGGACATAATAAGCTAGTGGATTTATCTTGATAATACGATTTTGAACGCCAGCTTTTTTACCTTTCATATTAGAGCCATTGTCGTACCCTTGGCCACGACAGTCCTTTATGTCCAAGTTTTTTTTTTTTTTTTTTTTGAAAGACATTTGAGAATGTAATTTTGACGATGTTACGGCAACATGTCGTATGACCATATATGGGCATAATGAGTTTTTCATACCACTGGATTCGTATTTTCGTGGGGAATCGATCGGTATTATTAAAAATTCGGTTGGTAGCCTCGAAACCGCCGAAAATAGCGATAGAGCAACACTGCGTATGAAGAATATAGGTTACGTTGTAAACAGTTTTTTGTGTCTCCTGAAAAGTTGCCCCAAACTTGATAGGACATGTTGCCGTAACATCGTCGATTTGTTAAATTCTCACCTGTGGAGCTTTTGACTGCTGTAAAACCCAAAAAATGCTCTTCAATTTTGAAATGATGCCCATCAGAAACATCCACCATTCTGATTACTATTGATAGCTGTTCTTGGTGAGAAACATCTGTTGTGCAGTCCGCAATAATGGAATAATATCTGGCTTTTCGAATTTTGTAAAATAAATACAATTTCACTTTCGACGATGAGAAAGTAGATAAAATCTCTTTTTTTGACCGACTTCAAAATCGCCGAAGGCGGCAAAGAAAGAGGAGGCACTCGGTTTGGTGTGTCATAGGACGATAATTTTTTTTTTTTTTTTAAGCAGAAAGACCCTTTTTTTAGGAATCCACCCCCTCCCCCTGACCCGGGGCCCCGGGGCGACCGCCCCCATCGCCCCCTAAAAACGGCCCTGTATCTACTAATCATTATTATAAGCACACTGTTGAATATTTTGAATCAGTTTGCAGCCTTAGGCTTTGTAGTATACCTACAAAGTATTAAAATTAATAAGTACAATGCAATATCGATTTTTTTTTTTTTTTTACAGAAAATTAGGGAAGCCTGCAAACCAACGAGTGACTGGGGCCCAGCCAACCCCGGGAATAAGGAAAACTGGCAGGAACTGGTGGATTCGATGGCAAAGTGCGAAGTGAAATATCACAACGGTACGTACGAGGAAGGACTTACTTAGTCTCACTTGGAATAGTTTCAGAATCATAGGTGGTAACTAAGTACGTAAATTAGCTCCATTCAAAATAAGATATAGCATTCGCACTTTGAATTAAACCTTTCGCGAATTGATTTAAACTTTCCGCAAAATGAATTAAACTTTCCGCAAATTGAATTAGACTTAGATACCCGAAAAGTACCTAACCACCTCGGTCCCGATTGATAGTCCAAACTCTGCCGACACAGAGCCTGATACCTTCCTGTTGATTGGTCCACAATCCTTATCGTTGCATGGTTCAGCATTCCTTCTCTATGTTGTTTTTCCCGGACCTAATTGGACCGGTAGGAACGGAGGAAAACGTATTCCTTCTCTCATGCCTAGTTTATTATCTCAGTGCCTCCGTCTCCGTTGTTGGTAAAGTGTCCGATTTTTGTTCATTGGTAGAACGTTTTTTTAAAAATTAAAAATCACGCAAGAGGTCTTCTAGGCATCTAAAGAGAACACCAACTTCCAGACGTAATCACAGAAAGTGTTCAATCCAACACGCCACAAGATTGTGCAAACTACGTGATAGATATGTTTCGACTGCTCCCAACTGCTGCTCTAGAACGACCTCTCCATTAACTGTTGCCTTTTTGTATTGATTTTTTGTTTGACTTTTGTATTAATTTTCTATTTTCTGTACCGTTTTGTATTTTCTGTAGGTACACCATTTGTGCTTACAATTATACATTTTGTTGAAGTTGAATTTTTTTTTTTACTACAGATTTGGCTAAGGTCGAATTCTTTTTGCGAAAAGTTTAATTCATTTTGCGAAAAGTCTAATTCAATTCGCGAAAGGTTTAACTCAAAGTGCGAATGCTATAAATCAACAATTCGAATCCAAATACCTAGGTACTTCGAAAATCTCAAGTTTCCAGAGTTTCCAACGATTCCAGGTTTTCCAGGGTAAATTTTCGTCTTTTTTGAGGGTTGTAAATGATCTAAAATATAAATAAATGTAATAACTCCTCAAAATTCAGATTTTTAAGGTCATTTTGAAATGAAACAACCAAGTTTGCGTGGCTCATATCTTCCTCGTATCCACAACCCGATTGTTTAGATGATCCAATGTTTCAATGTTCCAATCCATTGATTCACGACTGAGACCCCCTTATCAATTTGCTCTACTTAGTTAAATATGGCACTTAATATAGTAGGTCTGACTTCGTACTTAATACAAAGTCGAAATTTATTCAAAATACAATCCAATTTTGGATTCAAGTAGTTACCCTTGTAAACGTTAAATAAACCAAGTTGATGGATTTCAGGGAACATAATCGTATCACCTGAAGCCGAAGCCTGCCTGAGACGTCCTGTTTAAACTGAGGTACACATCGCTCGTACTCTCACAGCCTAACATCGTCCCAGATGTGCTCACTTATTGTACCATACTATTTTTCACTAAAATAATTCGTTATTTTATTAAAATATAAAAACAAGTGAAAAATATTTATATTGAAACTACATTTTTCCAAAAAGTGATGGTTTCAACCGTAGAGTATAGAAAATGTATTAATATGTATTTGTGGGGGAATATAGTTGTAATTAATTATTTTTGGATTTATGTATTTACAATGGACTCGGTTGTGAGGTGCAGTTGTTTTTTTTATCACTGGCACCTCTCAGCTGACCAAAGTTGAACGAAATTGAGTCGTGAGTAGTCAGGAATTTGAGTTTAATCACCATGAAAAAGGAGAACATCATCTTCAGTTGAGCTTCTTCAGGAAAGCTTTGTATTCGTGCAGCAGGTCCTTGAAATCTTTCAGAATCAAACTTTCCACTCATTTAGAATTTCAAAGTTTCTTTCACGTCTTTGGTTAAGTTTCAGTCCTGAACGGTTCGGAGGGGCTTGGAGGAGTTCGGAGGAGTCCATTCGCCTCTATCCCCTCCCCTTTTCAGTTCCGGTTTGGTTCCGGACTGCCTCTCCGAACAGACCCTTAACGAACAGGAGTCCCTGGAATGGAATCGTGACCCGATGTGTGCTTAATGGAAACGTCAGGTGTAATTTTTACACCAGTCAGAAAACATCAATATTCAACCTATTTCGTCAGCTCTCTGCATTGATTTACACTTTTTCATTCAAATATAGTTCTCTACTACATTTGTGGCCGTTCTCAAGACAATTATTGCCTCTATACTACTAAAATGAGGAGATTCTGAGCCAATTCTCTTTGCTTTCTCTATTTTCCCTTGATTTCTATTCGTTTTCCTGAACTCAATATCCAAGTTCAATACTTCTGCTGATTTCAATAGCAAAAGGGGTACTGCCAGGTGCTACTACCAGTCCAATAAATAGTTTTTCAACAATGAACACATTTTTATTTTCAAGCTCGTATTACAAAATATAACTCAACAGTTTTCCTCTCAGTCTTTCAAGGTATTTGAAGGACTAGAAGACCTCCAACAATGAAAATCACTTCAAAGGAACAGGAAAGCAAATTGCTTCGTATTGGTAGACTCGGAAGCAATAGAAGATTTAGGAATATTACTGTGTTTTTTTATATATGGCTGTTTTGTGAAACAAAAATGATGTTATTTTGACACCATGAATGGGGCGGGGAATGGAAACGTGGTGTGAAAATTACACCGTTCTACCTACTTTATTGGAAACGTTGTAAAAATCACACCATGAGTTCTGTTTACAGGCCTGTGAGAGACAACGGCGACAAACTCGGTGGCAGAGGGCATGCGCGACTGAAGGGGGACACCCTAGGGATAGCATAGGTGGGGTGGTGCCATCCTTTTTTTTTTCGCTAGTGGGGTGGGCGACTGTTTCAAGGCCACAGGTGTAAAATTACGTGACGATTCCATTCCAGGGTTAAGGGAATTTTATCAGTGATAGTCAATAATAAGCATATTTCCTCCAATTCAATACGTCCATATAATCCTACGTGAAAGGTCATACTGCCCACCCTACTTGGAAGAGTGCATCACTTACAGATCGGTTATAAGCCAGCATTTTCAATCTCTCAAGACTCAACTTCTTCAACGAGTGAAATTTCCATATTTAATACACAACGTAGATTGATACCAATTAATCATTAAATGATTTTGGTCAAATTTTGTTCAACATAAAATATTTGACGATAACATATTTTGTTTAGAACGTTGTGAGTAAAGAAAATTTGAAAACATGATAAAATTAATATAGCCTTAGTGTCATAGTTTTTGAGATATATCGTTACTTATAAGATGAAATTGCATTTTAAACGTAAGTATAAACGAAATTTCACTTGGGTTACGTTGAACCCCCATAGTACGGAGGGGGGTCGCTGAATACCCCATGTGCCATCAAACTGAGGGAATTATTTTATGATTTTTCTATTAAATGCCAAACCTCCGATCTTAGTTAAGCAACAAAAGAAGGAAACGCGGGAGTAACAATTTGATTGATTATTACAATGATTCGTTCTGATATTTCAAGAAAGGTACACAAGCGATGGACCACGTTTTTTTCAGTGCTTTTTTTATAACAATTTCACACGATAACTCTCATAATGAGGAATTCAACTTGCATGTATCCGCGCTCCACATGAAACAAGCTCGTCTAGCTCATAAGCTAAAGGATCAACCAATGGACCATACCATATTATAGGAAGCCAACAACGTAATGTAATCCGGATATCTGATCATGTTTCTTTCTTTATTTGCCAAAAACACAAGCATTACAGGCATGTAGGGCAATTGTCAAGGTCAGATAATTTAAATATCACATAGAGAAAAACTCGTCAACAGCGTACAGTTCCCTCTCCACCAGATACCTCTTGATAGATCTCTTGAAGGTAGGTCCTGGGGCGTCCACAGTGCAAACCGAAGATTCCAGTCGCGACACGTAGAAGTTCCAAAGCCAAACTGCACTAAACTCCACGCTTCTCTTATAGAACTCCAGACGATGGTCAGGGACTTGCAGTAAGTGCGGTGTTCGGGTGCTATAACCATGCGTAAATGCATGCATCCGCCGAAGCTCGGGCTCCTGGTGAATGAACAGCAATGCTTCCAAAACAAACAGCGATGGCAACGTAAGCAAGCCTTCCTGGCGAAATTTTCCTCTGCAGGATGAGCGTGGTGCCACACCCAGAATTATTCGCAAGGCGCGCTTCTGCATTCCGAAGACCTTAGTCATGTTGGATGGGTTGTTCCAAAACAGAATCCCGTACGATGCTTTGGACAGGAACAGTCCAAAGTAGACTGATCGTAGGGTCCGCCTAGATGATAATGGCCGAAGCTTTGGGATGCAGAAGAGTGTGCTGCTGAGCCTATGCAACAGCTCTGCCACGTGTGGGTGGAAAGATAAGGTTGCGTCAAGGTCAACCCAAAAGAATTTAGTCTGACTGCATGAAACTATTTGCTGTTGTCCCAGATGAAAAGTGGCAATGGTCTCTTTGCCTCGACCAGTATGGAAGACGATACACTTCGTCTTGCTTTCATTGAGTATGAGACCATTTTGATCCAGCCAGCTCTTCAGGACTAAAAACTTGTCCAGCATGATGGAGATGCATTCGTTCAGTGTGGAGCCTTTAATAAGAAAGTTAGTGTCATCAGCATAATTGATGACCATACAGTTGGCATCCTGGAGTACAAGATGCAGGGTGTTCACCAGAACCAAGAAAAGCAGCGGCCCCAGCAGGCTGCCCTGAGGTACTCCTCTATCGCTGAAATATGTCGCGGATCTCAACCGGTCGCGGAATCAACCCTCTACATTAATGTGAAGGCACGCAGTGCAAAAAGTCCTGGAACTTTTCGATCAAACTCACTCAATCATCACTCAACTTTATCCGAAATTACGAAAAATAATCCTGTTTACAACTCTTATCTTTAGGGTTCTGGTAGGCGATGGTGGAGTTCATTTAGATATTTACTTCAAGCCTTGTTAGCTACACTCATTTATTGCATTCATTGGCGGAAATTGGAAGTTACCTAAAAGGAAGAAGATTGCATTGTTCACTCAAAGTGGTCAAAAAATGTCCTATTGAACGAATCGTTATTTTCATTACTTAGTTCATATGTTCATTTTAGATTAATTTGTTGCTATCCAACAAAATTCTGAAATTTTTTCAGAAAAATATATTATAATAATATCTAGCAGGTCAATTTCAAACACCAAACTATTATCTAAAGCGATTTCACGAGTCCCTTTGTCGTCAAAACCCTGGTTTTTACCTTTGAAGTTATTTGAATAATTTGAGTGTCGTAAAAATCATATCATCTACCCGTAACTAAGTGTGCCGATAATACAAAAGTAAAATAGAAGAGTGAAAAAAAATCACTCGTAATTTCTTAATTAGGTCCATTAGAGTAATCATGGAGCAATATATGCGAAGCAAAACTGAATTATCTATGTATACCTACTATGTGTATACACTTGTCTAGTATGGTATTTTAGATTTAACATGATGATATAACTGCCTCTTTGGTAGGTTTGACATTGTCTTAGGGTGGTAAAATGAATCTTCTATTTTCACGAAAAAAGTATTATTTTTATTTGAACGAAATTGGTTTCAACGTCATTAAAACAGTGCCAAAAACGCGTTTTGTCACAAACGATTTTTTTATTCGGATTTATTTTGATTTATTGTGTTTTAATCTCTTGTCATATACTCGTATTTATACGAGAGCACAGAGGAAAGTGTCCCAAAATGGCGCAGTTTCCGTTTTAGCGTATTTTTCTCCAAAGCATGAAAAGTACTTTGTAGGCATTCTTTGAATTGTAAAACGGGGTTGCCTTTATGTGGCAGGATATGCCTGGAGTCTCCTAGAAAATTTCAAATCCAGGGGCAACTTTTAAACTTTGAGCGCCTGCAATTTTGCGAAATACTGACCCGGATTGAGGAACGAACGGCGACCGATTGAGACCCCCTTAACGCTTAGTTACGTTTATGAACACCGTTGAGTGCGCCCTTAGAAATCGCATTGAGTGCTCCCTCAGGGCGGGCTCAAATCTTGTCTAAGAATACGAGTACCATTGAGTGCCCATCGACCCTTAACACGTTCAGACCGGCTGCTTCCACCCTGGATCCACGCGAAACTTTCGCCTGGTACGGCTACTTCCACGGTGGATCCATGAACTCATGATTCGGTGGATCCATGAAAATTTTTCGAAACGCTCTGGATAGTTCATTTTTCCCCCAACAGGGCTCTTTTTGGTCTCAATCGCTTCGGAATGAACCCACCTTACCGTCCCAACCTTTCGGTTTCGGATATCAGTGCATGTTATCACGCAAAATGCCGGCTTCTCATCAGTACGACTGTTTTGCTGTGTCTTCAGTCCTAGGTCCTGGGGACAATTTCAATTTTGAGCCCCGGTCTGAAGGTGTTAAGACGCGGTTGTAAAGTAAACAACCATTTCAGGTTGGATTTTCGTCCGACTGTCATTCCTGGTGTCACAGACGTCATCAGCTGTCTTCCAGAGGGAAGATCAGAATTTGTTCTGATGATTTCGCTCATGGCTTCCCATTGCCTCCCCGCCCTGGGTTTAGACGAGGAGGGTGATGACAGCCCTGGCCGCGGATAAACGCACTGTGCCGGCGATGACCTTGAACCCACGATCCCCTCAGAGGTCGGTCCAAAGTCCACCGCCAAACAATGACGCCCCTACGACCGTAACCACACCACTGTCCCCGCATATGAGGGTGCACTCAGACTTAAGTTACAACTATGAATTCCGCCCTAGATCAATCAGATAGAGCCTCAAACAAGTGCCATATAGATAATCATACCCACAACGGGTAACCTTAAAATTTAAGTTCCATATTCGGAAACCGAAGGGTTTCAACTTTTTTCTAGATGATAGCTGAGAAAAAGTTGGTTCAATTTAGACATTTGTACTAAATTGTAACCGAGATGTGCTATTTAGAAGGTAATGGAAACACTTAAGTAAAATAAAGTTGAAACAACATAAGTTTATGGTGAAAAATCCAAATATTGGAGAATGTTGATGGGGGCTACAAGCCTCGCATAGAGTTTCTGAAGAATGCTCGAGGAAATCTACTTACCGATAAGGAAGGCATAAAAGAAGAATGGGTAAGGCACTTCGGGGGGTTCTCAATAGAGGCGAGACAACAGGAGTCTCACGACCGCCAGTTTCTTGACCAAATACTGCATGATACAGAAGAAGATGATGATGAAGACCTCCCACCAGATATGGATGACATTGTAGAAATTATTAATAGTCTCAAAAATAATAAGTCACCTGGTGTGGATGGGGTGGCGGCAGAACTTCTGAAGCAGGGTGGAGAAGGGCTGACCCAGAGCCTTTTTCGGCTGATCTGGGATATTTGGACGAGCGAGACAATGCCTGAAGAGTGGAGCCTGGCCATGATATGTCCAACCCACAAGAAAGGAGACAAGCTCGTATGTGATAATTATCGAGGAATTGCTCTACTCTGCGTGGCATACAAGGTCCTAGCTATTGCCATCAGCAAAAGACTCCAGCCATATGCAGACCGAGAGATCGGCGAATATCAGTGTGGTTTTCGCACTGGCCGGTCCACAACTGATCACATTTTTGCTTTAAGACAAATCCTGGAGAAGGCCTACGAGTTCGATGTCACCTTGCACCATTTGTTCATGGATGCCAAACAAGCATATGACAGTGTGAGTCGAACTGCTCTTCTGAAGGACCTTCTGTCCTTTGGTGTCCCAAAGAAGCTGGTGAGACTCGTCAGAACGACCCTACATAACTCCAAGTGTCTTGTTAGAGTTCAAGGGGATCTGACAGAGAGTTTTGAGGTGAGCAATGGACTGAGACAGGGGGACCTGGAGGCGCCAGGGCTGTTCAACTTCTGCTTGGAGGGACCGGTGAGGGATATTCGGACCAATCCTGGAGGCACTATCTTCAACCGAATGACCCAACACATGGCTTATGCAGATGATGTTGAGATAGTTGCAAGATCGCTCTCTGCACTCTCTGGGGCGTTTAAGGAGTTTGAGCAAGCAGCGAAAGATAGGGGCCTGGTAATCAATGACCAAAAGACCATTCATATGAAGACGGCAAGGAACCCTACTATGCAGCACCGTGGAACAATTCAGATGGCTGGTCACCATTTTCCGATCTGCAGGGAAGTTCAAGTACCTCAGCTCGCTGGTAACAGAACAAAACGATGTGCCCTCAGAGATCAAGGCGAGAATTGTAGCGGGTGATAGATGCTTTTGGTCCCTCAATAAAGTCCTCAACTTCAGTTCTCTCCCTCGAAGGGCAAAGGTGATGTTGTATGACCACGATTCACCTGGTCTGAGACGTGGATACTCACGCTGGAATGGGAGCAGAAGCTCCGGGTTTGGGAGAGGAAGATCCTCCGATGAATTTACGGTCCAGTGTTTGACGCAGAGAACCAAGCCTGGAGAACAAGAACAAATGAAGATCTGAGAGAGCTGTATAGTCAGCCGGACTTGGTGACGTTTATCAAGAAGAGCAGACTCCGATGGTTGGGTCACGTGGAATGGATGGAGCCTGAAAGAGTTCCACGCAGATTGCTCTACGGGCATCCGGGTGGCAGCAGATTGAGAGGAAGACCGCGAATGAGATGGATCGATGACGTGGAGGTGGACCTTAGGGCCCTTCGAGTCAGGCGATGGCAGATGGCTGCCTTGGATAGGGATGAGTGGCGGCGGATGATTGAGGAGGCCCAAGTCCTTTAGAGGACTGTTGCGCCGTGGAAGAAGAAGAAGAAGATTGGAGAATGTTCACTCAACTGTGGGCCGTTCTTGTATGAGAAATGACGACGGGAACGCAAATGAACACGCACTTGAGGGAGAAGTTGTGATAGATTAGATTCTCACTAGAAAGCGCTAGTGCTGTCTACGCTATTTAGGAGCTGCGCCACATCGGGACACTTTCCTCTCTTATCAAACTCTAAACAAAGAGAGTGCTAGTCATTGTTTTATTATATATTTTCATTCATACTTCCATCATCCGTGCATTTACTAGAATCCCATGACTGGGTAATTTTCATCCCGATGTCGGCGATAAACTGTTTCCCCAATATTATTAGTAATCAAAGAAACACACTGTAATACTTTAGACTGCCTCTATTAGAAACAGATTGCATTTGTTCATGTCATCCACAATGTAAAATAATAAATTCTAAACGTAGATAACAGCAGAGAGAAAAATATTAAATTTAACAGTAAAAAAATGGTGACACTATATTTTTTGGCTCATTTGGAGCCTCGTAATCTATTCGACTAAGTACCTACTGGGTATTGAAACTATGAAAGCATTTAATAATAAGGGCTTAAAATAATGTATTATGTGTAGGGGTAATGGAAAATGGAATTGAACAAGTTAGACGAACCTACTTGAAGGTAGAAGGTAACATGAATGATTGTAGAGGTGATACTTAGTATATTTTTGTGGAATTTGTAGAAGTAAAGTAGAAAACCTAACACAAGTGCTGCCCAAAATGTGAAAATACACATTTTGGACATCATTGTTGGGGATGTCAATAGTAAATATTTCAAGTTGTACGTATTTTTGACGAAATCGAACCAAATTGTGTACGTTTTGGCTCACTTTGAGAATGTAATACTCCGAGGTTTCCATTCATTTACGGGTTCCAAAGATAACTACAAGGTAACACAAATTAAAAACATATTCGAAATATGTTCAGGACCAGTTTAAATTGGTGTTGTACCTAATGTCTGATGAAGAGGAAAAACGTCCTATTCGTTCCACTTAGTTTTATAAGTTCATGAAAAATCCTGTAATTGTAAGACAGTGAACAACAAATGTAAGAAGAATTTCTGTTATCGATTGCATTTTGTGTAATTAAATTACCGGGAGCTTGGATTTGAAGACTGCTGCAACGAGCCAACTCCGAAATTGTCGTTTATGAGTTAGCACTTTCAACGCGTGAATGCTAAGCCGAGCCGACCCCGTCTACCGGGGTAGACGGCCGCATGCGAGTTCGACTGTATACGAGGGTAGTTCGGAAAGTAAGAGTACTCGATTTTTCCAGACTTTGCAAAAATTGTATTAAAAAAAAATAACAGGGTATTACAGGTATACATCTAAGTTATTTTTCGTAATTGCCTTCTCGATCAATGCGCTTTTGCGACCGTGAAATGAGCTTTGTAATTCCCTCGTCATAAAAACTTCCCGCCACCTCCTTGCTCCAGTTTGTGACAGCTTTTTGAACCTCCTGGACGGTTGAAAAATGTTCCCCACCAAGGTGCATCTTCAGAGAAGTGAACAGATGGTAATCAGAAGGCGCCAAGTCGGGGGAGTAAGGGGGGTGGTCTAAAATTTCCCAACCGAAGGAGTCCAAAAGAGCCTTGGCGAGGTTCGCCGTGTGCAGTCGCGCATTGTCATGCACAAACAGACTCCCTTTGTCAGCATCCCTCTTCATTTGTTCTGAATTGCCCTTCTGAGTTTCTTCAAGGTTTCACAGTATCATTCCGCATTAATGGTTTCTCCATGTGGCAAATATTCGATCAAAATGATGCCTTTTCGGTCCCAAAAAACCGAAGCCATGATTTTTTTCGCCAAAATTTGGGTTTTGAATTTTTTTTGTCGACGGTGAGGTGGTATGGCGCCACTGTTGGGATTGTCTTTTCGTCTCAGGAGTGTAATGAGCTACCCAAGTTTCATTGCCTGTCACGATGGAGTCCAGAAATGCCTCACCTTCCACTTCAAATCTCTCCAAAATGCGGCGCACACCTCGCACTTGGCGGGATTTTGAATTGACATTGTTCACTCAAACGCTCACCAATACCAGAGTTTTCGTACTAGCGAGGTGGTTGACCTCTCAATTTCTTCAGGAGATCCCCCCCCCCCCCCCCTACAACGCAGTGCAGCTAACTTAGGGAAAAAAAATTGCCCCATCCCGTGAGAGCACCAGTACTCTTACTTTCCGAACTACCCTCGTATGTCCCATCTGGCTGAGTTTTGAGCAGCGTGTTAAGAATTTACTCCATTGAAATAGGAGCATGAAAATACCAAATTCTGCTCAGTATTTATTGTAAAAAAAACTCCCTACTCGAGTCAGTTTCAGTGTGGTTGGACGTACACTCGATACCTACCATACTTACCAAGCATATTCTTCTTACAGAGATCAAAATCTGTTAGTTACACCAAAGGCCAATCTTCTGACTACCTACTTATTATGTACTCTATTTGGAGTTCGTGCAAATGCATATGTTGATGGAAATGTTAATATCCACTTTGTTTAGTCGATAATAAAAATATTTGAATTATATTGATCAAAATTGTTAATACGACGATCAATTTCGCCATATACATGTTAAATTCGAGTTCGGAGTCAGTTACGTTGAGATCTATGAGGAACATGACAAATAAATTGAAAACGTACCAACACTCAATCTGTAGACTAAGAAAGTAAGAATCGTATTTTGTATGTCTTTAGGTCGATGTTTCTTAAATAGACGCCATCAGACGAAGGAATAAAACTGAACTTGAAAGCTGTCTTTATTTCGCCGGAGTGTGATTTGTATTCATATCAATTGTATTATTATAATTGTAAAAATTTCGAAAACACGTTTTACTCAAATTTTGTCTCATCTAGCGGCTGTCCATCAATAGGTAGTATTTTTGTGTCGTCGTGAACCCATTACGTAGTTTGTCAGGTATCCTACAAGGTAATGTGAAAATATGTATTTAGGTACATTCTCAGAAAGACAATATCTGTTGGAAACAAAAAATTATGGAAAAAAAACTGTTGAAAATTTAAAAAAAGAATAATTTTTGTAAAAGTAACTACTTATTTTCTTAAATGTTATTTTTTGAAAATATTAAATGTATATTGTACTAGTGATTGGAATGTATTTCTATTTGATATTCCGTTTTGTCCTTTTAAACTTACTTACGTCGGAGATGGAAAAAGTTTCATTCCGAACAAAAATATTGCCAAAAAATATTACGACATCATATTAACCCTTAATTTCCCACTTGTTTAAAAAATGTTTTTTCAGATTTTCAAAATCAAATTTAGATATATTTTGATAAATGAGTAGAACATTTGAGCAGATGTTTCCTAAAAGGCTCTATTACAGTGTGCCAGCCCGTGAATGATCTTTTCTAGCGCTATCTGTGGGAGCAGAATCTGTCTATAAACCCAATTTTTTGGAGAAGAAAAAGAATACTTGGAAAAATCCTTGGTGGGATGTTGGGGTCTATTATTTCTTAAAGCACAGAACCAAGGAATGATGTGGAGAATGTTCAGCTCATGAATGATGGGATTCGTGCTGCCTCAGACAGTGCCGCCATCTCTGATGAGGAAACCGAACCAATAGGTGAGAAATGAGGCCCTATTACAGTCTGTCAACTCGATAATTATTTAGTTTTTTCTTTGAGTTATTTTGGTTTTACTGTTACGTTTTCTTACACAATCAATAACATGGAATATCAAGACAGTCAACGGATATCAGTTTTGGTTTAGAAGTGGATAAACTATTGCAGGTAAAAATTGGACTTCCTAAAACATACCTCAGGATATTAAGGGTTAAGGCTGTTTGCCCGATTCAAAAAGATAATTTTATAAATATTGAGTAACATAAATTCAAATAAACCAGATTTTAGGCAAAATTTTGGAAAAAACCCGAAAATAGGAAACTGAAGGAGGGTATGACAATCATAATTCGGTCATCAGAATTTAAAATTGAATTACAGCTTGATTGATACTATTCTGAGTGTAATTCTGTGGCAGACAATATATGGTATTATTTTCTTGTTACTTATCTGCTATTTTTTCACCAATTTACTTTGGAAAAATTTTCGATTACATCATCAAGAAAGTATCGGTACCTCCGATATTTTAGGCAAAAGTATCGATACCAATATATCGGTTTGAGTTTTGCATCAAAAGTATCGATACAAAAGTCCATTCATGCAGCATGAATTAATGAGCGAATTTTCAAAGAAATCATTCAGTTGAAGGTGTGGTTAAGAAAAGGACCAATGGTGTTGCAATTTCTTTTAGAAAGTTATTTTTTTGTCACGATTCTTGGTTTATATCGTCGTCTAAGTTCTAACATTGTGCATCTCAACTTTTATCATTTTACAGGACGAGCAAAAAACTGATTTCCTCTTAATCCTTAACCATTGCAATACTTCTGGAAGCTGTTCAACCTAAATCTCCGGAGCTATGTTCGTCATAATTAGTTGAAAATCCCGAACAATGGGATTAACAAAATTTCGTTGATATGCACAAGGTTGCTGTAATATTTTTCCTGAGATGCACAATGTTGACTAGGTCTACATATTGGATTTAATTTTTGTTTAATTCTAGGATTAAAATTCTCGCAAGGTACTTAAAATGCTGAAGTGAAGGGTCAGAATGTCACTAAAAAAGGGTCGTTTGATAGAAATTTTGCAATATAAAATGAAATTTTTGTTAATTGAAAATAAATGTTTCATTGCAAAACAAAATTCAAACTTTAGGAAATTGAAATATTTCAATAAGAAGAAGACTCACAGCACTTTGATTCTTATTGGATGGGCAATCTCAATAAAAATTATTATTTTTTCTCTTTATCAAAAATTTGAAGTATTATCACTTGTTACACAAAAGTTTAAAAAAGTAGAATTGTTGGTAACAAAAAGAAAAAAATGTCAGCTTGAGATGAAACAAAAAATAGGTTTTGACATCTTAGGAACTTTCAGTCTTTCCTTCTCCTTTTCAGGAACTTTCAGACTTTTTTAAAACATAACATCGTCCCTTAGGATGCATCATGGCACATCTAACTTTTGCCTAATTTTCAGGAGAGCAAAAAAACCGATTTGATCGGAAACATTAAATTTTAGTTTTTATCATTTTTTATTCCTCGGTCTATCTTAGTTTACAATGACATTGTAAACAAAGATAGTACATTGTACTAACTTGAATTGCATTCAATAGTACTGTAAATATTAAGTCAACAAATCTCGTAGATGTTGAAATTGAAATTGTTGAACTGTTGAAATTTTTCCTTTCATTTGTGCTATGATGTTCCACATTTTCTCTGTTGTTTCGTGGTGAAATGGCAGTGCTTTTTAGATGCCTGGCTGTGATATAGGTTACTGAAACACTATGAAATGTATCCTTCTCCAAGTAAAAGCACGAATATACGGGAATTAAAAAAGAAAGAAATCGTTTCAATATTCTGAAGTTCAAAAAACGTCTACCAAGGGGTGTGGCACAAAGATTAATTGTATCCATAACCCGCTTGTATGGATGATACTTAATTGTAGCCAATCTCAAAACATCAATCACTCAAATCATCAATCACCTTGCACTACCCTCATAGGGGACCATCTACACGCCAACCCGCACAATCCCTGAAAATGTTATCAAAATAGGGTAGAAAATGTAGAAATTATGGCTGTGACAAGGAATATCGTAGTGGCTACTGTCAACGCAATGATTTTCTAGGAGACGATCTGCACCCCAATCCGCACAATCCCTGAAAATTTCATCGAAATCGGACAATAACTTCGTTTAGTTTAATGACAGACAGACAAAATTGTCCAGGAAGGTCTAAAACGTAAAATGCGAGTGGAAATTCTGATTTTGGGGAACTTTTTTTTTCAAATTTAAAAGTGAAAACAATGCTTCTGCTACCTTGGTAGCAAAATGTAATAGGTATTATGGAGAAGTCACAATTTTAATGCAACTTTATATTCACAAGATAGTAAGGAAATTTCAAGGTTTCATTTTTTGTGAGATTGTGAACTACAAATAAATCAAGTTCTTAGTTTTCCCAAGGCATAACCTCAAATCAAGAACCAAGATCACCTAATGTCACATTAGGAATACTTACAGGGATATTGAAATTTTTCTAGTAGGTAATGAATGTTTCATTATTGCTTTGCAATAGGCCACTCTGGGTGGAGACTCCATGTTGCATATGGGAACAGCTGAGAAGAACAATGTTGTCCTGACGTTTGGAGGTACCCAATGTTGACAAAATAATTTTTTGCGGCGATCCTATTGGCCAAACACCAAAACTAGTGTTTCCATGGTATCGGGTGCGAAAATTCGTTTCCGATTATGTACATAAGTCATTTTTGATAAAAATTGAGATGCACAATGTTAGTTATATATGATTTTTTTTTACACACACATGATGTCTGGAGAAACAGGGATCGTTTCAGAATGTTCCAAAACGGATTTCAGTGTGAAAATTTTTCGAAAAAGTCGATTCTAAAAATTTTGAGGCCATTGCAATAGCTTCATTTTTCTTGAAAATTCGCTAAAAGTATCGGTATCGATACCAAAAAAGTATCGATACTCCGATATATCCGTGGTATCGTGCCGTCCCTATCCGCCGTACGCGGGACTTTCCTTGGTTACCATGGACCGATTTTGATGGTAAATGGGTATATGGGCTCCATTTGTGCCCCGAAGCCTTTGGTTGGTGTCAGTCACTTCTAAGGGGTGAAAATTAAGGGTTGAAATTTCCAAAAGTAGCCGTAGCTCGAAAACTCTTGAAATAAGGGTATTTTTTTTTTTCACCAATTTTCAATATTATTCGATTACTAGAGCCTACGTGGAGCTTTGTAGGACGAACCGTTCACTCCCTACGAGAACTTAAGGGTTGGACTTACGATAAATCAGAAACACGAGTGAGAATCGCAAGAGGCCTAATCTCCGCGTTCAAATTTCAGCTGACCAAAATGCGATCGCTGTTCGTTTTGAGCAGTAGTGGTGGGTGGTGTGACAATGGCAAAGCCCTGTTCTTTGCAGACGGGTGGTCTATACAGGGCAAGTACGCGCAATTGACACTAACTTTGTTTTTTCAAATGGGAACCCCCATTTTTTATTGCAGATTCAGATTCTACGTCAAATTTCATGAGAAATTCATACCCGAACCGACTTTTTTCATTGCGCGCAACTGGTACTTTTCGCACGCAAAGTGACCAGGGTGCGCAAAAGTGCATTTTTTTAAACCCCAAGTGTGGCACATGTTTTGTCATTATTTTTGACGCTGAACCGCGTGGTGAGGTCCTTTCTTCGATTTCATCGTTATTTTTCCAAATTTAGAAGGAAATGTTTTAGAAGGAAAACGCTGCAAATTATTACACAATGGTTTATTATTTTTCTATATAGATCACTCGTCTACAAAATCACCAACCATCCAATATGAAGGAAAAAAATAAAATGAAAAATAAAAAATAAAAATAATAAAAAAAAATACTTAAAATAAAAAAAATTCAAAAAAATAAATAAAAATCACCAACCATCGATTGCATTTTGGTCAGCTCTAATTTGAACGGAAATTAGGCCTCTTTTGCGATTCACACTCGTGTTTTGATTTATATATATATATTTCAATATAAACCCTTAAATTTTCGTAGGGAGCGAACGGTTTGTCCTACAGAGCTCCGCGTGGTCCCAAAAAATTCTAAAAATTCTATAGAATCTTAAATTGAAGGAAAAACAATACCTTTATATCAAAATTTTTTGAGTTAGGGCGTTTTCAAAATTTCAAAATTGATTTTGGAACCCTTAGAAGTGACCTACATCAACCAAAAGCTTCGGGGCACAACTAGACCACAAATGGAGCCTACATACCAAATTTCATCAAAATCGGTCAATGCTAAGTGGCAAAAGTGCCGCGTACGGCGGACGGACGGCCAAATTTTTATTCGATTTTTGGATTCTACGTACCTTGAAACGTAAACCATCAAATTTTGAGGGGGTGTTAAAAATTTTTTTTTCTTGGTCGATTCCAAAGGTTCATTATTGAAAATAATAAACCTGAAAATGAAAATAATAAAGTAGGTAGTCGGGTGCCGACCCCCAACCCAAGGTGAAGAATGATAAGACATTCATTTTTATTATTACTTTTTTTGAGCTTTTGCAACTTTTAATTTTTTTAAAGGTTTTTAGATGAGAAGCTTTTTTATTTTTTCACATTAAAGTAGGTAAGTACCTACTTAAGGGTAGTATGTAATTTTCTCGGCCTGATGAATTTCCCTTATAATGTAGTTATCTTTAGGAACCGATTTTTCAGGCTCTGCTCAACCAATCGCTTTACTTTTTTTTTAATTTTATCAAGAATATTATGCTGTAAAGACTGTGCCAAAGAAATACCAGCATGGCGTTGTGAAAAAAATAGGCGAAGTTTCGAAGAAAATGTAGATTTTTTACTAAAATTTTCTGGACTGCACGCAATGCCCCAGATGTTGAAAATAAAATTTCAACAAATCCTTGGCACAGTTTGTGTATAATATACCAGTGGACATTTAAAAAAAAAAATCCATGAAATAAAGTCAATAGTAAGGGAGAAAAGTGTTCCTGAGTGCTGAAAAACGTGATTGTTCAGAAAACGCGTTATTCCGAAAAACAGTTTTTTTCTTGACGTGACGTCGTTTCAAAGCTTCTCAACCTTTCCAAAGTTTGTTTTAGATGACGGGACTCTTTCTAGAAGAAGAAGAAGAAGACAACAACGAGTAGGTTATAATTTGACAGGTTACTGATGTTTGTTATCGTCGGATTTGCATCTTGTTCTATCGTTCTGATGCAAAGTGTGTGGCGGCCAGGTAGCGTTCCAAGTTTTATCGCGCATTGGCCTAGCTGCTAATTTAGTGCGCGCTCGGTTTAGGTATTTTTTTAACCCACTTATAGTCGTTCGATTTTTAAAATGTTTATTGCATTTTATCCGTTATATAATAAACTATTAACCCTTAAAAACATTTTCCAACATTCCAACATTTTCCTACTGTTCAAACATTTTTTTTAAATTTTAAATTAAATAAAGCCCAAAAACATATCCTTCTAAAACATTTCTTTCTAAATTTGGAAAAATAACGATGAAATCGAAGAAAGGACCTCACCACGCGGTTCAGCGTCAAAAATTATGACGAAACATATGCCACACTTGGGGTTTTAAAAAATGCACTTCTGCGCACCCTGGTCACTTTGCGCGCGAAAAGTACCAGTTGCGCGCAATGAAAAAAGTCGGTTCGGGTATGAATTTCTCATGAAATTTGACGTAGAATCTGAATCTGCAATAAAAAATGGGGGTTCCCATTTGAAAAAACAAAGTTAGTGTCAATTGCGCGTACTTGCCCTGTATAGACCACCCGTCTGCAAAGAACAGGGCTTTGCCATTGTCACACCACCCACCACTACTGCTCAAAACGAACAGCGATCGCATTTTGGTCAGCTGAAATTTGAACGCGGAGATTAGGCCTCTTGCGATTCTCACTCGTGTTTCTGATTTATCGTAAGTCCAACCCTTAAGTTCTCGTAGGGAGTGAACGGTTCGTCCTACAAAGCTCCACGTAGGCTCTAGTAATCGAATAATATTGAAAATTGGTGAAAAAAAAAAAATACCCTTATTTCAAGAGTTTTCGAGCTAAGGCCACTTTTGGAAATTTCAACCCTTAATTTTCACCCCTTAGAAGTGACTGACATCAACCAAAGGCTTCGGGGCACAACTAGACCCCAAATGGAGCCAATGAAAAAAGTCGGTTCGGGTATGAATTTCTCATGAAATTTGACGTAGAATCTGAATCTGCAATAAGAAATGGGGGTTCCCATTTGAAAAAACAAAGTTAGTGTCAATTGCGCGCAATTTTTTTGCGCGAAAGTATTTTTCCTGAATTCTTTACAAAAAAATATGAAAAATGGCGTTGGACCCATTTTTTTACGTAATTAAATACGGAAATGCCAGAGGGACCATAACTTCTGGGACACCCTGTATAGAAAAATATTAAACTTTTGTGTAATAATTTGCAGCGTTTTCAATCCTTAGAAGTGATTGACATCAACCAAAAGCTTCGGGCACAACTAGACCCCAAATGGAGCCCACATACCAAATTTCATCAAAATCGGTCCTAGAGAACTAAGGAAAGTTCCGCGTGCGGCGGACGAACGGCAACATTTTTATTCGATTTTCGGATTCTACGTCGATTCCAAAGGACAAATAATAAAATACACCAAAATCACAAAATAACAATATTTATTTACAATTCCCGCCGTAAAAACAAACGTGTAACATGGAAGAACGTAGTTCATCAACCACAAATCGCTCACTGAGCTGTCAGAAACAGAATTCTCTTCATATCAGCTAAAACAGGCAACTCAACAACAATTTCCAACAGTCGACTGTTCTTGTCTTCGAACATACTTAATTCTTAAAAGAAAAAATCTGCAATTAACGTGAAATTGAAAAATAAAATTTCAGTAATTTCAATACTTATTTAGGAACTTGTTGATTCAATATTACATTTGGTTTGTTAAATTTCATATTTTGATGAACCATCAGCTCACAAATTGGATCTGCGAGTTGACGGTGGGAGCTGAAAACTCGGAATTTCAGGTATAAAAAAATATACAGGTGGTTACGTAATGCATATAAAAAATAAGTACTTTCTCAGTGGAACATACAATTCGGGACACTAACAATTCCATAGGAGACGAATTCGGATTTGATAGACTCTGAACAAAAACGAGTTTGAAAAAACAAAAGGAGTATAATTTAAAACTTTGAATATGAAAAACTATTTTGAAGGAATGGAATATTTACACGACTCCTACATTTGAAGTGGATTTCTTCATGTATTCGTTTGTCTTTTACATCGAAGGCAATGAGAGGATTATGTACATGGACTAAGAACTGGCACTGAAGTACCCAACAACACAGGTGCAGGATCAACATTTTGAACTGACTGAGACCGCGGAAGGTAGAGAAGGACAGGTTACCAAGGACGCCATCTTGGAAGTTCCACGGTGACCTTGTGGTTCACTGGAGGTCAGGATGGTCTCACAGGAAGTTGGCCAGTGCGCCTTCGTCGTCGTCGTCGTCACTTCCATCCGAGAGAATACTCCCGCTGTCTCCACCTAGCGAGTAGAATAGAAACCATTAAATAGGTATTTGATAGGGATGGGTATCAACCAACGAATAATCGATTAACCCATTAACACCCGAAACTTTTTTTCTGTATATTTTGAAAATAGATCCGATATTCCGACTCCAAATAGTCTTTAGAACAAGGGAAAAATAATTTCAAAAATCCCCTGGTCAAATTTCATGGGTTTACGTTGCCATATCGCAACGCTGGGAGCCACAAGAACTGATCTTTATTTGTCGAACACTTTTAATATGTTGTATCGTGATCTTACCGGATCTGCTAGGAACTCTTTTGGAATATTGGATGAGGAATACATGCAATATTGAGTGTAATTCATCAACTCATTGTATCATTCATAATTAGTCAAAAAAATACGACTAAAGGATTAGATAAAGTATCCTAGCCCTGGTGATGTAAACATGAGTATTTGGTAGGGTACTTGTTATTTCTTACAACCTCTAGCCAGGCCAAGAATCAATTAATTTGAAGGTGACACATCGTGCTTTGTGAGCATCCAATGCAACAAACACTTGGCAGACTTCTGCTTATTATCGCATATTTGGTAGGAAAATCGGTAGTTCTGATGACATCCAATCAGGTCATTTACCCATTGAATTTGTTGCCACATGGCAACGCTGGGCGTTAATAGGTTAATGAAATTCACCGATTAATCAAGCCCTTAGGCCCACTTTCACGAAACATTCGAAACGAGTTTAAACCAAAAGAGGCGTGAGATAATCGACGTTTAGCAATAAATGTCTTTCACCAGAGTGATATACGAGTTTTAACGGTCAAAAGTTGGCTGAATAAACTAGCTTATCTCATTCAACTACAAATTCAATATGGCCGCGGATTGATTTCTGATTGTTTCCGAATGAATTTGACATTGCGAATTATGTTTGACTCGTCTGATCCTGGATCGGATTCCACATTCCAAGTTGATGAATGATATTGAGTTTCCGCCTTTCCAAGCCCGCAGTCGTCAAAGTGCTCATCTAGATTGGCACTCGCCTTGAGTTTCCGTCCAAAATGTTAATTTAACATGAATAATAGCAACATTTGGAACCGTTTATACGTGAGAAGCTGCTAGGGCGAGCATCGAGTGGATGCTAACTTTCCGACGTGAGTCTCACGTCAATCCCATGAGGCTCACGCAATTGACGTTGCTTTAGAATTTTCAACGCTCCATAGGTAATGTCAACTCAATCCGCAGTTTTTTGTTTTCGTTAAACCAATAAAGAAAAACAGGAAGAAAATTATAAAGAAATCAATTAAGTACGCTCGTTTATTACCCAAAATAATCGTAAAAGTATAAATAAATAGATGCAAAATGAATGTGAGCACCTAATCGTGCACTTTAGTCCATCCCCTTGTCTGAGGAGTAGATGACAGACAACCGAATTCAACGAGATTGGTAGTTTATGATCGACCTCGGACTAATCAATCTTTTCGTATTATATTAGCTTTTCGAAGTAAAATAAATACGAAGTCGGCCAAAAAGGTAGAGGAAACTTGCCTTCAACGGGAAAGAAATTGAGATCGATCGTCCAACTGATCTCATCGAGATCGAACATCCGCCATCCACACTTCAGACACCGCAACAGACCGAAATGTATAAGGGAGCAATTCTTCAATCTTCAATTTACTTTACTGTGACCTAGTGGTGTGTCGGTACAGCTGTACCGGGACTGTGGAACCGAGTATCAGGTTGGAACGGTTCCACGCAGTGACAAAAACTCGACCCTTACCGGTCCAGTTCCACGGACTGATAAGATACCTTAAGATGGCTCTGGACCGGGAAGAGAATCTTTTCTATCGGTCCAGTTCCATCCTCACCAATCAGAATGATCTGATCAATCATCTCATCAATCTGATCATTCTGATTGGTGAGGATGGAACTGGACCGGTAAGGATGTAACTGGACCGATAAGATATCACAGAGAATGGTTCAATGGCTCTGGACCGGTAAGCATGGATCTTGTTCTCAGTTCTGTTCCATGTTGTACCTGGAAGCGCCCTTACTACTTCCATGGACTGAGAATGGTTCATGGAATGGCTCTTGAGCGGGAAGTTTTCTTCTGGACAGGTTAGCATGGAAGTTGTCTCCAGTTTTATTAATTTATTATTGTCATGTTAAGTTCTTAAACTGCAACGTCATAATTCTTTCCTTGAATTGTTTGGTAACTATTAGTTATAATAAATTGCCTCTTTTGTAACACTTGTTCAAATTCCTTCCTTTTAGCGAATTGTCAAGGAAAATGATGCTATTGTATTGCAAGTTGAGATCATAAGCATGGAAGAAGGACGATAGGGATTTGACTGCCTGCTTCATCCATGCCATGTGAGTGGGATTTGATCGCCTGTATCGGTAATGGAACTGTACCGGTAATTTGGAACGGTTACATCTTTGTCACCGTAACCGTTGGAACCGTTCCAGGGAAATGCCTGGACCGACACACCCCTACTGTGACCCCGAAGATAAAGAACTCGCAAAAGATTCACCGAAACTCATTAAAACTAAAGAAACAGACTGATCAGCTGATTGACGGCGGCCATTAGCTCAGCCACAGAAACAAGGAGTTGAGTAGTAGGTTATCTCACGGGATTTACTCGACTCTCACGTAATTTACTCGAGAGAGCCGAGTCAACCCTCTTCCGTGAGCCTCACGTCATACGCGAGGCTCTCATTTTCGAAGAGAGTCCCGCGTTTTTCATGTATCTTGGCCCGCTGTAACTCTTTAATGGCTTTTCTAATAATAGAATAGTGCAACCTGCATTCCTTGGTTGTTTCTATACAACCTTACTTGGACGAATTATACAAATTGACCATCATACAAAAAGACCAGTTCGACCAAATAAATTTCTATTGAGGTGAAATTGGGGGCCTCCTTTTCGAGTTTACCATCTGTAATCATTTAAAAATTATCGAAGTCACGGTCAAGGAAGCGACTTGAGTCTGGAGAAATACTACTGGCCCACTTTCACCAAAAGTTGTTCAAAACGCTAGTTAACGCTAGTTAATCTGAAGGAATAAACCCAGCAGGATGGCGAGCGTCTTTCACCAACCCAAGTCATCGTTAAAGTCGTTTGAGATACTCGAGTTCAGCTGATCTTGAAATGTCGAGCGGAACGAATGAAAGTTGGACATTTTGACGTATTGAGGCAATAGAAGCGTTGAATAACAACCACTCCTGCGCTTGCTATCAGTAGATTCCTGCCTTGTGTATCTTTACCAGTGTCAGTGTTTAGGACGTCCCACAGTAAGACTTGGGCGTCTTAACTAACTACACAGCACTACAGGTTGATGTGGCCCTTGGCTTCCCTAAGTCCCTTCTGCCACTGGGAATGGTCACCCGCCTGAGACCTGCGCAATCCCACCACCCGGAGGTCCCTCAAGACATCATCAAGTCAGAGACTCTGAGGACTCTTCATCTTCTAGTTGCCATCCTGGCGCGCAGCATCATTCTCAGGCAGGCCTCTACAGGCATGCGGTCGACATGTCCCAGCCATTGGATGCGCCCAGCTTTGATGAATCGGACTATGTTTTAACAATTCATCAATTTCTGCATTCTGTCTTGCTCTCATCCCTTGGCCCTCTCTGACCGCTCCATAGATCCCTCTTATAATCCTCCTCTCAAATATCCTCAGTCTAGCCTCATCCTCAGCCCTCATGGTCCAAGCCTCTGATCTATAACAAACCACAAGCCGCACTAGGGATCTATATAGCCTCATCTTCGTTGACTGGAGATCAAACGGGGACTTGGGCGTCCTTATGCGACTAATCTGGGGTGAAGTTGGACAACACTCAACAGAAAAAAATAACCTCACACCACTATTCTGAATCCAAATCCGCGAAAAGCCATAGGTGTATGTATGTCTGTCTCTGTGTGTGTGTGTGTGTGTGACAAAATCTTGTGTACTCTGCCAAGGCCTTAGTTTCCAACCGATTTTCGTGGTTTATTTTTTATTCGACGCGGAAATCTATCCAGTTGTGTACTACGTCGCCGGAATTTCGAATTTTGCCTTTTAAGGGGGGGAGGGAGGGGGTTTAATGCTCAAAACAGGAGTGAAACAGTTTTATCGCTTACCAACTGGTTTAAATTGATCTAATGCTTATCCAATGGGACGTCTTATGGAATGCATGCATTACTTAACAATAAATTTCGAATTCCTTCGTATTTTATTTCGTTTTTATTTTGCTGATTCCTGTGGTTTGTTTCGAGTTGTCCCGGTCATATCAATTCCTTCGCTTTATTTTGCTGATTATTTTCATTACATACTTAATGAGTTATAACACTTGAAGCCGCAACGAGCGCAATAACTCCAGTATTTCTCCAGACTCAAGCACCTTCCTTGATGTATCCTAGTGAAACACAGTGACCGCCGCCTTGTTTTAATATGAAAAACTTCAAAATAATCTAATGTTTACACATTTTCAGAATTTTAGCCGTTGAAATTTTTGTTTATCAACAATTTTACTCAAATTGTTTGTTTTAGAGTATTTTAAATGATGTGTTGTCCCGGGAAAAACTAGGAAATTACGGACTGGTTTTGATGGAAAAATTTGATGGAAATTTGAATGGAAATTCAATCACTCGAATTCAGAGGTTTTTCATTCATTCCTTGCTTGTTGGGGTTGAGTCCAATTAAATTCAAACATGTGGGAAAGGGGTGAAACCAGTAGAGTTGGGCTCACTCCTTTTTTCATATCTTTGTACTACAGTTTAGTCTAATTACAGTTAGTCGTAAATTTGATATTTTTAAGGATTTTTGAAATTTATTAGTGCCTATACCAATAATTGGTATAGGCAATAATAACGTAATTATCGTAATTATTACCAGATATACCAAATTACCGCTGGAATCATCAAAATTGAACAATAATTGCCAGGGAAAAAAGGAAAATCCGTTCATTCGGACAGTAAATGAACGGTCCCCCCCCCCCCCTTTTCTTAGGGATTATTGTTCGATTTTGATGATTCCAGCGGTAATATTTCAGTTTTTCAATTCCCTAGGTAGATACACTAATGAATTTCAAAAATCCTTGAAAATTTCAAATTTAGGCACAACTTTGAAACTTTGAGCGCCCGTTCGTAAGAGGTTAGACTAACCCGGTACAAGGAAGGAACAGTGACTGACTGAGACCCTCTTATGCATGCATTCCAGAAGATGACCCTTGCAATTGCGAACAAGATCCTCGTATTTACCTGTATTAAGGAAAACAGTTCAGATAAGTAAACATACCTGTTGTGGTTACGCTTGATGATGAGGAAATAGACCTTACAGAAGCGTCGTCATCGTCTTCAAAGTCATCGAAGATTTCCAAAGGTAACGTGTCTGAAACACCAATCAGTCTACGGTTAGGGTTAAATGATAAACAAATAACTGAATCAACAAGAATCCATACCACTTCTAGTCAACTTTAACTCACCGCCGAGAATGCGGCTTGCACATAGTGCGGTAAAACCGGAATTCTGACAAAACGGGTGTGGAGAGGTTCAAGAAATATCTTGACACCTCAGGGTAATTGTGGTGACTTCAAATTAGAATCAGTAGGTAGGCAGCCACTGACATAAGTCTATTGATAATTGAACAGCTGAGCAGATTTCACGTTTGAGTTCAGCGTGTCCTTTTTAGAGATGGGCGAAACAGTTACATTTGCATATTAGGTTCCACCGTTACCACTCTGGGTGGGTAATAGGTTCCAATAACCTGTTATTCATTAATATGTTATCTCAGAACTTGCGTCTCCGTGCACTGCCCTGAGGGATTCCGAATGCACTCTGACGGCAGTTATGTGAATCGGGACTTAGATAACAGTGATAACTGTTTGATTAATTTTTGCTGCGTCGTCCGTTTCCGATTTGTGCTGTCCCGCTTCAAATAATTCCGTCTTCTCATTGCTTTATTCATCCGGCTCGTTCTCTGATTTCTTTCTGGCTCGCTGTTCTGTACAAGTAAAATAAGGGTCACTTATTGCTCGGCATGAGTCGTAGAATCTCAACTTCAGTCGTAGAATCCAGTCAGTTACGTGAGTTTAGCACCCCGTATAGAAAATAGTAAATCGTTGTGCGATAATTTTCACCCTTCTTACATCATGAATCTACAGTCAAAATTTACTGAATTGATTGAATTTTTAATCAACTAGTTTAAATGTTGTGACATTATACTTTGGAGGTCTACCTAGTCAAATCACTAAAAATAAAGACACTTTTGTTTATATTGCTTGTGTATTTGTTTATTCGTTTTCGTATTCCTACATTCTTCTAACTGCCGCTTTGCAATGTTATTGCTGCGAGGGAGCAAATAAGGTTTGGTGTAGGTATTTATATTATCTTGTATCCTATAATACAAGACAGTGGATTGGATATTTTTGTCTTTAATAATTAAGTCCCTTCTAGCAGTAGCTCATTTAGGAAGAGCTCTGTGAATACATTCTATGATATGAATCGGTAATATGAAGTGATAACTAGGCTGTTACACCTATATTAGAACGAGGGAAATAAAGAGACGTTGGGGTTACAGAAAAGAAATTTAGACAAACTTGGAGAAATTTCAAAACATTTTGAAAAGAAGGAAATTAATATTTATGTTGCCTCAAAAAAGTACTCCTTTATTGCCGTTACTTTCCACCTACTTTCTTTTTGACATCTATTTGAGCCAGAATGAATCTTCGTGATTAAATATTAGGACAGGTAGTTGAGACCTTGAGTTGGGCTTTTTTTTCTCTATCATTGATAAAATAATGATTGTACGTGGAAATATTCCAGTCTTTCGGTGCCTCATGGAAAAAATCAATAAATTTAGATTTCACCACAAAGAAAGTGCTTCTTCTGTTTGTTATAGAATGCAAATTGTCGTTCTGACCATTGTCCCATTCATAATCCCTTAAATATTAACTTACACCCTACTTCTCATCCTAGTTCCTTTACTCACACCTAGTAATTCCCGCAAATCACATGCCTATGATTTATTTTTCTATCTCATTGGTCAGTAAATAATAATACAAAAATGATCAACTCTCGCAACATCATCTCCGGTCATCATCATCCACGACTTCACTATCATAATCACTAAATGTTTGGCATAGCTCCGGTCAAGACATTAAAATTAGGAGAGTTTGAGTTGAGGTTATCTTAGAGACCTTCTCATAAGCTCATTCCGACATACCATTCCAAGGTATCGTTTTCGTGATTTCTAATTTTCATTCCCGACCTACGTTCGTTTGTTTATCATGCTATCGTCCCTGTACCTGGTAAACCATGTAAGTCGAGTTTATCAAATTTTACAGGGGACACTAAAAACTGAATCATTAAGTTTTCATTCCATATACAATAAGTTTTTTCGTTCCATTCCATAAAATTGGTGGTAACAGTAGCATTTCAAAGAGCTTGAGACTAATTTCATCAAAATTTACTTCAGCGAACGAAAAAAATGGACTTACATGCTTTTACCCAGCCTTTGACACCCGATTTACATGGTTTTCAATTTGATTTTTACGAAAATATACCCAGCTTGGGTTATTTTATTATTAGGAATATTATTCAATTTGTTTTCTCCAGGAGTCAAGGTTACACAAAATACCCATATTGATGCAAAAGGAAAATATTTAAATGAAAATTCATAAGCGTTGACTAATACGCAGTCCAACTTTAAGGCTCCTAGAGTCAGAACGATAGTCTTCAGTTTAAGATATTACTAGAGTTGAGCAATAAATTATTCAATATACTACCAATTCCTCAATTACCATTTCTTAAATTACAACCATTACTTATAGGAACACTTTACCTATCACAACCGTAACTAGGTAGGTACGCATTTAATGTGAAGTGTTAGGCAACTAGGTACTTTTGTTTCATTAAAACAAGGGATGAGTTAGGTATGGGTTAGAGATGAACTGGATATGGGTTGAGGATGGGATAGGGGTTAGGGATAGGTTGGAGACAAGCTAGGGACGGGTTAGGGGTGGGCTGGGTATAAGTAAGGGGTTAGGATAGGTCAGGGCTGGGTTGGGTTAGAAATGGACTAGGGATGTGTTAGGAATAGGTTGGAGATGGTCTAGGGATGGATTGAGAATGGGTTAGGTATGAGTTAGGTTAGGGATGGGATAGGGGTTAAGGATAGGTTGGAGATGGGCTGGGGACGGATTAGGGGTTGGGATAGGTCAAGGCTGGGTTAGGGATGAGCTGGGGATGGGTTATAAATGGACTAGGGGTGGATTGAGGATGGGTTAGGGATTGGTCAGAGCTGGATTTCCTTAATGGTTATCTCATTATTATCTCTTGTATCATTAATTTTACAGAGTTTCCTGTAAAACATAAGCAGACCAATAGCACACTACTAATCTCTTGTTGTTCTTTCTAACATCAGCATTACAGCTACGTCAAACAGCCAACAAATCAATCAATTCATCTAAAATATCCTCCTAAACTATGTAAAAATAATTTAGAAACAATGCGAAAAACACGTGATTTTAGGTAGGTAAGTAAAAAAAAAATTAATTGGTTGCCTGTAAAGTCTGTATACGGGCGAGAGTTTTATTACGTGACAACGACTTTGAGTGGTAAAATAATTTTAATGTTAATATTCATTCGTATAGTAGGAAGAAGGATAATATTATTATTATAATAAATTTTTTTATTATAATAAAAATTGTATGCAGGCGCCTAAATAGAAGCGCAAGACATGAACCGGTGTGTATGCCTATCTCTCTCGCTCTGTCTCTCTCGCTCTTAGGTGGAAGAGAGAAAGAGCGAGAGAAGTGAAAGGGACGCGTGCCTCTCACTCGCTCTCATTGTGAGCGCATAACGTGAGCGAAGGTCTCTTGAAGGTCACCCGGTTTCTTGAAGTGTCACCCGGCAAACCAATTTATAAGACGTTGTCGCGTCAAAACCACGTAGGTAGGCCGTGATCTTAAGGTTGGCCACAGTATGGAAAATCACGTGTCTGCAGAACACAAGGAGTGGAATTTATTGCTGAAATTGAGCCTTATAAAAAGGTTTCTATTTATGATCACTTTCTCCAAACTCCATTTATGAATTTTGTAAACTTTTACATGAAAAAAAAAGAAAAAAACTGACTATCTTTGATGGAAACTTGCCACCAGCGTGACCTGCTCACTTTTATGAAGGCATACACAGGATTTACATGGTTTTCCGGCGAAAAAAGAGGTAACTGACACACGTTTTTTTAATGCTTTCTGGATAAAAAACTATTCTTCAGATTGGAAAACGGCTTCACTAAATGGATCAAGAGACCCTAATTTACCCGAAAAGCTCAAAACCTTATTTTCGAAAAAATACCGACTTACATGGTTTACCAGGTATAGGGACGTTATATTGTTATTCCATTCCGAAGTATCACTCCGTTGATCTCTAGTTTTCGTTTCCTACCTAAGTTGGGGTTTCTATCAAGCTATCCCCGACGTATTTACGTGTTAGTGTATTTTCACTCTTTTTCGATTAAAAAACCCAAGCTATTGTTCTGGCTCCACACATTTTGAAGCCTTCCCTGGAACGTTATTTAGTAACAGGATTATTTTGGCAATAGGTTCCAAGCGGTATTAACGAAACTCGGTAATAGGTTATTTTTAGGTTTGTTCCAAGCGAGCTGAACTCATGAACCAGTTTGGCGCAGTGGCCACGCGCATGGATGGGGGCAGGTGAAATGTGTTCCAAGCAGTCGAGTTCATGTACCTAACTTTTACTTTCTACTCGGACTGTACACTGAACCTTGTTCCAAGCCCGATGGGTTCATGAAATTTCTGCACCGAGTTCACGAAAATTCCGAACTATCTGAGAAGGAGGTGCAGCTTTGGGTTCGGGTGCAGAAATAAACATCCATTTTTGTTTTTGGCGCAAATTTGGAGTTATTTGTTCTAAATCGTTGTTGTTTGTTCGTTCCAAGCGTTTTGTTCTGATTTTTTCTCTCCAATTTTTTATTTATTATTTCGAAAGTGTAGAACTCTCAAAGAGAATAATGGATGTGGATAATTTAATTTAATTATTCACTTATTAATTTATTAATTATTCACTTATTAATTATTCATTAGAATAAATAGGGTGTGCGCCTAGGTAGGAAAAACTGTTTATTGTTATTTTTAATCTAAGGTAGACCTCATTCTGAGAATTTTGGTACCAACCGCGACCTTCTAGCGTGTGTAAATATTTTCCTATGAATTTTTAAATTTTCGACCGTTTATGACGTCACAGTGGGCTGGGGAGTCCCGCTCAGGCGAGAGGAGCGCGTGACGTCATAAACGGTCGAAACTTTGAAAAATCATAGAAACAGATCTACTCACGCTAGAAGGTCGCGGTTGGTGCCAAAATTCTCAGGATGTAGTCTACTTTCGATTAAAAATCTAAAAAAAAATCAAGGCGCACCCCCCATTTCATTCTTTATTATTCGATGAGGATAGCCTTCCACGGGAACAAATCCTCAGGACAGAGGAAGTTGCTGTTGTAATAAAAATGAAGATTATTTGAAAACAGTACTATTATTCGACAATGTCCAATTAATAGATAATTGTAGTGTATCTAAAAAGATCGCCCAGAAAATCGCGGAGGGGATCAACCTTCGGAGTTCTACCACAATGATACTGGGAGCAAGTACGTACATTTTAGCGAATTATTTAAGGTATTTTTATTAATCAAGTGAATAATTTAGACAATTATTTAGAAGAGATTTGCCTGGGTTTAAATTTCAAAATTGCCCGAAAACACTCCTAAAACTCGCTAGCCCATACGGTCCAAAACAACCCGTCTAAATTTGCCAAGCAATGGTCCAAAAAATCGAAGATAGGTATGTACCATAATATGGAGTGTTATTTTCCAGGTATTTACCCACGCTGGGTCGAATGTGAGCGGTCTCACATCACCAGCACTAGTAAAGAGTTCGTAGCCAGGATTTGGTTTCAAAGAAGGAAACATGGCAATTATTCGAAATTTCTCCCTTGATGGGAAAAACAATAGATCATGGATATGTCTAAGCAGTATTTTGTACTCCATTAAGGGAGAAATTAGATGAAGGATACCTACTTAATACTTGAAATGAACGTAGGAAGATGTGGGCAGGAAGAGAAAAAAAAACATCGTTAAAAAACTTAGTTCCACTTTTCGTGTTCCAAGCGATGAGTACACGAACTGAGAAATTTCTACACCCGCTCTACACCTTCCCCCACTCCTCAATGAACTAACAAGAACCCGAACCTGCACTCGCACCTGCACTGCACCTGAAATCGCCTCGCATGGAACAAACCTTCTAACTGTTACATTTTATACCGCCCATCTCTAGTCCTTTTTCCAATGTTCTTTCATGATTATGAATTTTCTGTAATACTTATGACTCTTTTGACAAGATAAAAGTTCAACAAGTAACTTTGATAATTCAAGTCACAACAGTAATCCTATTTCAGAGTATTCCCTACAGAAACGCGTGTTTTTTTTTGCGGCAAAATAAATATTCATCAGTTGCATTAAATACTTCGAAGAGGACAGGACGAATCCACCGCAGAGAGTTTTTGGCAACCACTAGGGAAGGCATATCGAATGAAATACATCGATACACTGATCAAATGATAAATCGTCAATGAGATATCAATACCATCGATACATCGGGCCAAATGTATCGATATTTCGATATATCGGAAGATCTACTAGGAGGAAAAAACGTGTTAAAAAATTACAAATATCATTTAGGAAGACATTTATCGACATATCGGAAAATCTACTAGAGAAAAATTTGTCAAAGTAAGTACTCAGATGAATTGAAACGTTACTAACATCTCTGTGTAAGAAATATATCGATATGCTCGACATATCGGAAGATCTACTTGGAAAATCCGGTTCAAGTTAGTATTTAACCTACCTACATAGAAAGTAATTCTAATCGAAATTCATAGTTTGAAACCAGAAAAAAGTTCGAAATTGTCGTGGTTTCAGAGCAAAATAGCACAGGGTTTTTTAAGGTTACATTTGGGGATAAATCAGGGGTTCTAACAACATATAATAACTCTCTAACAACATAGATTTATAAATTGATAGGGTCCTTCAAAATTGAAAATAATTTATTGTCGTGAAACCTTCTTCACTTCGTATTTAATCTAGACGCGCCTCCATTACTTTTTAGCGCCTCTTGAGCACTACTGTAGGTGTAAACCTTTCATGCACACATGTTTAAGCTGAATTCAACTCAACAGTCTCAAATCAAGCCATTACGTAGATACCTACAAAATTTGGAATAAAATTACTTGATGTTTGACACAGGAAAAATTTGAGGGGAGTAAATAATTGTTTTCTTGCTCGATTCCAAAGGTAAATGTGTTATTCATACTGAAAATAATAAACCAAAACCGCCACAACTCCATTATATTACCCTCAAATTCAAATTTGAAAATAGCAATGGAAATAGCTGAATAAAAAAATAAAAAATGTTAAAAATTAAATGTTTTTAGCTGATTATCTAATCAATACTTCTAACAAAAGTTGTGTTTTTAAAAAATGACGCCAAAATGAAAAATTTGTAAAGTTCAACTTTGTCTAAAAAATACTAAATTTTTAAATAATATTTTTACCTAATCCCAGATGTTTGCAATTCAGCCAACGGGGTAAGGCCTCCTGTGGCGCAAAAGAAGTCTATCCGTGGAGGGTTAAAATGTTTCGAGGATGAATTTTCCATTCAATTAAAATTATCCAAAAAACACTAACAATCAAGACGACCAATGATCAGCGGACGTTTTCGTTTTTACCCACAGTAGATTACTGCCAGAACTGCTCTCTGGTGGTCAATCTAGGCGCGATGCTTCCCTCAGGGCCAAATATCGGGATGTAACAGTACTCTGTGACGCGTACGATATATAGGGTGTTTCATTTTCTACGCCGAATTTGATAATGCAATAACTTTAATACAAACAATTTTTTAACATGTTTAATGTTTTAGGGCTGGGGGTCATTCTGTGAATTCCGACACGCAAATTTGCAACGGGCAAAACTATACTAACCTGTGGTCCGATTTTGATGAAATTTTCAGGGATTGTGCGGGTTAGGTCCTAGACGGTCCCCTATAAATTTCAGCACCTTCGGACCAATAGGAGCGAGTGCGCATGCGAAAACGTGAATTTCCTGGGACCTCGGTTTCTCGGTTTCTAATGAACCGATTTTGCTCAAATTTGGAGGTTAGTTAGGGACTAACTTCTAAGAGACACCCTATAAGTTTCAATCAAATTGGTCAAGCAATAGCCGCTGCGCATGCGCGAACTTTAAATTTATTGTTACAACCAAAACTCCGCAACTATTCAACCGATTTCGATGAAATTTTCAGGGATTGTGTGGGTTAGGTCCTAGACGGTGGACCGCTAATATTTTGGTATTCAATAACTCTTTGAATCATAATTTTTTCGCCAACTGATTCTATACGTCCATGTTACAATGAGTGAGGAAGCTATACTGCCCACCCAACTTGGCAGACTTTTTTCTCTCCTATTCAACGCAGGAAGGTGAAATTTGAGAGGCAGGGTCAATGGAGAATGCTGAAGGCGCCTGAGTGGTCACTGATCGGCTGAGTGAGCTCCAAGGCCATTTTCTCCCCTGTTGAACGCAGGAAGCTAAAATTTGAGAAGCAGGGTCAATGGAGAATGCTGAAGGCGCCTGAGTGGTCACTGATCAGCTGAGTGAGCTCCAAGGCCATTTTCTCTCCTGTTGAACGCAGGAAGCTGAAATTTGAGAAGCAGGGTCAATGGAGAATGCTGAAGGCGCCTGAGTGGTCACTGATCAGCTGAGTGACCTCCAAGGCCATTTTCTCTCCTGTTGAACGCAGAAAGCTGAAATTTGAGAGGCAGGGTCAATGGAGAATGCTGAAGGCGCCTGAAGGGTGACTGATCAGCTGAGTGAGCTCCAAAGCCATTTTCTCTCCTGTTGAACGCAGGAAGCTGAAATTTGAGAAGCAGGGTCAATGGAGAATGCTGAAGGCGCCTGAGTGGTCACTGATCAGCTGAGTTTCTCCCTTGCGAGGGAAAAACATTAAACATGATTTAATGTTTTTCCCTCGCAAGGGAGAAATTGAACATTATACATTATGTCTTCGTAGTAAATGAATAACTCACTTACTTTTTACTTTTAAACTGTTCAATAAATTAATGATTTTTTTTAATTGTTGTTCGCGATAGTTGATAATCGTTTTACAAAAAAAAACTATGTCAACTTAGAGCAGATATTCAGCAAATTAAGTGTGAAAAACAATATCTGGCATATGTCCACCACGAGCCCGATTGCAAACATTGATCCTCTCGATGAAATTTACCAAGACTCGTTCACACATCTCTGGGTCTATTTCACTAACTACTCGAGCGATTTCTTCCTTAAGTTCTTGAGTGTTGTGAGGCTTGTTTTGGTACACAACATACTTCACATAACCCCAAAGGAAAAAATCAAGAGGGGTAAGGTCGCAAGACCGAGCAGGCCAGTTTTGATCGCCGTTACGAGAAAGATTTCGATCTCCAAATTTTCCCGCAAAAGATTGATTGTTTCACGAGCCGTGTGACAAGTGGCCCCATCTTGTTGGAACCACATTAATAATGTATCAACATAATATGTTGATATCTATAGCCTCAAGAACTGGAAACAAACGTTCACTTATCATGTCGTGGTACCTTTCTCCATTCATAGTTAACGCATTTCCATTGTTGTCTTCGAAGAAAAATGGTCCAATAATGCCCCCACTCCAGAAACCACACCAAACTGTGACTCTGTGGATGCATTTCTCGTTCTTCCATTTGTTGAGGATTGTTTAGACCCCAGAATTGGCAATTTTGCTTGTTTTCATACCCATCCATATGAAAATGAGCCTCATCACTAAAAATTATGTTCCTATGGAAATTGGCGTCATTACGTTTCATTTCCAGGAGTCAGTTAACAAGGGTTCCCATGGGTACCCTTAGGGGTCCCATGGTAGCGAAACGTAAACGATTCGATCAAAACAGTCAACAATCTCAAATTGCGGGGTCGGCTGATGATAAAACTGATAAGATCAGACCTGCCAACCTTACGGGTAGGAAATACTGTACAATTCAAAATCGCCGTAGAAAATGAAACACCCTATACAAAGATTCAGGTCCTATCTTAGTTTTCAACAAAGTCAACTTGGGAAGGTGAATTAGATAGTTTATTAATTTTGGCTGTCACTCGAGTCCGTATCTTCAGTTCTGCATTCCACAGGCAGGAAGCAACAGGCATCTCAACAAACGCGTCTACGATTATTCCTCATATCCTTCTTCTTCTTCTTCACCTCCATTTCCATCTTCACCTTCATATCCTTCTTCCCCTTCATATTCCTCTTCATTCCCTCCAGCTTCATCCTCCTGGTTCCAATTTGGATCCAGTGCATCAGGACCTTGATGGCATGGGAATTTCAAGAAGAACAAAAATTCGAGTCGTTTGTGAAATCTATACTACTTTATAAATAAATTTCGTTATATGTTCGTTTATGTCCGTGCAAATAGTTCAACCGATATTCATCTAATTTGCTACCTTCCTTTCATAACTTATATCGACGCTGACAAGAAATTAAGCCGAACCGTGTAGAACAAGTGGCGCAACGGCGGAGAGGAAAAACACTGCAAGGGGATGCCGATATCAAATTTGTAGGCGATTACTGCTCACACTTTGCTTGTCAGCTATTTGGACTCCACAGAGTTGGCAATATGGAATTTGAGAACGAAAAACCTTCAAGGGGTAAAATCCATGAGCTTCCCCTAACAAAAGTTATTGAAAATCTTGGTTTCTATAATAGAGAGGTCCATACGAGACTCAACAGTGGGAAATAATCTCCTGGCATGTCTCCCGTCCGCAGTCGCCTACCACGTACTCCCCCAAAGGACAGCAATGAACGTTGGAGGGATATATGTGTTAGGTCTTCCATAATCAAACACAATACTGACTTCAACGAATATGTGGGCGCGCAGGAACCGGTATAGGTAGGAACTATCCGGTTCCCACACGCCCACATATGGATGGCGACTGAGGATGGGAGACATGCCTGGAGATTCTTTCCCACTATTGGGTCTCGTTTGGACTCCTGGAAGCTAACTCCTCATTGGAAAAACGGCATACATGACACGTTTTCAAACTGGATGACGATAGCTGTCAATAGAGAGTTCTTGCTGCCAACGGGCGACGTCAGCTCAATGAGCCCAGAGCCCAGGAACATCAACCTAGAGCACGCAATCATGTTGCTAACTGCCCCCAGCGAGTAAGCCAGCTGGAAAAGATGTTGATGTATTGTCATTTCTGTCCCAAGTGACGCGAAGTGATAGAGCCCCGCTTTGTTTTGGTTTTGTTTCCTTGATAACAGATGACCATTGATGCCAGTTGACAATAATTGCCAATTTCAATTATAGAAAAAGTACTGTTATAAATAGGAAGGTAAAGTAAGTAAAGTAAGCAACCATTTCAGGTTGAATTTTCGTCCAACTGCCATTCTTGGCGTTGCAGACGTCATCAGCTGTCTCCCTAAGGGGAGATCAGAATTTGTTCTGATGATTTCGCTCATGGCTTCCCAAAAATCACCGCCCTGGGTTGGAACGAGAGATTGCCAATCGTCTAATAGACAGAAAACTTTCTGCTGGCGACCAGACTCGAACTTGCATCCCCGCAAGACGGTTCTTATCCTATCACTGCAGTCGGGTACACTGTCCACTAGACCACCGACGCCCATAGACCCCGACGTGATAGAGCCCCGCTTTGTTTTGGTTTTGTTTCCTTGATAACAGATGACAATTAATGCCAGTTGACAATAATTGCCAATTTCAATTATAGAAAAAGTACTGTTATAAATAGGAAGGCTAGTCAGGGGCCAGCCACGTTTAGGGATTCTAACGGACTCCGCCACAATTGGCAGCTGGATCATCAACAATGGGGTATGTCAGTCAATTTTTTTAAATTTTTTTTCAAAAGAGCATGGGTCAGGGATAACGGTAATTGGGTCTGTTTGTTGAGAAAACGTTTAGAAGAAATTAGGGAAGCTAATGAAAGTTGAAGAGATGAATGATGTGACGTAGTAACTTGTTGTGAAGTATCAACTTGCTGACCTTGGATTTGAAACATTCCACTAATTGCGTGCAGTCTCGAACGCCTCGTGGCCGTGGATACTACAAAATACTACGCACACACTCCTGCAGCATAGTGCATGTGCGTTCACGAAGGCCCGCCTTTTTTTCAAACGTGTGATCTCTATATTTAATTTTTCTACCACATGTTATAGTATCAGTGGGCTAAAAGTTGGAGCATAGAGGTTTTCAATGGTGCTGAATCCAAATTTGAGGTCAAAAACCTGAATTTCCGACCCACCGAAATACCCCATTGCCAATGTTTCATCATGATCATGAGTTCCGTGGATCTAGCTCTGTGAGAAGGTTTCACGGGCATGATATTGGCATGCAAAAACTCTCTAATGTCATATGAGGGTGCCCCAAAAAGTAAAAGTAAACAACTATTTCAGGTCGGATTTTCGTCCAACTGCCATTCCTGGCATCGCAGACATCATCAGCTGTCTTCCAAAGGGAAGATCTGAGTTTGTTCTGACGATTTCGCTCATGGCTTCCCATTGGCCTCACCGCCCTGGGTTGGGACGAGGGGGGCGATGAGAGCCCCGGCCACTGAAAAACGCACGCTGCCAGCAATGAGCCTTGAACCCACGACCCCCACAGAAGTCGGTCCAAAGTACCCACACCGGACACCCGGTTGCCCCAAACCTGGGATCATATCAACATGTTCGAATGCCCGAGATATGATGGCAACCGTGCGAGGTTAGAGTGGAGGATTTTAGGTAACCAGGCCGACCCCATTTCAGGAGCTGCTGCGCGATTTCCGAGAAGTTTTGTCGAAGTTCTTTAACTCCATAAACTTTGCAGACTTTCAAGTGTTTTAATTGGCATATTGTGGTTTAATCAAATAAAATTTTAAAAAATAATGAGATAATTGACTGAAATACCCCATTGCTAGAAATCAGGTGAAATAAATTGTATCCAAAAACAACTTTCGGAACTGCGCCATTTTGACCATCCACAACCCGAAAACAACCCATCAACTTTTTCTACTTTTCAAAAGGGCTAGTTGTGAAATGAGGCGGATAATAAACATAATATTTTACCGTTATTATGGTCGTCATCACTATTTGATCCGTCACTGCCATCCATATCTTCTTCCTCGTCCTCTTCCTCCTGCAATATTTATGAGTTTATAAATCATTTACACAAACACCTCAACTCTGAAATTTTCTATAATTCGTGAAGATTTTTAAAAATTTTAGTGATGGTTGGAGGTTGAGACTCACCACTTCGTCGTCCGTGCTTCGAAGGCGACCGACGTCGTATATCTTCACTATGGACTCTTGTAACGAATCGAAAAGTCCTTGGTTCTCCACCACAGCGATCTGAGTGTCTCTCGAGTTACACGCCAGATCGTGTATGCTCTTCTTAACGTCGATTGTGGCTGTAAATCACACCACCAGGAACAACAATTAATCATTTAATTCGACGTGGAAGCAAAAATGGAAGACTCCTCAAGAGATCCTAACTGGACTAAATCGAACAAAGTGCTCAACTGAATCATCAATAAAAAAGAACTCCCCAAACTAGGGATGGGACATCGAACAGAAAACATCGATGTCGATGTTTCATAGAAACATCGATATCAATGAAACATCAAATGAAAAACATCGAAAGGTGAAAAATCGATGTTTTTAAAAAGCGGGAAATTTAATTCATCTGTCAACCAATTAGAATCAAGGGAGAAAACCTGATGAGCCTGCTCTTCCTCCATTCATAAGAAGTAGATAAGAAATTTTTTCTTTTGACGTGCTTTTATTCTACTGGATAACCTACTCCATTATAATTTTTTTTTTTCATTTTTTTCCATTTTCATTCATTTTTTTCATTTTTCAGTGATAAATTATGGGATTTTTATGCACTTCATTTCGATATCCCATACCTTCCCCATTTCCATTATTGGTTCAAGCATAGAGAGACTTTTTTTTCCTAGTAATTATATTGTTACATAAAGTGATGATTGTGTTGAATCATCAAAAATTAACGTCCCTTGACCGGGGATCGACCTTCTATCGTTCCGAAGAAACTATATTTACACTTCTGAGTCGGAGCTAGTTACCACTGAGCTAAGGAAGTGAATGGACAGAAATGCGAAGACGTAGCTGATCACAACTATTGAAAAGTAGGAGATGTTCTTCAAATTCCAAGTAAATTCAATGAAGTTATATGGTCTGAAATTGGATTTTGTCTGGTTCCCTTGCAGTACCTACTGTCCACCGATGAAAAGAATGAACGTGAGGACCAACCTATTCCTAAACTGAAAACATCCGTTAAGTCTCCTCCGAGATTGTCACTCGACCAGGGAGACCCCGTTTTCGGTCACTTCCCTCAAATCCTTTACCTGACTTTCCACTAGGTTCTAGGTAGGCTTGGGCGAAAATGAAGAGATTCATGAGGGAAAGGAATACGGGCGGTGATTTGTCACTTAAACGCTTTCGAGAACTTGAAGTGGAAGCTATGACCAGTATTAATAAATATGACAGGAAATCATACGTGGGCCACATCAATAAGATTGATATTGATTATTGGCAAAAGGATGGATTATTTCATTAAAATGTGTCTTGGGCACTTCATATTGGTTACTAGTTGCAAGGAAGCAAAACTGGAGATGAAACGAACAACGATCGCATTTTGGTCAGGTGAAATTTGAACGGAGATTAGGCGATTCACACCGTGTTTCTGATTCATTGATTTATCGTAAATCCAACCCATAAGTTCTCATAGGGACCGAACGGTTTGTCCTAAAGAGCTCTGGGTAGTCTCATTCGGTCTTAAAAATCAAATACTATTTAGAATTAATAGGTATTTCATTGAAAAAATCGAATTAAAAAGTTCTTGAGCTATTTGAGAATTTCCACCTTTAGAAGTAATCGACATCAACCAAAAGCTTCGAGGCAAAACGTGACCTCAAATGGAACCTACATACCAAACTTCATCAAAATCGATCCTTGGTAAGGAATGTGCGGACAGACGAAAGACCTTTTATTCGTTTTTTGGGTTCTACGTACCTTGAAACGTTAACCAACAAATTTTGAGGGGCGATCATATTTTTCCTTGTTGATTCTGTAAGTGCATTATTGAAAATAGTATACCAAAAACCAAATTTCATTAAAATCGGTCCGGGAAAGTGCCGCTTACGACAGACGATCACTAAAATTATTATCCCATTCTTGAATTCTACGTTCCTTTACACGTAAACAAATTTTGAGAATCTTTAATTTTTTTTTGGTCGATTTCAAAGGTTCATTATTGAAAATAATAAAAAAAAAGTGTTCAAATTGGCACTTGACCTCTAAACTAGGTACCAATTTTTGGTTTATTATTTTCAATAATGAACTTTTGGAATCGAACAAGAACAAATTTAACACCTCTCAAATTAAGAAGTATTTTGCCAAAAAAATATATGCCAAAAAACGGTGTAATCTCACCTGACAAACTCGCTGTCGAGAAGAGTTATTTTATTACGTACTTTCGGCAGATCACTATTCTTTCTCGAGTTTGAGAATTTTCTCTTTCGAGAGTTCGCAATGTATTTTTCTCGTCCAGATATCATTGGACAGAAGTGAGGCATGACTTAAACTCCAATATAAGAAAGGGGAAAGGAAGAACGTATGACACACGGCAGGTTCAGGGGTATTGGATAAGGTCAGTTACTACCTGTGAAAGTATATTTGTGGAAAAGGTTGTAGTTCTACGTTGAGGATACCCAACTCCCTGTCGGGCCTCGCGTTCATTCTTTTCATCGGTGGACAGTAGTAGGTCAAATTTATCAAACGATGTTATCAGACCATCTCGTCGACATATCGATATCTTCGGACCAAAACATCGATGTTAAAAACATCGATATTACGGGCAAAACATCGATGTTTCGATATTATCGATATCGATGTCCCATCTCTACCCCAAAGCTCCTGGACCCCCCAGATGCTATCTACTTAAAGCCTACGGCGTAAATGATTAAAACATGGAACATGTTCTAGCCAAATTTAGTACAGCACCTTTAGTCGTGGGTATATTATCCCTAGCAACATAATCTAAAATGCGCGCAACAACCGGAGTGCCTCGAAAACCGGAGTGTTGGAAAAGGTGCGTCGGAGTGTTTAAAATGCGCGTGATTGTCGCGTGTCTCCCTTCCACGTAACGTTTTTTGGGTAGTTTCCTTAGTGCAAAAACATGTTCCATGTTGAAATTGCTCAATATTTACTGAATTGATCCTGCTCATCCATACATGTCAAACCTGTAGTTGATGAAGTAGTCACAATTCCACAATCATTTTTCATGTTTTTGGTCATTTAAAAAACAATATTTTTAGTTTACATGAATACAGTAACTGTTGTAATTCACAAAATCCGCAAATAAATCAATAAACTGCCTATATTTCTTTTTAAACTAATCATTCTGAAATTGAGATCAGTGCAAAAAGGGCTGAACCCGCTTTGCGATAAGGATGGGACATCGATGTCGATAATATCAAAACATCAATTTTTACAATCGATATTTTCGATGTATCGATGATTTGGTCAGATGTTATTGATTTGCCGAGGAGTTGGTCTGTTCGTTGTCCCTACTTTGTGTAGAACCCAGAAATCTAGTTATTCTCAATAGTTTCTAGTTCCCTGCAAGATTTATAACTTCAGTGGATTTTCCTATCACTAATATACGAAGGTCCTACCTATACACGTGTAGTCGTACGCATCGAGGGTCTTGAAGGAATTCTCGTACGAGCTGTCTTCTTCGGTTTCTTTTTCTGCAGTGACAGAATATATCGTGTAGCCTGAAGGAGAAAACAGAATGTCGCATTGATCGAGCGCAGGAACCGTTCGCACGAGGTGGAACGTTCGTAAGTCCCAAACTTCAGTGTTTGACACGATCTGGAACAGAAACGGTACAATGAAATGAAAGTAATAGAGAGTTACAGCGGGCCAAGATACGTACAAAAACACAAGACTCACGTCGAAAACACGAGCCTCGCGCATTACATGAGGCTCATGGAAGACAGTTGACTCAGCCCTCTCACGTTTTCGACGTGAGATAACCTACTAGGTCAACTACTTGTTTCTATGGCTGAGCTAATGGCCGCCATCAATCAGCTGATCATTCTGTTTCTTTCGTTTTGAAGAGTTTCAGTGAATCTTTTGCGAGTTCTTTATCTTTGAGGTCGCGGTAAAGTGAATTGAAGATTGAAGAATTGATCCCTTATACATTTCGCTTGAAGTGAATATTGCTCCCTTGTACATTTCGGTCTGTTGCGGCGTCTGAAGTGTGGATGGCGAATGTTCGATCTCGATGAGATCAGTTGGATGATCGATCTCAATTTCTTCCCCATTGAAGGCAAGTTTCCTCTACCTTTTTGACCGACTTCGTATTTAATTTACTTCGAAAAGCTAATATAATATGAAAAGATTGATTAGTCCGAGGTCGATCATAAACTACCAATCTCGTTGAATTCGGTTGTCTGTCATCTACTCCTCAGACAAGGGGATAGACTGAAGTGCACAATTAGGTGCTCACATTCATTTTTCATTCATTTATTTATACTTTTACGATTATTTTGGGTAATAAACGAGCGTACTTCATTGATTTCCTTATATTTTCCTTCCTGTTTTCCTTTATCGGTTCAACGAAAACAAAAACCGCGGATTAAGTTGATGTTACCTATGGAGTGTTGAAAAATCTAAAGCAACGTCAATCACGTGAGCCTCATGTCATTGACGTGAGACTCACATTGGAAAGTTAGCATCCACTCGATGCTCGCCCTAGCAGCTTCTCACGTCTGAACGGTTCCAAATGTTGCTGTAACTTTCTATTAACGTCTCGAAAGAAGGGCAAACAAACAACAGACATCTGCCACTTCTGAGAAATGGAAATGAATTAATATACCGAACGCTTATTGTGCAACAGTGCAGCACTGGGTTGAGCCAGATATACAATCATTGGAAGTGATGTCCTGTGATCCTACGATCTCCTTTCACTATTTCTAAGCCCCACTTTCACCAAAAGTTGTTCAAATCGCGTTTAACTAAACGCCTTGATTGTTAATCTGAAGGAATAAACCTGGCAAGATGGCGAGCGTCTTTCACCAACCCAAATCAAAGTTAAACAGCGATTGAGATAATCGAGCTTAGCTAACCTTGAAATGTCAAGTGAAATGAACGAAAGTTGGACATTATGACGCATTTGGGGCAATAGAAGCATTGAACAACAACCACTCCCACGCTTGCGATCAGTAGATTCTCGCCTTTATCAGTGATGTTCAGCGATAAGAGTTTGTTGCGAGTCATTTCGATGTCTTTATTATTGCCAATCACCTAGTTCTGATACAATACCGGTTCTTTTAATTTTTTATTACCTAGTTAATAATTCGTAATAATAAAGGTAGGTAAGTTAAGGACGACCTTTCTTCTGTTTCTGGTTTAAACTCGTTTCGAATGTTTGGTGAAAGTGGGCATAAGGAGGCCCATACCGATCTTCTCTGCTTTGCTAAAAAGCGGACAGAAAGGGTTCAGTAGGCCCAGTTTCATCCCACCATAGACCTTTCTTGATTGCAGTGGAGGGAGTCTGTAAATCAGTTTCACCAGTCCTTCCACCTTTAATAAAAATCCTGCCTGTACTCCAAAAATACTTACTTCTAAGCCGTTAGGATGAAAGACGCCGGACAAAGACTGATTGAGTTTGTCCATTTTGTGGATTTCCTTCCCAGAGTTGACGTCCCAAAGCACACCGTCCGAGAGGACCAGCTCATTGTTCGGAGAGAAAGTCGCTCGGTTTTTGTTGTACTGATTGGAAAGTGACGGTTTCAGCGTTTGGAGTAACGTCTTGGTTTCTATATCGTATATCTGCACACAGTAGGTAACAAAGGATCAATACATTATGTTTACATCAAGAATTGGGTAAGTATTCAATATAAACGTTTAGTCGGTGGGGTAGGAAATATAGGGCGGAATTCATAGACAAGGCTTGAATGTGAGCGAGCCCTCAATTATCTGAGTTGAGGGTCAGCCTCGACTCAACAGTCCGTATTCACAGTTGATTGAGACGGCCCACTTAAGTGTTGTGGTCGCCTGAGTGCACACTGAGCCTGAGGGGACGCTCAGGGGCTACTCAACTCATTTTCACCTTAAGTTGGCAGCCTTGGTGGGGATATTTCCCTGTTTCAAGGGTATTTTGGGTAAAAAGCACGGGGAAATTTCCCTCTCGTATTCTGCACTGATCATGAGTTATAAACTTGTCGCTGGTTCTCTGTGGTTATAACAGTAATGAAAAGTGTCTTATTGCATTTTCGTTACAGTAGATGTGCTAATTTCTCTATTTTGTCCGACTTCCTACAAGTAAACATTAGTTTTGAGTTATTAGCAGTGGTGAATCAATCAAATTGAACTCTGTTCAATTATATGAGGGTGCTGACATTTTTTCGGAGGTTTGTAACTCGATTCCTATCTCCGCAATTTCATCAGTTGGAATGAATTTGCTGCCATCGGATTCGACCATATTGCTCTGAAGAAGGTAAGAAATTATGATTTCCTTAAATTAGCAGTAAAAATATGTATGTATATGTAGGTACGATACGAAAGAAAGAACCATTATTCAAAGTAATAAACACAAAAAGACATTTTGGTATCCTTTTCATGAGTGTTCTTAGGCATCATTTAACCAAATCAACCCATTGATTGTTTCAGACAGATTAACTTCTCCCGGCCGAATGAAGAAGGTTTACACACAAGCAAATATACGAATATTTATGACGTTCGGAACCCTTCAACACTTTTACCTACCTACTTATTTATTCACCTGTGTGAAACAATATAAAGCCCGAAATAAACTCGTACCTATATGGATGTTTTATTATTCAACTTGTACTTTATTACCAACCCATATAATTTTCTATAAGTATTGAGAATGAAGGCGAGAATGTTTGACAACTTCAAGAAAGAAACTCACAATCCCGTATGATTTCACCGAGTTCGGGGAGAAAATATTGAAAAGACTGTTACAAGGAAATTCAAGTTTGCGATGATCTTCATGGGATATTTTTTACGGAAAAACTTGTCTAATCGCCTTATTTTTATTAGACAAACAATAGGTAGTTGACTTGCTGTACACTATTTTCAGTAGGAAAATCTGATAACTGTGGTTGAGGGGCACTTAAGGTACCTCCGGCCAGCACTCAGGATTTTGCCCCATTGAGTCGAGGGTGGGCCTCAACTCAACGCTGAGTTTGGTTTATGAACCAACCTCCCTCAGGGCGCCCTCAAATCTTGTCTATGAATACAAATGAGTGCCCGCCAACCCTTATCGATGCATTTGAGGGTGCACTCAGACTTAAGTAATGACTATGAATTCCGCCCCTAGTGTCAGATTATTCTCGTTAATTAACTTAATATTCTAGATCCTCCAGAACAATAGGTATTGTTTCATGGGGCAGAGAAATATATCAACGATTCACCCCATCGAGTCCAAGAGATGGCGCAAGAAAACACGCAATACCACGCTCTGCTCCTATGAAACAATATTGTTCTGGATATTGTAGATTGTTGAGTTATTTCACGAGAATAATCTGACGACATCTACCCATCAAATCACGAATCTGGTGTCTTAGCAACTGGTGCTCTGTTACAATGAACACATCTTTGATCGGGTCAATAAACATATTAATTTCAAAAGCGGTTAAGATAAGCGTTGTCACCCTCACAAATTGTCCATTGCAGTTACGTTTATAGTGGGGAAAAAGAGAATTTTTGAGAAAAGAAAGAGAAATTTGAGAATTTTTCAGAATTTTCGAGAGAAACATTGTTACTTAGCTGCTAGACTGGAATAATATTACCTAATGTATTTTCAAGACTGAAAAACATTTTATGAGTCAAAAAGACTAAAATTGTTCAGTAAATGTATAAAAATATATGGTTTACCTTAGAACATTTTACTAACCATGAGTCACAATGTCACTTTAGTGCACATTATAGAAATGATATAAATTATCATACAAAAAATCTGAAAAAATTCACGTGAACTACTATTATACCAAGAACCAAATTCTCAAAGTTTCAAATTTTTATCCCAACGGGAACTTAATTTGGTACTGAAAGGGGTTAAGAATAAAACTTACAGTGGCAGTTTCGTTTCTAGTTCCTATAATTCTATCTTCGGATAATTTGTTGAACTCAACGTAGTCTTCATTCTCCATCGGTAACCTGGTTCGAGAAAAAGACAAATTCATTAGGCAGAACATAATTACCAATAAATAAAGCGTTAAGATAAATCCTTTCAATTGACAATTCCGGTGCGCCAGGAAGTAAGGCCTGGACCCCCCACCGAAGGGATCATGATGAAATCAATGTCCTTCCTCCTATTCTATGCCCATAACTAAATTCCAAATTCGAGAAATAAGAGCCATCTGATGTAATGAGCGCACAAAATTCTAGGCTAGTCAGGAAAACCTAAGAAAGAAAAGAATACCTAAGTCAAAAAACCTGATTGTTCGGGTGTTGTGATTCGCAAAATCTTACTATGTTCTAACTTTGACTATCTTGAAAAATGGTGAATTTATAAATGGTAAAAAGTTAATTTGAATTCCTAGCACCTACTGCAGTGAAGGGATGATGATGCAAGTTTTAGAAAGGAAAGTTACCAGTCCAGCCCGAAACCGTAAAAAAATGATAATTTGTAGGGTTGAAAATAAGGATTTTATCTGATTAGACCTGAAAGCTAGGAAGAAGGAAGCTAGGCCCTAATTTTATGGTGCTTTTATGGTTATTTTTATTATATGTACACTCATTAAAAAGGCGGTTACCGCATATGTCCCAGAAACTCTCATGCCATCGGATGAGATGAGAAAGAGATACTTCTGGAATCTTAGGACTATTTTTGAGATAAAAAGCAGAGATGAATGGAGCCACCAACAAAACCCTGTTGACACGGCAGACACCATTAATTGCTATACAGATGGATCCAAAATTGACGGACCTCAGGAAACCAATTCTGGGGCGGGTGTCTACATACCCAGCCTTGAAGTGGCGAACTGGTATAGCCTTGACAAGTACGCAACAGTATTTCAGACAGAAATACTCGCTATTAAAGAATGCATCACAACACTAATACAACTTGGTGTCAACAACAAGAAAATTAACATCTTTACCGACAGCCAGGCAAGTATAAAAGCCCTTCAAAATCCCATCACTACCTCAAAACTGGTATGGGAAACGAAAAGGCAAAAAAACAATCAATTTTAAGAAATAATAAAATTTCTATAAAATGGATACCCGGACATTCCAATCAGCTCGGAAATGAATATGCCGACAATCTGGCCAAAAAGAGTTCAAGAAATAATTTCATTGGACCCTCACCAGTGATTGGCATTTCGAAGAATGCTTGTAAAGAAAAGGTAAAAAAAATGGGAATCCCAAGACCTTAATATACTATGGTCTAAAGAAACTGATAGATACAGACAGACTAGAATGCTCATCACCTCGTATGATGCAAAACAGGCTCTATGGTTGACCTCAAAAAGTCGAAACACCATCAGGCTAATGATAGGCATTCTAACGGGACATTACGACTTCCGAAGAATGCTGAATATCATGGACAGTCGTATTTCATCAATGTGTCCATGCGAACAAGAAGAAGACACAGCTGAACACTTCTTGTGCAGATGTGACCGATTCTGGAGATCCAGAACGGAGGCATTTGGTCACCACATAGTGGAGCGCGCATCTTTGCGTCTAATTTCGTGGAAACGCATAAAGAAATTTGCTAATCTCAGCAAAAGATTTACAAACTCTGAAGTGGGGTAGCCGGCGGAATCCTCTTTTAACATAAAGGGGCCTCGAAAGAGGGAGAGTATAAGCCATCAGAGCCTGAAACTCTTTTCCAATGGCAACCCCGGGCAGTGAGTGAGTGAGTGAAGCTAGGGCCGAAACTGGATAACTTCCTGGATGGTAAGGAAAGTAAGCAAAACCTACGAAGTATCGAGTGTTAGATTTGACAAGACTAATACAAAACACTCGCGAAATCAAGCACAATACTTTATTATCAACGGAACACTTTTACTTCTCGAATACGAGAGGGAAGACGATCATCAACTAAACGATTGCGATTGCCTACATCGATTCCTAATGAGTGGCGAATCGATAACTAATCATTGATTCCAATCGATCTCCAACATCGAGAAGAGATGAGACAAGGGTGATTGTTGCATGAGTCGAGTCGAAGGTTTGAGTAATATTGCATGAGGGCTGATTCTGAAGCCGAGTATTTGTAGTGCCGACCGCCACGTGACCGTTATTTCCTTCTCTTTACCAGAGATCGCCTCTCCTCTTTATTTGGAAAGTCTATATCATAAAATTACGACCCCGTAACATCAGGGAAGACATTTTCGAGGGGAATCTGAATATGGTTCTGTAGGTACTTACTTTTTTTAGGTACCTGCTTCTTGGTGTTAAAATACTGTTTGAAAGTTGAAGTAAAAATGCATTTTTCCAATGCATTTCCAATGAAAATTTTTTCGCTGTAATTTTTGACAAAGTATATTGTTTTTACCTCCAAGAAACATCAACTTATATTTTCAAACTACACATCATCGTACTTTGAACACTAAAATTTTACTACAATTTGAAGATAAAATTCAATTTAAGAGTAGAATTTGATATTCATTTGTCAAAGACACGAAAGTAAGAAACAACATAGCAGATCGTAAGAAAGTTCCAAAATATCAATATTTTCTTGATTATTCTCTGTATTTGTTAAAAATTTGACGAGGATTCGATTTAATAAAAAAAAACCAGCAAATAATTACACAAAGTTTTATTACTTTTCTATATAGATCACTCGTCTGCAAAAACTCGGCTTTGCCATTGTCACCAGCTATCAATGCAGTACCTACTGCGACCGCATTTCGGTCAGCTAAAATTTGAACGGAGATTAGGCCTCTTTGGCGATTCACAATCGCGATTATGATTTATCGTAAGTTCTCGTAGGGAGCGAAAGGTTGGTCCTACAGAGCCTAATTCGATTCTAAAAATTCGATACTATCTTAAATTGACGGAAAAACAATACCTTTACATCAAAATTTCTTGTGCTACGGCGTTTTCAAAATTTCAACCCTTAGACGAGACTGACAACAACCAAAAGCTTCGGGGCATAACTAGACCCTAAATGGACCCTATATACCAAATTTCATCAAAATCAGTCCATGGGAACTCTCTTCAAAAAATAATTACAAAAAAAGAGAGGACATGTTTATTACTGATATTATTGTGAATTATGGAAAGTTGAGCTTAACATTAGAACTGATGAATTCGAATGACAATTTTAGCTCCCGTCCAGTCAGCAGGGTGAGGCAGCAGGCCTTGATTTTTTTTAGATTTTTAATCGAAAGTAGACTACATCCTGAGAATTTTGGCACCAACCGCGACCTTCTAGCGTGAGTAGATCTTGGATGAGCTTCATTAGTTTTGTCTCATTAGTTAATTTAATCACTTAAATAACAAACAGTTTCTTATTATCATTGAACTTTTATGAATGATATGGGCGTGGAAAAATCTGTGTCGACTCTTCTCATCGATAGGATATCAATATCGACCTGCGATATCGACTGATTACTTCAATGATGGCATCAGTCTGTCTCCCGCTTCGCCTCGACCTTCATGTGGAAACCATCTCCTCATCCTCATCGCTATACAGGGTGTCCAAGTAACTACGCTCCCCCACTTATCTTCTCTAATAGTGTAAGAAAAAAAATCGGATTAACGCTATTCTTCATAATTTTTTTCGTAGAATTAAAAAATGACAAAATTGCGCAGTGCGCAATCGCGCAACCATGCGCAATCATGATCAACTTTGTTTTTTCAAATGAGAACCCCCATTTTTTATTGAAGATTCGGATTCTACGTCAAATTTTATGAACATTTTACTTCGACAACTTTTTTTTTTTGGACGCGCGCAGCCCGCTCAGCGAGCGCTCAAAGATGCGCAACCCAGAGATTGCGCCAAAGTTGAGATGAAGGTAAACCTCAAGTGCGGCACATCACTTGGCACTGTTTTTCTACGCTGAATCGCGTGGTGACATCCCTTTCTTGATTTGATTCCATTTTACCGTATCTACAGCCAAAAAAGTCACTTTTTGAGGAGAACATCATCTATTTTCTTACGAAGGGTACCTAATGATCATCCTAATAAAATGTAAAAAAATTAAATTTTTAAAATTGTAAAATAACGGGAAACTTCTACATAATTATCACAAAATGTTGCAAAATAATTTTCAGTCTTCTAAAAACATGATTGGATGAACAATGATCGAAACAATTAAGCCATAAACTCTTAATAATAACTCTTAACACAACTCTTAATAAACTAAGAACTCTTAAATAAACACTTAATGAATAATAACTCTTAATGTAAACTGAATTGTCTACCTGCACAAAGGAGTAATAATTCGAGAGGAAAGCAATTCTTGGAGAAGATTCCACGGAAAATCGATAATTTCCTCCTCAAAAAGTGATAAAATGAAATCAAATCAAGAAAGGGACACCACCACGCGATTCAGCACAGAAAAACAGTGCTAAGTGATGTGCCGCACTTGAGGTCTACCTCCATCTCAACTTTGGCGCAATCTCTGGGTTGCGCATCTTTGAGCGCTCGCTGAGCGGGCTGCGTGCGTCATAAAAAAAAGTTGTTGAAGTAAAATGTTCATAAAATTTGTTCGTAGAATCCGAATCTTCAATAAAAAATGGGGGTTCTCATTTGAAAAAACAAAGTTGATCATGATTGCGCATGGTTGCGCGATTGCGCACTGCGCAATTTTGTCATTTTTGAATTCTACGCAAAAAATTAGGAAGAATAGCGTTAATCCGACTTTTTTTCTTACACTATTAGAGAAAATAAGTGGGGGGAGCGTAGTTACTTGGACACCCTGTATAATTTTTTTTTTTCGAACATTTTCCAACGGATTTCTGACGTCGTGTGCGCCCTTCTTGACAGTTCGATCAAACGTTTCGATCGGTTGTGTGGCGATAGTACTCCGCGTGTTGTACGAATATTATTCGCATTTACTGGGTACCCAGGTAGGAAGTGCCGGTTTAGTTCTACCAGCTTCTCGCCCGCCATCGTCCTCAACAGGTGACTCGATTTACCTATTTCAGTATCATACCTTGTACCTAAGTATTACCAACATAAATTACAACCCCACAGTCCACTTATACTAATCCCTGAGTTAACAGATCTGTTTCCAAGATTTTACAAAGTCTATGGCGTCACGCGCCCCTCTCGCCTGGGCGGGACCCCCCATCCCACTGTGACGTCATAAACGGTCGAAACTTTGAAAATTCATAGGAAAAGATTTACACACGCTAGAAGGTCGCGGTTGGTACCAATTCTCAGAATGAGGTCTACCTTAGATTAAAAATAACAATAAACAGCTTTTCCGACCCAGGCGCACCCCCCATTACGTGCAGGACAAGGATTGATTTGTCAGATTGATAGAGAACCGAAGTTGTTGAAAATGCAAGAGGAAATTTTGATTTAGGAGAACCCAGATTGCTTTTAAATCTTCTTGTAACACAAAGGTTCCTTATAATCGTTAGTGAGGAAGCGAAACGATGGCCGGAATTGTCCATTTTTAGCTTATTAACCAAATCAAGTCCAACAAGCTTTCAAGTATATTTTATGTAATTGGGTTCGCCCACAAATGTAAATAAATAAATAAATAAAAGAGTAGTACAGTAAGGGATATCACTCATGACTTACACGGGTGTGAAAAGGTTATCTTTGATAGACCAACAGGCTGAGAGCGGTTGTCGCCACGTCGACGAAGTGAGCAGCAGCGATGATTTCCTAGCGCATTGAAGATGAGAAATGTAGGACTCGTGGCAGTGGTAGGACGCTACTTCCTGGAGACAATTTGCCGCAGTTTCATTACATTGAATCATAGGTGAATTTAAATACTTTCACACCAGGAGAAGTAAAATGGAAATACATAGGAGTTGAAGGATGCCAGAAACTACTTACTGTGCCGGTGCAAAGGTTGAACAATTTCACTTCGCCCTGGTGCGACCCAATAACAACGAATTTGTCATTTCCCTGCAACAAAATCCACACAATTACATGGATGTAATTTAATTAGTTATATCTGCGGAATGACTCTAATAATCGCAGCGCCTGAAATTTGCTGCTATTCGATCCAGCTTCCAAAATATTACCAGAATCATAAAATATCAAGTCAACACTAAATTAAAAGGTTTAACCCACTAGTGGGCGCTATGCCGACAGTAGTGGCAAACTTGCCCTAAGACGTCATTGGATGTTTTTATGCGTACAGGTGCGGGTCACCACTGACCAGAGATGGGCGAATTTTTATTCATAAATACGATTATGAATACAAATCATATCTGCGATTTTATGACTATGAATACGAATACAGGCATGAATATGAATACGAATACAATCGTATTCACACTTTGAATACGATTTTCCCCCGTATTCGTATTTTGAATACTATTTTATGATTTTTTCAATATTTTCCCTAAAAATCTAATTTTTTAACGACTTTTCCGGAAAACGATTTTCTCCCGAACTCTGGACATATTTATTGCCTAACATTGTCAAAATAATCAATCAAAATTCGAAACGCTCGCCAATTCTTATAGGATTTTTCACGCAGAATCGAATGAGACCAACCCCAGGTAGCGACGATCAACCGTGTAGAAACTACGACGAAATTACCACTGAAAATCGTAATTTTATTTACGATTTTATTTTATTTACAATTTGCATTGAAAATCATTTAAAAAAGTATGATTTTTACAGGAATTTTGGTCGTATTTATTCCCTAAAATTGTCAATGTAATCAATAAAAATTCGAAACGCTCTCCAGTTTTTATAGGGTGTTTCACGCAGAATCGAATGAGACCAACACCAGGCCGCTACGACCAACTGAATAGAAAGTACGACGAAATTTCCGGTAAAAACCATAATTTTTTGATGATTTTCAGTGCAAATCGTTAAAAAAACACGATTTTCAGCGGAATTTACGTCGTAGTTTCAATACGGTTGGTCGTAGCGAACTGGTGTTGGTCTCATTCGATTCAGCGTGAAAAATCCTATTCGGAATTTGTGAGCATTTCGAATTTTGATTATTTTGACAATGTTACTTAGGTCATAAATACGTCCAGAGTTCGGGAGAAAATCATAAACAAAGTATGATTTTCAGAGAAAATCGTTGAAAAAATTACATTTTGAGGGAAATCATTGAAAAAAATCATAAAATAGTATTCAAAATACGAATACGGGGAAAAATCGTATTCAAAGTGTGAATAAAATTATATTTGTATTCGTATTCATAATCATAAAATCGCAGATATGATTTGTATTCATAATCGTATTTATGAATAAGAATTCGCCCATCTCTGCCACTGACGTCACAGTAGATTACGGAGTACCGCATACTGTGTCAGTGGGTTAAGATAGATTTCTACATAAAACATGGAAAAATACGTTTTTCGCATCCATTTTTTTGACATTGGACCTTTTAGATGTCCAAAAAAGATAACCGACGTACTCATCCTTTCTATACGGACATTTTGTTTCATTTTAGCTAAATTCTAGGGTGAGTTATCGTCTGGATTGAAGCACATACAATTAAATAAACCAACTTACAAAGAAGTCGCACGATGTGAAGTAAGCATTTTCTCCTCCGTACCTGCAAATTACAGAGAACGCAATCAGTAACTAATTATTAGTAGTAATCAATACACAAATTAAACATCATTTTACCAAAATTTTGTGTAGATCTCTGGAGAAAACCGTGTTTTAGCAACAACAAAAAAATCACAAAATGCTTGAAAAAAAATTAACAAAATTTTTGAGTTTGAGATAGAATGACTATCTTAGTGCACATTTTTCTAGAATGCAGAATGTATTTTTCTAGAAATGTAATTCTCTTTCAATCGTAGTAATCAGATTTGAATTTGTATGGAAAGTAGGTAAGTTATGAGTATCATAACAACACGGTCGAAAACACGAAAAACACTCAAAAGTGAAAAAAGTGGTATTTTGAGCGAGGAAAAATGTTCAAAACAACACAACTTAGTTGTAGGCAGAATCGATAGAATCGTTCATCAGGAAATGGGCGATAGACCGGGAGCCGTCGTGGTGGGTTGGTCCGGGCCTAGCTGGTTTCCTCCCGGATAGGCCACAAGGCCGGTTGCCCCGTTTTTCACGGAAGGATTTACTTTTTTTTACCTATTAAGTTTCTCCCATTTATTTTAAGTAAACCTAAAATTGACAATTATTGTATTAGCATTTTGGGTTTTTGTACGAATAAAAACTTGATTGATAGTAAGAGCGTATAGACTAGAGATTGTTATAGAAGGGCTCATGTTTGGATTTCATTTTGGAGCTCTTCTAATTATAGAATTTTCAAATTTCTTATTGCATTCGATTCAGGGTACCTATACCAATTTAGTGTCAAAATCAATTAAACAAATGTTCGCTTTTTGGTTTATTATTTTCAGTTTTTAACCCCCCCCCCCCCCCAAATTTTGGTATGTCTCAAGGTATGTTTCATTTGTCGAGAACAATAAAATTGCATTAACAATGGTCAACAATCTTAGAGCCTAAAAGTAACAATAAAACAATGTGATACAACAAACAGGGAAACAACTCATTAGTGAATAAAAGGAAAGGGCCTGCAAATACAAAAATTAAACATATTGTTTAGTAGTAATGCATGCATTCCAGGGGACGTCCCATTGGCTAAGCACTTGGTCAATTAATACCAGTTGGTAAGCGAAAAAACTGTTGACTCGATGTAATTTATTAAGCATTTTAGGCAAGAAATAGTGATCCCCTCCCTCACCATTATCCACTACAACATTTCGAGCGGCATGGGAGCCTCGCATTTGAAGAGCATTTTAAAAATCATGATCTACGATACCCAACATGCGAATTCGAGTCCCCCCCCCCCACCCCCAGTGGTGCCAGTCTGGCACCAAAGTGGTAATCCTTCGTAACGTTGAACTTTCATCAATTTGATTTGGTAGGCAGTCCGTTGAAGTTCAATTCCGTATTCAAGGTGAAACACAAAAAAAAACTTTTAAAAACCCATGAAATATGCGGTTTATGGTGCCCTGGCACCATGGTGGCACCACTATTAGTTCCATGGTGGGACAGAGAATAATTCATGAAAATCCGGAGGTATAATGAGAATTTTTCCTCAATTTCGAAGCTTAGATACAATTAGTAAGCTATAAAGGAACCGAAATATTGAGAAATCGGATATTTTGTGAATATTATCCCCCACTCACTCCCTCCCCTTGCGAATTTTGATACTCTGGTGAAATAGTGTGCAATTTGAAAGATTTATGAGTCGAACAAAAGAATCACTCAAAACGGTTGGAAATTGAGGCCTGGGCAAATTTTAAAGGATTATGCCCGCAAACGCACGTTTTTTGAGCATTACCTCCCTCCCCCCTTAAAATTCAAAATTCGAAATTCCAACGACGTAGTGCACAACTAGATAGGTTTCCGCGTCGAAAAGATATAATACAAAGAAAAATAAAGATATAATAAAAGAACCACGAAAATCGGTTTAAAATTGAGGCCTGGGCAGAGTTCACAAGATAAGGCCCAAAAACGCACGTTTTTTGAGCATTAACCCCCCCCTTTCTCCTCCTTAAAAAGCAAAATTCAAAATTCTGGCGACGTAGTGCACAACTAGATAGTTTTCCGCATCGAACAAAACAAGAACCACGAAAATCGGTCGAAAATTGAGGCCTGGGCAGAGTTTACAAGATTAGGCCCCAGATCGATCGCATAAGGACGCCCAAGTCTTACTGTAAGACGTCCTAAAAATGACTAAAAAGCCACCCATGCTCAAAGGCTGCAAGGCCCGGCCAGGGGATACCCAACCGGACCCGGACCCACCCACCATGGCGGTTCCCAACATACGCCCGTAGGGGCAATGGCAGAGGGGGCCGACCAGGACACCCCGAATGTCACACACAGCCAACCGCCCACGAACATGAGTGACGAGCGAATTTCAACTAAATGACTAGTAATTTATTATAACAAAGACTAGAGAAGTACTAAAAGGAATGCATTAGTAATTGAATCAGTCGTTTCAGAAACCCTACATGTCCAAAAAAATCGATTTTCGTTTTCTTGCGGTTTTCGATTTTTTTTTTAGGTAGACCTACACATTGCAACAGAAACCCGTTTTGTCCGAACCTTCTAAATTACTTTAAAAGTTGGTCGAAGTTGAAGGAACAAACAGAAACCCGTCATGTCCAGGACAAGACGGGTTTCTGCGTGTTCTCAGAAGTATTTGATTTTTTGGACATGTAGGGTTTCTGAAACGACTGATTCAATTACAACAGAAACCACTCACAAAACAATATAACATAACATTAATACTTAGAAATCCCCATCCTAATATCACAGCAAAATTTAAAGAATCACGAGAATATCACAAAGCTAACGGTTAAACATAGATTTATACAAGGTGTCTACACTTAAGATGGGCATAACTTCAGGGTTTGATTCTACACAATATTTCCAAAAAAAAATGTCTCTTGGCAATGTTTTCTTAACCCACTCAAAATGCCTTTTTTTTCACTTCAAAGTTTTTTTTTTTCGCGTTTTCGACCTTAATTCATAAAAATTGTCATAACTCCTGTTATTTACCAAGTAAATGCAAATGTAAGGATACCGTTGGGAAGAGCGTTACATTTCCAAGCTACCTAGTGTAAAACCAAAATCTTCTAGCAATGAAACATTTCTGTAAAATCAAGTTATAAAGCAAACTATAAATTTTTTCCCGAAATCTGATTTTTTTTAATCGACGTTTTCACTTTGAACGCCTGCTCATTTCGATAGGCGCTCTTCGGAAAAAACATCCCCAAAATGTCAGCTTTCTAACGGTCTATCAATTTTTCTTTTTAAAATTGAAATTGGAAGAGTATGTCAAGTTTGAGTGCAAGAAAACGTGTGTTTTACAAGAAAATCGAGTGTTTTACGCGGTGTATGGTCTCCCTCAATCTTGACGAGTTTGGTATCATTTCCTACGTAATTTTTTACGTTAAATACAATAGTGGCACTTCCAAATGATTCTGACTGCTAGAAAGTGGATTTTTCGAAGAAAACCTTGGTATCCGTACCTAAAATACGCATTATTCGTAGATATGGTAGTGAGCATGAAGTAACACTTTTCTACTCAATAAAATCTTAAATTTCTAGCTGATTGATGTTTTGATGTTTGAGCAATCAGCTAGAAATTTGATGTTTTTATTGAGTAGAAACGTGTTACTTTTTGCACTTTTTTCACTACCATAACTACGAATAGTGCGTACGATATCGACAAGAAATGGTGGTTTTCCTAAAAAAAAATCCACTTTCTAGCAGTCAGAATCATTTGGAAGTGCCACCATTGGATTTAGCGTAAAAAATTACGTAGGAAATGATACCAAACTCGTCAAGATTGAGGGAGACCATACACCGCGTAAAACACTCGATTTTCTTGTAAAACACACGTTTTCTTGCACTCAAACTTGACATACTCTTCCAATTTCAATGTTAAAAAGAAAAATTGATAGACCGTTAGAAAGCTGACATTTTGGGGATGTTTTTTCCGAAGAGCGCTCATCGAAATGGGCAGGCGTGAAAACTGAAAACTTCGAATTAAAAAAAAAAATAAAATTTCGGGAAAACATTTATATTTTGTTTCTTAACTTGATTTTACAGAAATGCTTTATTGCTAAAAGATTTTGGTTTTACACTAGGTAGCTTGGAAATTTAACGCTCTTCCCAACGATATCCTTACATTTGCATTTACTTGGTAAATAACAGGAGTTATGACAATTTTTATGACGTAAGGTCGAAAACGCGAAAAAAAACTTCGAAGTGAAAAAAAGGCATTTTGAGTGGGTTAAGAAAACATTGCCAAGAGACATTTTTTGTTGGAAATATTGTGAAGAATCGAACCCTGAAGTTATGCCCATCTTAAGTGACTGAGTACTTTTATTAATATTCCTCAGACAACAGCAAACGACATGAATAAATTGACCAAAAAAAACTTTAATAATAGATAAAACATAGAATTTCGGGAATAAATCTGAAATTGCACTGTTTACTGATCATATTGGTTGGTACGTGGATTTTCACCAAAAACGGCTTGCCGGTCCCCTTAATTTTTTTATATAAAACATTCAACCCTTCAACATTCGGGGATGACGTACGTACCTAAAAATGTGAACTGTGCAGAATCGAGAGTGAATGAGTCTGTTGTCCAATCGGCGCGAGTGGAGGCCCCGGGCGTTCCTCAAGGCGAAGTTCGCAGGGACGACATTCCTGGCCTTCGGTTCGGGGCACTTGTGAGGTCTGTGGAATTAATTTAATTAAATTGCAGGGAAGTAACGTTCTCGACTAAAAGCAGTAGAAAGAGCTACTGATATTGGGGAATGAAGCTAAAACGCGTGTGAAATACTGACTTTTGTCCAGAATTCTTACACTTTGAGCAGTTGATTACAGGACTATCTGGTTGGCTCCATAAGAACAGATTACTAAGGACGAGATTTCTATCTACTTGTCCAGCAATTTAATACTACCAGATGGTCTCAAACAGTATACTTTTTGATAGATTGTGAGTCTATGTAAGCCACTTTAAGGGGGTCTCAGTTCTTGGCTGTTCGTTCCTCGTTCCGGGTTAGTATTTCACGAAATCGAAGGCGCAAAAACTTAAAAAGTTGTACTTGAATTTGAAATTTCGAAGGATTTTAGAGATTCATTAGTGCACGGCTCTAGGGAATTGAAAAACTGAAATATTGCCGCTGGAGTAATCAAAATCGAACTATAAGTGCCAGAGAAATAAGGGAAAAACCGTTAGTTCAGTAGTTTTCCCGTTTTTCTTTGGCACTAATAGTTCGATTTTGATGATTCCAGCGGCAATCTTTCAGTTTTCCAATTCCTTACACCCATGCACTAATAAATTTCTAAAATCCTTGAAAATTTCGAATTTAGGTACAACTTTTTACGTTTTTGCGCCTTCAATTCCGCTAAATACTAAAATCGAACGGCAACCGACTGAGACCCCCTTAGGCCCACTTTCACCAAAAGTTGTTCTAAACTTGCTTAGCTAAACGCGTTAATAGTTAATCTGAAGGAATAAAACCAGCAAGATGGCGAGCGTCTTTCACCAACCCAAATCATCGTTAAACGTTGTTTAAGACAATCGAGTTTGTGTAAACTTGAAATGTTGGACGAAACGAATGAAAGTTGGACATTATGACGTATTTGGGCAACAGAAACGTTGAACAACAACCACTCCCGCGCTTGCTATCAGCAGATTACCGCCTTGTGAATCTTTATCAGTGTCAGTTTTTCGAATTCCTTGTTTTTATTACTTGCTGATTCCTGCGGTTTGTTTCGAGTTTTCCGGTTCCCTTCGTTTTATTTTGCTGAATATTTTCATCACCTACCTATTGAGTTATTACACATCATCACTTTGAGCCACAACGAGCGCAATAACTCCAGTATTTCTCCAGACTCAAGTACCTTCCTTGATGAATCCTAGTGAAACACAGTGGCTGCCGCCTTGTTCTGAACGGTAGGAATTTACTTCGATAATTTGAATGATTACCGATGGATGTAAACTCGAAAATGAGGGCCCCCAATTTCACCTCAATAGAAATTTATTTTGGTCGAACTGGTCTTTTATGATTGTCAATTTGTATAATTGGTCCGAATAGAAACAACCAAGGAATGTAGGTTGCACTATTATGTTATTGAAAAAACCATTATTAATTTTAAATTAACGTGTTGAACTTATTTGTATTACGGGAACTCGAGGCGAGTGTCAATCTAGTCGAGCACTTGGACGACTCGGGGCTTGGAAAGGCGGAAATTCAGTAACGTACATAATCTCGGAATGTGGAATCCGATCCAGGATTCGACTCGGACGTCGTCGTCATCGTCAGACGAGACAAAAATAATTCGAAATGCATAAATAATTCGCAATTTCATTTCGAAAACAATCACAAATCAATGCGCGGCCATATTGAATTGGTAGTTAAACGAGGTTTCCTAGTTTATTCGGCCGATTTTCGACCGTTTAAACTCGAACCCCCCAAGATGGTGTTTAAACTCGTAAATCGCTCTGGTGAAAGATGATTTTTACTGAACGTCGTTTATCTCTCGCCTCGTTTGGTTTAAACTCGATTTGAATGTTTGGTGAAAGTGGGCCTTAATAATACATATTCTCAGATACTCCGCTTATTTACATATTTTTAGATAATTTGATCATTATTAACAAAACTAGATTTTTCTATGAGTTTTTCTTTTTTTTTTAAATGAAATTTTCATAATTTATTATTCTACTAAACATTTATAATTATTCTACCAAAAATTAAACGAATTATTTCGAAGAATGAAATCTCTTCGTCGCTGACACAGGAGAGAAACGAGTGAAAAGATTGTTCAACTGTGAAGTCATTTTTTTCATTGGGAGCTGAACATTCGGAGTTTTCGAAGGCACTGAATCCAATTCTGAAGTCAGAAAGACCAAATTCCAACTCGCAGTAATTGTCCATTGGTGTTTCTTTCATCTCAACACCGAAACCAAGCAATCGAAAGTAAAGAATGATTGTACCGTACATAAAACGACAACTTACTCGAATAAATTAAATTGAGGGCAGGTGGCCATGGGGTTTTTACACAGAGCGTGCTGACTCATAAGGTATTCTGTGACTATTGAGTCCAGCGAGACGGTTTGCTGGTGAGAGGGGGCGTCAAATTTCTCGTAGAAGGTTCTCTTCTCGAGAGATCGTCCGATTGGCGGTATTTCCGAGGGAGGTTTCATTTCTGTTGACGGCTTATCTACGACTTTCTTGTGACTGAAAACAATAACATTCAATGTTTATTATGAAGGTAGAAATAAGACAAATACGTGAAATATATCGAGGTTACAATAAACGAAAAATGGAAAGCTAAAAATGCACATAAGAAATGATACAGGTGACAACTTTGAAGACTAGCACTGATAGATATAATCAGGCAATCAAGATTTACTACTATACTTTCCCCAATCATAATTACTACACAACCGAAATTATCACAAAAACATAACCATATAAAATATTTGCCGAAACTTTCAAAAACAGTATTTAGGTTCCAAAATAATCACAAACAAATGCAATATTTCATCTAATACTGATACTCAAGGCATCTCTGAATCGTACTTGCAGGTCAGTTACAACACATTTATGTCAGTTTAAACTTTACATCAACTACTAAATTATAAATGAAATAGCACCTCACATTAATATGTTTACTTCTCCTAGGGCAGGATCACCACCGCGTTATCGCGGTTCAACAAAGACTTATCACGATTTAAAACTCCTCGATTTAAAGAATTTTTCCAGGTGGTTAACTAACTCTCTGAGCCGGTTATTAACTGCGAATCCTCAGCTGTCGCCATAAAAGGAGATTATTTCCGGTTAAATCACGGATGAAAATCTTCCGCACTGGGGCAGATCTAACTACAAACCTGGCTCTGAGGATCCTCCACGGAAGTTTCGAGAAGCAGTTTCCCGAAACTGTAAACCTTCAAAATGTGTTTGTATCTCTTCTGAGTGTTTCACCCTTCAAAACTGTAGATAGGTGGGGAGCTACCTCTGTGAAGCAGTTTCCCTAACTGGAAACCTTCAAAATGTGTTTGTATCTCTTCTGAGTGTTTCACCCTTCAAAACTGTAGATAGGTGGGGAGCTACCTCTGTGAAGCAGTTTCCCTAACCGTAAACCTTCAAAATGTGTTTGTATCTCTTCTGAGTGTTTCACCCTTCGAAATTGTAGATAGGTGGGGAGCTACCTCTATGAAGCAGTTTCCCGAAACTGTAAACCTTCAAAATGTGTTTGTATCTCTTCTGAGTGTTTCACACTTCGAAATTGTAGATAGGTGGAGAGCTACCTCTATAAAGCAGTTTCCCGAAGCTTTAAATCTTCAAAATGTGTTTGTATCTCTTCTGAGTATTTCACACTTCGAAATTGTAGATAGGTGGAGAGCTACCTCTATGAAGCAGTTTCCCGAAACTGTAAACCTTCAAAATGTGTTTGTATCTCTTCTGAGTGTTTCACCCTTCAAAACTGTAGATAGGTGGAGAGCTATCTCTGTGAAGCAGTTTCCCTAACTGTAAACCTTCAAAATGTGTTTGTATCTCTTCTGAGTGTTTCACCCTTCGAAATTGTAGATAGGTGGAGAGCTCTATGAAGCAGTTTCCCAAACTGTATACCTTCAAGTTTGTATCTCTTCTGAATGTTTCACCTTTTAATAGTGTGAATAGGTGGAGAGCTACCTCTGTGAAGCAGTTTCCCTAACTGTAAACCTTCAAAATGTGTTTGTATCTCTTCTGAGTGGTTCACCCTTTTACAGTAGAGATAGGTGGGGAGCTATCTTTGTGAAGCAGTTTCTCGAATCGTAAACCTTTTATATGTGATCGTATCTCTTCTGAGTGTGATCTTATCTCTTTTTATCACCCTTTTATAGTAGAGATAGGTGGAGAGCTACCTCTGTAAAACAAAACCTGTTCAATGCGTCAAAAGCTATTTTGAGGCATTTATGACCCTTTCCGAATTAATCACGTTCAATGATTTGACACTCACTATAAACGGCCCACTCAAGATCATAATAATATATTATTTATGAAAAAAGTACCTTCCAATATTGATGCGAAGGGGAGACTGTGCCGCGATTGTTCTAGGAGAATCTGTTACTGTGAGGGTCGGCGTCTTCAGTGTAACAGGAGTGGTTGGCAAAGAACTGTTCTTCAGGGATAGACTGTTCCTCGACTGGAAGGGTAAGAGAAAAAAAAAGTTATACACCAGGGAAAATCTTGAAATTTCAAAGTCGGTCCTTCTCGATAATAATCTTCAATCAAACTTTAATGACCAGGGTAAAATATTTTCTTCACCAATCCTTGTAATCTTGAAAACTTGTTATCACCTGCCTACCTCTAACCCCCGAGTCCCGTTACCTGGTAAATACTCCCTTCATACAAAAAAAACCTCGCCTAGCTGAAGAATTCTACAAACTTCCGCTTTTCAACACCCACCAGTAGCAGTTCAGGTCTTGAACGTGGCGGTTCTGCTTGAATTAGAGTGTGATAAGTCCATTCATCGTTCATTCGCCCAACAGTAGTTTTAATTCAAGTTTCAATCAATAGTAAAGTGTAAGTTCAATCAATAGTAAATTGTAATTATTTATTATCTAAATTCGAATTTGCAAATGATTTTGCACGATTGTTTTAGGACTGACGATGGGGTCTCCAAAGAGAACTTTTAATTAGCAGGAGTCTCAAACTTGTTTTCCATGATTACAAGGCAATAGAGAGATAACAGTAAAAAATATGGAATACTCACTCGAACGGGAGTAGAAGGCTGCCGCTGGTAGGAGAATGGAGAGAGGAAAGTGGATGGAGGAGGGGGAACTGGTCTGATAGGCGGCAGACCTGCTTCTCGGCCCAAGACTTCTGCTGTTTCCAGCATCCCTTTCGCCATTAGATGCTGCTGAACCAGCTGGAGAAGGTCGCGATCGTTGAACTGGATCCTCGTTTGAGCGATGACACTCGCCTGACGGAAAAAAACCAGTTCATTGGTATGTCGTACAATCGGTACAAGACGGCGATTGCATTATTGTGTTGAGTCATCAAAAATTAACCCAGTTAGCCCTGACGTCCTTCTGGAAGGATGGGGGACTTAGGTCGACTTTCTGAATTTTCTCTCCTGTATTATGATATTGCTGTGGTCTAGTATAGCTTTGAACTGTTGTTTACATCCTAACGGAGGGATGGGGACCGATTTTGTCTTCAGTATGCGACCAACAGGTGCTCTGTGCAGTTTTTCCCTAGCAGCTTCAATCATGAGCGGTCACCCAGAATTCATAGTTGATGGGTAAGTACCTATTCATTTTTTATTTTTATTTCGACGTTGATATTCTATTGTTCCTACTCTCTACTAAGGGTATGACATGTTATTGATGTAATTTTGCCATTTTCGTCTCCATTATTACCACTTTCATGACGATCCTTCTGGAAGGACGTCAGTAGAATACACATTCAAAATCGTTCCGTCCCTATATTTTTTCATTTGCTGATTTTTTTGGATTTCTCGCTTTTTCTGCAAGAAGTTGCTTCCTTTACATCAAATAACATAATATGTTATACATCCAATATTATTGGATTTTTCGGAGGGAAATGATGATGCAATAAGTCAAGGGGAAGTCGATATATCTTTATTACCTCCAACAAACGCCCTTCATGACCTCACCGGACGAGAGCCCTGTTATTGATAATTTTCTCCTGCAATTTTGAATAGCATTCCTTCTCATGATAAAGATGATGAAAGCGATGATGATCCCCAACCATCAAATTCCAATGAAAATATTTCCAACAAGAAGAGGGGGAAACATCGAGTCCGTAAACCAAAACCGCCCAAAAAATTGTACAAGTGGACAAAAAACCAGTCTCTTTCAACTGCACTTAGAGAGTGGTCACCAATGCGTGGTCCCAAACAAAAGTTGTCATCCCTTGAGTATTTCGATTTTTTTTTTTTTTTTTTTTTTAATAAAAACAGCCAAGATTGACTGTCGGCGAATGAAAATCAAAAACTTGGTCACATGCATTGTACAGTTTGCAGCCTTTCAATAATTTATTATTGAATTTATTTATCTTTTTTTAGATTCGATAAGAAAGAACACTACGTTGGAGATACGGGAGTAGAAGAAAAGATAGGAAGAAGGGAAGCAGCTGCACTGAAGATTTTCCAAGACGAAGTCGACAACCGGATGCTTGAAATGTGACATATTTCTACATTTTTCGTTTATTATCGTTCCACACAAAATAAATTTTGACAATTTTAAATGATACATAGTTTTATATCCAGTTTTGATTGAATAAAAAGTGTACTTTCAATCTTGAGTCTCATTTGTTATCTCATAAGAATAAGAAATATGCGAGAGAGATTGCTTCCTTATTCTACTGACGTCCTTCTGGAAGGATGCCCATTTATGACCTCATTAAAATGGGAAAAAATTGCAAGAGTGCCAAATTTGTCTTCAGACAACACCTATGACACTAAACATACGAAAAATTTCAAAAAATTAGTCAAAAAAAAATTCAGGGTTATCTGGGTTAACTTCCCTCGACCAGGGATCGATCTCCTATCGTTCCGATTCTAAATCGGAGCTCCTACCGCATGAGCTAAGGAAGCGAATGGACAAAAATGCGGAGAGGTCGCTGATTACAACAATTGTATTTTATCAAAAGTTTGAGACTTACCCGGTGGATATTGTTCAGAGTAGGTTCTAGATCACTATGAGGTTTTGACTTCCCTGACACACGTTCCAGGAGTTCCATAGCATACTTCTGAAAGTGCGCATGTTCTTGGCGACGATCCGGAAGAATCGGGTCTTTCATAAAATCTTTAAAAAAATCCATACATAAATGATTCAGAACATAATTTTCTGGTAACTCAATTACAAATTACGAACAATACCAATGAGCACAGTTCTTCAAGGCATTAACACTAATTGGACCATGGTATCACTAGTATAATCGAAAACATCCCAGGAACTCTAAAGCTGTCCCAAGGTGTCACCAGAGTAACCAAACTCAAGTTGACATTTTAAATTTAGTGAAAACCAGAATTTTTTGTGGGCTTTTGGAAATCTCAAAGAAGAGTTATGACAAAATCTTCAAATAAATCGTGAGGGTGTCGGGAATATCCACGATATACATCTCCCAGACCTCTCGTCTCGCCGAATCCGAAAATTGATGGATTGAATGGACGAGAATTGGTTGTTTCAGGATGGAGTGAAGTGGGGTCTCGGGAAAGCAAATTGGGGCTAATAGGATGGATGAATTAGTGGATGTAGGCGGTGCGGGGGCTTTCCTGTTATTTTTGGTTATATTATAATACTTATTATTTCTAATAATAAGCCTATGTGATCGTATCGCAAAAAAATTGTATAACCCCCCCTCAAACTTTGTCACTTTACGTTTGAAGGTGCAATCCAAATCTGCAATGTCCGTCCGCCGTCCGGGCCATAAAAGGCCTTAGAATCGGTGTAAAAAACCCGTTCTTTTGCACATAGACTCCATTTGGGGTCTATACTCTTGCCTTTATTTAAAGAGCTCTGGGATTTTTGAAGGCCCCGAAGGTTCGGCATCGCTGCAAGAATCCGAGCCCCAGCGGAAGGTCGAGGTATACCTGCGCGACCCCTCCGCCTGTGAACCCCCCCAGCCCCCCAACAGTTTACCCTCTTCTGCAAATGCACACTTGATTCATAAATTATTTCGATCATCCCATCACCAAAATCGTGATCAGCGAGAAAAATTGAACATATCGAGTATAAACTCGAGGCAGGTACGATTAAAACTCAGCAGCCCTCTCCCGGCCAATCCACCCAAACGAATTACGCCCTCTTCGCCGAATTACAGGAAATTTGGACGCATTTTCATCAGAATAATTAGTACGTTACGAATTTAAATTACAAAAAATGTTCACCGAACGATAAATAATTAAAATGTATGTTGATACAAGAGGAAGAAGGAAGAGGGATGATGGGTTTTGACCGCGAAGGGTTGTGACCGTTTTCACCACAAGGTTTCACCGCAAGGGTTTTCACCGCAAGGTGAGCACCTTGCAACGTTGCCACCTCTTGGCAGGGAAGGGGTTTTGGAACCCGCGGTCCAGAGCTCTTTAAATAAAGGCAAGAGTATAGTTGGTCCTAACGTCGAACTATTCCGATCGCTTCATTCGTATAGAAGTTATGGGCAAATAACCGGCCAAAAAAGAGGTTTTTGCTTAAATATGCGTGGGGTGACATTTTCCAAGTATTTGGATTCTACGTACCTTGAAACGTAAACCATCAAATTTCGAGGAGGTGTTTGCAAATTTTTTTTCTTGGTCGATTCCAAAGTTTCATTATTGAAAATAATAAACCAAAATTTGGCTGTCCGTCCGCCGTACGCGGCACTTTTGCCACTTAGCATTGACCGATTTTGATGAAATTTGGTTTGTAGGCTCCATTTGGGATCTAGTTGTGCCCCGAAGATTTTGGTTGATGTAGGTCACTTCTAAGGGTTCCAAAATCAATTTTGAAATTTTGTTAACGCCCTAATTCAAAAAAATTTGATATAAAGGTACTGTTTTTCCTTCAATTTAAGATTCTATAGAATTTTTTGAGACCACCCGGAGCTGTTTTTCTTCATGTTGGATGGTTGGTGGCTTTGCAGACGAGTGATATATATCGTCGTGGAATCAGCAACACCACCGAGCTCGTTTTTCACAACTTTTCAGGAGAGAGAAAAAACCGATTTTTTAGTCCATCAAGGCCTAATTGACTGATGTTTTTTTTTTGTTTTGACTGATGAATGATAATGTTATTCATCAGTCAAAACAAAAAAAAACATCAGTCAATTAGGCCTTGATGGACTAAAAAATCGGTTATTTCTCTCTCCTGAAAAGTTGTGAAAAACGAGCTCAGTGGTGTTGCTGATTCCACGACGATATAGAAAAATAAAAAATAATAAACCATTGTGTAATAATTTGCAGCTTTTTTTCAAAATTCTCTTTTACTCAGGTTCGGATTAACAACTGCTGACGAGCATCTGCGCACTGAGATATCTCTCTTTGCGTCCCTAAAATAACTCCACACGGCCTGACACTCCGTTGGGCTGAGTGGCAATTATGACAAAAATCTTCAAATAAATCGATGGAAAAAAAAAATTGTCACTACATCATTTTTTGACTTTTAATGACTTACGAAAAATGGTTAAAAAAATTCAGCTGTCCATTAATTGCAATTTAAATTTAGTTAATCTGGGGACTTTTTGGGACACCGATGGAATTCCTAAGATGTTTTTGGTGACGCTAGTGACACCATGGTCCAATTAGGGTTAACACATACCAATCAAGCAGGAGACTAATTACAATTGGTACCTACTGTAATTCAACTATCTTAGTATATCGTGTTAAGCATTTCAATTCTTGTATAAATACGAGATAACTTACTTAGTAACTGCCCGGTAGTAAAAAGCGGCAATTTCCCGATGATCTGCCTCACGGTTTCACTCCTCGCCAAACCAGCCAAAGCTTGACATGCAAGGCCACGTATGGAATCAGCATCAGTGATGGGGACCTTGAGCTGAATGAGACTCAACAGCACCTTTGGGATGAAGCAGGGATTTTGATCAGGTGTAAGAACATGAGGTGATTCAAAATTATGGATACTTTCTTGGATGTTGTGGAGAAGGAAGCAGAGGACGTCTACATACTTTTTTCAACATTTGTTTAAACATTTAAACATGGGCAAAGTATGGCCCCATTCTCAAGCCTATGTTCACTCTGCAATTATACTCTCACTATCTTCCATCCCTCCTGAATCACCAAATCTGTTAAACCATCACCAAGGCTGTTAAAATTGAAAAAGTTCTCCTGTCTGTGATCCCCTCTACTCATTGTTTTATTGTTAATTAGTTTTAAATAATTTTTAGATCCTGCCAGTTTGTTTTTTAGTATTGAAAAGAATAATTGTTATGGCAATGTACGAAGTGAGAATAGCTTTCAAGACGGGCAGAGATGAGATTTTGGTGATTGAGGAGGGATGGAAGATAGTGGGAGTATAATTGCAGAGTGAACATAGGCTTGAGAAAGGGGCCATAGTTTGCCCCGAAGAGAATTTTGAAAAAAGTTTATAGACGTCCTCTGCTTCCTTCTCCACAACAAACAAGAAAATGACTACTGCAGGAGTACAGAACAATAATTATGGATACTAAGTAATGACGACAGCAAGCTAAAGTCCATAGAGAAATTTTCATCCAAATTCACCGTGAATACTATAAAGATAATAAAAGAAGAAGAAAGCGACTAATTTAACATTCCTTTTGAAATGTGAATTTTCTGGTGGAATGTTGTTAATAACAAAAATTGTCACATTTACTCACCATAACCCCGTTCGACGAGCGCACGCAATCCCACAACATTTCAATGACTTCTTCGCTGGATCTAGTTTTCTTCTTAGCAGATCCACCGGCTGAGTACCTTGCAACGACCCCTCCAACCTGGATAGTAATTGACAATTTCAATCAAATATCATCAAAAGGGGATCAACTGTCAAAAAATTTGAGATCGGATTTCCCTTCGGATTTTGCGTTAAAGCATTTCGCATGTACGAACGCAAAGGGAAATTGGATATCATGGAATCAGCCGCAAAACCGTCTAGATTATTGGCTGCTAAATTCGAAGTCTCCACTAGAGAGACTGGTTTATTTATTAATGTCACACAAATAGGACAAATGACAAATCGATGGCAAAGATACAACATGTGATATGAAAAAAATAGGAACCTCTTTTTTGTTCGAACCACTAGACATTTTTAATTTCAAGTTGAGCAACACTTGTACAACAGTGAGAACAACAGTTGAGACAACAAGTGTTATCACGTTAGCTACCTTTCATACAGATCCAAAGCAAGCAAAATGGAAGAGTTTTGGTTTATTATTTTCAATAATGAACCTTTGGAATCGAAAAAGAAAAAAATTTAATCCCCCCCCCCCACCTTCAAAATTTGTTAGTTTACGTTTCTAGGTAAGTAGAATCCGAAAATCGAATAAAAATTTGGCCGTCTGTCCACCGTACGCGGCACTTTCCTCACTTAGCATTGACCGATTTTGATGAAATTTGGAATAAGGGCTCCATTTGGGGTCTAGTTGGGCCCCGAAGATTTTGGTCCATGTAGGTCACTTCTAAGGGTTCCAAAATGAATTTTGAAAACGCCCTAACTCAAAAATTTTGATATAAAGGTATTGTTTTTTCTTCAATTTAAGATTCTATAGAATTTTTTGAGACCATGCGGAGCTCTGTAGGACAAACCGTTCGCTCCCTGCGAGAATTTAAGATTTGTTGATGTAGGTCACTTCTGAGGGTTGAAATTTTGACCACCCGGAACTCTGTAGGACCAACCGTTCGCTCCCAACGAGAACTTAAAGGTTGGACTTACGATAAATCCGAAACACGAGTGTGAATCGCAAAAGAGGCCTAATCTCCGTTCAAATTTTAGCTGACCGAAATGCGATCGATGTTTTTCTTCATGTTGGTTGGTGGTAACAATGGCAAAGCCGTGTTCTTTGCAGACGAGTGATCTATATAGAAAAATAATAAACCTTTGTGCAATAATTTGTTGCGTTTTTTCGTTCTCCTGAAACCAGTAGAATTTTCATATCGTATGTTGTCTCTTAGCCATCGAAATATCATTTGGACATTTTACGGATCTCAGACAGTTATACAATTTACTATCTTAAATTGAAAGTGTTACATTGTACGAACAATTACGCTAAGAAAACATACAAAATAAAAATTTACAGGACCTGAATGAAAATGAAACGGAAAAGAAAACATAGATCCCAGTCGTATGTTTTCAAAATTTCTTTCTTTAACGACCTTTTGAACATAGAACAGATTTTTTCACATCAAAAAGATCTACATATTCATTATTTAGACAACGTGAAACTTGTAATGATTTGCCCATTACTTCAGTTTTAAACTGGAATATGTAATAAATGAGTAGTGTTATGATAAACTGATAAATTTGTACTAACTGTGATTTTGGATTAAACTATAAAATGAGAACTTTACTCTTTGTCTATCTGACTGACTTCTGTCAGTCAGATATTATTTTGACTTGGTTTGAATTTACAGAAAGTGAATTTAATAAATTGATAATTTTGGATCTGGTCATTATAGAAACCGGCTTGTGAAGTTAATGAATTTCGGGAAATGATTTTAGTTCTGGTTGGTGAAGAAACCAGCTTGTTGGTAATTTTTTTAAAATTATTATTATCAAGTTTGAAAGTACTTAGAATGTTAACAATATTTTAACTTCTGGGTAACAAGGCGATGAAAACAAGAGAGTTATACATGCAGAGTGTACGAGAATATCTATTTTCAATGGTCCACCATAGAAGAAAAAGCCGCCCCATCCTCCAATCCTAGTGAGCGAATTTCCTCCTTGCTCCGCATAGCCGAAGAGATACAGCCCGAATGATGGCGAATTGTACCTTTACTTTCAGCCACCCTATCAGTTGGTCGGTTCCACTTCTCAGCCAACACAAAACTTGCTCGCTTCAGGAAGACTCCCAATTCTTGTTCCAGAGCCCCGTCACAGGAACCAACACTGACAGTGTGAATGACCCTCGATGGGTCATTTGGTTTCTGGTCTTTAAAAACCAGGTTACCTAACAAAATTAAAAAGGCTTCTGGTCTTTGTAGGAACCAGGTCACCATTTGTTGTTAAGTTTTCAAGGATTGAGCTGAGAGGTGCTGAGGAGATAGAGAATAATTTGCATAGTTAGATTTTGTAGGACTTTGTTGCTTCCACATAAATTTCAAGCAGTTTTTTTTTTTGTTTCAAATTTCAGACTATTCTTTTCTGAGTGCCTTCTGTTCAGGGTACACTCTGAAAGCCATAACCAAGGTTAACGACCTTTTTTGGAGGTTTCTGGCATCAATTCGCACTCTTTACAAGCAAGGAGACATCTCCACTGGTTCATTTCAATACGATCTAGGTTACAAGGCTATCCGAGAGGCTATAAAGTACTGTACATTAAAGGTGGATTCACAAGCGTCCGACTCTGCGTTTCCGATTCTCCGTTCTGCCCGCTGATTGGCCAAGAACAGACGGAAAGGCCAATCAGCGGGCAGAACGCAGAGTCGGACGCTTGTGAACCCAGCATAAGGGGGATCTAGTCAGTGAATAAACGGTTTTCCCACTTTTCTCTGGCAATTATTCGTCGATTTTGATGATTCCAGCGGCAATTTTTTAGTTTTTAAATTTCCTAGGTAGATGCACTAATTAATTTCAAAAATCATTGAAAATGAGGTACAACTGTTTATTTATGGAATGAAACAAGTGCATTAGTGTAGATATTATAAAACGCTGCAAATCATTGCTCAAAGGTTTATTATTTTCTGTATAGATCACCCTTCTGTATAGATCACTGGTTCTCCATCAATAGCACCTACCACCATCTGTATTCTCCCTTGACCTTCCCTCTCAAATTTCAGCTTCCTTTGTTCAATAGGATTGAAAATGGCTTCGGAGCTCACTCAGCTGATCAGTGATCTGAAGAGTGAAGAAGATCTCCTCGAATGCTGGAGACGCCTGGAAGAGCACTTCCATTCAATAGGAGTAAAAATGGTTTTGGAGCTCACTCAGCTGATCAGTGATCTGAAGAGTGAAGAAGATCTCCTCGAATGCTGGAGAAGCCTGGAAGAGCACTTCCATTCAATAAGAGTAAAAATGGCTTTGGAGCTCACTCAGCTGATCAGTGATCTGAAGAGTGAAGAAGATCTCCTCGAATGCTGGAGACGCCTGGAAGAGCACTTCCATTCAATAGGATTGAAAATGGCTTCGGAGCTCACTCAGCTGATCAGTGATCTGAAGAGTGAAGAAGCCTTTGAGCAATGATTTGCAGCGTTTTTTACCCACCAATATTTTTTTTACCTACCAAGTTTTTGTTACCTACCAGCTAGGTACTACCTACCACACCATACTGGCTTCACACCTTCACAATCAAGTTTATTAGAAAGAACTAAACGCTTCACACTCGATTCGAGAAATAGAAAGCTTCATATGGAAATTTGATTACTGGTTACGCAGAAGGCAAAACTGTATACAAATCGAAGAAATGAACAGCGATCGCATTTTAGTACGATAAAATTTGAATGGAGATTAGACCTCTTTTGCGATTCACACTCATGATTCTGTTTTATCGAAGGAAAACCTTCAAGTACTCGTAGGGACCGAACGGTTTGTCCTACAGAGCTCCGGGTGGTCTCAAAAATTTTTAAAAATTCGATACTATTTAAAATTGGTGAAAAAACGATACCTTTATTTCGAGAGTTTTCGAGCTAGGGCACTCTTGAAAATTTCAACCCTTAATTTTCACCCCTTAGAAGTGACCTACATCAACCAAAAGCTTCGCGGCACAACTAGACCCCAAATGGAGCCCATATACCAAATTTGAACCAAATCGGTCTAGTGTTGCTAAGAAAAGTGCCGCGTACGGCGGACGGCGTACGGCGGACGGCGTACGGCGGACGGCGTACGGCGTACGGCGGACGGACGGAAATTTTTTTATTCGATTTTCGGATTCTACGTACCTTGAAACGTAAAACATCAAATTTTGAGGGGGGGTTAAAATTTTTTTTTTCTTGCTCGATTCCAAAGGCTTATTATTGAAAATAATAAACCAAAATAAGAAGAATGCCACTAGAAACAGAAAAATTGGATGATTATTTCCTAAGAAAAATCTGGATGGAAACTGACCAGCTATGCGAAGGCTGGGGGATGGGGGAGGCACTGGGGGTGGTGGGTGGCAATGTTACTCTTTCTGACGGGTGGTGGGAAGGGGCATCCGATCGCCGGTTCGTAAGAGATTAGACTAATCCACAACGAGGTAGGAACGGCGACTGACTGAGACCCCCTTAAAAACTACGGACGGTAGTAACTACAGTCAGCTTTTTAATAATGATTAATTGTACGCAATTTTTTTCCACCAAAAAAGTTCTAAAATTTTCATTTTGCGACAAATTTTTATAATATGACACATTATTGTTAAAATTAACATGTTAACGCTTCCTTGAGTCGTGACGTGACGATCGGTCGGGAAGGTGCGACATTTTCTCCGTGATGGTGGGATAAATAATGGAAACCTCCTGTTAATCATTATTAAATGGTAAAAGAAAAGAAAAATGAATCGTACCCTGTGAATTGGCGCGCACACGCAAGTGATAAGGACTTGGAGAGCTGCTCTCTGGACTTCGGGGTCTGACACGATTTCTCCTTCGGCAGCCCCCAAGACGATGTTGATGCCCATCGTGTTGGCGTCGTCTGGAAGCTCCACTTTCTCACAAAGCTGCATCTGAGTACGAGGCATCACCGCGCAGATGCCCAACACGTCCAAAGCGCTTCTCACAGTCTCACCTCTGGAAATCAATGGCGGAGTCCGGTTTAGACAAGGTTTCTGATAATTCTGAATTGAATTGGAAAATTTACAGCAATCCTTATCTAAAGATTCGGAATAATCGAATTTGATTGTCAACTTTACTCGATCATGGTAATGATCCACCGTAACTGATTATTCCGTGAGCTCTGGATTCCTCCCTCAAAACACCAATATTACATAGTCGAACATCTTTCAAGAAAAAATCGTTGAATGGATACTCAGATTAGGAAGAAATGCTGCAGAAAACATAATTCTGAGCGCGTACAGATAATAATATTAAATAATATTATTATTTATGATAATTGGAAAATATTGAACTGAAGTTGTGTAGTTGTAAATATGAATAAGGAGGCAACGAAGGTATTTAGTTACAATGATTTGGTTTACAAGTTGGAATAGTTTTCGTATTTCTCTCATTTTAATTTTTATGTTTTTTTATCTTTCAACCTGAAATTGTTTAGTTTGGCACTACTCTTGCAGGGTACTACAGACTTTTTAGTCTCTTTCCATGCAAAAGAGTTGTTTTCGTAGAAGAATAAATATTATAATAATATGTAACTATTGTACAACTAATAATAAATAAATAAATAAATTTCGTAATCGATCGTAAAATCTCGAATGACATCTTCAAAAAGATCTTGTGTTGGAAACATTCAATGGAAATCGGGTCGCGCTTTTCAGGTTTGAATGATAATATGTATTTTTTAACAAACTTAGAGTAGTAAGATAGAAGTAGGTACTACTTAAGTAAGATAGAATGAAAAAAAGTGAATAAATTCGGATATTTTAATTGAAACAAGGTAATTTGTTTTTAGGAGATACAACAGATGACTCGTGTTTTTGTATTGATGGAAAATCGATTATAATTCACCATGGACGGTTAACAGGGTGAGCCAACGAAACTTGCTGATTTCAATTTGTCGCCAAAAGTAGAGGAACGTTTGTACGGAGGTGGGGCTGGTCTCATTTGGAAGGAGAGTTTTTCCAGTTTAGTTCCCCTCTAGGCCAGTTACGGCCATGCATTGGACACGGGAGCAGCGTGCGTTCGCGACAGAAGCTTACTTTTCGAATGGCCACTCAATCGTGGCAACGCAGCGGGCGTTCCGCACTCACTTCAATCTTCCCGGTACTGCACCTGTTCCCGGCCGCCAATCGATTATTTCGTGGATAACTTCGTTCAGGGAAAGAGGAGATGTGACTTCACGTCGAACAACAAGTCGAACAACAGTTCAACGGCCAGTCAGATCGCCCGAAAACATCGATACAGTGAGGGTTTCTTTTTTGCGTTCTCCTCGTCGCTCTTTGCGCAAACATGCAGCTGCCCTTGGACTCTCCTACTCTACTGTGAGGCGAATCCTTCATAAAGACCTCTCTTTTCATCCGTACAAGTTAGCAGTTGTGCAAGAGCTTCTTCCCCGCGATTATGTGAACAGAGTAGCCGCATGTGAAGCCTTCCTTGAATTGCTTTCTGAAGACCCGCTCATCTTCTTCAGTGACGAAGCTCACTTCCATATCAATGGCTCAGTAAATAAGCAAAACATGCGGTACTGGAGTGAGCAAAATCCCGTGGACTCCATGAGACACCTCTTCACTGCGAAAGAGTCACTGTGTGGTGCGCCTTGTCACGAGCAGGGATTATTGGTCCATACTTTTTTGAGGAAGACGGGCGTGCCGTTACCGTCAATTCGGCACGCTACCTTGCTATGATTGAGGAATTTTTCTGCAACTCGAAGAAATGGACCTTGGTGATGTTTATTTCCAGCAAGATGGTGAAACAGCGCACACGGCGCGAACAGTGATGGCAGTTTTGCGTGAGAACTTCGAGGGTCGACTCATCTCGCTAAGAGGAGATCTGCAGTGGCCGGCGCGGTCGCCCGATTTAATGCCCTGCGATTTTTTTGGGGGGGGCTTTCTCAAGTCTATTGTTTACGTGGATCGTCCCACGACCTTGGGACAACTTAAGGACAACATCGGACGAGCAATCGCTGAAATTCCCCTTGATATGCTCCGACGAGTGGACCAAAACTTCCTAAATCGAGTACTTCAGTGCATTGACAATGGGGGGGGGGGGGGGTCATTTGAGGGATACAATCTTTAAAACCATGTGAAACAAATTTGGAAGACCTTGTTTACATAATAAAATTTGAATCACATTGATATCTTGGATACTTTTTTAAAATTGACCTTTCAAATCAGCAAGTTACGTTGAATGAATTTGTATGAATCGATTTCCTATCTCGTTTCCTGCTCTACTCATCACCTGCTATCACCAGAAGAGCGTTTGGAAGCTGTAAATGCGAAGAATTGCAAGCGACGCAGAATATAAACAAATACAAACGGAACCAAAAGATGACATACCTGCCAGAATAATTCCACTCGTAGGCAAATGCGATAACTTGAAGAAGTAAAGTGATGCCACCAAGACGCAGGAGCTCATCAACTGGAGGCCAGCTCGCTCTGAAGGACATGAGTTCCAGCAATGTGTTGATCTGCTCACGTTCCTGCTCTGGGGAACTTCTGCAAGCCTGATGGATTATAACAGATATTCGATTGAGAACAATAAAAATTAAAACAATGCAAACTTGGAGAACTCGAAAGCAAAATACGTCTAGCAAAAGTGTTGGTATTCTTGACATGCATTACTGAGTTCGCCTGTTTGCTATACAGGCCACAGATTATAGGCCCTTCGACACTTAGTTTCGAGGAAAAGTTATAGTAATTCAAGACGTACCATGACCTGACAAACTTTTGGCAGGTTTTCAGGAGACACACAAACTATTTACAAGAGCTAATTGAGCGAACAAGATACTTTAATCGATGAAGGATCTTCACCATCCACTTCTCCTATGGAAATTCGCCATTTCAACATGAATATAGAGCGATGGAGCGATTTTGGGAAGATCCTCCCCTACAACATGCCAAGCCTAATGTCGGGTAGGAATTATTGTAAAAGTGTACAAAATGGCGCCAAATAAACAAATATCTATCTGTGGAAGACCTAACATATCTTATGAGCTTTAGCCAGGACCTAACGGTTGAAAAACGTTACATGACAATGTTGTGTTCTGCGCGTATTCGAGTGAGGGCGATGGTCCTCTCGATGCGCTGATTTGTAAACTAGCCTGAACCCTACTCAACGGAGAAATTGATCCCTAAAGGGCCCCATTCATGTGTATGCCTGGAGTCGCCGCCGCGGCCCTAGCCGCCGTCAAAGAAGAAAACTACCCGTGAATGGTTAACAAAATCTTGAGGTCTGGCGGTCGTCCGCCGCTCGGCAGGTAATCGAACATGCTCGAAAATTGCGGCCAGTTAATCCTCAGCAGCCCTGTGAATGGTTGAAGTGAGGCCGACGCCCGGTCGCACTCCCACCAGTTCAGCATGTAGCCCTACTGTTTTCCTCACTTCTAGTCATCTGAGCAAGCGGTGGTTGGTAGCAGGCCCGCCATTCGGCGGAGTCAGGAGGTTTTGGTAGCCAGGTGAATGGACTACTGCGGTGGCTTCGGGGAGTACCTGGAGGGACGCAGCGGCGACTCCGGACATACACGTGAATGGGGCCCTTAAGCCTATGGCTTTGGCACTACATCCACGGAGCCTCTCGGCTGACTGTCCAGATAAGTGCTTGAAATATCTATCCGCAAACCTCGGCGTCTGGACCCAGACCTACTGGCGGGAAGCAGAGCATTTACCTAATGAAGCCTAGTGTTCTGGAAAGGTCCTTAAGGGGAGATAGAGGTTTGGGGCAAACCGTTCCCTCTGCGGAACTGGGCCTTAGGTAAGGGGAAGGCAAGAAATGATAAGTCGGATTGACTAGGTACGAATGCATGTAAGAAGACCCCTGAGTGCTGCTTTTATACTCTAGTTATTATGGTGAGGGGAGAGTGGAAAAGAGGTGACGTCAGATGACGTGTTCTTTCCCTTCCTCACCTCATCCTTGTTGGTGATGACTCATGCCACTCTGGGTTTTCCTACACCTCACTTTATTGGAGAACTAATGAACATAGATGTATGACATTACAGAGAAAGTAGCGCGATACCGATAAAAATGCCAAGTGGGTGTGGCACATAGCTTCCTCGTATCCATAACCCGATTACATAGATGATCCGATGCATAGTAGTTTATCTCAAAAGATCAATCTCTGAATACCTTGCACTACCCTCATAAGGGACTCTACACGTCAACTGGCGAAATCTCTGAAGATTGTTGGGAAATGTAGAAGTTATGGGTGTAACAAGGAAATATACTTTTGCGCGTGCGCAGTAGTTACTATTAGTCTGGGGGTGACGATTTTGATCGAAATTGGACGAGAATTGTAGAAGTTATGGCTGTGGCAAGAATTTCACGTTTGCGCATGCGCTTCTACATTTCTCTTCCGATTTCGATGAAATTTTCGGGGTTTTTGCGAGTTAGCATGTAAATGGATTCCTATGAAAATCATCGCGCCCGGACTGATAGTAGCCGCTGCACAGACAGACACGGAACCAAAATTGTTCAGGAAGGTCTGAAATGTAAAACGCGAGTGGAAAATTTGATTTTGGAGAACTTTTTTATTCAACCTTGAAAAGTGAAAACAAAGCTTCCGCTACCTTGGTAGACTCGGAAGAAAAATAATAAGACATGAAAACAAAACTGCTGGTATTAGCGATCTTGGCGATCTGAAGTGGAAACTGCTAGTTTCAGCGAGTCAGACGCGGAGAATACGTTTGAATACCAATTTAACTCAAAAACGCCAAAAACTTGATAGGCCATGTTACGTCTTAACCATAGAAATATTAGACCTTACGAAAACTGTCGCTGCAAACTCACCTTGTAGGAGGGGAGAGCAGGAGAGTGCATTCTATCGGAGGAAACGTCTCTCATGGGGGCCCGGCGGACTTGCTCGGAGCGGATGTAGAGATGGGCCTCCAGGTAGCGCTTGAGGGCGATACAAACTTGTCGGACGATTTGACGGGCGGAGCATTCTTCGTCTTCATTCACAGGCGGTGTGTCGTCCATGAGGATCGGTAGAGTACTGATCTGAAAGGAAAATGCATAACTACAATAAATTTACCTTGATGAAAAATACTCGTATGATATTTAAATTTCAGTTTTTTTAATGGCTCAGGAATTAATGAAGAGTGTTTGACTATTCAGGATACCTAAAAGGCATATACAGGGTGAGCAACGGAAACTTACTTATTTGAAAAAATCGCCGTTCAGCCTGGTGGGGTTGAAGAAGGGGGGGCAATGGCCCATTCGAAGGCGGAGCTCCTAAAGTTTTGTTACCTGTACGGTTAGTTGCCACCATGCTTTGGACGAGAGAGTAGCGAATGTTTGCCCTAGAAACATTTTTTTCCAATGATCGGTCAGTTATTGCGACCCAACGAGCCTTCTGTGCGCGCTTCGAAATTCGTCCTTATGGAGCGGTTCCCGGTCAAAATTCGATTCTAACTTGGGCTACCACATTTCGGGAGGCTGGAAGTGTTGCCAGAAACCGAACTGGACCCTCAACGGACCTACAGAACCCCAGAAAACGTTGAGAGAGTGAGGCTGTCGGTTTTGCGCTCCCCCTTTCATTCGGCTCGCAAACAGGCAGCTGCTCTGGGGATTCCAGGCACAACTGTTAGACTGATTCTCCACGATGATCTTCAATTTCATCCCTATAAATTGGCTGTAGTGCAGGAATTGAGCGAAAGGGATTTAATCGCCCACCAAACTGCATGTGAAGCACAGCTCGAAAACCTGCAATTGACCTTTCAAATAAGTAAGTTTCCGTGGCTCACCCTGTATAACTCAACCCCTAGTCGGACGAAATGGAAATGTACATCTATACAGATGGATCTGTGAAGGCTGGACGAACAGGCAGTGCATTCTATGATGAAACCAATAATATTGTTAAGTCTTTTTAGGTTGTGGAACAACGCCTCAATATACACAGCAGAGGCTTATGCAATTCTCGAAGCATTGAGATATTCAAATGAACTCATTACCAGTGTATTACCGATCGTGGTAGTAATATCGGATTACCAAAGTGTTCTCACTAAATTGAAAAACATCAACCCGACCTCTAAATTGACTAACATTGAGAAAGAAATCCTGAAGGAAATCAATGTACTCAGAACAAAGGGTATCCGCTTGAAATTACTTTGGGTAAGAGGACACAACGGGATACGTGGAAATAATCTTGTGGATAAGGAAGCAGTCAAGAGTACTGAGGTACCGCAACGATTATTTGAACCCCCTATGTTCCCACATACAGACCTTCGACGCAGTTTCACTCGGCTTCTTATCAAAGAATGGAGAAAGGACCACCAACAATACCCTTCAGGAGAGAGGTACAAAACTCTATTTCCTCCTCCATAAACTTCTCTGGATCACGTCAATAGGGAATAAATTCAAAACCTTTTTACCACCATCCCGCGCCTAAGAACTAGGGATGTCCGATACTTCAAAAGTATCGATATAATATCGTATCGATACATCTAGAAAGTATCAAAAAGTATCGATACGATACTTTCAAAAAGTATCGATATTTTGAAGTATCGATACTTTTCGATACTTTTACAAAAATGTGTGAAAATGCCTTTTATGTTTCTCTCCATCAGTGTGACATCTCTCCATCGCAAGGATAATAATTAATATAGAATGAACAAAACAATAAATCACTCATTTATTTTGTTTAGGCACTTGTTTCCATATTTCACTTGGTTGGGTTAACATTTTGTCCTTCCTAGATGATGGAGGACAGCAGGTTATCATAGAGAGCTGGAGGTGGTGGTACATCATCTTTGTTTAGTTTGTTGAAGTGGTTGGTCTCCAATCTACGTAGAGAAAGAGGTACTGTCAAGTAGGTACCTTCGGGTCGTAGGTGTTGAAACTGATAAAAATTTCAACACCTACGACATGAAGGTAGGTACTTACTAAAATTCGAGACTTTCATCTAATGTGAGAGATAATGAATAGATAGAATTTTATCTGATGTGAGAGGTATAAAAGTATCGCCTCCGATACTGGAAAAAAGTATCGATACTACGATATATATCAGGAAAAAAATTATCGATAAGTATCGATACTTTTTTCAAAATGTATCGATACTTTTAAGTATCGATACTTTGGGGACATCCCTACTAAGAACAGGACACCTTCTATGCAACGAATACCTCTACAGAATTGTCTTGATAGACAGCGACAATGGGGTATTTCAGTGGGTCGGAAATTCAGGTTTTTGACCTCAAATTTGGATTCAGCACCCTTGAAAACCTAAATACTACAACTTTAAGCTCAATGATACTATAACATGTGGTAGACAAATTAATTAAAGAGAACGTTTGAAAAAGGTGGGCCGCTATAAATGCACACACACTAGGCAAGGACTAAGCCGCGCGCGTGTGTAAGTAGTATTTTGTAGTATCCAAGAGGTCCTCCAAGGGTCTCTGTGCATGGATACTTTTTTCAAAGACAGTTGGCTAGCTACGTCACACCATTCAAAACTTCAACTTTTCCTAGCTTCTCTGATTTTTTAAAAACATTTTCTCGACGAACAGACCCGATTACCGTTATTCCTAAGCCATACTTTAAAAAAAATAAATAAAAAAAATTGACTGAAATACCCCATTGTGCAAATTGCCCTGGAGTACAGGAGACAGTGGAACACATTGTGCTTGACTGTCCACGAAATGCTCAACCTCTTGGAGGGCTCTTAGAGGAAATCAACTCATGTGGTATAGAGAAGCCCTTCAATCTGAACACTTTATTAGCAACAAAAGACGCAACTACAGCGTATGAAATATTATTCAAATTTTTCAGAGACAGCGACCGATTCATATAGACAGTGACTTTATTAGAAAAGTGCAGCGTTAATTTATAATACGAGAATTTTTTGCAATTATTATAATGTACATTCAAATCGACAATAGGAATTAATTTAGGGCCGAATGTAATACTTTACAACGCCAATAAAACAAACAAAAACTCAACCCCTGCGAAGGGTGGTTACCTACTGGGTACCAATATTTACTGCCCCCCACCCCCCGTCCAACCATCGAGTTTCATGCTGGAACGCTAATTAATTTTTAAAGATTCACGTTTTTCCGCATTCAAACACGAATTTCTTTCCTATTTTTTTCTTGTTTCTTTCAACAATTTTCATATACTTTTTAAAGGAGTCTTGAAACTTACTTTCTTTAATTAGATTGTAAAATTTGTTTAAATTATACCACTGGAAAGCTGAGATCTTGGACCATCTTGGATCTTGGACCCATCAATTCGGGTTGTCGTGGGAATTTTTTTTTTGTCTGAACACCTTGCGTTTTGCTTCCGAGTCTACCAAGGTAGCGGAAGCTTTGTTTTCACTTTTCAAGGACGAAAAAAAAAGTTCTCCAAAATCAAAATTTTCACTCGCGTTTTACGTTTTAGACCTTTCTGAACAATTTTGCTTCCGTGTCTGTGTGTCTGTCTGTCTGTCTGTCATGAATTCCTTGTAACGCGCATAACTATACGAAGTTATTGTCCGATTTCAATGAAATTTTCAGGGATTGTGCGGGTTGGTGTGTAGACGGTCCCCTATGAAAATCATCATCCTCGGACTGATAGTAGCCACTGCGCATGCGCAAACGTGAATTTCCTTGTAACGGCCATAACTTCCACTTTTTCAACTCGATTTCGATGAAATTTTCAGGGATTATGCGGATTAGGTTGTAGATGGTCCCCTATGAAAATCATCACCTTCGGACTGGTAGTAGCCACTGCGCATGCGCAAACGTGAATTCCTTCTAACGGCCATAACTTCTACATTTTCCATCCGATTTCAATGAAATTTTCAGGAATGTTACAGATTAGTATTAAGATGGTCCCCTATGAAAATCATCAACTTCGGACTGATAGTAGCCACTGCGCATGCGCAAACGTGAATTCCTTCTAACGTCCATAACTTCTACATTTTCCATCCGATGTCAATGAAATTTTCAGGGGTGTTACAGAATAACTTGTTTTGATGTTTTGAGATTAACTACTATGCATCGGATCATCTATACAATCGGGTTATGGATACGAGGAAGCTATGTGACACACCCACTTGGCAGACGTTTTTTATAGTGGTAGCTATCTGTCTGATTCTTTTTGAAATGTGTTCTACCAGTATCCGTGGTGGTCCCGTTTTTACAGTTGAGGTACATGAAAAAAATCAAGAAACATTAAAACGAATGATGGATAGAAGGCAATACGCGAGAGACAATAATTATAGAGAAAGAACTACCTTTTGACAACTTTAACAAGAAATAGGACACTTACAGCCGGTTTAAAAAATTTGAATTTCTCATAATTGTGGAAATTTTATGATTGGGCAGTTTTATCACCAAATGAATCCAATTAAAAAAATGTGGTTTGACTGGGAGAAAGGAAATTTAACGCTCTTCCAAACAGTAGCTTCAGTGATACAAGGTCTTGAATGTGAAAAAAAATCGGATTTTAAGTAAAAACATAAAGTTAGGACAGTTCTTGTTACAAATTAGTTGTAGAATCGCCCCCTGAATTATCACATTATCTGATACACCCAATAAACGAAATATGAGTGGAGATGAGGCGGATTCACAACAGGGTTCTTCAAAAAAGAGGCCGAAGCATTTGATTAACGGCTCGCTAACACACCGACAGAAAAGTTGGAAAAGCCATCAGTTGGTGGTTGGGTGAGAAACAAAGTTCAGTTCTCGACAATTATTCTGAGAAGAAACAGCAAAAAAGCAACAACGATCGATAACAACTTTATGGGATTTGTAAAACCTGCATACATCCAGATCAAAGTATAAGAAGGGTGAGGGGGGGGGGGTGTTTAAAGCAGAGGAAGTTCTCATGAGGGACATCTGCTGTCAATTTGGAAAATTTTATCAAAATCGCACGATAGCTTCCTGCATTGGAGGTTATAATCTTTCTTGTTTCTAACGAGAGTCAGTAAGGAGGGAAGACTCTAAAATCAGGTGAGCTCAACCATTTTAGCACCTTCATGCTAAACTGGGTTACCAGTTTCCTCTTCATTAGTTCAAAACTGGCGGTGATTCCGCCGAGATGTCCGCGTGGTTCGTGTTGTTGTTCTATTTTACTGCCTACGTCAAGTGCTTAGAGGCAAGTTTTCCCGACAAAAGCGAAACGCCACGTCTGCTGCAACACCGCTCAGGATCTCATTACTTCGTAATTACGACCATTAACAAACTATTCCGAGTTAACAAAACAATAATGTTACAAGTTACATTAACTAGCTTTACAGCTTCAAGTATGAGGAAAAACGTATGTCAAGTGGGTGAGGCACATAGCTTCCTCGTATCAATAACTAGATTCTGATAGATGCACAGTAGATAACCAAAACTTCAACCTCTACCCTCTACCCTCCCCCGGTCAGTCTGGAGTTCATCCCTTGTCCCCGCCATAAATACAAGAAATCAAGGTCCGATTTTCACGACATCATCAGGATTGATGTGAATCATCCTCGAGAAAGCCTCCTTTGAATATTGTCAACATCGGAGAACACGTAAATTTTATGCTCTTTCCAATGATGCCCTCAAATTTGAATTTACTGGGAAATAACGGGAGTTATAATGACAAGGTGGAAAGTCCTTAACCGTGGAATGGCGGGGTTAAGGGGGTCTCAGACGGTCGCCGTTCGTTCCAAGTACTTATTTCACGAAATTGAAGTCGCAAAACTTGAAAAATTGTACCTAAATTTGAAATTTTAAAGGGTTTTAGAAATTCATTACTGCTCGGCCCTAGGAAATTGAAAAACTGAAATATTGTCGCCGGAATCATCAAAATCGAACAAAAGGTAATTGTCAAAGAAAAATGGGAAAAACTACTGAATAAACGGTTTTTCCCTTATTTCTCTGGTAATTATAGTTCGATTTTGATGACTCCAGCGGTAATCTTTCAGTTTTTCAATTCCCTAAGGCCCACGCACTGATGAATTTCTAATAGCCTTTGAAATTTCAAATTTAAGTACAATGTTTCAAGTTTTTGCGCCTTTAATTTCGAGAAATACTGAAGGTGGGTTCACAATCTTCTGACTCTGCGACTGTTTCCATTTCTTTCTGACATTCCGTTTGGGTATTCACAGGCTTTTTTCTTCCAACGCCCTTATCATTGCGTTATCGCGACCCCCACCTCCATCCTTCCACCTCCCACCCACCCACTTTTACCCCCCTCTCTCTCCGACTCTTTCCGTCAAATATCTTATTTTTTCGGATGCGGACAGTCCCTCCCAAAAGTGCTTTTCCGACAATATTACCCCCCCCTCTCCAACCCTTGCCATCTGTTCTCGGCCAATCAGCAGGCAGAACCCAGAGTCGGAAACACAGATTCAGACGCTTGAGAACCCACCTTAACCCGAAACGAGGAACAAACGGCAACCTCGAGCATTCCGGGTTAATATTTCCCAAAACTACCAGCGCTTACTTTAAAATTTGTACTTAAACTTGAAATTTTTATGAATTTTTGAAATTCATTAGTGTAGCAGACTTGGGAATTGAAACACTGAAAGATTGCCGCAGGAATCATCAAAATCGAATAATCATTCCCTGCAAAACATAGGAAAAACTAAACTGAATAAACAGTTTTTCCCATTTTCTCTGGCAATTATTGCTCGATTTGATGAATGCAATCTTTTTTTATTTTTCATCTAACCAAAGTTTTATTTTGACAACAAATAACAACAAAAGCCGTCGTTCCAAAAGCAAGCTTGCTACGAGGTGACGGCCAGCAACAAGGTGTGAGATGCACGCCGAGCATCGAGTTTCTCTCCCCCAGATGATGCTACCAGAGCTGATGATGGCTCTTCTGGACTAGTTGGTCTGCAGGGGCAGTGCAGCACCGTCTTCTTCCCTCAAAGCTCCTGCCAGTTTTCGCCATATCCCAGAAACCTCAGAGGCCTTCGTGAACCTCGAAGCCTCAAGGACACGGATCGGGGTTTTTCCCATTTGTCCGCCAAGCCATCCACCAGCCTCCTGCAGAATTCCTGATGAAGGACCCCTTCGCATGATGTATTTAGAGGCGAAAACAAGCCATGGAGATCTTCAGCAGCTAGGTCGTATTTCCGATGCTTGGCCCTAGCTGTTTCCCTAGCTACAGTGTTCCAGTCCCGGGTGGAATAGGAATCAACATCAGCGTTAACAACTCAGAGATCAAAAAACGACGCCCGGTCCCTATCCCACACTCTGTTGACTTTGATATCGGCAATGAGTCCAGGCTGTTCTTTTAGTTTGTCAATTCCCTAGACTGCACACTAACGAATTTCAAAAGTCCTAGCAAATTTCAATTTAATAACAAATTCGGGAAATACTGACCCGGAACGCTCGACCGACTGAGACACCCTTAAAACAAAGTTGTGTAGCGTGAAAGAAAAATTGAGTCCCGCTCTGTTCGTATTTGCGCGGTTTCGGTAGATAGTCTAGAGCGAGCTATTTCTGGATCCTGAACCTCGACGCATTATTTTCACATCTTCAATTTTATTTAATGAACAACTAATTCTACAATGTTATTGAAATAATTTTGGAATTTATCCGCATTAAAAGAGTTAAAGGAGAACAAAATTTAATTGAGGTCTGACGAAGAAGGAAGGAAGCGGCCATACTTTTTTCAATCTCCACTTTTTCGTTGCTGCCGTCCGGTCGTCTACTGAATCACGTTTTTCGTCAAAATTTTGTCTTTGTCTGCGTTAAGAGAAGTTTTAAATATTGCCTTTAAAATACTGGAAGGACGGTCATCGGCTGATCGGAGAATTTCTGTCTGCGGGCTCTCCAAACTGCTGGAAGAACTAAGGAGAAATTGTTCGTGCTACAAATCCTTTGTTCCTGATTTCTTTCATCGTCCATGACGTCCTGATTTTCGTTGTGGAGTCGAAGACTACGAGCATCGTGCGAGTACTGAATCAAGGGATCGTTCCGTTTATCGTACCGTTTCAGGGTGAGGGCGACATCATACACAGCTGCTCACCAAGTTGGAATTGTCCAGACTCCTACCCGTATAGACCCTCTGAAAATCCTTGGCTAAGTACTTATTGGTTTATTATTTTCAATAATGAACCTTTGGAATCGACCAAGAAAAAAAAAATTTTAACACCCCCTCAAAATTTGATGGTTTACGTTTCAAGGTACGTAGAATCCAAAAATCGAATAAAAATTTGGCCGTCCGTCCGCCGTACGCGGCACTTTTGCCACTTAGCATTGACAGATTTTGATGAAATTTGGTATGTAGGCTCCATTTGGGGTCTAGTTGTACCCCGAAGCTTTTGGTTGATGTAGGTCACTTCTAAGGGTTCCAAAATCAATTTTGAAATTTTGAAAACGCCCTAACTCAAAAAATTTTGATATAAAGGTATTGTTTTTCCTTCAATTTAAGATTCTATAGAATTTTTAGAATTTTTTGAGACCACGCGGAGCTCTGTAGGACAAACCGTTCGCTCCCTACGAAAATTTAAGGGTTTATATTGAAATATATATATATATAAATCAAAACTGAGTGTGAATCGCAAAAGAGGCCTAATCTCCGTTCAAATTAGAGCTGACCGAAATGCAATCAATGGTTGGTGATTTTGATTTTTTTTTTTATTTTTTTTCTTTTTTTCTTCATATTGGATGGTTGGTGATTTTGTAGACGAGTGATCTATATAGAAAAATAATAAACCATTGTGTAATAATTTGCAGCGTTTTTTTTTTTATGTTTTTCCACGGCCGTAGGAAATATAAGGTAATACAGTTAGGTACGATTTTAAATGATTTTCTTGAATGTATCTGTGATACCTGCCCTGAGTAGTTTGAAAGGACCGAAATTTTCCTTTCGAATAAAGGTTTATTTTATTTTATACAAAATAAATTTCTGAATCTTGCGATTTCAAATTTTGATTTTTTTTCTTGGGTTCATCCCCGTTTACCGTCACAGTTGCTAAGTCATTTTTTGTTGGAAACACCTTGTAGAATCAATCCCTGAAGTTAGGATCACCAATTCTGGAACTCCCTGTATATTTTCACTTTATTCTATTTGAGGACTTCACTGCCAACCCAACTAGGCAGAAATGCGCTTGTAAGGTGGTTCGCATCATAATAGAAGCTTTCATTGAATTTCAGGTAAGACTAAACAGCAAATTGAGTATATTCAATTACACGACCATATTCGAGTATGCGGCAGGATACAGGATCAACTGGGATGTCAAGCCGTTTGATGAAATACGGTCGTTCAGAGAAAACCGTGTAGCTCTCCGCAGATCGCTAGAAAACGAATTGGAAAAGTAAGGACACAACTATTTGTATTATTTGAATAACTTCCATCAGGCATCCTCTGCAGGCATTTGCAGTTTTTGAAACGACTTCCCTCAACTAAATTTCCGCCTACACTTTACTGTTTAAAAGTGTTCAAAGCAAATCCAGTTCTAATTTGGTTTGTTTTGCTCAGATATGGATTAGAAGGACACGCTTGTCTTTCAAGATTCTTCTGCGAATTGGAAACGATGTCAGAATACAACGACTTGATCACGCGAGTACTCCAGCTGGTTTTTAGGTAAGAAAATCAGGTATAATATCGATAAGTCGTGTTTCAACTGAATTTGAGTAATGGTAATGGAGGGCAAAGACCGGTGAGCGTCCAGACAGTAGCAGAGGGAAGACGTCCAATGGAGTTTCAGGGGATAAAATTGCATTGAACCGAATTCCCATCACTGATCGACTGATTTCTTTGCAGGTCTGTTGACGTTAATACGTGTCCTGTCGACCACGCGTGCCCCGTCTCATTCGCTTGGCTCCCTTACTTGCTGTACAAGGAGAGTCCAATCGATATTTAGTGCAACGCGGGACACTTCCTAACCAAGAAATCACCTCCCGATTCTCAAGATGACTCGTTCTTGAAGAATGCCTGTTTGTTACTGATGATGGAACAGCTGATGACATCTATAAATTCAACTTAGTAACTGATTGTTTTGGCAGGTGTTATACGGAGAGTCATCATCATGTTCTAACTTGAATAAACAGTTATTGATGTAATGGTGTTTGTGTCTCCACCCAAGTTAACCACCCGGGGAGTTATAACATTGGCGACAAGGAAAATCGGAAATTTTACCACTTCGGCCGCGTGAAAACATTGGAAGCGGCGAAGTGGATGCGTCAAATTACGCACAGATGGTGGGATCGTCAAAATACGATCCGGCACCTAACCTCGCTGCGACCATTTCCATAAGTTACACCGGTCACCAGATCACTGATAAACACGTCGAGATCTGCGATCATAAATTCTCCAGGATTATACTTTGAAGAATCCAGTGATTTCCGAGTCTTCAAAGCAAAATAACCGCTTATTTTATAAGAGAATCGGTCATAGCGTCAACGGAAAAGTAGCCTACATTGATCACGTTCATCTCCTCAAGATGGCGGCCCTCTTAAAGCATGTGTTGTCAAAATCCAATCAAAAAATCCTCGGAAATCAGCTTCCCGCAGTCAATTTCGTTCAGCAGAGGTACTACAGAGCTCAAAACGCCGCAAAAAATAAGAAAGACAAGCCGAAGAAACTGGGAAAAATCCCTGTGCCTAAGACGAGAAAACTCAAGAGTGTTGCTGACTCGATTTCAACCAGAAGGTTCTTGATGTGCCAAGATGATTATACTCCACCGGAAGACGCTGAAGAGCAGTTGGCCACCATGTTCACAGCAGTTTTTGGTTCTGAGCCATCTGACCTTCGGACAATTATCCCTACCAAACACAAATTTGCGTTGTTTGAAAGTTGTTTTGCAACCTTCAACCACAGCATTCCCAACTCCATCCTCCACAACGTCAACACTTTCGGAGATTTGAGGGAATTTTATTTGACTACAGTCAATACTACGCTGCCTCTGGACAAGATGATGACTCCGTATAACATTTCCCCCCAAAAAAACAGTTTTTCAGGTTTTTAGGACGTCCCACAATAAGACTTGGGCGTCCTTATGCGATTGATCTGGGGTAAAGTTGGACAACACTCGACAGAAAAAAACCACACAGTAATCCTTTTTAGACCATTCTGAATCCAAATCCGCGAAAAAAAACCATAGGTGAATGTCTGTGTGTGTGACAAAATCTTGTGTCGTCTGCACAGGCCTCAATTTCCAACCAATTTCCGTGGTTCTTTTTTTATTCGACGCGGAAATCTATCTAGTTGTGCACTACGTCGCCGGAATTTAGAATTTTGCTTTTTGCGGGGGGGGGGGGACAGTGGCGTCTCCTCCAGGCAAACATAGCAAACTCTGCCCTACTAAAAAATAGGCAAAATGAACAAATACATTTTTGTTGAGATTCTCCTACATTTCCATTTTTTGCAAGTAATATTTAGCCGATTTTGGAAAAATTTTATAAATTTTAGGAACTATTTCATAACCGAGGAAGTTAGATGAAATAGGAGAATGGAATAAGTATGTATTTTGCCTAGAATACTAGCCCGCAACACATCAGAGAGTTGTAGGGATCGGTAACTACGATCAGTTGTGGATGATACGCAAACTAGCGCGGGGCTCGGCGATGCAAGGCAAGCAGTTCAAAAAAATGAATTTGCGGGACTGTTTTGGATGAGAAAATACGATCGGCAGGTAGGCGGGGGGTCAGCGTGGGGTCTAGTATTCCTACACCCCCATTATAACAGCATAAGCCTAGGCAAACAATCGAGTAGCTGCTTCGTGGCCTTGCAAGCTTCCACAACCAACCAGTAATCAAGTTTCTTAATGAACAAAAACCCACAGGGGGGAGGGGGGGGGGTGAACTCTAAATTGCATGTTGGGTATCGTAGATCGTGGATTTCAAAATGCTGTTCTAATTCGAGGCTCCCATACCGCTAGAAATGATATGGTGGATAAGGGTGAGGGGGGGGGGAAGAGACCACTGTTTCTTGCCAAAATACTTAATAAATTAGATCGAGTGAAACAGTTTTATCGCTTACCAACTGGTTCAAATTGCTTATCCAATGGGACGTCCCCTGGAATGCATGCATTACTAAACAATATGTTTTAAAGAGTTTTCTTACGATAGCAGCTTTGGGTCATTGAGAAGATTGATTGGCAGTGAGGATAACCGAGAACAAATTGTGACATTCCTCCTCTTTCTCTCTCTCGCACAACATTTTCAATGTTGCTTACAGTTCTAAGTATAAAGTAAACAACCATTTCAGGTTGGATTTTCGTTGGACTGCCATATCCTGACATCTTATGTCTTCCGAAAGAAAGATCAGAATCGGTGCTGATTCCGCTCAAGGCATTCCGCTAATTGCCCCACTCTTTCAAGTGGAGAGAGGTTCACCAACGATCAAACACGACGAAATACTAGAACTTGTAATCCCACTGACGAGCGGTCACTCATCCAAGTTCCACCTACTAACCTCAGGCAAATAACTACAGTGATCTCACAGGAACCGGTTCATTGAACCAGATAACGTCCGTAAGCTTTTTTAGAACATTTGTTAATCGACGTTCTCGCGTATTTAGCGCAATATTTGAGTCGCCCTCTCCTAATATTTGAGTTTTTCTGAAATTTACAAAAAATAAAAATAAAAATGTGGAAGATGGGTGTAAATAGCACCTTTGTGCTTTAAGGTATCGATATATTATCTACGATTTGTTTTTGATTTGTTAGCAGGCTTTTCAGCTAGTATTTCATAATACTTTAATATTTAATATTAATATTATTTAATACTTCTTATTTATAATAACTATGCTGATGATGGGCACACAGCTGTGTCGGAAACGTTGAAAAATAAAGATGACAAAATAAGCAAGTCTTCTATTGGCTGAGTTTCAACTAACAAAATATAAGAACCTGTTGCTGTCATGTACTGTACATAAAACCTAAATTTTAGTCTTATTAATATCAGGCAAAATGAAAGTGTGTACTCACCACATTATACAGTTTACGGAGACCATCTTGGGCATCGAATTCTTCAAGGATGATCCTGAATTGGAAGGAGAGGCCGAAAAACATGGTAGCGTGACATCGACCGGAATCGTGGGAGCATTCAAGCAGCCAAAGCGCGTACCTGACGAGTAAAGAGCTCACTTCAATAATAAGCAATACATGGGAGGGTTGTAAAACCCAAAAAATAAAAAACTATAGTTTTGTACGGTGTTGAATAAACCTCTATTAAAGTTCTACTGCAGTGCTCTATCATAACCTTAAGTACAGTCATTACAGATTGAAAATGGATTGAGCAGTAAGTTACCTAACAAGATCTGAGAGTACGTGTTGTGGGAGCAAACACACTCTCTCCATCGCATCTTCACAGTAGGCCAGGTAGTAAAGACAGATAGAAACGCCAGTCGCTGCTATACTGGGCCTTGGAACTTCCAAGAGTCTCTGGAAACAGAATTCCACAATTAGACGATGTCATTTTCGTACTGTGAATACAAATTTGTATTTAAGATTATCGACAGTAAATCTGTAAAACTATGTAGGTATGTTCCATTTTCGGAAGATTTACAAAAATTACTGCGAGCCCTAGTTACCTAATAATTTCAATTCCCATTTTTCTAAAATATCTATAAGGATTCATTAGAGTTACGGGAGCAATCTGCATATTAGGTGGGGATTTTCATTGATTAAACTTCCGAAAAACAGGGGTTTTAACGCCATTTAACAGGATTTTGGAGGAATTTTGGAGGAATTTTGGACATGAACGGTTTTGTAGATTTACTATCGATAAATATATGTCGAAATATCTATATACATAAAACGCCAACCGTACGTATGCACAGAGCGGTCGTGGGAGTGGGGAGAGTCGGCGGAATCGGAGGCGGATGGAGTTGGGGCGAGAGGAGTCTGAGGAGTTAGGGGCGTGAAGGGCTGGGGGCGGGAGGAGTCGGAGGAGTTGGGGGCGGGAGGAGTTGGAGTGAGTGGATGGCGGAGAGAGTCGGAGGAATCGTGTTTGCCTGCTATTAGTAGGCTTTTCAGCTGGTATTATATAAGTCCATAAATACTATCTCTCAATTTCTGTGTCTTCTTGTCAATTTCCTGTCAACTTGATCGTACATCATCACCCTCGAATGTTCTTCATGTACTAAAAATATTATAAAATGGAAAAAATTATAAAATAAATACCTTTTTTAACAAAAAAAATAAAAAAATAAACCGATAAACCCTGTAAAAAAATGGACCGACCTCAAAAATGATGTCCGTGAACACCAAAAAGGGAAAAATAATAATCTTAGGGAATTTAGATGGGACGGTGGGTAGGTAGGTACAGATTGAAGTCGCCGCCGTGCCCATCTGTAGAGACAAACATACGCATGTAGATTCCACTTCCATGTGGTTACTATTACAACATGCGTGGATAGTGCAATACAAAACAGGAATAAAAATAGGCATCATTGAGGAATAAATGTGTTCCAACACGTAGTACGTCACTGCTGTCGTATGAAGGAGGATGAGAGAGCGATGATATGAGTGAATCTCAGTAAGAATATTCCCTCTGGTAACAGCTGAAGACGTCCGTGACACCAGCAAAGGCAGTTGGATAAAAATTCAACATGAGAAGGTTGTTTACTTACTTACCTACCCTTACTCCTGTTTTGTATTGCAATTTCGACGCATATTATAATAAAAACCACATCATTTGAGTATTTAACCATACTCATATCACAAACCCACATCATGATCAAGGCAATTCTACATGCAACGTGCAATATTAGATTAATTAGATATTATATAATCAAAGATAAATTAGATCAATAGATTAGGTATAATTAGATAAATCACTATTAGACATCAACTAATTAAAATATGGTATATAGGAATCCCAACATTTCGTACGGGGATTCACACATATCGTCACTCTCTCATCCTCCTTCATACAACAGCAGTGACCTACTACGTGTTGGAACACATTTATTACCTCAATGATGCCTATTCTTATTCCTGCTTTGTATTGCACTATCCACGCATGTTGTAATAACAACCACATGGAAGTGGAATCTACTAGCGTATGTTTGTCTCTACAGATGGGCACAGCGGCGACTTCAATCCGTACCTACCTACCCACCGTCCATCTAAATTCCATAAGATTATTATTTTTCCCTTTATGGTGTTCACGGACATCATTTTTGAGGTCGGTCCATTTTTTGTTAAAAAGGTTTTTTTAAAGCTTACAATCAGACCATTGATTTGACTATAAACAAATGGTCCTCCATCGACTCAGTCGTAAGTCACAGAGGAAGAACAGCGAATGGGGACTAATATTCCCGAAAACGGGAACCACGTAGGAACCAGACAGATGGGTACCAGAATAAAGAAATGCAAGGTGCTCGGACATACAAAAAACGTCTGCCAAGTTGGGTGGGCAGTATAGCTTCCTCACTCATTGTAACATGGACGTATAGAATCAGTTGGCGAAAAAATTATGATTCTTTATTTAGCGGTCCACCGTCTAGGACCTAAACCACACAATCCCTGAAAATTTCATCGAAATTGGTTGAATAGTTGCGGAGTTTTGGTTGTAACAATAAATTTAAAGTTCGCGCATGCGCAGCGGCTATTGCTTGACCAATTTGATTGGAACTTATAGGGTGTCTCTTAGAAGTTAGTCCCTAACTAACCTCCAAATTTGAGCAAAATCGGTTCATTAGAAACCGAGAAACCGAGGTTCCAGGAAATTCACGTTTGCGCATGCGCACTCGCTCCTATTGGTCCGAAGGTGCTGAAATTGATAGGGGACCGTCTAGGACCTAACCCGCACAATCCCTGAAAATTTCATCACCACATTGGACCAATTTCATTGGACCACAGGTTAGTATAGTTTTGCCCGGGACAAGGATTGACCACAGACAGACCGACAGACAGACAGACAGACACGGAACCAAAATTGTTCGGGAAGCTCTAAAACGCAAAAAGCAAGTAGAAATTTTGATTTTGGAGGATATTTTTTTTTTTTTTTTTTTTTCACTTCTTTCACGAATACAAAGCTTCCCTACCTTCGGTAGTGAGGAAGCAAAAAATTGTCCCACGACAACTCGAATTGAGTACCTCCTCTTTCACGCGCCTTCGGCGCGTTGAAAACGGTCAAAAATGAAAATTGAATATCCAAAATAACACGTGATCAGCATTTTCTCGATAGCCGACTTTTGTGGACACAATTGCCAATTTGAGACTTAAGTCATTAAATTACACTCAAAAAGGCTGCAAGATGACGACCAGGACTTTCCACGGGACATTAGATAGGTAGCGATAGTTTTGATTTTAACGCTGTCTGCACTTGGTGAGTACCTGTAAAAAGATTCCCATGTGCTAGTAGTATTCATTTCGTAACAAACATGAGATTACCTGGAGACCTTGGACGTTGATGAACTCGATCGAAAATTTCTTGTGGCAAAGTAGCGACGCGAGGTATTTGAGTGCTTCGAAAGACAGACGAGCGTGTTTCGTTTCTCTCAAATTTATGAGGTGGAGTATCAGGTCCAAGGCGTTCTTTTCAAATACGTGGCTCAAAAACTGAAACATAAATAATGTTGATTTCATTAGCACCAATGAGGAATTTGCCTCAATTTTAGATTCTGGAATTTCAAGGCAAATCCTATTATAGGGCCCTAGAATAACGTTTAACACTAGGAATAACCAACGGAAAAAAATTACCGTAGGAGAAAATGACTAAACAAGTGAACCTCTGTTACAAAACACCGCGAAAATCGAGGAGTATTGTTGACGTCATACGAAAAAAAAGAAAAAAAAACGACGCGAAAGCAACGACAACAGACAGAGTTCTAGCACGCCACACAAAACAATCCAGTGGAATGGCTACTCGAATAATGTGATTCAAATCTTGAAACTAAATAAGAGAAGATGAAGACTAATAATGCTTGATAAATTAGTAGATAGATTCGTATTGTAAAAAAGTGAGTAATATTGTTTCTTTTGGTCAATTTTGTGTCGGGGTTCTTCCTGTCAGTTCGCGGCGCACTCTTGTGCGCACTACTCGGAAGGTAAAAGTTCGTGTATGTTCCGCTTCTGTGGTAAGCGCCACAGAACCTCCTTTGAAGTCAGATTGGTAGAATATCCGTCACGTTTCAAGCATGGCTGCCTCTTACACATTGCCACCACATTTAAAATTTCCATCTTCCTTAAATTCTCTAAATTTTTTGGATGCGTTTTCGAGCAGCTCACTATGGTTTTATTCCATAAAAATAAACCCTCATTCGAAAAAAAAAATAAAAAAATGTGAGGCAAATTCCCCATTCTCTTTCATAAAATTTTCTCTCTTAAGAGAAGTCCGCTTTTGGTTTATTATTTTCAATAATGAACCTTTGGAATCGACCAAGAAAAAAAAATTTTAACACCCCCTCAAAATTTGATGGTTTACGTTTCAAGGTACGTAGAATCCAAAAATCGAATAAAAATTTGGCCGTCCGTCCGCCGTACGCGGCACTTTTTCCACTTGGCATTGACCGATTTTGATGAAATTTGGTATGTAGGCTCCATTTGGGGTCTAGTTGTGCCCCGAAGCTTTTGGTTGATGTAGGTCACTCCTAAGGGTTCCAAAATCAATTTTGAAATTTTGAAAACGCCCTAACTCAAAAAATTTTGATATAAAGGTATTGTTTTTCCTTCAAATTAAGATTCTATAGAATTTTTAGAATTTTTTGAGACCACGCGGAGCTCTGTAGGACAAACCGTTCGCTCCCTACAAAAATTTAAGGGTTTATATTGAAATATATATATATATAAATCAAAACACGAGTGAGAATCGCAAAAGAGGCCTTATCTCCGTTCAAATTAGAGCTGACCGAAATACGATCAATGGTTGGTGATTTTTATCTATTTTTTATTTTTTTTTATTTTTTTTTTTTTTTTAATTTTTTTTTATTTTTAATTTTTCTCTTCTTATTGGATGGTTGGTGATTTTGTAGACGAGTGATCTATACAGGGTGTCACCCTAACTCGAAGACCAAACATCAAGGATCGATTCTACAACTAATTTGCAAACTTTTTTGTCTCTTGAAAATTTTTTTTTAAACGCTTTAAAATAATACTTTTTTCACTTGTAAGATTTTGTTCGTGTTTTCGACCTTGAGCCATTAAAACGGCCATAACTCCCTCAATTTACTGGATAAACTCAAATATGAGTATACCGTTGGAAAGAACGTTAAATTTCCTATCAGTTCATCAGGACACAAAAGCTTTTTAAGCCTTTCGTATAAGTGAATAAATTGGTCAAAGTCAGAAATTTAAAACTTTCTCGAAAATCACCATTTTTCAGGCTGACTCATCTTATGTAATAAACAGCCGTATCGGCGGGCACTCAACGGAAAAAACTTGCCCAGAATCTCAGCTTTCCAACGGTCTATCAATTTTTCTTTTTAACATTCAAATTAGAAGAGCAAATGAAGTTTGAATGCCCGAAAACGTGTGTTTTACAAGCAAATCCAGTGTTTTAAGCGGTTTCTGGTCCCCCTCGACCTCAAGATGGCTTGACGATTTTGGTATCATTTCCTATGTAATTTTCTACGCTGAATCAAATGGTGATACTTCCGAATGGTTCCGACTGCTAGAAAGTGGATTTTTCAAAGAAAACCTTCGTTTTTCGTACATAAAATACGCATTATTCTTAAATGTGGTAGTGAGCATGAAGTAACACCTTTGAACTCAATAAAAACACCGAATTTCTAGTTGAGTGAAGTTTTTGTTGAGTTCAAAGGTCTTCATGCTCACTACCACATTTAAGAATAATGCGTATTTTATGTACGAAAAACGAAGGTTTTCTTCGAAAAATCCACTTTCTAGCAGTCGGAACCATTCGGAAGTATCACTATTTGATTCAGCGTAGAAAATTACATAGGAAATAATACCAAAATCGTCAAGCCATCTTGAGGTCGAGGGGGGCCAGAAACCGCTTAAAACACTGGATTTGCTTGTAAAACACACGTTTTCGGGCATTCAAACTTCATTTACTCTTCTAATTTGAATGTTAAAAAGAAAAATTGATAGACCGTTGGAAAGCTGAGATTCTGGGCAAGTTTTTTCCGTTGAGTGCCCGCCGATACGGCTGTTTATTACATAAGATGAGTCAGCCTGAAAAATGGTGACTTTCGAGAAAGTTTTAAATTTCTGACTTTGACCAATTTATTCACTTATACGAAAGGCTTAAAAAGCTTTTGTGTCCTGATGAACTGATAGGAAATTTAACGTTCTTTCCAACGGTATACTCATATTTGAGTTTATCCAGTAAATTGAGGGAGTTATGGCCGTTTTAATGGCTCAAGGTCGAAAACCCGAACAAAATCTTAAAAGTGAAAAAAGTATAATTTTAAAGCGTTTAAAAAAAAAATGTCAAGAGACAAAAAAGTTTGCAAATTAGTTGTAGAATCGATCCTTGAAGTTTGGTCCTCGAGTTAGGGTGACACCCTGTATATAGCTTTTCCAAATTAAAATAAACATTTTCCAAATTGAATGAAACATTTTCCAAATTGAATGAAACATTTTACAAATAGAAATAAACATTTTCCAAATAGAAATAAACATTTTACAAATTGAATGAAACATTTTACAAATAGAAATAAACATTTTCCAAATAGAAATAAACATTTTATTACTAATAGAAATATTAAACATGAAATTTTAATAGAAATGAAACAGTAGGAGAAATGAAATAGGTTGATGAGGACTATTTTGGATATGTAATGAAAGCTAGGATAATATCGTTACGAACCGGCACGAAGATATTGAAAATCCAACGGCGACAACTAATGAACAGGCGAACAGAACATTGTTGACTACACGGCATTGAGAAGAGATTCCGTAAGACAAGCTAAAGAGTGTCACCATTCAGTAGTTTTTCAAACGGCGGGGAAGCCGTCCGTCGAATGGGAGGAGGATTGCAGACCAAATCCTTCAGTCTGTCATGGACATAATCGAGCGTGAGCTGCCGCTATACGAATGTTTATTTCTATTTGTAAAATGTTTATTTCTATTTGGAAAATGTTTATTTCTATTTGTAAAATGTTTCATTCAATCTGTAAAATGTTTCATTCAATTTGGAAAATGTTTCATTCAATTTGGAATATGTTTCATTCAATTTGGAAAATGTTTATTCAATTTGAAAAATGTTTATTTCAATTTGGAAAAGCTATAAAAATAATAAACCGTTGAGTAATAATTTGCAGCGTTTTTGAGATCATGGGTGCTATATTTTACCACATTGTTTCATGTGTCAAGTTAAAATCAATGGAACATCGTGTATAATCCATGCTAATGCGCGGTTCTTCTTTTGTGGTCATAGACCTAAAGTATTTCAGAATTTAGGGACTTGAACAGACGGACGACGAAACCAGTTCATTAATAAGGGTTTTATTATGGAGCACGTCGACTGTCAGTGATCGAGAAGGAACTGACAACCAAAGATGGTGGATATGAGTGCTTTCTGCGAATTGCCCTTCCTCGGTAATATGGTTTCCTTATCGCTGAACATAATTCATACCTCTTGGTACTCGCCCATCGGAGTCAGGTATCTCAAGATGAACATCTGCTTCGTAGCGAGAGTGAGCGGATGCATCTGGACCGAACCGATGAGGAAGGTTTCCATTTCGGCCCAAGACGAGTTTGAGCAGTCTGAGGCGTTGAAGGGAGAAGGTTTGGCGTGAGGCGGAGACATCATTCCCTCCACAGACATTCTCCGGGGAGTTTCCATGTTACTGTCCCCTGATAAATAGAAAACAAAACACATCAATATGGTGCTCCTGTAAGTTTTTTTAATTTTTTTTAAATGTTTCATAGAAGACATACAAGTTTATCTATTTTTTCAACATAAAAATGCATGAATTTTACAACAGTGAAGCATAATTTCTCAACCCTTTAATGTTTTAGAAGTTGTCTTCTCCTGGTATCTGCTGACTTGTAACGTAATAAACCTTAACTTCCATGCAACTACCTAAGTATTTAATTTAATGATCATAAACCACTGCATCTACGAGGGTCATCCAGAAAGAATAGAGTTTTCTGCAAAAGTTTGGTCACTAGCACGTTGACGAACTAAGGAAAAACGGGTTAAGCGTCTAAGGAGTAAATGTGTGGATGCTAACTTCTTAGTTCGTGATGGTGAACCTTTCAAATCCTACCTATGTCGCAGTTTTTGGCCTTGACTCCCAGTCTAAGAATGCAGTGAGATTTCCTACATAGTAGGTTAACGTGGGGTAAGGCTGTAACTAACTAGTCTTAGCTTGTAAACGTGGGCTGGTGAGATCCTGCGTGACGGGCAAGTTATGTCGTTTGCAAGGTAGCTGCGCGCATGCGCAGTTAGCCCCTCTTTGCCCATCAACAACCTAGCGGCCATCATTTGCAGTAAACTCTTTAGTATGTTACCAAACACTTCTTTAGGTAACCATGATGAAAATTTTTTATTTAGTTTTATTGCTAATACCATACGTTTAATTTAATACCATAAAATACGTGACGTTTGTATTGCCTGCCAAGGCTCTTTACAAATAAAAACTCTTTGATTTGATGATACCAACATAAAGTTAGACTACTCATCTATTTCTCAACAAACAAAATGAAAAAAGTATATAAATTGATGAATTTATTTTAAAAATGTATAATGTAAATGTAATAAAATAATAATTAACAACCTCTGCGTTGGGCCACAGTTTGCTTAACTATCCAGCACAGTCATCATTGCAAAAGTATAAATCAAAATTTTCTATTCTTTTATCAGATCAGATGTAGATTTATGTTGTTAAAGTTTCATATCCTGTTTTTTGTAAAGATGACAAATACATAAATGAATACGTGGCGCATTTTTAGGACGTCCCACAGTAAGACTTGGGCGTCCTTATGCGATCGATCTGGGGTGACGGAGGACAACACTCAACAGAAAAAAAAAAATAACCACACAGTAATCCGTTTTAGACCATTCTGAATCCAAATCCACGAAAAAAACCATAGGTGTATGTCTGTGTGTGTGTGTGTGTGTGTGTATGTGTGTGTGTGTATGTGTAACAAAATCTTGTGTACTCTGCACAGGCCTTAGTTCTCAACCGATTTTCCTGGTTCTTTTTTTGTTCGTCGCGGAAAACTATCTAGTTGTGCACTACGTAGCCGGAATTTCGAATTTTGCCTTTTAAGGGGAGGAAAGGGGGGGTTAATGCTCGAAAAACGTGCGTTTTTGGGCATAATCTTGTGTACTCTGCCCAGGCCTTAGTTCTCAAACGATTTTCGTGGTTCTTTTTTCGTTTGACGCGGAATACTATCTAGTTGTGCACTACGGCGCCGGAATTTAGGATTTTGCTTTTTAAGGGGGGGAAAGGGGGGGTTAATGCTTAAAAAACGTGCGTTTGCGGGCATAATCTTATAAACTCTGCTCAGGCCTCAATTTCCAACCGATTTGCGTGTTTCTTTTTTTGTTTGACTAAAATAACTTCCCCGTTGTACATGATTTCACCAGAGTACCAAAATTCGCAAGGGGAGGGGCTGAGTGGGGGGATAATATTCACAAAATATCCGATTTTTCAATATTTTGGTTCCTTTACTGCTTACTAATTGTACCCAAGCTTTGAAATTGAGGAAAAATTCTAATTATACCTCTGGATTTCCATCAATTATTCTCTGTACCACCATGGAACTAATAGTGGTGCCACCATGGTGCCAGGACATGGTGCCATGATGCCATAAACCGCTTATTTCGTGTTTTTTTTTGTGTTTCACCTTGAATACGGATGTGAACTTCGACGGACTGCCTACCAAAACTAACAGATGAAAGTTCGATGTTACGACGTATTTCCGCTTTGGTGCCAGACTGGCACCATTGTTGGCGTTGGGTGGTGAAGGTGGGGGGGGGGGGGGTGAACTCGAATTCGCATGTTGGGTGTCGTAGACCATGGATTTTAAAATGCTCTTCAGATTCGAGGCTCCCATGCCGCTAGAAATGTTATGGTGGATAATGGGGGGGGGGGGGGGGTCAGTATTTCTTGCCTAAAGTAATAAATAAATTACATCGAGTGAAACAGTTTTATCACTTAACAACTGGTTAAACTGATCTAATGCTTATCCAATGGGACGTCCCCTGGAATGCATGCATTACTAAACAATATGTTTCATTTAGGATCTACTGAAAACTTTAAATTAATTTCAACTCACCATCAACAACTCTCCTGGTGCTCCCATTTACACGAAGTTTCTTCTGGTCATCTTCTTCACTTTTTCTTGGGGATTTAAGATCCATGTGTTTCCTTTTACGTTCTGGAAACAAAACGGTTGCAATGATAATGAATTTTATTGGCCAAAATAAACAAACACATACAACTTGAGGTATGAATATGGCAAGTCAAGGGAGGTGTTTGTGAGCCGCAAGCGGCTTGGGGCCAGGAGAAACCCCGGCCCCGCCCGGGCCCACCCACCATGGTGGCGTCCCAAAGCCAAAAGCACAGCGTCCTCAGAGAACGCTCCGCACATTTGACCCAAGGACGAACCAGGGCAGGGGGACCAAGGCAGCCCCAACCCACGATACACCCGCAAACGGTTTCAACACCGACAACAAGAAGAGCATCATAGACTAAAAAACAAAGCTCACGCATAAAATCTATAACTAATCTTTAGAACAAATGAACACGCAGCTTAACCTAATATCACATTCATTATCACACAACACTCATCTTCACAGCCAATATCGCTTAATGTAGTCATTATCACCTAATTAATCATTTCACAGTCTTAAATAATTAACTATAGCGGGCAATAAATTCAAACAAGCGCAACTGTAACAAAATTGATAACAAGGAACGATCGAGGTAATCTAATTTGCCATTTGATGGATCAGTTAGTATTTTCCAGAGAGGAACCACCTCAAGAGGTATCTGAAGGGTATAACCAAAACACTGGCCCATTTCAAGCCAAGGGTAGGAATAACTGAATAATGAGGAGAGGAGGATGAACTGTTTTACAGAATACCAGCCGAAATAAAGCATCATTTGCTCCCCAATAGAGAGCAAAAATACTCGATATTTTCCAGGAATGGCAGTCGGACGCAAATCCAACCTAAATGGTGGTTTACTTTACTTTTACTTACTCGATATTTTATGAATTTTACTTTTTAATGAGATTTGGGAGCCCTCAGTTCTCCAAATCGATTTGATTTATCCTTTTCATTGTTTTGGTAGGATGTAAAAGTCTATTTATGGACCGGAATATGTTTCAACTCATGGCCCAGAAAGCTCACTCGTCCAGAATCGAATTTGAGCCACCATACTCAAGCCTTCTTCGCCCAACAGGCCTCCCTTTCAAAAAATTTCCAAAATTGCATTGAGCTCCCGAACATCAAAGAAAACATTTTCTGAAAAGTTTAGGAACAGCATGATCGAAAAAAATTCTCCTGCAAAGATTTACCACTATTTTCAATACATAAAAATATCATAAATATGAATGCAAAAACGCATCAGTGGTCGGAAATGGGTTAACAAGTTTAACAGAAGCACAAAATCTCCGATTCGTTGTACCTAGTTGTTCGTTAGATTAGTTAGGAACGGTGGGGTCTAACTTGCCGTTGTTGTCTATTCTCACTCAACTTAGAACGTGACGGTTCACTAGTTAAGAAGAATGTCAATGCTATTAAAAACTTCATCCAGTAAAATGATTAAGAACAAGAATAACAAAGGAGAGAAGAAAGAAAAAATATCTACAAGCTTCCACCATATTGAATACGAGGCACATCGATGTGGCAAGGATGATGCGTGAAGCCACAGACAGCCCTGGAGCATTGCTCGGCAGTGGCACCACTTCGTCAGGTAACCTAGAGGATGCGACAGACAGCTTCAAGGTAGCCTGGCCTTTGATGACGAAATCACCAGCAGCCTGGAAGTGTCCAATTTAAGCAACTAAGTCCAGAAGTTGCAATCAGCACAACTTCCTTCGTCGACATCCGTTGGGAGACGGAACAGAACAGCGTCGTTGAGTATGAGAGTCGAGAGAATAAATAAGTCGACGATTTTCTCAACCTTATCCAGAAAAGGTGTGTTGCTTTTCCAAAATGGATCATTCCTGTCTATAATGGAGAGATATTGGAATTTAGAGCCTTTTGGCAACTCTTACCCTGAATGATATTCAGAAGTTTCAATGATTATTTGCCCAAAATTTGGTAGAATATTTGGGTTAATTATCAACTGGGAATAATTAGCATTACTGTGAGCTTAAATAGTTATACTATAATCTAATCCTGATCCCTCCTCCCCTCCCCAGCGGTCATAATTATATTTGAGATTTTGTGCCCCAGTCCTAATTTGGACAACTGGCCGCCACTGCGGCAATAAAAATAAAAATTATTTTATTAATTTTGCATTGCAATGCCTTTTTCATCGGATCCTTTATCAATATAAACAATTGAGGTTCTGCATAAACAATCACATTCTGATGTTAGTAATAAATTCCTCAACACCCACCTATCAACCTTGACAGGTACTAATTGATTCAGAACGACGACAAAACCTTCGAGGAGTAGGTTTTCTTCGACACATTTTATTAATTTTTTGTACCAGATTTGAAAATAACGATCAACTAACCACCCGAACGTCCATTAGGCGTTGAATCGTTGGCATCAGCGCCCCCAAGATGAGCAAATGGACGCACCGAGTTGGCCGTCTTTGTTCTCTGCTCTTCGACGACTTCTTCTTGCAACTTATGAAGGCGTTCCAACATCAGAGGAACCAACTTGAGATTCTGTTCCCTGGAAGCATATTACAGTCTTATTACAAATACTTGAAGAATATTGAGCAACATTTTGACACTAATTCAGCCTAAACAACGTCCACCTGAAACAACTAGAATGCCTTTCATACAATTATACTAATATACAAATAGTCCACGATTTTTTAAAGGCAACTCCTACATACATTATTGTCTATGCCTTAACTGAACTAAAATTTTGAAAAAAAATATAAAAATTGTTCTCGTGACACACACGAAAACAAAAAGGTGACAAGACGATGAATTTCTCAAGGGTTCTGTAATAGAAAATTGTAGAGATTGATTGTGTCCACATGGATGGAACAGGACATTAAATTTTGCATTGTGGTTCTCGTACTCGATAGGTTCCGTTGGCATCCGTGGACGAGTTCGAGCACAGTTTTTTTCAAATAAAGTGTCGTTTTCCGAATCGAGACAATTAAATTGAGCAGAATTTACCCAGATATTACAAAAATAATGAGACATGAGCTTCAGAAAAGCTTTGTTTGAGCAACTCAAATTTGCTCCACCAAAATACTTTCTTAGTTTCTACTTTTATTTAATTCAGACTAACCTGTTAAATCAATAATCCTATTTATGTTTCAAGATTACTCTGTTGATGAAAAAATCTTCACAGACCAAGGAAATCGGGGAAAGGAAGAGAAAACTTGTACGAATAAAATCACTCACAACGAGATCAAGGAAAACCATTTTAATTTTAAAAAACTGAGAACAACGTATATTTTCATGCAAGTAATGAGTTACAAAGTTAAATCGATTTCGACAGTTAGCTCATGATCAATAACAAACAAGAACTGAAGGTACATCTCAGAAAGCACAGCTAATAAAGGGTCTGTTCAGAGAGGCAGCCCAGAACCAAACCGGAACTGAAAAGGGAAGGGGATAGAGGCGCTTGGACTCCTCCAGGCTCCTCCAAACCGTTCAGGACTGCCTCTTCGAACAGACCAATAGTCACAGGTGAAAGGGAACTTGAATCCTACAGGTCGAGAAAGTGAAAGGCATGCCCAAACAGGTTGAAGTTAACATAAGTGAAAGGAGAACTTGAATCCTATTGGCTCAGAGAAGTTAAAGGGTTGATGCCAATCTAGGCAGACAAAGCGAAGGGAGCTGTAACAGTAGTGAGGTGGAGAACAGCTGTGAAGGGGAGAACCAAGCTATCGTAGGGATGAACGGTGAAACTCGTTGAGGACCACCTCATTCAGACCTACCACTACCACTCTTAAGAATTTCGAACTTTTCAAGCACATCTAATCTCTCTTCAGGCAAAAACGAGAAAATCCAACTTTATAAAACGAGTATTTACCTGAAGCCCACAGCGATTTCTTGGACGTCCATCGCCGCAGCTATGAGTCCAGTAGCGTAAGTTTGAAGAGGTTCGGGCGAGTTCTCCGCCCAGGAAAACAATCGGTGAACGAGAACGTCATTGGTGGGCTAGAAACATTAATACGATATTTTAAGTTAAATTGACACGATATTCTCGATCATCGAGGAAGCAATAAGTATCACCAAATACTAACGCGTCTACCAAAATACATACGAAAAACAAGTGAACACGGCTAGTTACTGAAGGGAGAATTTGATGCCGTTGAACACTGTCTACATCTAATAGTAACAACGCGTGAAAAGCCGTTTCTGTGTTCGCCTGATGTCGAGTAGGAAATCTGAGAAAGACGCCTTTATTTACTCATTTTGGTTTATTATTTTCAATAATGGACCTTTGGAATCGACCAAGAAAATTTTTTTTCAACACCCCCTCAAAATTTGATGGTTTACGTTTCAAGGTACGTAGAATCCAAAAACGCTGCAAATTATTACACAATGGTTTATTATTTTTTATTTTTTTATATAGATCACTCGTCTGCAAAGCCACCAACCATCCAACATGAAGAAAAATATCGATCGCATTTCGGTCAGCTTTAATTTGAACGGAGATTAGACCTCTTTTGCGATTCACACTCGTGTTTCTGATTTATCGTACGTCCAAACTTTAAATTCTCGTAGTGAGCGAACGGTTTGTCCTACAGACTCCGGGTGGTCTCAAAAAATTCTAAAAATTCTATAGAATCTTAAATTGAAGGAAAAACAATACCTTAATATCGAAATTTTTTGAGTTAGGGCGTTTTCAAAATTTCAATATTGATTTTGGAACCCTTAGAAGTGACCTACATCAACCAAAATCTTCGGGGCACAACTAGACCCCAAATGGAGCCTACATGGGTCATTTCAAAATTTCGGTAACATTTGGGGTTTCATTTTTCTGGAAAAAAACCCATCAGGAAACAATTTTTTTTTACGTTGTAGAGTAGTGTACGGGTCCCTAGTGTGTTTCTTAACTGAGCACACATAATCTTTCAAGTTAGCATGGATACGCCATTTTGAATAAAATCAACTTTCTAGGTAGTGAGGTATGAGTCTAGGAAGTGAGAAATAATCAGGCTGGTTCGAACTTTTACCACTATATTTGTATAACCAACTACAAACTTACAAAATAATACATTTTTATAACATCACAGATTGTTTTCAGTCTCAATAAATTGTAGGTAAAAGTCAAGTCGTAATAAAATCAACGACACAAGTTGAACGAAATGAAATAAATTGACTGAACACATTAGGAAACATTAGGTAAATGCAGGACGAGCACAAAAGTTAAAAAAAGAAAAAAAGAAGAAATAAAATAATAATAAATGATAAAAATAAATAATTTAATATATATATATATGTTTTTAATACCCCCTCAAAGTTTGATGGTTTACGATTCAAGGTACGTAGAATCCAAAAATCGAATAAAAATTTGGCCGTCCGTCCGCCGTCCGCGGCACTTTCCCCACTTAGCATTGAGCGATTTTGATGAAATTTGGTATGTGGGCTCCATTCGGGGTCTAGTTGTGCCCCGAAGATTTTGGTTGATGTGTAAATTAATTTTTAAACCCACTTCTAAGGGTTTAAAAATTAATTTTGAAATTTTGAAAACGCCCTAACTCAAAAATTTTGATAAAAAGGTATTGTTTTTCCTTCAATTTAAGATTCTATAGAACTTTTAGAATTTTTTGAGACCAGTTGTCCAGTAGGACAAACCGTTCGCTCCCTACGAGAATTTAAGGGTTGGATTTACGATAAATCAGAAACACGAGTGTGAATCGCAAAAGAGGCCTAAATCTCCGTTCAAATTTTAGCTGACCGAAATGCGATTGATGTTTTTCTTCATGTTGTAAGGCTATGCAGACGAGTGATCAATGTAGAAAAATAATAAACCATTGTGTAATAATTTGCAGCGTTTTTGTCTTGTAATGCAATCTTTTTTGCCAGGGCACATTTTCGAAATTTCGTCATCCTCAAAAAAAAATTCTCACTTCTTGGCGCTCGATCTCTCCTCAATTCTTTCGAGACTCATGCAAGTTTGGACTGGGGTGTGGAACCTCATCATCACTTTGTGGTGGGGAGTTGGTTGTTAAAAATTCAACAATATTTTTCCTCCGATGGTATGATCTTTTGGATCTTTCTCTCCATTCCTTACGTAGTTTTTTTTAGCTCTCTATGGCTCTTGATGTCCTTAACTAATTTCACCTGTCCTTTCATACTTCTTCCTGTTCTTCTCTCTCTCAATTTGAAGCAGTACGGAGTCGTTCTTATAATAATTATAAGATTAATTATTAATTATTGATAATTATAGATTAATTATTAATCTCATAGCTAATCTATAATTTAATCTATATAATAATTAATCTTATATGTAGTTAATCTTCTCTGGTCTCCTTATAGCCGCTTCTTTCTTGTAAGCTTTCAGCTCGGCCGGGGTTTTCTTCTTTCCTGGTTTCATGTTTCTGAAATGAATTAAGCAAACTCATCAACCACTGAATCATCATTGCTTGGCTAGAAGGTAGCTTAGCTGCATATGAAATAAGGAATTTGCAACTTAAATGAGAGTTTTAAAATCCAAAAACATTCAAAATCTCACATCCTAGAATTCAATCTCACTCCCTTTTTGAAAAATCTAGGAAGTGAGGTGCTAGAGAGTGAGGTCTTGCCCTTCCATGGTAAACAAACGTGATGACGACAGTGAAATCGAGTGAATTCATAACATTTATCAAAACTTCTAATCTCTCTACATCTAGGGTACAATCCATGATTAAAATATACTTACCAGTAGTAGAATGCATGTGGCTAGGTAGTGAGCACGAATAAAAATAGAGAGCAGCTTTCCGAGTTCCTCACGTGTAAACCACTAACTGAAGAAAGATCTATAACCTCCACAATCACACCAGCTTCTCTTACTGGATCAGTGTTGCCATTGGGTTCAAACCAACACAGAAAATCCTTTTTCCCATTGTTTGGCGGCCACTTTCAAAATGGTCTAGGAAGTGAGGTTAAACCCTGGTGACATCCTTAAAATCAACTTTTAATGGGAGTTACATTTATGAAATTTTCAAATTCCAGGTAAATATCGAATTTATACATCAGATCCTTCAGAATTGCTCAAGTTGGGACACTAAAAAAATACATTTTGATTTACTTCAGCTTAGGTGAAGTTCACTACCTCTACACTGTGACAAGACTAGGAAGTGAGAATTCGGCACTTTACCTTTTTTTTCCAGGGTAATACAACACGATTTTTACTGGAAGATGAATGATAGCTATGCTTACAGATACCAATATGTGGAGAAAAAATTTCTGTACGCATTTGAGCAAAATTTGATACCAATAAGCTCCAGTTACATAAATGTTACCGAAATTTTGAAATGACCCACATACCAAATTTCATCAAAATCGGTCAATGCTAAGTGGCAAAAGTGCAGCGTACGGCCGGCCAAATTTTTATTCGTTTTTTGGATTCTACGTACCTTGAAACGTAAACCATCAAATTTTGAGGGGGTGTTAAACATTTTTTTTTTCTTGGCCGATTCCAAAGGTTCATTATTGAAAATAATAAACCAAAATGAGACTACCGAAGGAAGATGCACAAGCCTCTCCGAGTTGCATCTGGTGGGAAAGCAGTATGCATGGAAGAAGGAAGAATACTTCCTTATTATATGTTATGGCTTTTCCTGGGAGGTGGCTCTGTTTCAAAACATTGTTTTGCTTCCGAGTCTACCAAGGTAGCGGAAGCTTTGTTTTCACTTTTCAAGGACGAAAAAAAAGTTCTCCAAAATCAAAATTTTCACTCGCGTTTTGCGTTTAAGACTTTTTGAACAATTTTGGTTCCATGTCTGTCGTCTGTCATGAATTCCTTGTAACGCGCATAACTATACGAAGTTATTTTCCGATTTCTATGAAATTTTCAGGGATTGTGCGGGTTGGTGTGTAGACGGTCCCCTATGAAAATCATCATCCCCGGACTGATAGAAGCGACTGCGCTTGCGCAAACGTGAATTCCTTGTAGCGGCCATAACTTCTACATTTTCCATCCGATTTCAATGAAATTTCCAGGGTTGTTACTGAGTAGTGTTTAGATGGTCCCCTATGAAAATCATAGAGAATGGTTTTTCATAGAGGGATGGTCCCCTGTGAGAATCTCAAATCCTATTCATTGCATCACTAGGCCTCAATAGGTCAGAGGGTAGAGCATAGAACTGTCCCCCAGGGGTCGCGGGTTCGAAACTCAGCCGAGGCTAAGTATTTTTTTGATCCAATCACATACATCTAATCACTCACATTTTTCATCCGAATTTGAAGAAATTTTCTAGGATTGTTCAGATTGGCACGTAGATGGTCCCCTATGAGGGTAGTGAAAGATACTTAGAGATTGGTGTTTTCAGATTAACTACTATGCATCGGATCATCTATATAATCGGGTTATGGATACGAGGAAGCTATGTGCCACACCCACTTGGCAGACTTTTTTTTGTGGTGAAGTTATCCTAGAGTAAGGAAAATAAAGAATATTGACGGAATTCTATGCTCGGAGAGTTTATTTACCCAGTTTAACGTTTATAAATGACCATTCGAACTTACCATTTCGAACACAGCAGATGTTTCGAGACCAGGGGTAATGTCCAGCATGAGACGGCAAGCGGCGATGTTCAATTTCCTCACATCCCGTTGAATGCCCAATCTAGAGTAATAATTGTCCCTCAGATAGTCATTTACAAGCTGAAAACATGAAAATGCGCTTGAATTAGATTCGAGAAGTCTTTATAAGAACGTCGGGGGAGAGGGAATATAAATAAACAGGCAAATAAATAAGTAGAGATGGGGAAATAAACAGAGAAGAGTTTGATCGGTTGACGCTACAACATATTTGGTAATGGATCTCCCTAAGACCATATTTGATGTTAACATTTTGTAAAACAACTTTGTGTATTTTGTCGTACATGAGAATACTATAATGTATCACATTATTATTGTATTGGAGTCTTATTCTTGGCTCTTTAACAAGAGGTACGGAAGTACAAGTTTTACCTCTGGTTCTCTTCAGACACTGTGCGGGTTAATATCTTGACCTTTTCGCGCCCGGATTCGATGGTTCGTCCGAAGTTGTTTCCTCACTTTAATGCATTATTTTATTGTACTTTATTTCGCATGATACTTTCTGTTCTGATTTCATGAGAAATATTGAGATTATGTGCATTATTTATTTATTTACCAGCCAGTTAAACAATTGGGAATAATGAAATCAATGTGGAGTAATTAGGGTACCGTATGACTCGCTCCGTTTTCAATTAAATTCATTCCATCTACCTAATTTATTGTTCCTCATTTTCATTATTTTTAGGAAAATTCCTACAATTTAATATCTTTTCATAGTGGGGAAAACCTAAGGTGGGAAGCGGTTGTAGAAGAAGGACTTTTTTGCGAATATTCCCGAGCAGAGTTCGAATAGGCGATGGAATATCCTTAGGGCGGCAATATCTTTGACAGGCCTACCGCCAAAAGTACCGAAATGAAATCAGAAAGGTTGAGAAAAATACAAAAAAAAAGTCGGAGAAAAAAATCGGCGAAGATCAAAGAGAACCAATTGTTTGAGGTGCCGCTGTATTAGAACTTACCTACTGGATCAAGGATAAACTACCGACCAAAAAACGCCGACAAACAAAGAGATTAGAGAAAAAAACAGTTAAACTGTTCTATGAATGCAATATCATGAGGTTTGTAATAGAAATTACTCCCTGGAAGATCGTAGTTACAAAGTGTAAGAGCGCAAATGCCAGAACGGCTATTAACGGCGGCGGGCAACTACGGAGAGGCCGAGCTGATATTTGACGTTGGCGGGCATAACCCATTTCCGGCCACTGATGCGTTTTCGCATCGATTTTTTTTAAATACTAAAAGTAGTGGAAAATCTTCGTAGAAGAATTTTTTATCGTTCTATACTCGTAGAAAAAACTCTTCGACATTCGGGAGCTCGATGCGACTTTCAAAATTTGTTTTTGAAAAGGAGGCCTTTTGGCCGAAAACATGATTATGGTGGCCCAAATTCGATCCTGGGCGATTGAGCAAACATAGATTTGGAAGACTGAGGCCCCTTAAATCCCATTAAAATGTGAAATTCATAAAATTTGGAGTATTTTTGCTATCAATTGGTGAGCAAATTGTGCCATATTTTGGCCGCCATCTTGTAAAAGAGTTCATCCTCCTCCTCTTGCTTCTCTGTTATTTCCACTCTTGGCTTAAAATGGGTTAAAACACTCACTCTCAAACAGAAGTACCAGGGAATCCCTCAACTAGGTACTCGTTACTGGCGAAGTACCAAAACTGTGACGGCTTTACTATATGTGAGGCGGAAAGCGAAAAGGGACCTCTTGTCGGCGTTCGTCGAAATGGAATTATTGCTATTTTTCAATCTGTATAGATTCATGAAGAATTTAAGACCAAAAGCATCCTTGTAGCTCAAAAAATGACAAAGCTGCAGTATTTCAGTGTTTTAAAACAGAAAAAATGGATTTTGAGAAAAACGACCATAAACTTCAAAATGCTACCTTCTTGTTATTTCTCAGAGTTAAGTAATGATTAAAACTGCTAAATTCACTTCACATTATAATGTATGTAATCCAATTGAAAAAAATCGGAATAATACAAAATTACAATAACGAAAAAATGAAATCCAATAGAAAAAAACGGAATAATCAAAGTTAAAATTTTAAAAAATACCAAAAATTCAGGTTTGGCGTTTTTGCTTCCGTCTGCCAGTTTCCATATGCTTTTGCTGATTACTTCCAGTCATTGGTGAAGTAATCAGCAAACACTGCGTAGTCTTCTTCCCCGATTTCACCTCCACCACACACTTCGTTCACAACCCGAAGTTTTTAGGAGCATCTAGGGAGAGAGAGTGGTGGGACGGCCTGAGCGCTGCTTAGCGAAGATTAGATGAACCTTCCGGAAGCTCAAGACATACGTTATCTCTCTTATCAGTCGCCCGATGTGATGTAGGCATTAGCCTGTGATGTGATGTAGCCGGGTTCCGTCTTCCGTAGAATCCGTAGGTGGGAGTGAGCTTCGCGGATGTCAACTAACTAATTTGAAAATTAGATATTTTACGGATTACGAACAAAGCTACATTGATAAATTTCGTAACAAATTTCTGTCGTTTGTTTACAACTCGTTAGACTCGATCTCACCACTAGTGAAACGTATTTAGTATGCAAGCACTCCATTGGATAAGCTTCAAGTTAAGCAGTAATTTTGATTTTGGAGAACATTTTTTTAACCTTGAAAAGTGAAAACAATGTTTCCACTACCTTGGTAGACTCAAAAGCAATAGACTAGACTAGGATCCGACTAGACAGGTAGACAGCTAAACCTTTTTGCTCTTTGCCTTGTTTAAAAATTTTCCCAAAAGAGGAGGAAACCATTTCAAAATCGATGAAGTACCTAGTACTCATACAATTTTTCGTTCAAAAGAGAAGTTGTAGAGCATAAAATTCTGCGTTTATAGACCGTCAAATTGCGATGAGAAACCTTTACGGTATCAACGTTTCTTATCCAGGAGAAAGACATTAGAATAATCTGATAAAACTAAAATCTGAACACATCTAAGTTCTGAGATTTTGCTCGTTATTATCAACCTACAATTTTCTCCCAACCCTAATATTTCTGGATTAATTTATTAAGGTATTAAACGAACAGAAAAACATTCAAAATGAAGAGAAATTTATTACAAAAACATAAGTAGGGACCCGATTCCTTGATAAACATAATATGTAATATTATTACGTTCTTCTCAACTGAAGCTTTTCGTCATCGACGTGCTCAGACATTGTAAATATTCGCAGGGAAAATAACTTTCTTTACGATAGGACGCAAACAATCACTATGGAAGCACGAAACATATTGTAAACAAAAAATCCAGGTGGTACTAAAGGTTTGTAACCTCCACTTTACCAAGGGGCCGACAAGAGGTCCCTTTTCTTAAATCTAAATAAATATTTTCTTATTTAGGTTACTTTCGATTCGATTCGATCTTTCAGGCCTATACACTTGGGTTCTCGAGGGTCCAAGGATCAATAATCGATAAAAAGTGAAAAATTGATACTTTCGACCTTCTTCCAGTTTTTAGCCTTCTCCTCGAAATCAGCTTTGCCGACAAGAGGTCCCTTTTTGCTTTCTGCCTCACATATTCTGTCAACAAACCAAAGACCCAGAGAGATTTTGGAAGTAAATAGGAGTTCCCAGTAGGTACGTACCTTCGTCATGAATTGTTCTTTACGGAAAAGTACTTTTAGAGTATGCCCCAAAGTACTACTCGGGTATGCTCTGGACGGGTGTCGCTCGTCGAAAGGATCAGGGTCCATTTTCATAAAAGCTTCCGCTTCAGACTCCACGATCTCAGCCAACCTGCATGAGAATATCGTACCAACATAAATAATTACTGATGATTTAAAGATAAATCTATAAATATACCAACAACTGACTCGGATTTCACCAACTTTGAAGGAATATATGGTAAACTGATATATGGTAAACTAGGCACTGAACACACTCAGAGAAGTGATCAATAATGGCCGAGACTCGAAATCGGCAGGTGAAATCGATTATCTGAAGCAAATCGATAGGCTATGACGTCATATTGGAGCAACAAATACCTGTAATCTTACGATAATATTAATTCTAGTGCCGGATCTTTTCGACGGATCAGTGGCTCTTTTTGGCTCTTTTGAGCTCGTATTTATCGTAGAGATGAAAATACGATGAAAAACGCTGCAAATTGTTACACAACGGTTTATTTTAGTTCTGCCCGGAAATTTTTATTCGATTATTGGATTCTACACCTTGAATCCAAAACCATCAAATTTTGAGGGCGGGAGGAAATAATTTTTCTGTTGCTCGATTCCAATGGTTCATTATCTTATATAAATCCTTTAGAAAATAAATGAATAAGTAAGACTTAAAAATACAGTTTTTTGGTAAAATATTTATTTATATGAAATTTGCAGTTTTTTATGCCTCTAATGACAAAACCACAATTTAAAAAAAAAAATTCTTAGTAAGTATAACATTTTCATAATATAACATTTTGATGTTATATCATGTTATTCAACAAAGAAAATTAAGGTAAACAAGTTGAAAGAGAATAAACGAACCAATAAGTATGTAAGCATGTAAGGATGTGCTTTTGCTTGCCTTTTGAACTTGTATCAGAAAGCTCCTCACAAAAAATCATACTTTAAAAATCAAACAGGGAGAAAAAACAACGGAGAGAATCAGAAAGTGGGTCACAGAAAACACTAGAAAATTACGGTAAAGTTTACGACCAAAAATGAAAAAGTCCATTCATGCAGCATGAATTAATGAGCGAATTTTCAAAGAAATCATTCAGTTTAAGGTGTGGTTAAGAAAAAGACCAATGGTGTTGCAATTTGTTGTAGAAAGTTTTTTTTTCGATTCTTTGTTTTTTATATATATGTATATATATTTTTTTTTACTTGCTTTTACACCAATAATCGACGTCCCGGAAGACGTGAAATCACTGGGCTGAAAGCAGAATCTGGGAGCCCGAGAAGCGTTCTGATTAGGGAAGCTCCTGGACGTAGTTAAAGATGAATGCGACAGATCGCGTTCATGATCACTTGTTCCCAACCTCACACAACAAGTCACCTTGTTTATCACATATTTTTCTCCTTGGTGCGTTACCTGCTGCATCTAAGTAATTAATTTAATAACATTTAAATATATTCGCGATATGTACGAAAAAATCGTGCGATTTTCAATAATACACTCGGTTTTAAACGTTTCTATCGGTGGCAGTTGTCGATTGAATATTTGAACGAGGACTCTTTTTTTTTTTTTTTTTTTTTTTTTTTGAGGCCATTGCAATAGCTTCATTTTTTTTGAAAATTCGCTAATAACACGCTGCAAATTATTGCTGGGTATGCTTTGAAGGTCTTAGGAGTCCATATTCATGTTCTAGTCGTCTCTACGAACTCATAGAGTACCCACACGGCTACTGCATTTCTGGTTACAACAAATATACGCACGGAATCATTATATATATATATAGCTACAAACTTTTCTTAATTTTGGACAATTTTCATTTTTGAAAAAAGCATTCATATCAGAAATTTTGTGCTGAATCCGAATATACCATAAATTACCATGATTTTCAATGTAAAAACCTCAAAAAACGGGAAAAACCCATTTTTTGGAGTTTTTTTGAATTTTGGACCACTTTGGATTGTCCAAAATTGCTGGTTAACGAACTTGACCTATAGTTTGTTGTTACAAACATTTTGGCAAAAACTAAAAAAAAAATTTTAAACAATTACTCAAGTTATCGTCCGGAATGACACACACACACACACACACACACACACACACATATATATATATATATATATATATATATATATATATATATATATATATATATATATATATATATATATATATATATATATATATATATATATATCTATATATATATATATATATATATATACATATGATTTTTGGAAAAACTTCAGGGATCGTTTCAGAATGTTCCAAAACGGATTTCAGTGTGAAAAATTTTCGAAAAAGTCGATTCTAAAAATTTTGAGGCCATTGCAATAGCTTCATTTTCTTTGAAAATTCGCTAATACAATAATGCATAAGTGGCGGTACGATACTTCAGCACAGGGAGCTGAAGAAAAGGAAGTCCGAATTTTCCCGAACTCCACCGATCTCAAAAGAACCGAAGATGGAAGAGCCGCCGTTCATTTATTTTGACTGGATCTCAAAAGATCCAAAGATCGAAAAACCGCGATTCATACATCATTTTTACTGATCCGCAGTTCACTCGCTCTTTTGAAAACCCGATCTTCACCGAACACTACCAGCACTGAGCTCTAAAGATCCGAAGAGCCGCGGTTCATTTTTACTGACCCGTGGTTCACTCGCTCTTCTGAAAGAGTCGGCTCAAAGAGACTGGTTCTTTATTGAGCGACCCACTTCTAATTAATTCATCGTTTAATGTGGATAATAAAGCCTTATTTACAAAGGTTAATACTTAATCTCAGCGGTTTATTATTGAAATTAATAAACCAAAACATCAATATTTTTCAAAAATCGCCAAAAATCAATTAAATTAATATTTTTTCAAATTTTTTTTTTCAAAATTTTTTATTTACTCAAGCTTCACGAATGGAAGTTTAGATGAATTTTTGGCTCCTAACTCTTACTATTCTAGATAAATATGGCGATAGTAAGTAAAGTAAGTTAGAAGTAAAAAACCATCGCAGGTTGAATTTTCGTTCGACACTCACGGACGTCATCAGCTGTCTTCCAAAGGAAAAATCAGAATTGTATCTGGTGATTTCGCTCACGGCTTCCCATTGCCTCACCTTCTTAAGTGGAGGAGGGTTCACCAACGGGAAAATTATTAGGACCTGCGATATTGTCCAAATAACTCTCGAACCGACTTACTTAGGTGATTCTCATGGGAATCGGTTCATATGTGCTAATGGCCGTTGGTTTGACCATGACGATAGAAAGTTGAAGTGTAGCTTCTCATTTGGATGACGATAGCATGTGCTAAGGCATTTTCTTTAAGAAAATAAAAAAATTCGTGCGCACACCCCATTGGTCCCTTACCTTTTTTAACACAGAATGTGTTTTTGCGGTGACCTACCGAAAAAAAATCGTCACGAAAAACCGTTACGCGCCTTTTATAATGATTTTCACGTGCAACCAAGCCGTTGGTAAGGAAATAGAACTCCCGCAGTGTTCATTGCACAGAAATTGTTCACCATTCGTTGGAAAGCTCTCAATTTATATAGTATTTTTCTTGTAGTTACATATTTATTTATATAACATTTATAGGGTTTTAGACCAAATTAAATGTCTAACAATTATTTATTTTATTATTGCCAAAGACTCCACATTTATTATTGTTGTTTTTTATTTAACGGATGATTTTACTCTTTCAATTTGAATGTTAAAAAAAAATTGATAGACCGTTGAAAAGCTCAATGTGAGCATGTTTTCTCCGAAGAGCGCCCATCGAAATGGGCAGGGATTTAGAGTGAAAACTTTGGTCGAAGAAAGTCAAGTTTCAAAAATGTTTTAAAGTTGGCTTTTTGACTTGATTTTTTGAAACTATTTTATCGCTGAAATATTTTGATTTTGCACCAGGCAGTTCAGAAATTCGCAAATCGCAAAAACACATTCTGTGTTCCTATGATTTCATACAGAGTATGGAAAAAGAAATAAACCGGGGGGTGCAGGGGGGCGGAGCCCCCCGCCGAGGCGCAAAGCGCCGAGTTTTTCGAGTCAAGGTTTAAGACATGAAAAAGCTAAAGTTAATACTAAAAGATTAATGGTAATGTAATCAAGAGTGGGGAGTAGAAACAACGATCTAGAATATGCCTTACGTGGTTAGAAGAGGGATAGGGTCGTAGCTGGGCTGACTGCTCTCTTCTTCCCAAGTCCTGAGCAGGGAGTACACGTCAGGGGGCGGTTGTTCCTCGCCCATGGTAATCTGAAAGAGAAAAACTAATGAGTATAAAATCCACAATCAGCATCATTCATTTTTCAACCACAACACTTTTTTGATGTGTACAGTTATCAAGTGATGTGGATATCGTGATTACTGAGGTTAAGTTAATTGAATGAAAGCGTTTTCCCATCGATTCAGCTCTTTACTTAGCTATTCACAGAACCAGATAATTCACTCCACACCGTCCTGATAAAATGTCAATAGCTTCTACCTGTCCTAGTTGTACGCAACTCTGATGAAACAATACAAACTGAATGATGGCGAAAACCATAAAACAACGGCAGGTAAGTACCTTATTTTCCACAGCGCTTGACCATAGTAGAAAAGTAACATTGTCAATGGAAGGGTATGAGTTTTATTCCGGTTTAAATTTGATCCTAATCCTTATGATCGAATTAGACCACACGAAGAGGACTAACCAAATGAAACGCAAATTGTATAGTAGTATAAAATGTATACAAACGCAAATATAGTGGCGTAAACATAAGACGTCTCTGCCCTCGTAAATGGAGGCAGAGGGGTCAAATATTAATACTACATAGTCTGAAGATTGGTACTACCTATCTATAAACCAATTGATCACGGTGTTCGACAACACAGAACCAGTTGGTATTGTTGGATAAGTAAAATTGGCGAATGCGTTAAATTGTGAATTAACAAGGTTTCTGAACTCTACCGCACAACACGAGATAGAAGACGGGTGACGTCAAGGATAGACCACTGCATAGATTGAAACCTTGAATGACAGTGAGCGATTTTTCGCATAAGTTCACCTCAAAATAGGTATAATTTTCAAGTAAAGTCGTATTCACAAAACCTACAAGTACATTGTTCATAGAATCAATCATTGGGATCCAATTTAAACTTACCCTATATCCACTGAGTACAGGAGAAGTCAACAGTTCGTAAATCTAGTTATCTCAACACTTGGGGAACCGCTTCTGAACCAGAAACCGCAGATTCGGTGGCGTAATGTTGGATAATGATCACTCCGGGATGAATCACACGATAAGAACTAATGAAATTCACAATGAAAAATGACCACAGAGTCAAAATTGATGCGGGAACAGGATTTTGGTCTTCATCAGCCTACAGGCACATGTAACAGGACTTGAACACCGCTACTACGAAATAAAGCTGTTTAGGTTAGATCGGAAACCATTTTCACTACAGGGGTACAACAACGACAAGTCTTCTGCATCTGCCACCACCAAGCAGGTGCTGGTTCTGGTAACTGTAAACACTTTTAATTCAATAAAATAATATAAACCTATAATAAAATTGTCAGAATAGCAAACTCGAAATAAAATTGATGGATCAATCATCCAAAAAGATAGCAGTAGCCAGCAAAATTTTATGTTCATCAGTTGGTAGTTGTACTGTTGTTGTTGTTGTTTTGTTTCTCTGTTGTTTTGTGGTCAATCGCATCCTCACACCAAGCAAATACAATATGTGAGAGGCTTTTAACGAGTATCCGACCAACATTTGATTTCTCGCTCCCCGATACCCAGCAGGGATGCTTCAGATCACCTACAGCTTCATCAACCTCCCCAGCACTCAATCAAAGTTCCTATCTCTTACATCAATAAACACACCTAATGGTAACACGAGGGCATCCCTCACGGTGTAGCACAGAGTACCGGAGACAAGTTAACAGAGAAGAAAGCTAACGTTAAAATGGATGGCAAGCATGGATATTATATTCAGGGGGATCGCGACGGCAGCGCAGCTTGTGCTAACCCACGGTAATAAAGGGGTGGGGGAAGAACCTGGACCCGTTCCCGCTTCTTTTCAAATGTTTTCCCGTTCCCGCTTCTTTTTGAATGTCGGCTCGTTCTCGCTCGTAGCTACAATTTTTCTATTTTTCATCACTTAGGTTTGAAGAACAACTTGTAACAATTTTTCATGCAAACCATGAAATATCTTACATTTGTTTTATTTGAAGAAACAAATGTAAAATATACCATGGTTTGCATGAAAAATTGTTACAAGTTGTTCTTCAAACCTAAATGATGAAAAATAGAAAAATGGCCAAAAAAAAAATAACTTGGAAATGAAATAATACCCTTCTTTATCTGTGGATTAAGGAATATAGATATCAATCAACACAGTTGATGAGGATAGTACAGATTTTATTCTTTGTTATTTTGATAACTAATATCAATACCATTATAAGAAAAATGTAAACAATACAATGTAGTTATAGAGGTCTTACTTTTACTAACTACAAACAATTTTGAAGGAACGTCGTTATCTCATTCAATTGTAATTTGCACTACAAGGAAATTATTCACATAATTGTTTTCTACTTCAGAGTTTGACGAACAACACTATCGTCTAATGAAAAGAATAATACTATTCAATATTGATTAAAATCTTGCACCGGGAGGGGCATAATCACATTTATTACATCATAGACGTTAGTTCGAAACTAAAATGATCATTATTACAAGTTTTTAGAAGTACGGGCTTACCACTACGAGTTTCCAACACAAATACAGCTGAGTAAAAAGTAGCAAAAGGAATTTAGACTTTGATGATTCTTAACCTAATTAATAACTTGAACTAGGTACCTCACAACCGAAAAATGATTTCTAAGAACTGTTAAATAATGTAGCATTACAAAACTGATTTATTCTTGAGATAACTAATGTTTTAGGTACCTACCTTAAGGTGTCACAGAAAGCAAACCGTTTTATGAATGAAGAATACGAGGAAAGTATTAGTATGAGAGGGACTCATTATTGAATGTTGAATACAAAAATGGGAATAGGCAGATTCAAACTATCTCGTATATTACATCTATACAAGTAATAAAGTACTGCAGCAAAGAAACAAGGGACGTATTTTTTTACTCATACAAAATCATTAACCAAGTTCATTGTAGTGAGTCAACAATAAGTTGATATTTATAACAAAACATATTACGATATAGGTAGATACGCTCCTATTGTCATGCCTACCTTCTTACCAATAATAGTAACCGTCTACAAGTATTGGTATTTATCATCTTTGAATTTTCTTCTTCCCAAGTTTTCCATACTACCTACTACCTTCTTCTAAACATAAAATGGAAACATATTGCTCTAAACCTCGTAGTGCAGGAAGACGCTAGTGTCAATAAGCTTTTAATCAAAACACGACAAGTAATTAAAAATGTTATGCTATACTAGCTGAATTACCAGTACCAAGTAAAGTACATATTTCTGCAACTGTTCATAAAAACCCACATTAGAATAAAAGTAAGATGTATTGTATGATTAAATGAATAGAATTATCTAGTACACTGATACATAGTTACTGTTGAATCATCAAAAATTAACTACCTCCTTCATCAAAAAATCAAATCATCAAAAATTAACGACCTACTTCAGATCTCAGTAATTCTTTCTTGGTAGGTACCCAGTTAGGAAGCTGAAAAGTCGGGGTTCTTGGTAACAGCTTCACTGACTGCAACTGGAAAAAAATAGATTGTTTCAAATTTTTATTTTACAATAAGTAATTAATTTTACTAGTTTCAAACTTCACACTCCATTAAAAGTTCTGAAACATATAAGGAACTCTTTAAGGCATAACAGTGAAAAGTTACTGAAACCTTTCCCTCAACGACAAAGAACTATTAACACAGAAAGATAATTCATAAACTATGTGGGTGCAACTTCTCCACCTCAGGTATCAAAACAATGAACAGATGTAATTTGTTAGTTCTCAACTCACCTTTTCCAAGCCATAATTCGAAAAATTGAGTTGAACTTCCTCCCGAGTCCTTTGGTTGTGGTAACGCTAACCTTTTCCTCCACCTTATAAAGTTTCTTAGGCTCTCGCCTCTTTGCAGAGGCTCTCGGTTGTAAAATACCTGCAACCCACAAAATAACTTAGAACTACTTAGGTTGATAGTGTATCATTATATATACCAATGCATATTATTAGGAAAGTTGTTCTTTCAATTTATACTCTCATTTAGTGATCAACTGGACTTCTGATCACTTGACTGAATAAATATAATATTTTTCAAAAACTGTTTGCCCAAAAATACATATTTTGAAATTAGGAACTTTTTTTTGCCAGTTGCCTTTTTTGCCCAGGTTCACTTCCCAAATTAACAAGCACTCACTTCCAGAATAGGTAGGTAGTTTCTATAACTCGCTAATAACCACAAAAGAATGAAAACTTTTAAAAGGAAAGCATACGCCTGTTAGGCAAGACGTCGTGTCAAATTGGGTGGCTGGTTTCCTCCTATGTCAAAATCACTAATTTGAAGGAAAATGCAACTATAATACTGTATGGTTTGTCAGAATAATTATAAAATGCCACAACAAGGCATTAAATATTATACATCGATAGCTTAAAGCACAAAGGCGCTATGTCCATCCGTCTTCCATATTTTTTATTTTTTTTTTAATTTCAGAAAAACTCAAATCCAACATAACTATTATTGAGTTTTCTTGACGATAATAGCTTGAAAATTAATTGATGAAATTAAAGAGCTTAGTGAGATAAATCTATAAATAAAAATAAATCCATTCCGTGAATCGACAACCCATAAAACTGGTGTATTATTTTTTATACTTTCACCACTTTGGATCAGCACTTTGTAAGCAGTGCCTAACAAGTACATCAACTATTATTCCTCACCTTTCTACATTGAACGGAGACACGATCAGTTTTTCAGTTAAATTCGCTGCGTCGCATCCTAGCGCGCGACAATGGCGCAAGTGAAACTGAAAATTCAAGAAAAAAATTATTGGCACAGAACATTTAGCAGACAATTTATTCCTAGTATTACATACGTATAATTTAATATGAACATAAGTACAACTTGCTTATATAGGAAAGCTCTTAGCAAAAACCCTGGAATGTAGAGCCCACAGAATGGTAGTTCCTACCTAGCTCCCGTGGTAGAATACCTAGGTACCTATCTACCTCTGATCCCAGGGTAGACAGAGTTTGTACAAAGCAAACACTGACAAGAAGTTGCTAGAACAGAAGACAGGGATATACTACTATTAATTGAGTGGTGCTACCATCTACAATGCTTGTTTTCATTGGAAACAAAAGATGAAAGTTGCGCTTTGGGTTAAACCTTTCCCTCTTCAGACTAGACTCACCCATGCTTATGCTTCCTTCCAACTGAGTTTTAATAAGACGACGAATGTATCATTCAAAGTTATTACAGACCTAGGTACTTTCAAGTGAGAACATGATGCCACAGGATGACATGATTATTGGAAAGCTAAAGGTAGGCAAGTACAGTTCAATAATAGTTGAACAATAGGGTGTGCGCCTGGGTAGGAAAAACAGTTTATTGTTATTTTTAATCTAAGGTAGACCTCATTCTGAGAATTTTGGTACCAACCGCGACCTTCTAGCGTGTATCTTTTCCTATGAATTTTTAAAGTTTCGACCATTTATGACGTCACAGTGGGCTGGGGGGTCCCGCACAGGCGAGAGGGGCGCGTGACGTCATAAACGGTCGAAACTTTGAAAAATCATAGAAACAGATCTACTCACGCTAGAAGGTCGCGGCTGGTGCCAAAATTCTCAAGATGTAGTCTACTTTCGATTAAAAATCTTTAAAAAATCAAGGCGCACCCCCCATTGCGTGATAAATACCTACGGAGTTATGTTTAGGTTGACGATCGGTAGCAAACTTACCATCAACTAATGAGTAGTACTAGGTACTGCTAATTTCAGGAAATATTCACTTCAACTGATATTGTACCTACTGCTAACCTACGTTCCACAATAATTCATTACCTTCTACATAAATTGTGGCTCTACAACCGAGCGAGAATGAGAAGTATTGTTGTAAAAGTTGGATTTCAAAAGTGTTGAATTTACTTACCGTCAGTTTGTCTATTTTCCGGTGGTGTATGCGGATCATGCGTATCTTCACTTTTAAAACACTAAAATTTCGAAATTAAGCACGTCGAGAAACAAGACAACATATTATATAAACACAAGACGAAAAAAGGTAAGTAAGATGAAAATTCGACGATGCAAAAGTTCCGTTGAAACAAAATACGTTGTAGCAAGAAAGCAGGTTCAAATGTTCAAAATCGTAGAGGAAAAAAAAAACGACTCGGGCAATTCAGCGAAAAATTAAAAAATCGACAATTTTACTCAAATTGTAGTTTTTCAATTACAAATTATAATAATTTGGATAAAAAAATGTTTGGGAAATAAAATTATTACGCTATTGAATTACTATCGTCAATCAAAGTTGGTGAAGTTTCTACATCCACAGCATGGACCTAGTATCCAGGATACTAGGTCCATGATCCACAGCTTTTGAATGTTACAAACCTGCTACATGAAATGCAATGATGGTAAGGTGGTCGTCACTACTAGCGCTGCCATCTGAGAACAGGAACCCTAACTACCTCTAGGAACGTTGTTACCATCCACAACGCTTACCCGGTCCACAGCATTGAGCTTTCCCCGCCCTGCGGTGTAGACTACGAGCAAGAAAAAGCAGAGGAAGAACATTTTCATAACCCAGTGTTGCCCAGTTGAAGGTTTCCCCCTAGATTTGGGGTTTTTATCTCACATGGGGGCACCTTTTTTTCAGGAGTTTTTGTGAATCTTTTAGTTCCCCGATTGTTGGGAGGACGTTGTATAATTAATAAAAATAAAAAATGTTGTTTTGTTTCAAAAGTTAGTTCTATTTACTTACAACATGTATGGTATCCAGGTCCATGACAGCATGTGTTTATACTTTAATGTGTTTATTAGGTTTGTTAATGTTGTTATTAGGTTTGTTCCAGCGCCTCTCAGTTCATGAACTTTCTTACACCTAACCATGGACCTAGTATCCCATGGACCGGGCCTCCACCCCTTTCACCACCCATCGCCGTGCTGGTGGAAATTGGTAGTGAGTATGGTGGGGGAACGGTACTTGGGAGGTGTGGCTTAAAGTGAGTCGTGGGGTGGGGGGGCCCATCGTCCCAGTACGTCACGAGGAAGCACGAGAGTTGCACTCTCTGCCTTTATCAATGCGTTCGAAGAAAAGCACCTATTCTGTTCCTTCTCAATAGCCTCTCCTGATCTCTGTGCACCCCCTGAGTTTCGGGGCAGCAGCCGCCACTGAGCTGTAGATATAATTTGATAATATTTGTACAAAATGTGATAATATTAGGACTGCAAGGCGTTCATAGGACCTTATTTTTGTAATAATTTACTAATGCCTACTTTAATGTAATAACTTTTTTTGTATTAAGAAGTAACTGCAAAATGTGATATTTTGACAAATAGCTTTCGTATATCCTTGTTTTTATGATAATATATTCTGTCAATAGCAATTAAAATATATTAAATATATTCAAACCTTTAAATATATTTGAACCTTGGGACAGATTCTTCCCCCTACTATAAAATGGAAATTTTTTTCAAGTTAGAAAAAATTCTGCGTTATAAAATTTGAGAATAATTTTGATTTTGAGATTTATCATACTCTGAGGCCCCTCAAATGAAACACTTTCAACGAAACGTTTTTATTCTTTCAGAATCACAAACTATCACAATAGTATTAAAGAATCGCAACATCTTTGTATCTAATAATTTAACTAATTATAATATAATAAATATCTAATTATTACTATCACATGTTTCATAATAATCATTCATAATAATCACAAATTTTGTGATACGTGAAAATGTGATATTAATTTGAATGATTATTATGAAACATGTGATAGTAATAATTAGATATTTATTATATTATAATTAGTTAAATTATTAGATACAAAGATGTTGCGATTCTTTAATACTATTGTGATAGTTTGTGATTCTGAAAGAATAAAAACGTTTCGTTGAAAGTGTTTCATTTGAGGGGCCTCAGAGTATGATAAATCTCAAAATCAAAATTATTCTCAAATGTTATAACGCAGAATTTTTTTCTAACTTGAAAAAAATTTCCATTTTATAGTAGGAGGAAGAATCTGTCCCAAAGTTCAAACATGGGTGTCCCCAGGTACTACATACCATGTTTGAACCAAGGGACAAAATAGACATTTAAAACAATCGAGTTTTGTGGTAAGTATTTAAACATTTTTAAAAATCATGGTTCGTGCATATTATTAAACCTCAAGAGTAGTAGAGTATATACCCTTCCTTTAATTGCTAAATTACGTTGTAATGGAAAAAATCGTCGCAAGGTACAATACTTTCCCTCTAGATACTGATTTAATACATCAGCAGGTTGAAATTCATCACCATACTACAAAAATAACATTAAATTGAAAAAAAAAAATCCGCACGTGGCCTAGATTCGAACTGTACACCTTGGGCGTCGCAGACCGACGCTGTAACCAACTGAGCCAAAGTTGTGGAGGGGTGGGGGGAGCCCCTACACTACGGTACTTCAGAGGGAATGCCACGCCCCTCGGAACCGCCACATGCCCATTTTCAGATTCCGCACGCATCTTCTGAGCACGGAGTACCGGTCCATTGGATACTAGGTCCATGCACCTAACCTGCGCACAACCCGCGCGCATGTTGAGTTCATGAACTGATGCGTTCCAGCGGCGCCGAGTTCGAGAACTTGCAAACATAAACCGCGTTCCAGCGCTTCCAGTTCATGAACTTTTTGTACCTGGGTTCATGAACTTTCTGCACTCATCGAAGGCAGGGTTGTGAACTCGAACTGAAGGGTAACCTGTGCTGGTCACGTGAAACCTACTAAATTTTTCATTTGTTGACCAGTTTTCACGCTAATCACTTGGCTCCATTCTCAAACTTTCTTTTCGTTGTGCTGAGCCCCTCTTTCTCGAATAGCGAGTCGTCTCTAGGAATGAAGTGTTTTTCGAATGAAGTGTAAATTTTTGGAAATTACTTATGTTCTAACAGAAGCCATTTTCGATCGACTCTTTCTTTTTTCACAAATACACGTTTATTCCAATATCACTACAGTGAGTTTTGTCTATTTATTCGGAGAGTGTGTCAAGGAAGTTCACATCATCCCTCTCTTCTGCAAACTATTTACCGTAAGATGGGGTGATTGATTACTAATGTGACATGGGCAAAAGTTGATTTGTTGACTACAATAATGGGTTGCTGCGTTTGAATTGAAAGCTTTTTCGAGAAAATTGAAGCTTATACAAGAAAATTGAATGTTTCACGCAGAGTCCGGTCACCCGTCGATGTCAAGATGACTTCACGATTTTCGTATCATTTCTTCAGTAATTTTTCACGCTGAATTCATTGGCGATACTTCCGAAAAATTCTGACTGTTAGAAAGTAAATTTTTGAAGAAATAATGGAAGCTGATCAATGAAATGAACCTCCGAACTCCAGGTATGAACTCTGCGATGTTTTTTCTACTGAAACAATGTTGTTTGAGTCCCATAAGATTGAATTTTAACGTAACACAAATAAGATGATGTTGTTATTGAGTAGAAAGGTGTTACTTTATGCTCAGCACCTTATCTACGAATAATGCGTATTTTTTGAACGAAAAATAAAGGATTTCATCGAAATAACCACTATCTTGCAGTCAAGAAGTATCACCATTGGATTCAGCATGAAATTACATGTAATTCCTATGCATAGGAAATTAATGATACCAAAAACTTGTCAATTTATCTTGAGATCGAGGGTGACCATGATAAACCACGTATAACACTCGATTGTTTCGTAAAACACACGTTTTTTTTGGCACTAAACTTGATTTAGGTACCTACTCTTCCAATATGAATTTTTTGAAAAGAAAAGTTGATAGACTATAGGAAAACTGACAATTTGAGCATGCTTTTTTCGAAGAGGCATCCATCGAAATAGGCAGGGATTTAGAGTAAAAACTTAGAAGTTTGCTTTTTGACTTGATTTTTTTAAACATGTTTTATTGCTGAAAGATTTTGGTTTCGCACTTGGAAATTTAACGCTCTTTTCAACAATACCCTCAAATTTGAGTTTACTTGGTAAATATCAGGAGTTACAACAGTTTTAATGACGTAAGACAGTAAACACGAAAAAAATCTTTAAATTGAGAAAACTTGAAAAAACAAGGGGTCGGAACAAAATAGCTAGGAGACATTGTTTGTTAAAATTGTGAAGAATTGTTCAATCGTAAACTTAAAAAATCCCGCTAAAGATTGAGATGAGAGGAGGTTATTCAAGGTTTGTTGAAAGCCGAGTTCCGCGCTCCCTGCCGAATTTCATGTTAACTACTAAAAACGTTCCAGCGCACAGGTTCCTGAACCTAAAAAGTTCATGAACTCTTCAACTTTTTCGGGTTCTCACACCCAGCGGGTTCATGAACTAGAGTTCATGAACTTTTTGCGCTGAAACAAACCTAATAGTAGGTTTGTTCCAGCGCAAAAAGTTCATGAACCCGCTGGGTGTGAGAACCCGAAAAAGTTGAAGAGTTCATGAACTTTTTAGGTTCAGGAATCTGTGCGCTGGAACGTTTTTAGTAGTTAACATAAAATTCGGCAGGGAGCGCGGAACTCGGCTTTCAACAAACCTTGAATAACCTCCTCTCATCTCAATCTTTAGCAGGATTTTTTAAGTTTAAGATTGAACGATTCTTCACAATTTTTAACAAACAATGTTTCCTAGCTATTTTGTTTCAATCCCTTGTTTTTTCAAGTTTTCTCAATTTAAAGATTTTTTTCGTGTTAAAACTGTTGTAACTCCTGATATTTACCAAGTAAACTCAAATTTGAGGATATTGTTAAAAAGAGCGTTAAATTTCCAAGCTAACAAGTGCGAAACCAAAATCTTTTAGCAATAAAACATGTTTAAAAAAATCAAGTCAAAAAGCAAACTTCAAAGTTTTTACTCTGAATCCCTGCCTATTTCGATGGGCGCTCTTCGAAAAAACATGCTCAAATTGTCAGTTTTCCAATGGTCTATCAATTTTTCTTTTTAAAATTCATATTGGAAGAGTAGGTACCCAAATCAAGTTTTAGTGCCAAAAAAAAGTGTGTTTTACTAAAAAATCGAGCGTTATACGAGGTTTATCATGGTCACCCTCGATCTCAAGATGAATCGACAAGTTTTTGGTATCATTAATTTCCTATGCATAGGAATTACATGTAATTTCATGCTGAATCCAATGGTGATACTTCTTGACTGCAAGATAGTGGTTATTTCGATGAAATCCTTCATTTTTCGTTTCAAAAGTACGCATTATTCGTAGATAAGGTACTGAGCATAAAGTAACACCTTTCTACTAAATAACATCATCTTATTTGTGTTACGTTAAAATTCAGTCTTATGGGACTCAAACAACATTGTTTCAGTAGAAAAAACATTGCAAATTTCATACCTGGAGTTCCTAGGTTCATTTCATTGATCAGCTTCCACTATTTCTTCAAAAACCCACTTTCTATCAGTGAGTAGTATCGCCATTGAATTCTGCGCGAAAAATTACTGAAGAAATGATACCAAAATCGTGGTCATCTTGAGATCGACGAGTGATCGGACTCCGCGTAAAACATTCTATTTTCTTGTGAAAAGCTTCAATTTTCTCGAAAAAGCTTTCAGTTCAAACGCAGCAACCCATTATTGTAGTCTACAAATCAACTTTTGCCCATGTCACATGAGTAATCAATCACCCCATCTTACGGTAAATAGGTAGTTTGCAGAAGAGAGGGATGATGTGAACTTCCTTGACACACTCTCCGAATAAATAGACAAATCTCACTGTAGTGATAATGGAATAATCGTGTATTTGTGAAAAAAAAAACAAAGAGAAAGATCGAAAATGGCATCTGTTAGAACACAAGTAATTTCCAAAAATTTACACTTCATTCGAAAAACACTTCATTCCTAGAGACGACTCGCTCTTCGAGAAAGAGGGGCTCAGCTAGAGATGGGCGGTATTTAACGTAACAGTTTAAAATAACCTATTACCGGGTTTCGTTAATTCCGCTTGGAACCTATTACCAAACTAATCCTGTTACTAAATAACGTTCCAGGGAAGGCTCCAAATTGTGTGGAGCCAGAACAATAGCTTGGGGTTTTTAATCCAAAAAGAGTGAAAATACACTAACACGTAAATATGTCGGGAATAACTTGATAGAAACCTCAACTAAGGTAGGAAACGAAAACTAGAGATCAAGGGAATGATACTTAGGAATGGAATAACAATATAACATGACAAAAAACGAACGTCGGGAATGAAAAGTAGAAATCACGAAAACGATACCTTGTACTTATGTCGGAATGAGCTTCTGAGAAGGTCCCTGAGATAACCTATTAATAAATAACAGGTTTTTGGAACCTATTACCCACCCAGAGCAGTAACGGCGGAACCTAATACGCAAATGTAACCGTTTCACCCATCTCTAGGCTCAGCACAACGAAAAAAAGTTTGAGAATGGATCCAAGTGATTAGCGTGAAAACTGGTCAACAAATGAAAAATTTAGTAGGTTTCTGACAGGGAAACGGGTTATTTACGAACTAGTAAATAAATTTGACTCATTACATACCTTAGGTATCTTCGTAAAACGGTATATTCACTCGCGCATCTTTTACGTCGCACATGGTTTTTCACAACAATCGGGGCAACATCGATTAGAACACATCGAGACAATACAACCTAATCGATACACTGAATCGATTTATCGAAAAACCTATCGACTCCTAATTGCCTCCAAAATACAAAAAACAATGTTGATTCAAGACATTCAACAGGGAAGAGTTCCCGCGTAAATACAAAATAATAGCGGACCATCTATGCTCAAACTTCACACTCCCTCCCATAGATAGGGAGCTTATTAGTATTTACAACATGAAATAACATCAACTCTAATTTGGTATCATCAAATTATTTGAATCGGCAAGGCTGAGCATTGTGCAATAAGACCTATAAATGAGATGATCTCTCTGAATTTCAGGAACCGACTGTAAGGGACTCTGCAAGACTATAGTGTTCGTTTTGATTTACAAACGCTTTTTTTTTTTTTTTTTTTTAATAATTTTGAAAGTGTCGTTCTTGTTCAGAAATTCAGGAAGGCCATCAGGAATCTCCACGCAAACAGTGGTAGTGAATTTTCATTTAAAATTTCATATCCAATTGGGAAGCAATGAAATCGAACTTTACACATAAACATCAGCTAATAGTGCTACAGATGCGTAGATCTCCAATGTTTCACGGTCATACTTTTAACAATGACAACTATTTAAATACTTAACAATTGGCTTAACTTTTTTTTTTTTTTTTTTTTTGGCTACTGAACGACTCTGTTACCTTTTCCAGTTATTTAAAATTTGGAATGAAGGTTTAAACTAAGAAATTTAATGTTTCGAACTGACTGACATAATTTAACTATTTACTGATTAATATAAATCAAGAAGGTAAGTTGGTTGAGGGGTTAATAAAGTATGGAATTTGGTTTCTGGTCTATTAAAACCAGGTTACCAATTGGAGAGAATTTGGCTTTTGGTCTGCAACAAAACCAGGTTACTGAACAGGCAGAGGTGACCAAGTGTGGAGGTAAAGGTGACTTTTGGCATAATTTTTCGAATTTTATTTTCAATATAATTTTTCAGGGTCTCCAATTTTTTAATAATTATAATTATTACTTTTGTTTAGTATTTAGCAAAAATGTAATTTAATAATAATTTGATTTTTTTTTTTAAATTATTAGTCACAAATGTGTTTATGATCCCTACAGTGTTGGTGTCAACATGGTGTTGTAGGTATCCTTCTTTTAAACTGAATTCACCTTTCAATGGTTTAGAATTTTTGTACTTGACTCCAGATTTATCTTTCTTTTGGACATCTAATATTTTAAGCTCAGAGACATTTTCTAGATCTATGACTATCAACATACATTTTAAAAATTTAAATTTTTGTTTATTAATAGAACGCCCAATTTTTTTCTTTTAACCTTTTTTTTTATTGTCTAGTAGAATCTAATGTGAGTCATCCTATTCAGTTGGTAAGCCACGTATGCTCTGGAGTAAACCTAAACTTCTCAATTTCTATTTTTAGAGTTACTGTTTCAGAGAAAGTGAAGCTGACCTCAATCCTAGATCTGTTTCAATTTACTGACTACTCCCTTCTAAACTTACATTGATTTACTGAGTGCTCACCCCTAAAACTATTTCAATTAGCTGAGTACTCCCTCCTAAACCTATATCAATTAGCTGAGTACTCCCTCCTAACATGATATCAATTAGCTGAGTACTCCCTCCTAACATGATATCAATTAGCTGAGTACTCCCTCCTAAAATTATATCAATTATCTGAGTACTCCCTCCTAACATTATATCAATTAGCTGAGTACTCCCTCCTAAACCTATATCAACTTCCTCAATGCATAAATTACTTGGTTTTTTTTTTTTTTTTTTTTTGCAACGTGAGTTTTACTGTGTTTATTTATTTCCAATAAATACGATTTAAGTTTCTCTGATGATCAATTAGCGAGATAAGTATTAAATGCAACAAAAATGGCTGTCATGATCGCCTGTTTTGACTTCCTAGATTATCTTTCAAAACGTCAATAGATTTTACTTAATTTTATAACTAAAGTTCAAGGATATTGAGCCTAATATTTGTTTTATGATTGTGAAAGGATTTTCTATCAGTACTGAAGCCTAATGCACTCGTCTTAGGTAGCTTTAAGTATTATTGTCCTAAAGACAATCAAATCTTTCATGAATTCTACTTTCAAATCGGCTGTTTTGACTACCTTGATCATCTTTCAAAACTTCAATAGATTTTACTTTATTTTATAACTATAGTTCAAGTATATAGAGCCTAATATTTGTTTTATTATTGTATAAGGATATTCTATCAGTACTGAAGCCTAATGCACTCGTCTTTGGCAGCTGTAAGAAATATTAACATAAAAACAATCAAATCTTTTATGAATTCTACTTTCAAGTGCTTCTCATAACCTGATGAATTAATTCAGATTTGTTTATAGTTTCCTAACTCTTGAAAATACTGAAATACCATTGTGATGGTAAGAATTTGTTTGGTGTTTTATATTTAAATTGATTTTTATCCTCAACTATCGACTTCGTGGCTTTGGTAGACAAAAGATCCCACCGCTGCCACCAATTGTAATAGTAGGAATTTTGGTTTAGTTTATACTTTTTTGATTGGTTTTTATTAATTTATGAATTGAGTTTAGATTCTAATGTTGCAGAATTAGGATTGAATCACAGAAGAATTCTGTGGAAAGTGAAATAGGAAACTTACTATTAAAACAAAGATTATTTTGGTGGAGCGTTAGGCAAGTGCACTGGAATGATTCTAATACAAGGATTATTATGTGAAATTTACGTTTATATTACAATATTATGTTCCTATGGACAAAGTATACTTTCTTTACTCAATCCTAGTCCCGTTAGGTTATTTGCTTTAAGCTGTGTTTTCCTAGGGATTTCTCTCAGGTAGAAGGGTGCAATGAACTGAGGGTTCTTGAGGTTATTACTCCTACCTAATGGTTGAAATTCCTGAGAGGTTGCTGCCACCACCCTGGGTCGTATTCGGACACAGGGAATTACCAAACCTTTTTACCTGCAATATACCTGAATGAGTGAAAAGAGGGTGAACTGCTGAAATAAGTAGCGACAGGTTAACACGTAGGGTTTTTATTCAGAAAAATAGCAATATTAAACCGTGAAGCGGAATTGGTTTCAAACTGCTCTGAAGGAGCTGACTTTCGTTGAATATCAAGAATTATGCTTCAAATACTTCAACACTGTTACGCACGTGATTTAAGTAAATGTATGAACAAAAATATATATATACGTTGTATTACGATATTACTTAGGTCTATTTATGACTTAGACTTTGACTGAATTTTACAATAACAAATTGACTTAAAATTAACTTGACTTCTACTATTCTTCGACTTTACTTCTATTTTACAACTTGGTTACGATTTCAACTTTACTTTACAGGACGTTATGTTAAGGGGGAGTTTTTGCCAGATTTTTGAGAAAGTAAGCGCTTACTGGGACTTTGAGGGAATGGGCTCACCCTTTAGCCGAGCTTGGATCGTTTGTAGATCTCCGTAGCAGGTAAGTTGTCCAGGGCCTCGTCCGAATAAGGCTTGTAGAAAGGGGGTGCCTGGAATCGGGGCAGTTCTGCCTCGGTTCGGAGTTCGATCTTGACACTGGGTCGATCTGGGCGGCGAAACGGAGAAGGCGGCGGTGTTGTGGAGTTTTGGGCCTTGGCTAACAAAACTGCACGAACACTGACTGGCGGGTAGACACTTTATACTTTTATGTGAAATGTTCGCACTGGATCACCACGGTAAATTCTCAGTTCATAAAGGTCTCGTTACAAGGAGAGGGGATGAGTCGTGAGCTGGGTTCCAACACAATGGAGACGCGTGACTGTAGACTGACGTCGGCGGGAGGGGGCAGGCCCTTATAACCCCTCGGCCATCTTGGAAATTGGCGATGGTGAGGGTTCCGACGGTGGCGCGCTCGGTGTTGGTGATCTCATGGCGGACATCGATGTTCGGTTATACGGTTGCTCGGGGTGATTTGTATGGAAGTAGGCAGTTGACATGGAAGTAGGTTTGCTGACAGGGAACTAAATGGTGATTGATGGAGTTGAGAGATGGGGTTGCTAAACTGGCTCATTACACCCCCCTCTTCTCCCAAGGCCGATGCCCTCATCGGCTACTTGCCCTTGGTGACGGATGGAATCGGCAATGTGGTGTCTGGCGAAACCTTGAGCAATGCTGTTTCGTATCTCCAACGTCGACAGCCTGAGCATTTGGGTGGACGTGTTTCGGCATGTTCTTCTCGAAGGCAAGGTTGTGGGAACGAAGGGTGTTCTGATGGATATTTCTGGCAGGCCGCAACAAGCCGGTTCCAAAAACTCTTGCAGCTGGAGCAACGGAATTTGATCAATTCTTTCGGGATCTTGTCGCAGACGGGGCATGGCGCAGCATTGTTTATGGTGGTATTTTCTGGCTCATCCTCGCGGGCAGGGGTAATCGGTGAGAAGGATGGCGATGGCTCTTCCACTTCCGTGCGTTTGGTCGCAGGCGGCCTTGGCTTGGTCTTTGGCTTGGTTTTCTTCTCAGTCTTTGCCTCACTGTCAGAAGACGACGATGAAGATGACGATGACGAAGATGAGCGGGCACGCCTTCGGGGAGTGGAAGCAGTTGCTTCTCCGGTGGCCGATTCCCAAGCATTTTCCAATGAGGCCGACGATTGGTTAAGGGCATTGCTGCTTTGGATCGCCATGACCCGTTGCTCCAAACCTCTTAATTCACATCGTAGCTCCTCGACAGGGTTAGGGGTGCCTCCTGCTGAAAGACCAGCTGCATCCGAGCTGACAGCCTTGCTCAGGTTGTGTGAGAGCCCGGCGATGCAAATCATAATTTCCTTGCGTTGCTCTGGCATGTCGGCGAATTCAGTCAGCCAGGTTTGCAGTTGTGCCATGCATGCTACGGTACGTTCAACCCATCCTGGGCTGCCTACGTTTATTGTGGGTACTGGCTCTAAACGGGGTCTGGGGAACGCCATGTCCTGAAACAAAAGAATTCAGCCTTCTTACACTTCTACCCCAGGTCTCTCGCATCCGTTACTCCACCTCTCCGCCCAATCCGCACGCGCTCGCGATACCGTTCCCTAATTCCTAGGTGTTGGTGAACTCGAGGCTAGTCCTTCCCTTTGTCTACCTATGAGATGGATCTCTGCTTTGACTCTCCTCTACGACGTCCGGATCCAGGTATTGGGTAGGTGAATGAATACAAGGTAGGTGTAATAATAATTCTTATGTTTTACAGGTTAAATTTCGTTTACATGAATAAATTTCCCTTTGTGTTATTATTTAATTTTTTTTTTTTTTTTTTTTTTTTTTTTTTTTTTTTTTTTTTTTTTTTTTTTTTTTTTTTTTTTTTTTGTTCAAACAATTTACATAAATTTGTTGCTTTTTATGTTACAGGTTATACTTCGGTTTCCTTTGGAGCAACTTCAATTGTGGACACCTTGCCAGTATGCAACTTCTTGTAGTCGATGACTTTTCGGGGTCGCAGACTGTATGAAGAGGTGGTGGTACTGGTATCGGCGTTGGGCAAAGTTCGTTCTGCGATCGGTTCGTCCGGCGGACGGTTGCATGATTGCTCCAAGCGTTCGAGATCCGGAGTAACACAGGTTCGTTCTATGAGTTCGGGTTCTGCTTCGTCGTCCGATTCAAACCGTGGGTCAAGGTCGGGTTGCTGAGTTCCGGCGGGGGCATCTGGTGCGGAGGCCTCGCGCCTGTGCGGCTCCTCCCGCGTGATTGCTTCATCCGGGACTCGGTTGACGAATGCTGGTTTCAACCTACTAAGATGATAACGAGTGGTCTTTCCTAGAGCATCCTCGACCTCGTAATTTACATCGGTGAGCCTTCTGGTAATAGTGAGAGGTCCGATCCAGGGATTCCAAAACTTACGGGTGGCATCCGCTGGGGCAACCATTTGGCGCGCGTATACTGGCTGGCCCACCTCCAATTCTCTCATATGGCGCCGATTGTTAATGGCTTTCTCCCGAGCGTACCAGGCCTTTTTGATTTGACTTTCTGCCAGCTGTCGTATTTTCTGAAAGCAGGGTTCGGATGGATTACGGTTTGGTTCATCGGTGGCCGTCAGTTCCCGGTTGTTTGGGAGCCGAACCTCACGTCCATACGTTAACTGGAACGGCGAATATCCTGTACTATGATGAGGCAAGTTTCGATATGCTGCCAGAGCGAACGGTAATGCCGCCTCCCATCCTCGCACGGTATCTTGAAGCTTGGCAACGATATTTGCTAGGGTTCTGTGGAACCTTTCGCAAACACCGTTGCTTTGCGGATGGTATGCTGACGTTTGGATATGGCGGATGTTCCAGTTAGTACACAAATTTCTAATTACGCTAGACACGAAGGCGGCTCCCCGGTCCGACACCAGTACTTCCGGCGCTCCGTGCGTTGGGAGGTATTTTGTTGTCAACACTCGGGCCGTGGTTTCTGCCGTGCAGTTTGGGGTTATATACACTTCAGCATACTTGGAGAAGTGGTCGACCACCGTCAGGAGATATTTGGTAGAGTGGGTTCCCTTCAGGGGACCGACGTAATCAATTCCGACTATTTGCCCTACACGAGTGGGAAGTTCAGGTCGCTGTATCGGCGGATTCAGATTGTTAGGGGTGTTGCGTTTCTGGCATTGTGGACAACTCTGTACGAAACTCTTGACGTCCCTGGACATCTTTCGCCAATACCCGTAGCGCCTCGCGATACTCTCAGTGACGTCCACGCCTGGGTGACCTGCCCATAGTTGTTCGTGGCAATTTGTCAGGAACCATCGTCGCAGTGTCTGTGGTATTAGGGGCACCAACTCCTCTCGTCCGTTCGTGTCAGTAACAAACTTCCAAAGTTCTCCGTCCAAGCGAATGCGCGGATTGGTGTTTTCACGATCCAGACTTCTGATCCACGGGTCCAGGGCCTGCGCCGCAAGAAGTAGCTCTCTCGGCATGCTTAGGGTGGTAATAGCTCCAATCGGAATCCTACTAAGACCATCGACGTGGCCCATTTTGGACCCAGGCCGATACCTCGCCTCATATTCATATTCTGTGAGCCGGAGGATCCATCTTCCGATACGGGAGGTGGGATCTCTGATATTCATGGCGGCCGTCAATGCGGCATGATCCGTCTGGAGGATGAAACGGCGCCCCAACAGGAATTCCTGAAAATGACGCACCGCCCAGACCACCGCGAGCAGTTCGCGCTCTGTGGTTGAGTATCGGGTTTCAGCGTCGTTCAGTACGCGACTGGCGTAAGCCACCGGATGACTCTCTCCGTCGATTTCCTGTGAAAGGACCGCACCGATAGCTTTTCCTGAAGCGTCCGTAGACAGCACGAAGGGTCGTTCGAAGTCGGGGTAAGCGAGCACGGGTCCGGTCATGAGCGCCTCCTTCAGAGCCTCAAAAGCTGCCTGCTGCACCTCCGTCCACACGAACGGCTCGTTCTTCCTTAACAATTTATTCAAGGGGACGACAATTTCAGAGTAGTTGACAATGAATCTTCGATAAAATCCGGCGAGACCGAGAAAGGAACGCACATCGCGGGCGGTAGTTGGTACTGGATGGTCTCGTATAGCCACGATCTTGTCAGGGTCCATCTCGACTCCGTTAGCGGTCACCATGTGCCCCAGATAATTTACCCGATCCTTCAGGAACTCACACTTTCGGAGATTTAATTTGAATCCCGTTTCCTCAAAGCGCCTCAGGACTGTCTGCAATAATTCTAGATGTGAGTCCACGTCTTCGGTAAAGAGAATGACGTCATCTAGATAGATCAGACATCCATGTCCTATGATTCCATCTAGAACATCATTCATTGCGGCCTGGAAGGTTGCTGGCGCATTTTTGAGTCCGAACGGCATTCGAGTATATTCGAAGTGTCGATTTAGGGCAGTGAAGGCGGTCTTTTCTTGTGATTCCGGTGCGACGGGTATTTGGTGATACCCCATGGTCAAGTCGAGCGTCGTGAACCACTTGCTATTTCCCATTAAGGACAAGGTTTCTAACAATCGTGGTAACGGATATCTGTTTCCCTTGGTTATCGCGTTCAGCTCCCGGTAGTCGGTACAGAACCTCCATCGCTGGGGTTCTCCGGGCGGAGTCTTTTTCTTCGCCACGACAATAGGTGCATTCCACGGGCTTTTCGAAGGTCTGATTATTCCCTCCGCGAGCATGTCATGGACCTGATCTTCCACGAACTCCCGTAGGGCGTGTGGCACTGGATAAGGTTTTCGGCACGTCGGTCCAGCATCTCCCGTCTCGATTTCGTGCGACACCTCCATACTACATCCGTCTTTTCCAGGTTTGTCGAATAAATGTATATTTTGCAGGAGACATTGTTCGATCCGTCGTCGGTCGTCACCAACCAAATGACTCAACTGCTGGCGGATGTGTGTTACGGTATCCTCGCGAGAGGGTTGATCATCCCAGACCTCCGTGGGAAGTTCCTCAAGGTTTTGCAAATTTTCAGGTACCACCGCTCCCACTGCAGCTGGCTTTCGTTCGAGAGTGGTTCGGGGTTTCTTGGCCACGCGTTCACTCGGGTCGTACAGCTGGGGTTTTGGATTCGTTGAGGGCCGTCTCTTCACCGGTGCGTTCTTTGGATATGTCGATCGAGATGGCTCGTCCTTCCTGGTCTTTACCTTCAATCTACGCAAATGGTTCAACATTTTGGGGCTCTCCCATACTGCGCCAAGTATCATCCGACCTCCGGTTTCGTTATTCGTCATGGTGACGAGTCCGGTGTCGGTGCGGATTTCGATTGGGAATTTTCCCAGTAGATCGAGTCCCATCAAGTCCAAGTGTGAATCAGGTCTTCGGAAAACATAAAATTTGTGCGACGTTCGCTTATCCCCTATCCGCACAGGCAGTTCTTGTGTTCCTAACAACGGTAATTTTTGACCGTCCGCTCCCCAGAGCTCGGTGTTAGTTGGTTTTACAGGAACTCCTGGTACTGGGTGCGACAGTGCGGACACAGCTGCGCCGGTGTCCAATATTACGTCACGGTTGTATTTTCCCAGTCCGATTTTCATTCGAATCATCGGACGCGTAGTACAATTGACCGTCGCCTGGAAAGCTACCAACTCATCGCCGCGCACCTCTTCCTCGGGGTTCTCCTCTGATGGCTGTGTGACGACTGCTGCTGCGGTTCCGGCGAGGTTTCCTCGTGGTTGCGATACCGGCAGCATCTTCTTTTTCCGCAAGCATTCATTTTCTAAATGCTCTCGCGCGCCACAAAAGTCACAAAAGATCGCGCTCTGGATACCATGTGGACAGTTGACTGGGAAGTGAGCGTAGTCACCGCAGTACAAACATGGATATCTTGGCGTCGGCGAAGGTTGTCTCCAGGTTGATCTGTTTGGTCCGGGGTAGGGGGGGCTCGTTATTGGATTCTTGGGTGCACCTTGCGATCCCAATTTTTGAGGGCACTTCCCTGAAAAATGTCCGAGTTCTCCGCAGGTATAACATTTTAGCGCTTCTTTATTTATAACGCCCGCTATGTCCCATTTGAAATCTGCTGCTTGCTCGCTCTGGGTCGTGTCTTCTAGGTCCTCAGCTCGCTTCACTGCTTCTTCCAATGTGTCAGGGAGGTTGCTTTGAAGGAAGGGGCTGATTTCCTTATTTATCCCTCTGATGAAGGCGCGGAGGGTTTTTGCCTTTACCCACTCCTTCTGTTGTGCAGCGGTAAGCTCAATTTCATTACGGACGGCGGTTTTTGCGGTTTTTATCAATTTCTCTGCGAACCGTCTTACACTTTCTTCGGGCTGCCTCTTCGTTGTCCATAGGCGAATCATCGCCTTTTCGGGGTCCTCACTCTCATACCACTGGAGTATGGCATCTCGTAGGGTAGTGTAGGGTTGTGCTCCTAGATCTTCTTGTAAGAACCTCTTGGCTCCTCCTCTCAGGCGAGTACGTAGAAATCGTAGTCGCTGTTCTTGATCGAGGTCGTGTGTAGCTTGTTCAACTTCAGCGAAGAACGAGGCGGCCGAAATGGAATCGGGTTCGTCCGGGTTCCACGGTTCGATCTCTAAGAATAGCGATCGTGGGAGATCTCGTTGTTGGGGTGCCTGTCCTCCTTGAGTCGGGGATTGGGCGCTTCGGAAGAACTCTCCCATCCTATTCATGGCCTCTGTCATGGCGTCGGCCAACTCCACTGTCGTTTCAGTCGCTTTCTGCCAGGGCTCCATTTTGATGCTTGTAGGATTTTTCACAATTTTACGAAAAGAACTAGAAAAGGCCCGGGCAATAATCAGAAAGTATTCACTACACTTTTCCCGCAACACTGAATTCGTTGGTCGAGAGGGTCAAGCAGATAATGATCCAACTTCCTACCCAAGGGAACTTTTCTGAATGCGAGTTCGAAATAGAATTTGTTGTTGATTAGTCGAAAATTTTGGTGTTGGTTCGAACTGATGATCGGTTCGACCTCTGCACCGATATGGATCTTGACTCGATCCGAACTGTGAAGCAGTTCGTTCAATATCTATATGCAAGGGAGGTCGGTTCGAGTTGCGAATCGGTTCGAATCGCGCTTCGGTCCGAACAGTGAATCGGTTCGAATATTGGTCAGTACAGCAGTGATCAGGTTCGAACTGTGGTTCGGTTCGAACTGTACACTGGGCTGTTTTGGGGATTGGTATGAGTTCTGCCTCGTTTCGAACTGTGATTCGTTTCGAACGGGGTACCACTACGGTTTTAAGATCGGGTCGGACTGTGACTTGGTCCGAACAAGAGTTAGTATAGTTCGAAATTGGGTCGAACTTGAATCGGTACGAACGGAATATCGGTACGAACGGAATTCGGCGGAGTGTGGAGCAACAATATTCGACAAAATACACAAGAAAAAGTACGAATTGCGTACTAAATTGACTCTCTGCGCTCCTCTCACTTTCCGGCTGAATTATTTTGTTTGTACAAGTGTGCGTGTTCTAGATGTGTGACATATGTTTTAAATGAAATTTTCAAAATTGATGCTAGATTACTTAATATTTCTAAATTATGATTACAAATTTCAGGAGTCTGATCACTCTTCAAACTCTTAGACAGGTATTTGCTTCTTGTTTGGGTCCCGAAAATCGCAATTTTCTTTGATCCCACAGCTGGTCACCAAATGTAATGGGGAAAATTGTTTGGTGTTTTATATTTAAATTGATTTTTATCCTCAACTATCGACTTCGTGGCTTTGGTAGACAAAAGATCCCACCGCTGCCACCAATTGTAATAGTAGGAAATTTGGTTTAGTTTATTTTACCTTTTTGATTGGTTTCTATTAATTTATGAATTGAGTTTAGATTCTAATGTTGCAGAATTAGGATTGAATCACAGAAGAATTCTGTGGAAAGTGAAATAGGAAACTTACTATTAAAACAAAGATTATTTTGGTGGAGCGTTAGGCAAGTGCACTGGAATGATTCTAATACAAGGATTATTATGTGAAATTTACGTTTATATTACAATATTATGTTCCTATGGACAAAGTATACTTTCTTTACTCAATCCTAGTCCCGTTAGGTTATTTGCTTTAAGCTGTGTTTTCCTAGGGATTTCTCTCAGGTAGAAGGGTGCAATGAACTGAGGGTTCTTGAGGTTATTACTCCTACCTAATGGTTGAAATTCCTGAGAGGTTGCTGCCACCACCCTGGGTCGTATTCGGACACAGGGAATTACCAAACCTTTTTACCTGCAATATACCTGAATGAGTGAAAAGAGGGTGAACTGCTGAAATAAGTAGCGACAGGTTAACACGTAGGGTTTTTATTCAGAAAAATAGCAATATTAAACCGTGAAGCGGAATTGGTTTCAAACTGCTCTGAAGGAGCTGACTTTCGTTGAATATCAAGAATTATGCTTCAAATACTTCAACACTGTTACGCACGTGATTTAAGTAAATGTATGAACAAAAATATATATATACGTTGTATTACGATATTACTTAGGTCTATTTATGACTTAGACTTTGACTGAATTTTACAATAACAAATTGACTTAAAATTAACTTGACTTCTACTATTCTTCGACTTTACTTCTATTTTACAACTTGGTTACGATTTCAACTTTACTTTACAGGACGTTATGTTAAGGGGGAGTTTTTGCCAGATTTTTGAGAAAGTAAGCGCTTACTGGGACTTTGAGGGAATGGGCTCACCCTTTAGCCGAGCTTGGATCGTTTGTAGATCTCCGTAGCAGGTAAGTTGTCCAGGGCCTCGTCCGAATAAGGCTTGTAGAAAGGGGGTGCCTGGAATCGGGGCAGTTCTGCCTCGGTTCGGAGTTCGATCTTGACACTGGGTCGATCTGGGCGGCGAAACGGAGAAGGCGGCGGTGTTGTGGAGTTTTGGGCCTTGGCTAACAAAACTGCACGAACACTGACTGGCGGGTAGACACTTTATACTTTTATGTGAAATGTTCGCACTGGATCACCACGGTAAATTCTCAGTTCATAAAGGTCTCGTTACAAGGAGAGGGGATGAGTCGTGAGCTGGGTTCCAACACAATGGAGACGCGTGACTGTAGACTGACGTCGGCGGGAGGGGGCAGGCCCTTATAACCCCTCGGCCATCTTGGAAATTGGCGATGGTGAGGGTTCCGACGGTGGCGCGCTCGGTGTTGGTGATCTCATGGCGGACATCGATGTTCGGTTATACGGTTGCTCGGGGTGATTTGTATGGAAGTAGGCAGTTGACATGGAAGTAGGTTTGCTGACAGGGAACTAAATGGTGATTGATGGAGTTGAGAGATGGGGTTGCTAAACTGGCTCATTACACCATAAGCATTGTTAGAGGTCGCACCTGTAGCTTTTACACAATATAGAAGATTTAGATAGGTTTTAACCACCATACGGAAAGATGACTGCTGCAGCACAGCGACCAGGGTTTTGATTCCAATTATCATCATCATGTTGTCATCTGAGGTTACTGACAGCTGCAGTTTCCAAGGGACAGGATACTAGGACCAGAGTATCTACATCTGCAATTTCTTCCTGTGACTCAGTAATGGATTAGTGTTAACAGAGTAATGGTAACATATTAATCATGAAGGAGTAATGATTAATGTTAATGATCAAGTGTTATAGTAATAGTAACGGAGTAATGGATTAGTGTAATGGTAACGGAATAATGGATTAGTGTAATGGTAACGGATTCGTGATATTTTAGGAATGGTAACGGATTCTGTCAGCAATGGACTATAACGAAGTAAAGGTGAGAGATTTCTGTCTTCTTAGTCCAGTAATAAATCAGACATGGGCATAGGCACTTTTTTTTCTGCTTTTCTTTCGTTTTGTTTGTTTCAAGTGGTGTACTGCTTGGAGTTGCATTATTTAGACTTTTCGCATCGTAGGATAAGATGGGGTTGTATAATGTGTTCGTCGGCCCCCTTTCCTTTTATTTTCCTTTATTTCTCATTTTCTTTGTTTGTTCAGATGCTAGTTTGGGGCATTGCTAGGGCATATGCCAATCTTGGCCCTCACAGTTCCACAGCTATAACACACAATAGCCTATAGTTTGCAGTTACTTGAGGCATATCCTTGAAGGCCACATACCTTACTGACATTTGAAACAAGTCTTGATTTTCTAGCAGGATTTATGTGTCTTGTTTTAGGTTTGATTAGCATTGCTTGTTTTATATCTTCATCGTCATGCAGGTTGAATAGGTACTACCATGTTGGATGAAATGGTCTTAGTGTTCTTTTTGTTGTTTACCTTCCCCTTCGTTGTCTACAGAATTTATCAACATGACATGAGGATAGACCTTTTTAACTTCTTTATTAAAGTCATATTTCAGCACCATCATCATGAGCAACTCATGGGCATCTTCAGAGTTGATTTACCTGATCATTCATTGATCATAGCCAGAAAGGTGCATCTTCGATGAGGTCGTAGTTCATGGTTTTTAGTTCGTCTCGAAGCTCATGTTGATGCATCATTGTAGCTTGTTTGCATAATATTCAATTGAAGTGTCTCCATTATTTCCTTGGGTTCTTGGAGTTCCTGGACTATTCGTGAGAAATCATCATCCAAGTTCGAACCCAGATATGCCAGTAAGTACATTGTTTTTGATTTGGATCTTCTCTGATTCATTGTACTGTTCTGCAGGCTTCTGTGAGTAGTCTATTACAAAAAGACTATCATTTGCGAGCAATTGAATACGAATTCCATTTTTCACTAGGTGAAGTTAGTTTGTTATCCTAGTGGTTCGGCTTCGTCTTCAGTAGATGTCTTGGGAAAAACATCAATTTTGCTTCAAATTCCTTGATTCTGTAATCTCTTGTTCTGTTTTAACATCCATTGTAGTGACATCTTCCCCCGAGTTACCTACTTCTTTGGACTTGAGTGCAGATTCATGTGAAGTAACAATGAGGAGATTCTCGAAGGTTGTCATATCCATTTTTCTCTTGAGTGTCGAAAATAATGCTTCTGAACCGAGTTGGTGTAATGATTCTGTAATCTCTTGTTCTGTATTCAGTAAGGGCAGAAAGGAGTTAGATGGTCTCATCAGAAACTTGAAGAATGGGGTGTTTCGGTGCGATCAGTACCCGGTCACTGACAAGACTCCATCATTTGAAAAACGAACACCAAATTGTATGAGAGCATCACGACCAGTGAATCCGGGTGGATAGTTGTTATGGAAGGCATACAGCCCTTGTCTAAACCATCTGCTATTCGAAAACAGTTCTCTTCATCATTAGTTTCCATAATCTACCTACAGTCTAGAGATACGGTGGACTCAACGGATTAATAATTAATACAATTATTGTATCGCACTCTTTCAGAAGTGGATTTAAACGGAGTAAACGTAATAAAACGGAGTAACGGAGTAAAAGGTAACGACAGCCCTTGTCTAAACCATCTGCTATTCGAAAACAGTTCTCTTCATCATTAGTTTCCATAATCTACCTACAGTCTAGAGATACGGTGGACTCAACGGATTAATAATTAATACGATTGTTGTATCGCACTCTTTCAGAAGTGGATTTAAACGGAGTAAACGTAATAAAACGGAGTAAAAACAGAGTAACGGAGTAAAAGGTAACGAATTTCTTTCAGCTTAGACTCGGATTAAATTCTTTAACGAATGAGTATCGTGGAGTTAGACGGACAAACATTACATGTCATCTTAACAAGTGGAGGTTTCCCATTAAACGCTCCCTGCAAAGACTTTTCGTATGATGTGGTAGGTACATACTTGGGACCTACATTGTGCCCTCCCAGCTGGTATTATGATTCAATTCAACACATTCATGCATCAAGGTCTGGTCTCGGGTCTTACAATTCCTGTGGTTGATAGAACTAACATCATAACATCGTAACATCTTACTGTGATTCCCCTTCTACGGTGTCATTCAAATCTCAACGGTTTAACATTACGGAGTATGGGTAAAATAGTCATCCATTTATTTCAAAATCAATGATTCATGTTCGATTTCAAACTCGATTATCAATGATCGATGTTCACTTTGATGATCGATTTCGTATTCGATTATCAGCACTTTGTTCATAGTATGAACAACGTAATATTATTACGTCTTCATCCTCAGAAATTTCATCTCTAGAAAGGGGAAATCGCAGTCGTATTTCATCTAACTGGACTTAAACATCTATGTTCTAACCAACCTCCTTTGTGATGCCATCCAACATCACCTGACATCTACTTTTTCTCGATTTTACGGAGTAATTTTTCGAATAAAAACCTGTCAGACGGATTAACGGAGTAGGATGGAACGGTTTTAACGGAGTATTTAAGGGATTTTATTTCGTGAGGGGGCCCCCATCATCATCAATCTTTCGCCATTTCGTACGTACCCTTGTGCCAGTTCAAACGTACGAGGCTTTCTCACTGACAGGAAAAATCCATCATTCTTCATCATCATTCATCAGACGAGAAAAAGATTTACGTACGGAGTATCACAAGTGAGACCTTTCGGTGTAACGGATTAACGGTGTAAAAGCAATCAACTGTACTCGGAATACTTCAAACAACATACTGAAATGAGTAGGTACAGAGATCATGCTTTCGGGGTAGAAAGAAACTAAATAAAACGGTGTACAATCATTATTCATAATACCAGCTTGGGATCATCGGATTAAGCATTCCTGTGAAACACATATCAAATCAATGAAAGGAGAGTAATTGAGGGCTCTCTCCCTTGTTCTTCCAAGTCAGTATACATCACACGGATTTCGAAATAAATACATTGATTCATTCGAAATCTGCTTCGACGTCGTGACAGGGAAACGGGTTATTTACGAACTAGTAAATAAATTTGACTCATTACATACCTTAGGTATCTTCGTAAAACGGTATATTCACTCGCGCATCTTTTACGTCGCACATGGTTTTTCACAACAATCGGGGCAACATCGATTAGAACACATCGAGACAATACAACCTAATCGATACACTGAATCGATTTATCGAAAAACCTATCGACTCCTAATTGCCTCCAAAATACAAAAAACAATGTTGATTCAAGACATTCAACAGGGAAGAGTTCCCGCGTAAATACAAAATAATAGCGGACCATCTATGCTCAAACTTCACAGTTTCACGTGAACGGCACAGGTTACCCTTCAGTTCGAGTTCACAACCCTGCCTTCGATGAGTGCAGAAAGTTCATGAACCCAGGGGCAAAAAGTTCATGAACTGGAAGCGCTGGAACGCATCAGTTCATGAACTCAACATGCGCGCGGGTTGTGCGCAGGTTCGGTGTAAGAAAGTTCACAAACTGAGAGGCGCTGGAACAAACTAGGGATGTCCGATACTTCAAAAGTATCGATATAATATCGTATCGATACATCTAGAAAGTATCAAAAAGTATCGATACGATACTTTCAAAAAGTATCGATACTTTTCGATACTTTTACAAAAATGTGTGAAAATGCCTTTTATGTTTCTCTCCATCAGTGTGACATCTCTCCATCGCGAGGATAATAATTGATATAGAATGAAAAAACAATAAATCACTCATTTTTTGACATTTTATGTCTTTACTATGGCACATAAATGAAAAATCGTCACGCGGGCATTGTAACGGGGCATTGTGACGGGGCATTGTAACGGGGCATTGTGACGAGGGGAGCGTCACGCGGAAATTTTCTGATGATTTTCACGTACAACCAATCGTTCCTAGGGAAAACTAACTTCCTCATTTTCCACCCCACAAAAATCTTTCACCACTCATTGGAAAGCTCTCAATTTATTAATCATGGTACACGGTCCCTAATATGAATGCACCTGTACGGAAAGCTGAATTATGCGCATGAATTATGCGCACTAACATACGAGTATGATGTGAGCAACAAATGAGATGTCAACATGATCGTGAGAGGAAAATAGGTATCTTCATCCAACAGATCCCTTTAAAGCGTTACGGAGGCAGGGTCAATGGAGAATTCTGAAGGCGCCTGAGTGGTCACTGATCAGCTGAGTGAGCTCCAAGGCCATTTCCTCTCCTGTTGAACGCAGGAAGCTGACATTTGAGAGGCAGGGTCAATGGAGAATGCTGAAGGCGCCTGAGTGGTCACTGATCAGCTGAGTGAGCTCCAAGGCCATTTCCTCTCCTGTTGAACGCAGGAAGCTGACATTTGAGAGGCAGGGTCAATGGTGAATGCTGAAGGCGCCTGAGTGGTCACTGATCAGCTGAGTGAGCTCCAAGGCCATTTCCTCTCCTGTTGAACGCAGGAAGCTGACATTTGAGAGGCAGGATCAATGGAGAATGCTGAAGGCGCCTGAGTGGTCACTGATCAGCTGAGTGAGTTCCAAGGCCATTTCCTCTCCTGTTGAACGCAGGGAGCTGACATTTGAGAGGCAGGGTCAATGGAGAATGCTGAAGGCGCCTGAGTGGTCACTGATCAGCTGAGTGAGCTCCAAGGCCATTTCCTCTCCTGTTGAACGCAGGAAGCTGACATTTGAGAGGCAGGGTCAATGGAGAATGCTGAAGGCGCCTGAGTGGTCACTGATCAGCTGAGTGAGTTCCAAGGCCATTTCCTCTCCTGTTGAATGCAGGGAGCTGACATTTGAGAGGCAGGGTCAATGGAGAATGCTGAAGGCGCCTGAGTGGTCACTGATCAGCTGAGTGAGCTCCAAGGCCATTTCCTCTCCTGTTGAACGTAGGGAGCTGACATTTGAGAGGGCGGGTCAATGGAGAATGCTGAAGGCGCCTGAGTGGTCACTGATCAGCTGAGTGAGCTCCAAGGCCATTTCCTCTCCTGTTGAACGTAGGAAGCTGACATTTGAGAGGCAGGGTCAATGGAGAATGCTGAAGGCGCCTGATTGTGCACTGATCACCTGAGTGAGCTCCAAAGCCTTTTTCTCTCCTGTTGAACGCAGGAAGCTACATTCGATTCATTTAAATTGCCCAATCGTATTACGTAAAACACTCCGTTGTGCGTGGCCAACAAGCTGCGGCATGAGCGTGATTGTTTAAATGAATGTTTACGTACATTACATCGCAACCATCAACGAGCACAATCAAATTTCCACAAACAAAAGTACAATACGAGGTTTTATATGAAGGGGAAAGGGGGCGCAAAGACATAAAATGTCTCTCGTGGTTGCGTACTTGTACGAAAGCTGTATCCACCGTTTGTGTTTTTTTAAAGTAGATCTTCCAATACATCGAAATATCGATATATTTTTGTTTAGGCACTTGTTTTCGTATTGCACTTGGTTGGGTTAACATTTTGGTGTTCCTTCCAAGATGATGGAGGACAGCAGGTTATCATAATATGATTATGGTCTGTTTGAAGAGGCAGTCCTGAACGGTTCGGAGGGGCTTGGAGGAGCCCAAAGGAGTTTGGAGGAGCCCTTTCGCCTCTATCCCCTCCCCTTTTCAGTTCCGGTTTGGTTCCGAACTGTTCCGGACCGCCTCTCCGAACAAACCCATAGAGAGCTGGAGGTGGTGGTACATCATCTTTGTTTAGTTTGTTGAAGTGGTTGGTCTCCCAACAATCTACGTAGAGAAAGAGGTACCTACTAAAATTCGAGACTTTCATCTAATGTGAGAGATTAAAAAAAAATAGCATTTTGATCTAATGTGAGAGGTAAAAAAGTATCGCCTCCGATACTGGAAAAAAAGTATCGATACTACGATATATATCAGGAAAAAAAAGTATCGATATGTATCGATACATTTTTTGAAAAGTATCGATACTTTTAAGTATCGATACTTTTGGGACATCCCTAGAACAAACCTATTGAAAACCTCTCAAAAAGTATCAAAAGTAGATGTGCCTTCTACTTTTTGACATTTTATGTCTTTACTATGGCACATAAATGAAAAATCGTCACGCGGGGAGCGTTACGCGAAAATTTCTGATGATTTTCACTTACAACCAATCGTTCCTAGGGAAAACTAACTTCCTCATTTTCCACCCCACAAAAATCGTTCACCACTCATTGGAAAGCTCTCAATTTATTAAACATAAGACATAAAATGTCTCTCCTGGTTGCGTACTTGTACGAATCCACCGTTTAGTGATGCGACATCGACATCGATATTTTCAAAACATCGATGTTTTTCAATAAACATCGATGTTTTGATGGCAATGTTTTCACAACATCGATGTTTCTTACCTATGTTTCAATCGATGTCGTACTTCCCCTGATTTATTGTTCCCATTGGTTTTCTCAATAGTTTACACATTAAAATAATGAATGAAACAAGCGTTAAAATACCAATCGTGATGAATTATTACATTCTTATCTCTTGGAGGAATAAAAATAATAGCCAATTTTCCTACCGATTTTGTAACTGCTTTAAATATTCATTTGGCGAATGTACTGGGGTAGAAATTGACCTAGTGACTAGAAATTGAATCATCAGAAGAAAAAAAAGTCTATTCGAGTAGGTACCTACAAGCAAATGATCTCGAATATTTGTATAATTATGATCGGGCCCATCGATGTTAAGAAACATCGATGTTTTTGGTCGATGTTTCCACTCGACATCGATGGTGGATTTCAAAAACATCGATGTTGAGAAACATCGATGTTTTCTATCGATGTCACATCACTACCACAGTTTGTGTTTGAGTTTTTCTATTCACTTTGTCTTTTATTGTTATTTATTTATGCTTTTAGAGGTTAAAGGTTGTTAAAGAAATTATGATATTTCCCCCACTGTTGAGGGGGTTTTTGTTGTAAGTTTGTTGGCAACACTGCACAAACCAATTGTGATTAGAAAGGGTTGCTTTCGAAGTACCCCGCGCCGATGTACCCCCCGGGCATAGTGCCCCCCGTCATGAATGAAAACCTCCGCGGTCATGAATGACGGGGGACAATACGGGGGACACTATGCCCGGGGGGTACATCGGCGCGGGGTACATCGACGCACACCCGATTAGAAATTTTCCTGTCAGCTGTCATCTGTGAACCGTTGCCATGCCTGACGTCCTGGCTCCTGCGCTCACTTTTGAAAAATATTCAAAGGTTTCACCCCGTGTTAGTGTGTTTAGCACAAAAATGTAGTGTGGAGACAAGTTAAATAGTGTTGGTGATGTTTAGCAAAGTGTAAGGTGAAGAACTCCTGCTATTACTCCAGCTGTTATCATCTGAACTGATTTCCCAATCTTCGTCCAAAAATGCCTTCAAGACGGTGCACCATTTGTGGGTACGAGACGGACACAAAATTTAAATTTGAGAGGCACTCAAGAACCCACTTGAAGTGTGTACATTGTCGTCGAACATTCGAAAGCTATTCCGAAGCTTCAGAGCATGAGGGCGTTTGCAATAAGCTGCCTTTCAAACAGTGTCCGTTGTGCCCGGTTCAGTGTACTTCAATCGAGAAAATTAAAGAGCATTTGACGAAACTCCACGGTGTCGTTATGAATAAAGAACTTATCGAATTTAATAGCCCGAGTGAGTTTAGTGATTGGAAAAAGCAAATAGAATCTTCCCAGAGAAGCCAGTTTGTGATACAAACATCCTGTTTTTCAGGTGACAAGAAGACATCGTACCTGATATGTCACAGAAGCGGAAAACCACGTCTGAGTAAGACGGACGACACGCGTTTGAGACTCCTGAAAAAACAAGGTTCCAACAAAATCAACGCCTTTTGCCCTGCTCGCATGCATGTTGACTTTTACAACAGTGGTAGGGTTGTGGTCTACTTTGTTTCTACTCACGTGGGACATGATTTTTCCCTCGGTAGACTCCCATTGGACAAGGAATACCGAGCTAAACTGGCTGCCCAGATAAAGAAAAATGTTCCTCTGGACAGCATTCTTGAAGCCGAAAGGAAAGCCTTCCAAGAAAATTCTAAGGAAACGGGGGAAGGAAATACGTGTGGGGCGATGTCAAGGGCGAATCTACTCAGCAGAAAAGATTTGCACAATATCGCTCGTGATTTTCAAACGAGACCGCTCAAGACTAGTAGTCACAGAGTACCGGAGACTACTAGTAGCCGTCACAGAGTACCGGAGACTACTAGTAGCCGTCACAGAGTACCGGAGACTACTAGTAGCCGTCACAGAGTACCGGAGACTACTAGTAGCCGTCGTGGTCATTCATTAGCAGATGCCAAGGCTGCAATGATTGCTGCGATGGAAATTGCCGAAAATGAAGACCAAATTGATGCACTTTACAAGCAAGCTGCGCACGTCAAAGTAATACTGCAGTCCCTGGCCACGAAACCCTCTGAAGAGATTCTTTCCGAACCGTCTGTTACCTCCACTTCGCCGAATACACCTCAGAAAAGGTTCTGCAGCCAGCAGTCCTTGAAGAGAAAAATGGAGGGAAAAAAGTCACCCACGACAGTAAGAAGAAAAAATGTCCACGAGCCTCTTGAAACATCTTGAAGAGCGTCCAGGAAATTTGATCCCATTACCAAAATTCTGTGATAACTTCCAGGTACCGTGAAGGTAACAACATACGTTTCAGCGGCATAACTTTGGTCCAGAATTGGAATAAGTTCAAATGAGCACATCACCTTGATGATATTGGTTTTCCAAGTCAGATTGAGAATTTTCCAAATCAAATTGAGAATTTTCTAAATCAAATTGAGAACTTTCCAAATCAAATTGAGAATTTTCCAAATCAAATTGAGAATTTTCTAAATCAAATTGAGAACTTTCCAAATCAAATTGAGAATTTTCCATTTCTAACGACGAAACTACGAACAGTGATTATCCGCTAGTATAGCACAATCCAAAAGTTGCTGGACAATTAAAAACAATTTTTTTTTTAATCCGTCCAGCCGTTTAGGCCTTTACCCATTCAACCCCGATGACATCATATGATGTCAGGGCGGAATTTCGGTCGGCCCGGTGACAGCATATGATGCCATGGCTCACAGGTTACCTCTATCTCTTCAAAAATTTTGGACCTAGTATCCTATACTAGGTCCATGGCTGAGGCCTGGGAAGGTTGTATAACCTTGGCCTGGCAGTTTTCCCGTTAGCACCCTTTGCTCGACCTAGATAACACGATGGATTGTGGAAATCAGCTGTTTTGAGCCTTTACCAGCCTCCAGTTGCATGGCCCCTCCAGTTCTCCCATTCCTCACATTTCTGATGTTTATTTTGAGTCATCATTCATCCCGAGAAAGATAATGTTTTTTTGATCGTGAGTTAATGAAAGTCGAGGAAGGTAAACGGAAAAACAAAAGATTCCAGCAACAAATCGGGAACTTCCTTCTCGTCATATCAACCCCAACCCAGCACATCCTACGGTGATACACATCCCTGTGGCCCGATGACATCATATGATGACATTTCGAAAAAATACATAAAAACTGCTTTTTTTGTTTACTATAGCATTGAAGCACTCTTTCGAGAAGAAGATACGCCCCCTATATCGAATGTTGTGGAAGGAGCAGCATGGGCCATGGGGTGGGAGCGCGTATCAGGCTCAGGGTTGAATGGGTTAACTTGGTACCCACATATAGGTTATCTATCCTATTGCACTTAGCCCGTCTGCAGCCCTTTCCCTCACATTGTCGCTACCTACCTTCGTCCAGACGGCTGGAAACAATAAACAACATGTTCCTTTTTGGAGGGGATTCGCAAACATCTTCAATCGTTGACCCATTTATTAGTTGCGATCTGTATTTCAACGATGAACGATCCTGGGAGAGAAAGTGACAGTGAGCTTGTTCGAGAAAACCACCGGCGAGGTATTAATCGTCCTATAGATTCATCTAGTCAGAGCGTTGATACGCAAGAATCACGGAACGATGTTGAATACACTGGAAATGATGCACCGCAGAGACAGAGACGTGGAAGAAGGGGCAAATATGCAAGGTACCTGTGTCAAAAAATTCTGAGTTCTCAATTTGGTTTGGAAAATTCTCAATTTGATGTGGAAAATTCTCAATCTGACTTGGAAAACCTATACAAGGAGCTGAGTCGTGATTTCCTGCCCAAAAACCACTCAACGCAACATTTCCTTAGTACAGGATGCCTTCGACACATTGATATCTTTTAACTAAGTCAGTAGTTTTTAGCAAGACATTTTTGGACGATTTGTTGCTAACCTTCTGAGTATGGATCGTGTGCTGGACAATTTATGAACTGATGAAGCTAAGAAGTATTTCAGTGTGCCTCATGTACGAGTTGTACATAATGGTTGCCTTCATGATTGACATATTATTTATTATATTTTATTATAGTGTCATCTGAGTTGGATCTTGCTCTAATTAATTGATCGGTTCGAAAGATCTCTTGAAAATTACTCGATTTCTTTGTCAAGTTCTGTGTTGATTTGGGTATTGAAGGGTTCTATACTCGATTTCTAGAATAAAAAATATTCTTGTGTGGAAGTTGCTTGTTTCTCTCTCCCCAGAATCCCGGCAGTAGTCCCATTGCAGAGGTCAGGTCACCACTATCGTCAATTGGTTCCAACAGCTAATAGCAGGTGGTGTCAGCTTTCACACTGTAGACAATAAGGAAGGGAGGAGATCCGATTTCTCATTCGAATGTATTTACCCTTCTCAATTGAAAAGGTTGCAGCATACTCAGATATGGAAAAAATGCCACAATTATTACACAGTTTTATTTTTTCTGTATGGATCACTCGCCTGCTAAGAACACAGCTTTGCTACTACCAACCATATTTTTGTTTCACAATCAAGTTGAATTTCTTCAAATTTAACTTGAAGCGTTCAAATTAAACTTAGCTTTTATTTAATAAACGCTTCACTCAATTCGAAGCAGTTAGGAGTTTTGTTAGGGTGCCTTCGTTGAGATACTACTGATACGATGGTTACTGGTTGCTAAGGTCGCAAAGCTAAGTACAACTCGAGTATACGAACACCGATTTGCGATTCACACTCGTGTTTCCGATTTATCGTGCGTCCAATCCCATTTGCAGGGGCGCCACATGGATGCAAAGTTTCTGTGGTAGACCTATAGTTGTCAATCCCCTACCGAAGGAATGGGGTATTTCAGTCAATTTTTTTTCAAAAGTGTACGGCTCAGGAATAACGGTAATTGGGTTTGTTCGTCGAGAAAATGTTTTTAAAAAATCAGAGAAGCTAAGGAAAGTTGAAGATTTGAACGGTGTGACGTAGCTAGCCAACTGTCTTTGAAGAAAGTACATGCACAGAGAAGCGATGAAACCCTTGGAGGACCTCTTGGATACTACAAAATACTACTCACACACGCGCGCGGCATAAGTGTGTGTGCGTTAATGGAGGCCCGCCTTTTTTCAAACGTGTGATCTCTTTAATTAATTTTTCTACCACATGTTTTCAAGGGTGCTGAATCCAAATTTGAGGTCAAAAACCTGAATTTCCGACCCACCGAAATACCCCATTCACAGCTGATGCCCGCTCTCTCATCTTCCTCTTTTATTCCCCCCCAACTCAACATTATTTCTCAACTGAATGATTTTTGTGCTTGATACTTATCACCCTATTGTCCACGAATTATTATGAAGATTTTTTCAATACTGAGTACAAGTACAAGATCCTGTTTCTCTCTCCATTCTAACACAAATTGTTCAAGTTTACTAGTGACTCCCCCCAAAAATTTTACAAAACCGTTACCGGACTGAGAAGTGGACATGGTTTATGTAACCAAGACTTGAATTGAATTATGCCACATAAATTTAGTCCAACTAGCCCAAGATATCCAGACGATGAAAGTCTCGAGCATATTATCAATCTGTCAGCACTGACACGAGCCGAGACATCCTTCTCCAGAAAATAACGTCATCCAGCGACACAGTACTGCACCCACTAAACTTGGACACACATCAAGCGGGGAAGTAGCAGTCTACAAGGCCATATTCGATTTCCTCTGCCAACGCAATATTACCATTTAATCCATTTTAACGTTATTATTTAATGAGTCTTTTTGTTTTATTGTTGAGGAGAACAGTAATTATGTGAATTATTGATTTAAGAAATACCCAAGGGCGGACGCTTACCGATAATGATCAGGTAAGAGGCAGAAAGTCCACTCTGTCGCATTTTTCTCGCTTCTGCCCTGAAATCTGTTGGAAGACAGTGAAAATGAAAGGTATACTTTTCCCCAACAGAATGGAAGTGATTAGTTCAGAAATAAGCACACAGATCGCATCAGAAGGTCGAAAAACTACGAAACGGCAAAAGGCGTCTGTAGGGACCTGGAAACAACGGGAGGCAGACGTCTGTAGGGATCTCAAAACGTTGCTCCTCAGACGCCTTTAGACGTCCTTCAGGGGGAAAAGTTTAAAGGTTAACCCATTTACGCCGAGAACTATAAATTTTGAGATATAATATAAATTTACCTCAAATCAATGTCACTGAACCTCAAATAAGCTAGGAAAAATATTTTAAATTTTGCACCCATAGGGGGGGCGTAACCCCCCGTGCCAGATCTGGCACAGTCGTCACTTGGAGTAGTTTTTTGAGAAAATTTCAGTAACAAAATTTTTATCAAACAATATTTTGACAAGAATAATGGAGTATAGTCAATGGAATGTGATTGGTTCACATGATATTTGGTGCGATATTTTATGAAACTTGGGACTCAAAGCCCAACATCACATTTATTACGAATAGATTTTGGGCGAGATGAGCAGGTTTCATAAATTTATGCACACCTTCTTTTGTTCTCGATCGGCGAAAGCAAGTGATCCTAACGGGCGTACCTGATAGTGCTCAAGGCTACATTTCTGGTGTGAGCAGTTGGTCTCTGAGCTTTAGGGGGTACTTTGTAACGAATAAGAAAGTTTATAAAATCCAGTTTAGGCCTTTTACGATCACCAGATATTAGACGAGCATTGTTGAGACCAACGTCTATGAGCAATGTAAAAGTGGCCACTACCACTTTTCCCCGCTAATACCAATTTTATATCTGTTGATGTCCTGGTCTATGCGATCAGTCCCCCCCATAATATGGGGGGGACCATCAGTCCATCGTAATATTATTACGATTGTACTGATGGATAAAGTGTGGTTGAGGGACAGAAATTAATTTCTTTTCTGCTTTTGAGAACCTCTTGTCCATACTTTATTTCGTGGAAGATACAGCCACCACACTATTCATTATCCAACCAGTTGCAAATCACAACCCCAATATAAAATGTGATCGAATATTTTGTGGCTTGAGCCTCGCTTTTCTTTTTTCTTCCGAGTCTACCAAGGTAGCGGAAGCCTTGCTTTCACTTTTCAAGGTTGAAAAAAAAGATGTTCTCCAAAATCTAAATTTCCACTCGCGTTTTACGATTCAGACCTTCCTGAACAATTTTGGTTCCGTGTCTGTCTGTCCGTCTGTGTGTCTATCATAAAATCCTGGCCACAGCCAAAACTTCAACCATATTTCGATGAAATTTTCAGGGATTGAGTGGGTTGGCGAGTAGATGGTCCCCTATAAACATCATTATCCCAAGACTGATAGTAGCCGCCGCTGCGCATGTGCAAACGTGTATTTCCTTGTTACAGATATAAGTTCTACGTTTACATCTCATTTCGATGAAATTTCCAGGAATTATGCGAATTGAGGTGGAGATGGTCCCCTACGAAAATCATGAAAGCATTTTGGGGGCATGCGCAAACGTGATATCGTTATAACAGCCATAACTCCCACGTTCTCCAGCTCTCAAAAAAAGTTCCGAATTCTTGACACTATGTGACGACTGTGCCAGATCTGGCACACCTGAGTTTCCAAGGACGCCAAATCCAACCAAAAGAAGTCGAAAATGAAAAAATTGTTTTGATTCCTTCAAATGACCATAAATAACAAGAATTCATGGAAAGCTGAGAGAAAAAGTGTTAGTATACACGATTAGAGTGCTTACAGCAGCGCAAAGTCGGGTTATTCTCTTCGGTACAATCTTGATTAAATTCAAACTTCACTCATGCCTAGACGAAGACTCAAAAGCGATTGCAAATCGTAGGGGATTTGTATGAAGACCTGCTGAATTGGGAGGCACAGAGTAGGATTGTTCATCAGCATGCAGAAGTGAACAGGAAATCGTGAAAGTCACCCCTTTCGTCGTGCCAGATCTGGCACAGTCGGCGGAAATGGGTTAAAGTAGTTTCGTGTTCGTAATTCTCCAGATAACGTGCATGATTTTCATGAACTGATTTTGGATGATTTACATGTACTTTTCTGCATGAAAAACCCATACCTACTGTTCATTTCTCAAGTACTGGCTATCTTTTCTATCTGGCGCAAAACTCCAAAGCAGAGGCAAGCCAAGCAGCTAATCACCATATCTAAAAAAAGAGTAAAAGAAGCTCTGCTGTCCCTAAGGAGGACGGACCTTCGCACCATCGTGGGTCTCCTGACTGGCCATTGCCCCCTGAGATACCATCTCAACAAGATGGGCAAGGCCAGGACAGTTGAATGTCGGCTCTGCTGCGAAGGAGTCGAAACAGCAGAACACGTCCTCTGTGAGTGTCCTGCTGTGGCATCTACCAGATTCCGGCATTTCGGTAAGGGTACTCTTGTCCCGGCCGAAATTGCTCGCGAAACGCCCGAAAAATTTCTTCACTTTGTGAAAGAAGAGGTTTTCAAACGGGCACTTAAGTGAAAAAGGGAATCCTTTCACAATAGATCAAACTTATGGTCTAAGTGACTAAGGGCTTGCACCGTCCCAATAAATCAAAAAAAATCTTTTCTATCACGCTAACTTCTAAAAGGAATAAATTGTATTATTCTGGAGAAAAAGCGACGAGGGCACTTGGCTGTAGTCACTGCTCTGTCCAGCATCTAGGAATTGCAGGCGAAAAGTAATAGAAAAACGTTCATCAATTTTATTATATCGTAGTATATTCATAAAACACAAATAATATATATTAGGTACATTAAAAGCTTAAAACTAATGTCACATAAATTGGCACTGTGCTCTAATCATTAACGCACCAGCAACCTTTTTTTCCAAAATGTATTAGAAATATCTTGAAGATTTCATAACTTATCGGCCTAATACGTCTACGAAATCAATCTCCTGAGTACGTAACAAACTCATCAGAAAGCCACTTTTCTACGACAATAACTCTTTTGTAAGAAGCAAAACAAAGAACCGATGTTTGGAGTAGCATTGACAATTTTTCAACTAGGAAGTAGAACCGAGTTCAACAGTTTTGGAGGCAAACCCTCTTATTAAACAATCGTGGGAGAAAGGCTTTAGAAATGCCATCGAATTAGATTTCAAGAATGTATAAAAATCTAACTAAAATGAAACAGGAATGTGATTAATTACGCTTAATAATTTTATTTTTCTAATATCAACCGATAGGTAGTTGAAGGAAACTTGATGCGGTAGCAGTTGCGACTGAAGAACAATGTTCGAGTAGGCAATCAGACATCAACCGCAATATTGAAATTAAATCCAAAGGATCGCATCTCTTTTTGGAAGACTTCAGTGAGAGATCAGCTCAACTCTTTCAGCACCTGATGGGAGCAACTGTTATCGTAGGAAGTTTAAACTATTAGGCTGAGTGTACATTGAGAGGAACAGTTGTAACGTTAGGAGAGACGCATTTTAGGAAGAGTTTGGTCAGAACTTGAAGGTAAAACTCCTGTGTTGGTCATTGATGGAGTCCCCTTCCATGAGGTTTGTTCGGAGAAGCAGTCCTGAATGGTTCAGAGAAGCCTGGAGGAGTCCAAGCGCCTCTATCCCCTCCCCTTTCCAGTTTGGTTCTGAAATGGTTCTGGACTGCTTCTCTGAACAGACCAATGGCTGTCATGCTGGCTACACCCCCCTTCATTTTGCTGCCAAAAATTTGACAGTTCCCATTAGGAGGGGACTAGTGCGAGCAATGACGATGCTACCCGGTTGAAAGAGGCCCAGGTATCTGTGGATTGGTGGGGATGGGAGGTGCCAGGGGGCTCTTGGAACAAGGGACTGTCAGGGGAACCCTTTTATCACTGGCCACTGTTGATGGGAGTCAACTTCACAGGACCTTGCGGACCTGAGCTTTTTGAAGAGGTTCCACAGGCCCAGGTAGCTGTGGATTGGAGGTGGGGGGGGGGGGGGTGCCAGGGGGCTCTTGGAACAAGGGACTGTCAGGGGAACCCTTTTATCGTCGCCCACTGTTGATGGGAGGCAACTTCACAGGCCCAGGTAGCAGCATGCAGTACAGATACTGGCAACACCCCCTTTCAATGGCTATCATACTGGCCAAGGTTGGAGCACGCCCTTTTATGGGGACTGGTTGGGTGAGATATTGACTATTGGAGCACTAAACGTACACCATAACGTATTTATATTGATTAGAAGGCAAAATATTGTATTTTCAGAGGATTTTAGGCCTGCATCATACACGATGCTACCTTGTTGAAGGAAGAGACCCAGGTAGGTATCGACTGATGGGAGGGGAGGGGGGTGCCATGGGGCTCTTGGAAGAAGGGGCTGTCAGGGGAACCCTTTTATCATTGGCCATTGTTGATGGGAGGTAACTTCACAGGACCCTGCAGACCCCGAGCTTTGTGAAGAGGTTCCACAGGCCCAGGTAGCAGCATGAAATAGCTCTCATACTGGCCAAGGCTGGAACACCCACTATGTGAATTGGTTGGGTGAGATATTGACTATTGGAGCACTAAATATAAACCATATATTTATATTGATCAGAAGGCAAAATATTGTATTTTCAGTAGGTTTTAGGCCTGCATCATACAAAGACACCTAAACATGACTGATGTGAGGTTAGGCACCAGTGAATAGGGCTTGCAAAACCCAAATCCGACCAGCAGACAGACGTTGTCATGTTACTGTAATAATTGGAAAAACCCAATCTTAGTCCAATTTCTATTATAAATTCTTCATTTTATACGTGCTTGAAATCATCGAGAGATCTCAACAACAGTTACGATGGTTTCTTCCAGTTTGTGTTGTGGTAAAATTGCGGGAGAAAAGGAGGTGTTTTTTTGGAGGAGTCTAGCCCCCAGAAAGTATTGTCGGGTTTCAGCGCTACCTACCGCCACTTCAGTGAACTACCATAATTTTTAACTCGATGTGAGCGTGGTCAAGCGGCATTTCTGAAAAGTAGGCTTACCTCGATTTTACCACTCTAATTTCTAAGTCTGGTGGCTTTACTTCCCTGCCTTTGAAAAGGAACTTGTTATTGCATCAATTGTAAAACTATTGTAATGATGTGGACGCGAGTGAAAACTCAATTCTCCGTCCATAGAGCGGTTTCCATGAGGCTAAGAGGTCCAAGGAAACAAGTCCGAAGACTCGGACTGGAGGACGGAGGAGCAATTTGGCTCCCACTAGACTAACTCCTCCACATTTACGCTCGCTTGCTCGCAAAAAAAAAAAAAAAAAAAAAAAAAACCTTTGGCATAAATCAAATTAAATTTTTGGCAAACTTTTGGCATACCAATTGGAACTTTTGGCAACTCATTTTGAACTTTCGGCAAATCTATTACGTTTCGACAACTACTGGAGCCCTTGTCCACCTTCATTCCTTCTACAATGTTCAATAAAGTGTTTTTTCTCTCTCTCTCATTGTAAAACTCAAAAATAAATGTTCTCGCTACATTGTAATCTTAGGATAACTGCAAGTTAGAGGAGCGACGGTAATGCGGTGGCGAGTGTGATCAACTGATAAGATATCAGAAATGGTAGTTCGTTGGAGTGGCGGTAGGTAGCGCTGAAACCCAACAACACTTTCTGGGGCCTAGACTCTCCTCTTTTTTGGTGGGTTTAAATCCCACACAACGTTGAAGACGCACCCTTCAAGGTATCCAACGAGATCCAACTCCACCTGTGGATCTTTCTTTCTCGCCTACCTGCCAGAAAAAAGCCCAGGCCCCCCTCCACCCCCATAAATCATATCGGGAAAGTAACTGCTCCTGACCAGACGCTCCTCAAATGTTTGGCGGTTGCTCCACCACACGGAACTGCTCTCCAATATTCACTTTTACCGTACCGGGATCAAAACTGGTGAAATCCCGCTAAAATGAACTCGAATCCGGCGATCAATCACGTTCCTGTTTAAATGCCTCTATCAATATTTTTGTACAAACATCAACTTTATTCATCCCGCAAAAACAAAATTTCGTTACCTTGCAGGGAGAAAATCTATTAATTCGATTAAAGATACGGTCTTCGAGACATAAGGACGTAATAACATTGATTTGAAACTACGTACAATATAACACCTACAAGAACTCATTTCAAGTTTGCTCAAGAAGGTTTGATCATACAAATTACAAAGCCATTATAGGCGTAGGAAAAAAACGAATTTTCAAGAAAAATACTTTTCTAGGTAAAATCTAAAACACAATCCCGAGACCCCAACCAACCCTGCGTAAATTTCTAGTTGAAAAACGCTTAAATTGAATCTTGACTTGTGAGCCGTGTTTCTTTGAGTACACATCGGTGGGCGTTCCATCCTACCATCAGTAGCAAAATAGAACAATGACAACATAATAACCAGCCATAACATTACTAACATGCCATAACTTATTACCTACCTGACTTTTTTTAAGCCTACTTTAGGAATTAACAATTTTTTTCTTAAAAATTTATATAATACATATATAAATTTCGTACGAAAATTCTATATCAAAAGTAGAATTAGTAAGTCGATATTGCAAAAAACAATGACTTGAGATGGTCTTTTGGTAACCGATCATATCACATTCTTCATTTTTTTAAATCATTAATTCCTATAAACAGTATGGCAATCAGAGGTATTGCGGGAGGAAACGAAGTCTCCATTAAATGGGACGTGATTTTCGCTGAGCGAACTCAAAACAAAAAATATACTTTACAACCGGAAAACTGGTTTATCTAACTTCTTTATGTAATAGATATGGCAATTTGTACGCTCCTATTTTCCTGATTGTCTTGGCCAGTTAGGGAGATGAGTCGATTCCATAGACAACGTAACACTTTCTATAGTAGGAGTCAACAAGGGCCACTAAATGATAAGTACGAACTAAACGAGTTTTATCTTAAAGAGTGAATTTGAGCACGAAGTACAAACGAAGAAGAAATTCAGTCGAATTTTTCTAGTTAACGTTTTAATAGTATTCGAGCCATAAACACCGCCTTACATAAATTTCCTAGACGTTTTGTGCAAGGAACTTGGAAGGTTTCAACGCACTTTGAGTTTACGAGGAAATTGCGTGGGAGTAGATTCGGTATTTAGCGTAATTAAGTGACTAGATGCACCTTACATCGAGAGAGATAATCCTTAAAATTCTACTCATCTAGTCATTTAGTTAAGCTTAAAAGGTGGGAACACAGAATATCGATAGATTGCGAATTACGAGGTACTCGAGTGCACTGAAATGTTGTGTCAGCTGTAAGCATCGAACTTGATTTTTAGTGGATTATCGGATTCAGAAAAATCACGAGGTCTGATCGAAAAGTTCCTAGAGGACTTTTTGAACTGTTTGCCTTCGCTTTAATCCCTAATTGGATCATGGTGACACTAGTGACACCAAATTTCAACGATTTCGCATGTAGTCTGAGTAAGAAAATGGACTAATTAACCTTAATTGGATCATGGTGACACTAGTGACACCAAACTTCAACGATTTCGCATGTAGTCTGAGTAAGAAAATGGACTAATTAACCTTAATTGGATCATGGTGACACTAGTGACACCAAACTTCAACGATTTCGCATGTAGTCTGAGTAAGAAAATGGACTTAATTGGATCATGGTGACACTAGTGACACCAAACTTCAACGATTTCGCATGTAGTCTGAGTAAGAAAATGGACTTAATTGGATCATGGTGACACTAGTGACACCAAACTTCAACGATTTCGCATGTAGTCTGAGTAAGAAAATGGACTAATTAACCTTAATTGGATCATGGTGACACTAGTGACACCAAACTTCAACGATTTCGCATGTAGTCTGAGTAAGAATATGGACTTAATTGGATCATGGTGACACTAGTGACACCAAACTTCAACGATTTCGCATGTAGTCTGAGTAAGAAAATGGACTTAATTGGATCATTGTGACACTAGTGACACCAAACTTTAACGATTTCGCATGTAGTCCGAGTAAGAATATGGACTTAATTGGATCAAGGTGACTCTAGTGACACCAAACTTCAATGATTTCGCATGTAGTCTGAGTAAGAATATGGACTTAATTGGATCATGGTGACACTAGTGACACCAATTTTTAACGATTTCGCATGTAGTCTGAGTAAGAATATGGACTTAATTGGATCATGGTGACACTAGTGACACCAAACTTCAACGATTTCGCATGTAGTCTGAGTAAGAATATGGACTAATTAACCTTAATTGGATCATGGTGACACTAGTGACACCAAACTTCAACGATTTCGCATGTAGTCTGAGTAAGAAAATGGACTAATTAACCTTAATTGGATCATGGTATCACTAATCGATACCTATGTCCATCCATCTTCAAAATTTTCATTTTTTTAAATTTAAATAATTATTATTATTTTCATTACTATGTCCATCCATCTTCAAAATTTTCATTTTTTTAAATTTAAATAATTATTATTAACCTTCTCGAAGAAAATAGGTTGAAAATTTCTTGAAGAAATGAAAGAGTTTAGCGTAATAAGCCATTATTTTAGGAATTGCGCACAGGTGAAAACTTGTTTTGCGTTTTTTTTTTTTCAAACCCCCATTTTTGGACATAGTGCCTTAAGGTATCGCAATGTCACCAAATTTCGACGATTTTGCATGTAGTCTGAGTAAGGATATGGACCAATTGACTGTGATTGGACTGGTGTCACTGATGTCACCGGAAACATCTCAGGAACGCCACAGCTGTACCAAGGTATCACCGGAGTCACCAAAATTAAATTGAAATTTATAACGTACAGCAGAACTTTTTGTGGGCTATTGGAAGTCTCAAAAATTTCCAAAGAAATCGATCCAAACATTTTCAAAAATTTTTGTCGTAACACTATTTTTTGACTTTTAATAACTTGAAAAAATCTTGGTTTAGTAAAATTTCAAGATGAAGATTCCAAGATGTTCTCGGTCACACTAGTGACACCGCGGTCCAATTATGGTTAATACCACTAGTGGCAAAACATCCCCAACGGCAACTTTTTTATTTTGAAAATTCAATTGAGATTGTTGTTTTCTTTTGATTTATTATTCTCTGAATAAAACATTATTGTTATTATTATTTTTGTTTAAAAAGTTGGAGAACATTGAAGTGAAAATGTGAAACAAAGTCTATTCATCTGTGACACATTTTTCTGTGGTTGAAAGGCGCATTTTTTTGTCCTTTAAATAATCAAGATATATCTTGATTATTATTGAACTTGATTATTGAACTAATTTACAAAAACACCGGATAGTACTAATTTATTTGTACATGGTACCATTGGTGACACCAAATCTATACGGCAAATGACGCGCCAGCCCCACGGTGTCACTGGTGCAACTAAAAAATCTTGAGTGACTAAATTTAAATTGCAATTTTCAATTAAATGGAGAGCTGATTTTTTGTGAGCTTTTGGAAGTTTTAAATGAAGTTATGACCAAATATTACACCGAAATCGATGACAATTTTTGTTGGTCCTATAAGGGTTAACGTAGAAGACTGATTTGGCACTCACTTTTTGGGATGAATTTTCTTGAATAATCTCTTTTTTATTTGTCTGCAGCCTCCAAGTCGATTTTAGAGCAGTTCCATGTTTCGCAGTTTTTTCGACTTTTGTTTTACGAAGGAGGTGCATTGAGTTAGCCTGGAGTTGGACAAATCTCTTACAGGAACGTTTGAACTGCTTCAGAGAACTTGGGAAGATAATGTGACGAGTCTTTCATAGTTTCCAGAAGGCAACCTCTACTGAAGATTTCTGAGTGACAAATGAATTCCCTTGTGAGATGGCAGAGGATGGTCACATATCATTCAGGTCTCGTCGGAGGATTTTGATGAAATGGATACGACGTGGACCCAAGATCCAGTTGTCTCTGTGGAAGTTAAAAACTTCGCCCAGACCCAAAAAACCTTGCCAGGTGAGATCGATGTCAAAGTCACGCTCACTGTTTTCTTTGATTCAAAGGACGTTATAGGATTTTGGTACCTGGAAAAACTCAGAGAAATTTGCACCAAATGATTTAGCAGAAGAGGCCAGAACTGAGGGCATCAGGAGAGTTGATTTTTCACCACAACCATCTTCATTCGCGATTTCCACGCTGAAAACGCCAAGACAACCCACCCCAGCCATCCTTCTCTCCTGACTCAACTCCCTGTCACAGGCTGTTCCCCAAACTCAAACATCCTATGGAATGACAGCGATTTCATACGGTGTAAGAGATATAAACAAACGCTGACAACAGCTGCTTAACAGCATCCATAAAGATGAGTTTTCCAGGAGCAACATTACTGGAGTAAAAAATATGTGCGCAGGAAGTTCTCTGAACGGGATACATCGAATAATTGTAAAAAGTTGTAATGAAGCCGTTTTTGAAAAGTCCTCGTGCTTTTTTGATCAGACCTCGTACTGCAATAGATCACAAATTTAGACGAATTTTCGAAAGTTGAAGACATCGACTTTTTACTATAGATGTAGATCTACGAGTATAAGACCAACAGTACTCGGATTCAACCTCACAGTCAAACATTCATATCTACTCTGGAGGTGGACTTTACTGAAACTCCTGATGCTTACAGATGACAGAACAGTGTTATAATTCAATGCAATCTTGAGTTCACAGAGGAAATAATCCATTCATGATTTCTGAAAGTCCAAAATTTGTGTTCTCTTTAAATCGCGAAATTATGATTGTCGTCAATAGACATTGATCTTCAACACAGATTTTGGGACGCTCTAAATACAGAATAGATTACAATGATGTCAGGACAGAGGGTAAACCAAGGTCCGAATCAATACTACCATTGGTAACACTTACGCTGCGCCATTATGAGAGTAGTGCGCATGCGCACAGCCTTCGTTAACTCCCCACAATGGTTTTGTGGCTAACGATTAATCATTAAAGATATAAATAAGACTTAAGCAACGTAAAGAACACATTTTTCCCTTCAATAAACACTAAGTTGGTCGGCTTCAGTGAGACAACTTTTCAACTGAAAACGTTGCCTGGGAATATTCTTAGGGCACTGGCACCATGCAGAGGTAAAAACTTTTTGTACTGGGCACTATCTCTAATCAGGAGAGAGACAACATCTTCGGACCGAAGATGTCATCGATAAAAACCTCATTACCTACGATAAAACTAATAACCTAAGAATACTAATTTAGAAAACAAAGTGTGCTCGAAAAGACAGGTTCGATGTGGTGAAGAACGCGACTTTTGGCTGGTTCTCGATTCGAAGGTATCACGCAGGTTTCCCCGCATGAGGCTCAATGTCTTCAACACCGGCAAGTTTGTTTAGAAATGAAAATTCACGTTTATTGTTCAGGTTCGTACATGAGAATTCAGGTTCAAGAAGGGATAACAAGGTAGCAATGCAACCTTCCCCTATTGGAATGACTTCACCATAACTTCTCTACGGAAATCGCCTTTTTCGAATCGAGAACTCTGAATTACCTCAGAAGCCAAAAGCCGAAACTACAGTGCAGAAAATATAAAGTTTAAAATAAACAATTCAGCGGCAAATATGAGGCACGTTGCTCTATCAAATTACCTACTGAAAAATCATCAGTATTTTTTAAATTACAAAACTCGAACGAGTTCACATCGATAAAAAAGGAAGTTCAGAAGACTTCGTTTATTGCAAAGGAGTTCCTATAAAGTTCATTTGACTACTAAAGAACGACCATAAAATTTCTAACTAACCATTTCAACTACAATTTACATCAATACTTGAAAAATGTTTCCGGCTCTCAAATAAAAGACTTTACACGAGTTATTAACGTACGACAGCATTTATCTAAGGTATTCATTCCTTGTTTCAACTGATTTTTTTGTTATATTGGAAAGCTTTGGCAGACAACTCGTGGTAGGTGGGAACTCCCACGGCTATGCATTTGAAGAAGTTGGGGGTGTGTCGGTCAGGGTATTTCCCTGGAACGGTTCCAATGACATAGATGTAACCGTTACAAATAACCGGCACTGCTTACGGAATCATGCTAACCAATTCAGAAGATCCCTTCCTGGTCCAGAGCTGTTCCATGATAGGATATCTTCACCCTTCCTGGTACATGGAACTGGGCCAGTCAGGGCAGGGTTAAAATTTCCGTAAGGGATGGGTTTTTGTCAGAGCAAGGAACCGTTACAAGTTGATACTCCGTTCCACAGTCCCAGTACAGTTCTACCAACACACCTCGAGAATAAGTTAACACGTCGACTGCGGGTCCACGTGTTGGTCCACTGATGCGGAGACATTTTTTTTGTGAAGCGTGCAAAGATAAGGTGTCACTTTGATAACTGCTCATGACCTTCAACATCGACTGATTCATCTCTGGATTGAACCGTTCGTCTCATAATTAGTTCATCTATCACGAAAAACAACTAGAAAAGAGCGGTAACCAAGAATGAAAGAACAGGAACAGATATTCTTGAACCTTTCGCAAAAGGTGTTTGCATGACATAGACGCGGCCAGCCACAGGGACCCTGGGATTTGCGTGACATAGACACGATCCGCGTCCGTGTTAAATCCTAAAAGTAGCGGGACGATGTGGAGATGTTATGTTGGGAACTGTTGATGAAGTACTACCATTTCAGATAGAGTTCGAACATGGCCAGGTTTAGTAGAAGGCCATGGAAGTAAAGAATTGGCAACGTTGCACGCACCAAAGGTCAGTTTTTGGTCCTATCCACTTGACCAAAAATGCATCCCCATTCGCTTGTCTGTTAGATAAGATATTTAGTTCAGATTTCTGAATTCTCTAGACAGGTATGATTCTCTTTTTTTCTTAGGTGGGTATTTATTTATGTTATTACAACTTTATGGTTTTTTATAATTTTGATTTTTCTAGATGATTTGATACATTTTTTTATGTAAAATAAGTCATTTTCAATAATCATAACAGACTCAAAATATCTATAGGTCTATCACAGAAACTTTGCGTCCAAATGGCGCCCCCTAGGTGGCAGATCTGCAAACTTTAACGATCGAGTCAACCTTCCATGGCAAAACCTTGATACGAAAATTGGAGCCGTGAGAAATTTGATACTCGTGAAATGCCACGGAATTTCAATTTTGAAAATGCACGAATTTCAAGCTGCAATAGGAGGGAATCATGTCACTTTTGAGGGGAGAAATTCCTGAAAAGTTATCGTAGGTGGGGGAATCTGCTTGATGATAAGAGATAATTAGTTCTATGTTCTCATGGATGCAAAGTTTCTGTGGCAGACCTATACAGTGTCCAAGTAGTGAGTTTCCAGAATTATTTCCACGGTTGTTTGCAAAACACGTTGCATCAATCATGACAAATAACTCGAAATAATCAATTTAGATCACTGCTTTAGTAGAGGTGGCTGGCCTGAATGGGGAAACAAGTGCAGCGTTGCCAAATCTTGCGCTGTGGCCTTCTACTGAAGCCAGCCATGGTTCTATGCATTGTAAAAGCCTGAGCATCGATAATTGCACACTAAGTCTTCGTGCTTTTCAATTTTCGAAATACTTGGTAGCTGTTGTCACTCAAGGGTGATCCTTGAGGATTTTTCAAGAGGCTATTGTGATCAGGCAGGTAGTACCTACTCATACTCAAGCTCCTATTGGTACCCCCGTTGTCTTGCTTGTTTAGCTGCTCTGCGACCTCCACGCAACACCATTCTGGGAGATCCCCCTGGTGCCGCGTCACAGTCGCATCCCCAACCCACGGGAAGATTCTCCCTAAATAGGCTGCAACCAGGTTATCCAGCCCTTCAACAGCCCGCCTCACCGGATCCTGCAGGTAAGCTGCTGGTGAAGAAAAATCACAAATCAAGAATCATCAATTGCAGCAACTCAATTTGCAGATGATTTCGATTAATTTCCAATTATCAATGTCTCTATCAGCAACATCACTTGGTAATGGTCTATGATATTATCACTCGAATCTTGAAAAATAAACTATTTAAAAGGGCAATTATGAGAGAGGCAGCTAATGGTCAACCAGCACTGATTGCTGACATTCAGGCCAATGGTGTCTGGGACAGTGGGAGGGTGGAGTTCTTCGACAACCGCATTATCAATGCTGACGCCCCTTCCTACTGCACCAGAGAATGGTCAGCAGTATCGCAGCAAGCTGCTCGCGAAAAACACAGAAACTATGACCAAGCAGCAGAATATGTTCGTGGCTCATTCACACCATTGATAGTTTCGTGTGATGGAGCCCTTCACAAAGAATTGCAGGCCTTGCTGAAAGGGGCAGCTAACAGGCTGTCTGAAAAGTGGGGAAGAGACCTGTCTGAGATAAGGGGCTTTCTGAAAGTTAAAGTTCAGATAGCAGTGTTGAGGGCCAGTCTTGGGACAGAAGACGGAGCAATCCTGCCACTCCTTCGAGACTGACTGACGAGAAAAGCCAAGGAACTCCAGGATACAATACTTGCCCAACGACTTCGAAAATCGGCTCAACTTCAAGATCCACTCCGCCCTCAAATCATTAATAAATTACAATCTACTACTTTAAAAGGACCCTTCGCTCAGAATGTTCACACGTTTTGCAATTTCCACTTTTAGCGGGGAGTTTATAATACTTTGGGATTGCAGGAATACGGAAAATTTGACGAACGACGTACTGTAAAGCATTCAACGCCAGATTCAGAGATTCCAGTTCAATGCTGACCATGGATATCATGGATCCACTTGCATGAACATAGCATCCATAAAGACGACATCGAGCAGTCTGCTAAAACCTTCCACTTGCTTTTAGTTTTATTACAAAGAATTAATTATGACATGATGAAGGCAGTGTTGTGATATGTGGGACTCAACACATGGGTTTATTGCATGCCCGCCCATAATTACGTCTTCTTTTATTGTTTTTGAATTTTTTTTTTCAGTTTTTAGTAAATTTTTGAGACTCAAAAAGAAAATTTCATTTAGGCATTTGAGTCATTAACTGAGATCATTTCGTAACACAAGTACCTATTTTTATAGTAACTAACTTTAATACACTTCGTTATCATTTTTAAAAACTCTTAAAGACTGGAAGATCTTCAAAAATTCATCGGTAGAAAACTTAGTTCAATGACTAAACAATTTTTCAATTTTTTTGTTGTTTTTGTGTTTTGCGTTTTTTTGTTAACTAAATAAATAAAATACTTTGTTTCTCAATAAATAAAAAATGCCAGTGTACGGTGACTACGCTATTTTTTCTTGCAATTTCACAGAACACAACCTATTTTACCGACAGGTAACATGAGTCTTTTCCAAAGTAAGCAGTCTGTTGGTAGCGACACCAAATGTTAAAATTAATGTAACCAAAGGAAATTCATTGCTGAATAACGAGTGTAATCAATTGGCCCCAGGTTCTTGCTTACCCACATAATTTTTGTTCTACGTTAAAAATGTTGATGTCTCTTCTTTTTTGTCATTCAAAGACCTTGTCCGGAACTAGAGAATTTGCTTTCCCATTATGTACTTCCGATTTATTCCATTTAAAATTTAAACTTCGATTTGAGCACTTTGAAATGATTGAATGCTTATATCACATCAAGATATACCTATAACGAGGCAGTGTATAAAACCTATGGAGTGCCTAGCCATCAGTTGACCTTGATTTGGAACAATCAATCATTTTCAAGAAACATTTCACGAAATAAACAAAAAAAGACAAGATTAAACTAGGAATATTGTAAAATTCAACGCTAGTTTTCTCAGAAAGCTTCAAATGAAAAAACTGACGTACCTAAATTGTTTAATAAAATTTCAAACTTGGTATTCGTCTAACATTTAAGAAAGTTCATCAATAATACGATAAATAAATGTACACCAAAAATTACTGAAACAGTCGACAAAACCAAAAGCAGTATCGTCAAGCAGATGACTTCGGCAAGTTATTTTAAATGCAAGAAGAGTGATGACGTCACTTTAACCAGTTGCGTTGGTCAGACAATCCATGGATCATTCCTTGGTGGAGCCTTTAAGGACTATGTGGTGGAGCCTTTAAGGGCTATGTCCACACCTGTAGACAAATTGGGGACCGTCTCCCAGTCACGCCCCCGTAATGCTCGGGATAGGATCTTATCCTAGGAGGCTGTAAAGCGGTAGGATCAGACTATCTACTAAGACTATCTGTTCCGGGCCTGTGACCAGTCATGGCTTCTGGGGCGCGGGCCGTGCCAGCACACTGGTACCGTGGGTGGGGGGAGCCCCAGGCTACCGGCACACCGACGAAAGTCAAAGTGCCACCGGTCTGCCCTCCAATTGAGGTCGGATTCGCGGGGGTCGTGGTTTACAAAACCCAGGCTGCAGTGTGGGTTCTGCAGAACCAGGTAGGGATACGAGGACCATGGCCAACATGTTGACCTGGCACTTGGATCCTGGGCCCCAGACCTGCTAAGTCTGGAAGCATGAGCTATACATGCGGCTTCTACCTGTAAGAAGTAACAGGGAGATGCAATTATGCATCGACGCTGATTGTGTGAACAATCCCTCTCCGGAGGAGCTTTTCCTCTGCTGCTTGCAGTGGAGGGGGAGAGCATCAGGCTTGGCCTCAGTCCTCCTTTAACCAATTTCCACATAGGAAAGAGGTAAGACATTCAATGATCACTCCTTAAAAAGGCTGATTTGAACATGAAAGAGTCTGAACGAAACCTGTTCTGTAACCTGATCGAGAACAGCACACTGCCCTAGCAATAGAAAAACGATTGGATTTTCAGAATCGACTCTTAGTGAAGGAAAATTGGCAAGTCTATTTTCCTGAAGGTAAAATTGGCACTGAAGCGATGTTCATCTTCCTGAAATCGACGAACATTTCAGAAAGTCAGAAACTATTGTCTTTATTTTGGACGAAACCAGTTGAGCCGTTCAAGATCAAAGGGTCTAACAATCATGTAAGTAAAGTAAACCAACATCTCAGGTTGAATTTTCGTTTGACTGCCGTTCCAGGCGTCGAGGACGTCATCACCTGACTTTCAAAGAGAGATCAGAATTGGTTCTGATGATTTCGCTCATGGCTTCTCATTGTAGCAGTGAAACGGCGCGTCTCGAAAAATTATCAAGACCTGCGATCCAAGAGCGGTCACCAATCCAGGCAATATCCCGAGCTGACAGGCCTTAGCTTCGGGATTAACGATCGTGTAATATAGCGCCAGCTAGTCCTCCAAGGAGGGAGCTGGGAGGTCACCTGTGCTACTGCTGATGTTGATTATATCAGGGGTTAGCATGGATTGGTCGAGCAACACCGTCCACTCAAAAACCCAGCTCGTCTGCTGAGTTCAGTGCTGTGGTGCATGAGCCTGTAGATGGTAAAGAACTCCGAAGCCTCATTTCATCCCGAAGGATTTGTGGCCCACGACTGCCAGAACTTCCGCGCCATCCTCGTGGCAACATTTTCAACTGCAGAACGTATGTATTCTTTGGGAGTGAAAAATAACATCTCTACCATATGGTAGTGTCCACATCCTAGGCCATGATGCGGTCGCCAAGCGTGTACCAGGTGTCCTCCCATCTACCGGCTGGAATATTGAGAGGAGTCACATGCCGAGTGACCAGGGCAAGAAGCCCAGGACTTGAACTATTCTGAATGTTCAAGCTGACAGCTTGGACAAGGAGCAGTCCTGGGGGCCAAGATAAGAAAATAAGAGCAGTGTTGATTTGTAAGGAGTGCCCCCTTTAATGCTCTACCTTTTAAACTATCAAAGTCGCGTTGGCTGACCAAAACGTGGTGCGTCCGCCATCACATTCCCAGATACCTAATCTTTCTATCTTCACCTAAGGTGAGGCAATTGGTATATTTAAAGATGGAGGAATCTCCATCAGAATGTCAACTTTGAGTGGCAGAAAACGTCCAAAACGCCAATCATTCCTGCAGCCAATTAACTTTTGTTAGTTCCAAAGACAATCCTGACCCAAGTGAGCGTCATACTTTCCAGGTTTGATAAAATTTATCATACTTAATTCATAATAAAATTCGCTGAAATTATTATGGATACGCTACGAACTTCAAGAATGTTATACGATGATAAAATGCATCAATAGACACAGTCAAATTTTATGGGCACAGTTGCCATCTGCTTGATTCAAAATCAAAACGAGAGCTCGAATAATATTTTACTAAAATTTAATGCACAAAAAATAAGGCTTTGAAAAGAACCACAAACAATATTGCACTTTCCTCTGAAGATTGAAGGCAAATGCCTCAAATATTGGGAGGAAAATTTGCTGAATAAGTCAATAATAACTAGTACTAATAAATAAATAAGGAAAATTCATTAAAATATATACTCCAACAATACATAAAAACTTTGTTTCTACAAGAGAACATAACAAACACGAGACTAGGCTGCAAACATACCGTTGGGCTACGGGGTAGGGCACTAGTTGTGTGCTTGTATAGGAACTGGGGCTGGCCGGGCGATGGAGGGGTTGGACTCGGCAGAAGAGTTGGACGATTCGTCGTAACCAGAGTCGGACGAGTTGTCGGAGAACTGTCCGGACTTCTGCGCAGGCGGTTTGACGACCTCGGCCGGCTGCCCTACCGACGCCAGGGGGAGACACTTGCCTCCGCGCATGCGCCGCTCGCACGGTATCAACAGCCTCCGATCCACAATTATTGCGTTTTCTGGGCCCACGAAGATGGTACCGCAGCAGATCTTCTCCCTGCGAACATTAAAGACGATTTATTGCGGAAGGCTAGTAAATTTATTGTTGCTCTCTGGTTTATTAATTAATCAAAAATTATGCTCAGATTCCGAACTAACTGTGTAAAATGTATTACTATGATTGAGACGGTAATTTCCACTAAAGTCGGAAAAATACATTTTTTGACCCTATTTTTTGTAATTTGATTCCTTGGGTTAGTCAAAAATTCTTGGCAAACGAGTTTGTTTTTTCGTTTGTTATGATGAACATTTTGGCAAAAATCTGGATTTTTTGCTAAAAATAATATTTTTTTTTTTACGCATCATATTGCATATATTTTAAATTTAATTTGATTGACGTTTCATTTTTCGGACGGGGGCGGTGTTGAATGATGGCGAAGCGTCGTCACACTAATCTTTTAGAAGAGGAAGACACCTAATTTCTCTCCTGGAGCCACGGAGCCGTAAAGATACTGCTCGTATTATCGCGAATTGCACTTTTGTACGAACCCACCCAGCAACCACGGATATCGGCTTATCCCACTTTTCTGACAGTGCGTGGGTGAGACGTTTTTCGAAATTTTCGAATTCTTTATGTAACACTCCCTCGCATGAACATATCAAAGGGGTGAAAGAACCACGTAGGTCTTCAGCTGCCTGGTCATATTTTCTGTGTTTTGCTCGAGCAGCATCTCTTGAAATTGAATTCCAGTCCTGGGAAGAGTAAGAGGTGGCGTCTGCATTTATTAGAGAGTTTTTGCTTCACACGGTGGCGAGCTCCCGTGAACGTGAAGCTACGGAAAACTAGAGTTGATGCTAACCTCCCCACTCCTTTTTACCACGGGACCGTGACTGTTACCAAGGAAACGGGACGCTCCGTGGATTCTGTTATCATAACCTGACACCAAGAGACCTTGACTGAGAAGTTGGCCACCATTTTCGTTCTTGCTGAAGTGGAAGGTACAGAATGGAACTAACTACAAAAACCTAGTTTTGAGTGATCAAGCATCAAAGTTATTTCAAGTTTGTAAATCAGGTGATAATTTTATTGGAATTTCCTTCTTTTCCTCTCAAATTTAAATTAATTCTGCCCCATATCCTACTTTGAGAAAATGCAATATCTGTTGTAGAACGCCTAAAATTCGAATTATATGTGGCTGGTTTCTGTCTGAGATTTTGGGAAACGCTGTTACCAAATCTGAGTGATGAACCAACTCACTTGGTTCCATTCTGAGGAATTCTAAACGACTATTCACACTCAACCTTCAGTTGTTCGCAATCCTAAATTCATCATTCTTCTAGAAGAAAGCGATACCTTACTCATAACCTCACCCTCACAAATTCTCAAAATTCTATTTTTATAGGTTTTTATATAATCCTGTTTCAATTTTTTATCCGAACAAACAATTTTCTGATTATTATTGGTAGGTGAAGTGGTAAACAGGGTGTTAAACGAAAAGGTTGCACCCCCCTTCATTTCCCCAAAATTCAGCGTAATAAATTGGGACCATCGCTATTCTTCATGGTTTTTTGTAAGGAATCCAGGAAAAATACTTTCGCGCAAAATACTTGCATGCAGGTGCGCAATTGACACCAACTTCATTTATTCAAATGAACCCCCCCCCCCCTTGATCACAAATTCGTCAAATTTCATGACAAATTCATACCCGAACCAAATTTTTTTATTGCGCGCAACCTGACTTTTTGAACGCTCTAAGTTGCGCAACTCCACAATTGCACAAAAAATTAGGTTTTGGAGGACCCTTAGTGTGGCACATGTTTTTCCATCATTTTTTGACTCTGAATCACAGGGTGTCATCCATTTTTAAATTTGACTGGTATTTTTCTATTTTGCGCGAAAGTATTTTTCCTGAATTCCTCACAAAACACCATGAAGAATAGCGTTGGTCCCAATTTTGTACGCTGTATTTTGGGGAAATGAAGGGGGGTGCAACCTTTTCGTGAAACACCTTGTATATGCAGTTTGATGCATAGTTTTACTATCAAATTGCAATTATAATTAAATTGTTGGCAAACTTCTTATAAACTCATGAACACAATTGGCATTTTAGAAATAGCATATGACTAAAAATGATGATATTTTAGGCCTATCTTTTGTTATAAGTTTTTCTCTAAGTCCCAAAATTTTCTGAGTTCACGTATGGTATTACACCTAATTAATATATTTTGAAATATAATAAATGACAATAAACTCGGGAAAGTTATTATATTTTTTAAAATGCACAGGGGTTAGAATGAGTTTTAAATGTGTTATTGCCTGAACACATTTTTAGATCAGTTTTCTTTCACTATTAATCAAGTGAAATATCAAATGAAATTATGATCAAGTGAACTACCAACATCATTCGTGATTATATTCGGACCTCAAAATTCAACATGTGTTAGGCAATGTTTATCATATTAAAATTACTTTTTGCATGGGGGAACTATACATATATTTTTGTAGAGTTAAATAAACCTCTATTGAAGTTCCACTGCAGTGCTCTGTAATAACCTAAAGTAGTTTCAATGTGAGGTAGGTACTCATTTTTAAAGTACATTTTGGCAAGAATTGAAGAAGAAAGTAAAAGAAATCTTGCGATTCGCAAAACCAAAGCATGTAATAACTGTTATCAGTGTGTAACCTACCTAAAGGTTGCATCTTGCGGTGGCAGGAACCCGACCGCGGGAGGCGACCGTGTGAAGAGCGTTTCAAACGGGCGGGCTTCACCAACGCGCGGCCCCGCGACAACTTCGGGAAACTTCGTACCTTTCCGGTCATCATCGGACCTCGTTATTTCCACGGACGGTGCCTCCCACGGTGCGCCCGTGTGAAGCAAAAACTCTCTATTATGCGGTTATCCATGTACGCCACTCTCTCTCTCTCTCCCACAGCCCTGGGATCATGATATCTGTGATGAGGGTGGTCATTCCTTTTTCAGCTTCTCTCATGACGGGTTCGATGCCGACCCTCCCCCAGGCAAGGGTTGCAAGTCTCGCACATTCATTTCGCACAGCATTGTGCCCTTGGATCACCAGTCCTCCTTTTCGACAGTTGAGAGCGTGGGTGGTGTCCATTACCTCTCCGCAGCCCTCACAGGAGGAAGGAAGTCCTCGCACCTTCTGCCCATATCTCAGTGCGAGTGCGTCTGTGAACTGGCTGCGAGAGAGATCTAGGTTGTCCCCTGCCAACGGAAGTACGGTCAACCATTGTGATGCGTTGCCTGCCACTATGCGACTTACAGACCTCTTTTGCTTAGATGGCAAAAGGGCAATGACTTCTTGGCTTCCCTCTCTTTCCGCGCTGTTCTTTCTAGGGCTCGAACGTTTCTTACGTGGACCCAATGTTGCTTTAATCATCATCTGGAGTGACTCACATGTAGATCTTTATACTTACGAAAAATTGAAAAGCTTCAGGAATCGTTTTAGAGTGTTCGAAATCAGATTTCAGTGTAAAGAATTCCAAAAATTCTTTGTTCAGAAAACGTTGAGTTCATTGCAACAGCTTTCATTGAGGGGAGATTTTAAAAAAATCGAATTGCTACCGTAAACCGGAGTGACTGTATAACAGCAGAGCTGACTTTTGGAGGACCTTCACTTGTCAACAGAGGTTTCTGGGCCTCTCTGAATGTCACACAATAACTTCTAATGGAAAGATATTCTAATGGATGCTTACATTCTCCAGATGTTGAGATCAATGAATCCAGAAATGCGCGCGTCAGGCATCATAACTTTGTGAGAATCTTCCCCCTCTTCGCTAGGAGTGGGGCTTCTGCTTCCATAGGGGCTGCCATCAGAGTCTGAAAGAAGTAAGGAAAATAACAATCACGTTTAACAACACATTGCATACATTCCAGGTGACGTTCCTTCGGACGAGGAGAAAAATGTTCAATTCCAATCAGAGAAAAAACATCAATTTTCAATTTACCTCCCTAGCCTAAAAAACAGTTTCACCCAATGTTATTCAGCGAGTACCTATGCCGCCGTCCAAAGCTAAAACGTCCCAAGTCCATTTTTCACTTTTTGAGATAGGGACATGGGGCCGTATTCACAAAACGCACTTAGTGGGGCTTTTCACTAAGTGAAGCCTGAAATCTCCACTTAGAGCCGTACTTTAGAGAAAACGCTATTCACAAACCGAACTTTAGAAGAAGCGTCACTTCAGCTCCACTTTACCGAAGCTGAACTTTCGTCAAGTTAAACTCTCCGGGTAAGGTTGGCTCCTACCACACTTTACTGGCCCTTAGTACAGCTTTTGACAAGAAGTGCGTCTATTTTGCTTGTTCGACAGCCGTTTTACGAAGTTTTTCCGTTCGGATTTAACCCTTTAGGGACTGATTTATGGGACGCGCCTCGGCCACCCAGGCCTCTATTAAAATTGCATCGCCGACCCCCCTGGCCTGAATTATTTCGCCAAAATCGGCGGGTGCGCTGCGCTCGCAGTTTTTCTTATATTTCTCAGCTCAGCTTTATCAAATTTCTTTCGAATTCTTACACGATAATCTTTATATATTTATTGATGTTATGTCAAGTCAACATTGAAATATAAACAGGCATTGAAGGTTTATAGTTAACAGAAACCAAAAAACAAATACTCCTCCGGTTCTATAAATGCATCACTTTCTTCATCTTCTACATACTCTTCTTCCTCATCACTAAGACCATCCGTAATAATTTCGCGAATCTCATCATTGTCATAAACACTTTTTTCGGACATTGCACAACGATACAACAATCACAACTGCGCGTCAACTAAAATCTACAGGTGACACACGTTTGAAAGGGTGCTGAAGCGGTAAGGGGTGAAGGGAGGGTTGGAAAAGAGGTACAACGGTCAAACAACAATTCAGAATAGTGGTAGTACCAACAAAAATCCAATAGATAGCAGGGGAGGTGAGAAAGAGACACATTCTTGTAGAAAAAACAGGCGACGGATATATCCGTCGCTGGGCCACCTGAGCAGATTGGGGCTGACGGATATATCCGTCGGTAGTCCCTAAAGGGTTAAATGGAAAACGACTACATGGAATATTTGCAGTATCAACGGAAAGGAGACGTGTACAAATTGTGCCAAGAAGGCGAAGAGAAAGCGAAAATGGATTCGAGTGTTGGTCAGAAGACCTTCCGCGCACATCACGTAAACAATTTCCTACTTTTCTTTTTTACAGCTACCTTTGAGCACGTATAATTGTGCTCAGTTCATTTCAATTTGAGGACATTATTGTTCAAGTGTCCAAAATTTTGTCAGATTTATGCGAATTCTATTTCAAAGAACCAGTAGGTAAGCCCAAATTAACCTTTCATGTCGGCCTTTCCTCAGTTTTCCATCGGGTCTTCTTTCCTTGGGTCTTCCAGTCTTCTGGTCTTCAAATTAGTCCGACCCGGACAATCGTTTGTTGATCACCAACCGGTTATCAATATTATCACTGAATATTCCCCTTGGTCAATAGGAGCGAGTCGCCCTATTGGGTTATGGGCGAGTCGCCCGAAAGGGTTACCCTTTCGGAAGTTCAACTTCCTTATCAGTTGAACTTAAAGCTGACCTAAGAGCAGCTACACTAAAAACGATTGTGAATAGCGATTTCTCCTTAAGTTTCACTTTGGCCTGAAGTATCACTTTCGGAAGTGCGACTTCAAGTTTCACTTTGGCGAACTTTGTGAATACGGGCCATGATCTTGTAGAGCTCGATCAGCCGCATCATTTGTGCTAGCCTAGACGTCCTAAGTCGATGGGAAAGTAGAGAAAAATCACTTTGCCCTTAGTCCATTTCGCGAGTTTTGCTAGTCATCCCAGGCTAAAATGTCCTAAGGCGTAGTAGGCTAAAATGTCCTTCGAGGAAAAAATTCTTGCGGACATAGGACACTCTAGTAGCAGTGGATCAAAGGCGATCATCGACGTTTCGGTCAGGGCAAATCAGATTTGGCATTCGATGTTCACGATTCACTCCAATACTACTTTTCTACTCACCAATTTGAGACAAAATGAATAAAACCCTCGTATTAATATAAATTTAAAAAATCTGAAACTCACCCAAGTCGTAGTCAGGATGGCGCATGATGATCTTCCTGGGCTTCCTCTTGCGTGCCTGCTCGTAGTGATCGTCATCAATCGACTTCCTCTTCAAGTTCGGGCGGATGTGAGGGCGAGGTTTAATTTTCGTGAAAGACTTAGCGCGAGCATCTACGACCTAAAACGTAAAATTTGACACATTTAAGACAATTTGAAACCCAAAGACAGACATTTCGATAAGCAACTATTTTGTGAATTAATCACGATTTTGCCTCGTCTATCAAAGTACTTTCATCTAGTTGAGAGAGATAGAAACTTACGTGGCGCCAATTCCTTCCATTGCCTTCAGGAAGTTTCTTCCATCTTTTGACCAGCAGAACGCAGGCATTGCACACTTCCCCACATCGCTTCTCAGGGAGTTGAAAACAGTCGACAAAGTCGTCCTCGTATTTCTTGGAATCTGTGAACCTTGAGCTGAAACATGCATGGTTTGATTAGGGATGAGGTTAACTACGAGAAGTTGAAACAATTTGATCAGGGAAGAAGGAAACTAGAACAGAATCCGAGGAGTTTGGAAAGAAACGGGAAATTATCGTTAAACAAGCAAGGACGTATAACATACACGAATCGCCACACAGGAGGAATAAAAATAGATTTTGAATCAATAAACCGAATGCATGAAAGTAGGATCAGTCAAACAGGGATATACTACTTTCATTTGAAGATTAACTCAAGTGATGACACGAGGAAGTTTGGAGTACGAGAGTCTAACCAGAGCAGGGAACTGTAGTTTCTCTCTTTACCGCACGAGCACTGCTGTCACTCTAAAAGCCTAATTTACACTAGTCGAGTAAACAGTAGAATAGAGTCCATGTTACTCTACCACCTACTCTACTCTAACTTGCGTCTCCGTGCACTGCCCTGAGGGATCCCGAATGCACTCTGACGCCTGTTTTGTGAATCTCGAATTTGATAACAGTGATTCCCTCCGAAATTTTCCTCACAACGGAGAGTATTGCTATAAGATGGAAACCATCCTTAGCCTTTTCAAAATCAATAAATTTCGATTTCACCACAAAGAAAATGCTTTATCTGTTTGTTATAGAATGCAAATTGTCGTTCTGACCATTGTCCCATTCATAATCCTTAGACATCAATTTACACCCTACTTCTCATCCTCGTTCCTTTACTCACACCTAGTAATTCCCGCAAATCACATGCCTATGATTTATTTTTCTATCTCATTGATCAGTAAATAATAATACAAAAATGATCAACTCTCGCAACATTATCCCCGGTCATCATCCACGACTTCACTATCATAATCACTAAATGTTAGGCATAGCTCCGGTTAAGAAATTAAAATTAGGAGAGTTTGAGTAGAGGTGAACTTTCTCGCAGCTCCGCAAGAGCGCATTCGGAATCCCTCAGGGCGGTGCACGGAGACGCAAGTCTCTACTCTACTGTGCCCTCAACTTTGGGTCGTTTTACATCAGTAGAGTGCGAACTGCCGAGTCTCCGGGAGTGTCTGCGTTTTTCTGGTGTACCGTCTTTATGATGAATATGCCTGATATGTGAGAAGTGCCTGATTTATTCGATTTTTTGACTTTCGGCACTTCCTGGATGTAGAAGCAACTGATGTTTTTGATGTTTTGTCTCAACTCATTAACACCGAAAGATGGTTTTTCTGCATATCATTCACCATTTCTTCTCCAGCAAATCTCCTCTTGTTGCGACAGGCTTCATTCCACAAACATTTGTGATCCTTATAAATTTCAACGAACCGCAGGGTATCCTATTCTGTTCACTTCATTTTCTTCAACTTTTTCGAGATAAAAAAAAAAAACTCAAAATACCTCGAGAAAAAAAACTTACACGGAATCAAGGAGCTCCTCCAGTCATCAGATACACAAACATTACACCTTATCACGCCTTTTCCCTTCTTCTTCTTTTTTGATTTCACTCTACTATACTCAAAACTGTTTACATTCGTAGAGCAGGCAGTTGAGTGAACAGGAGAGTCCAATTCCTGGTGGTGGGGGACCGGTCTACCACTGTGGTAGAGTGACTCTACTCTACCATTTACTAGTTAATAGAGTGAACTCTACTACTCTACTGATAACGTGTACACGAGTAGAGTGTATTGCTTACACTCTACTCTACCGTTTACTCAACTAGTTGTAGTGATCAGCGACCTCTTGGCATTTCTGTCCATTCGCTTCCTTAGCTCAGTGGTAGGAGCTCCGATTCAGAATCGGAATGATAGGAGATCGATCCCTGGTCTAGGGAAGTTCATTTTTGATGATTCAACAATATGGTGCAGTCGTACCGGACCCGAATGGTCTCCTCAGCATTTCTCAGAGAAACAATAATTCATTAAGATTAGGTCATCAAAACAACTCCCTCCCAAGACACGAGTCGAGCTCCGCCTATTCGGACAAACGTTGAGGTCAGCAGATCCCCTGCCCCATCAATAAGGAACAATAACAAAAACCCCAGAAGCCAGTCAAAAATACGCGTTCTCAATAGGTTGTAAAACGCCGGCCAAAGCAGCCTCCCTGACACAGTAACGGAGTACCTAAGATTTCCTAACGGTGGTGGTGGGGGGGGGGGGGGGGAGGGAGATGTAGTGATCAGCAACCTCTTCGCATTTCTGTCCATTCGCTTCCTTAGCTCATGTGGTAGGAGCTCCGATTCAGAATCAGAATGATAGGAGATCGATCCCTGGTCAAGGGAAATTAATTTTTGATGATTCAACATAGTGTAAATTAGGCACGATGAGAACTAGAGCAATACTGTGTCGAGACGGTCTACACGATCTCTCTTGAAATTGCGCGAGATTCGATCAGTGTTCACTCATTCCAACCCTCATCAATGATGTTCATCGAGAAAGAACAATGGTCAATTATGAAGGGTAAACGTGAAAGAAGAAAAATAAATTACGTCTTTGGGCGAAAAAATGAATTCTACAGAGGAAACGCTTTGGTTTGGTCTCTTCCTCTTCATTTTCCACAGCTAGATGTTGAGCTGTGTCCACAAATTGTGTTGTGGCATCTGTGGCAAATTCATCTCCCAGAGTCGCGGAGGAAATTGCTTTCCTGATCCTTCTTCAAGAACATCGGACGAAACATTCCGAAGTCCGAAATACACTTCCAAGAGACTGAAGAAGCAATCTGTGTCCTCTTTCGTCCACAGTCAGCTGGAAGTCGCAACATGCTTCCCACAGCTGAAACTTTCTGAGACTGTTCTCTGGACAGGTTGAGCAACTGTCCACACGTCGAGAGAGAGGGAAAAACGTGAGCACACTTCTCTCATGAGTTCTCAGCTCTCGCTCTAACGAGATAAGTGTCTCATGGAGACGCATCTATGGCAAATTCATCTCCCTGAGTCGCGGAGGAAATTGCTTTCCTGATCCTTCTTCAAGAACATCGGACGAAACATTCCAAAGTCTGAGATACACTTCCAAGAGACTGAAGAAGCAATCTGTGTCCTCTTTCGCCCACAGTCAGCTGGAAGTCGCAACATGCTTCCCACAGCTGAAACTTTCTGAGACTGATCTCTAGACAGGTTGAGCAACTGTCCACACGTCGAGAGAGAGGGGAAAACGAGCACACTTCTCTCATGAGTTCTCAGTTCTCTCCAACATGATAAGTGTCTCATGGAGACGCATCTGTGGCAAATTCATCTCCCTGAGTCGCGGAGGAAATTGCTTTCCTGATCCTTCTTCAAGAACATCGGAAGAAACATTCCGAAGTCAAGGATACACTTCCAAGAGACTGATGAAGCAATCTGTGTCCTCTTTCGTCCACAGCCAGCTGGAAGTCGCAACATGCTTCCCACAGCTGAAACTTTCTGAGACTGTTCTCTGGACAGGTTGAGCGACTGTCCACACGTCGAGAGAGAGGGAAAAACGTGAGCACACTTCTCTCATGAGTTCTCAGCTCTCGCTCTAACGAGATAAGTGTCTCATGGAGACGCATCTGTGGCAAATTCATCTCCCTGAGTCGCGGAGGAAATTGCTTTCCTGATCCTTCTTCAAGAACATCGGAAGAAACATTCCGAAGTCCGGGATACACTTCCAAGAGACTGAAGAAGCAATCTGTGTCCTCTTTCGTCCACAGTCAGCTGGAAGTCGCAACATGCTTCCCACAGCTGAAACTTTCTGACACTAATCTCTAGACAGGTTGAGCAACTGTCCACACTTCGAGAGAGAGGGGTAAACGAGCACACTTCTCTCATGAGTTCTCAGCTCTCGCTCCAACATGATAAGTGTCTCATGGACACTCACCCTAAATAATAATCCGAAGTGCAGACCATTGGCTCTGATAAGACCCTCGAAGTCCTGTGTTCGAATTCATCAATCGTCCATTCTTTAGGAGAGTCTAGCCCCCAGAAAGTGATGTCAGGTTTCAGCGCTACCTACCCCCACTTCAACGAACTACCATTTCTGTTATCTTATCATGTGATCACGCTCGCGACCGAATTACCGTCGCTCCTCTAACTTGCAGTTATCACCACTATAATAATGCATTCTGCTTGATTCGTCACTCCAAAACACAAAAATGCAATAACAAGTTCCTTTTCCTCACAATTTAAAAAGGCAGGGAAGTAGAGCCACCAAACTTTTAGAAATGAGCGGTAACACCGAGGTAAGCTTACTTTTCAGAAATGCCGCTTGACCACGCTCACATTGAGCTGATAAGGATGGTAGTTCGCTGAAGTGGCGTTAGGTAGCGCTGAAACCCGACAACACTTTCTGGGGGCTAGACTCTCCTCCATTCTTTCATCTGGAGTGTTACCATTCGGTTAATGACAGGAATTCTCTTCTTTGCACAGAAACTAATTTCAACATTTCAACTAGCAGCTTATGATGTCATCTCAATTCTGCTCAGATCTTTGATACACTGATTTGTTATCAGAAACAACACTGACGATTGATGGGATACATTTTTGTCATAAGAAAAGATCTGAGCTCGCATTCAGGTCACTGATCTATGCAAAAGATACATCTTCAAAACATAAAAAGTAGAAAACACAAAAAAAATCTGTTACTTGTAAATATGTCTTCCAAGGAAGAGAAAAATTATTTGAGTGAAACACAGTAAACTAAAGCTCCTGGCTCTGCTAATTTAAGGCGCGAATAAAGAATTCCAAAAAGATGTTGAAAGAAAGTTGTGACTTCATTTTGCTACAATTAATACGCGTAATTAATACATCATACCTTTCAAAGTATAAATATCAATTTAATTTCCCATTTGAATGTAAAGTAAATGCAACAAGAATTGAGGCACATCTTGAATAAGATGTTTAAAACTGGAACTTACCTGCTTGATTTAGCTTTGCAGATACAGCACCCTTGAGTTGATCTGTAAACCTTGGGTTTGTGGAAGCTGAACATTTTAGCGAGCGGTTTTTTTCCTAAAAAAAAAGAACAAAAAATTCATTATGAACCTTGTACAGTAGCAGTTGAGAACTAGAACATGATTACTACACAGTGAAATGAGTACCGATTTCGAAATCAGGAACGCAATGCAGACAAATAATACAATAAGGACCAAAGGAGGGCGACTTGTACTCTCAGAAGGGGATTTAAAACATTGCAGTTCAATATACTCTTACTCCGCTCTACAAAATTGGAAGGCAATGAATGATATTCTATCGAGAACTTTGTGTGATCCATCCTTAGAATTAAAGGAACAAATTTCCAGACAAAAAAATGATACTTAGTGTACTTAATATACACAATCAGACTGTGAGAGAAAGTAAGTTCATATTTAAACCTGCATATAAAATAATATTGAAAGACAGAAAGAAAAAACACGAAATAATAAGAAGATTTAAGAACCTTCAGACTCGAAGCGCCAATATTTTAAATTTTAGCAACGTTCTAAAATTAATAGAAGGTTTTAGCAGACAACACATGAGTACAGTTAATTGGGGTAACTTTGAACCACTTTACTTTTTCACTCCATTTTACGCTTACAATTTTATAAAAAAGAGTACCTAGTTCCTCAGCTGAATAATTAAAAGCAAGATGAGACCTTCATGTATTAGCCAAAACATCTGGAAAGGAGAAAACGTGCGCCGCGTGCGAACAATAATATTCATCTTTCCAAGTAATTATCAGTGCCCAGTTTTGGTTTTGTTATTAGGAATATCTGCTCCTAAGGTGTGTGTAACATTTTGATTCCATGGTTAATATTTGTATTTCTAGTTTTGGGATTACTTGCGAGTAGATTTCATTTTCCAAGCGAACTAATCACGAAACTTTGAAGCCACCTCCAAAATGAGGTAAAATCAGGGCAACTTTGAGCAGGTGCAAAGTTGGCCATTTATGTTAACCCATTCAACCCCGATGACATCATATGAAGTCAGGGCGGAATTTCGGTCATCCCGGTGACAGCATATGATGCCATGGCTCACAGGTTACCTCTATCTCTTCAAAAATGTTGGCTGAGGCCTGGGAAGGTTGTATAACCTTGGCCTGGCAGTTTTCCCGTTAGCACCCTTTGCTCGACCTAGATAACACGATGGATTGTGGAAATCAGCTGTTTTGCGCCTTTACCAGCCTCCTGTTGCATGGCCCCTCCAGTTCTCCCATTCCTCGCATTTCGGACGGAAGGAGCAGCATGGGCCATGGGGTGGGAGCGCGTATCAGGCTCAGGGTTGAATGGGTTAAGGACGTGGAGGCGCATCACATTCACTTTTTCTCCTATGAAATCAAACCTCAGGTCCAAAATTGCACCCGGTGGAACAATATTGCTGAAGGCGACATCGTACTTTCTTGTGTAGGGGTAGCCACATTTATTTTTTTGACGATCTAAACTTTTTTTGTGAATATCGAAGTAGACAGTCAAGTAATTTTTTGATGAAAAAAAAAAAATAATAATATGTAAGGGAAATTGGTGTTTTAAGATGAAATCGTCCAGGCTCTTTCTGGACTCAGAATCAAGCCGAGATTTTTTTTCAATTGCAGAGTTATAAGAAACCTCTTCTGAGTCATACTCAATGTATGCCAAATTTAATCTACTCTTTACTGATGTAAGGTGTTTTTGCCTAAATATCAATGAAGCATCCGAAATTTAGCAGTTTACAGACAAGAACCAGAGGTGGTTCAAAGTTACCCTGAATGCCTGGTTAACTTTGAACCACCCTAAAAACAAGAATTTCGAGTATTTAACAGAAAGTTTAAAAAAAAATAATTTATTATGCAACATTTGGACCAATTACTTCCCGTTTTCGACATAAAAGGACGGAAAAATTGAATTTTAACACAATGCGAAGCCAAAATCATTGAAAAGTAGTTCAAAGTTACCACAATTGACTGCATTGTGAGGACACCTTTAAAGAAGCTAACCTAAAAGTGACATCAGCCTGGGGCCAAAAACACTGTCGAGGGACCAACTCATTAAGGCTAAGTCTTTTATGAACACTTGTGACCACGAGTTTGGTATCCGTAAAGACAATGTCACAGAAATCGTGAGTGGTCTGCTAGATCCTTCTATTGGACAAACTGTCCTTACGGAGGCCTATCTTTATACTGTCTGGCAGAGGTTTAAAGATCGAACAGTGGTGGGCCACCGTGAAGATCAGCAGAGGAGGGCCAAAAATAACTACCTGCAACAGTTGTATGAAGTTCAACACCCGTTTGTGACAATTTCATGGATTTATTCAATCCCTAGTTACTTTTAGTGAACTTCTTGCACTTGAACAGATAGATCAGGGCAGATAGAACTACCTAGTGCAGACACTGCCCTCTCTCTACCACCTTCTTGATAGTAAACCTGTGCCAAACCTATCCGATTCCAAAACATATGAGAATGGATTCACACAAAATTCGCTGTTTCATGAACTATACATAAGTTATCATCTTTAATATTCAGAAATACTCCGAAACTACTTGCCAGAGACAGGTAAGCTTTGAGGTTGCACTCAGCTCGGCTGAGATGCAGTATCAAGCGAGAGTAAACGAAGCATTTCTGCAGATTTTACATCCAAATTTTCATTGTAGAACCACAACCAGTCAGGCGATTTTGTTTATAGGCGGCGGGGGATGAAGTGCAAACGTTCATTTGCTGAAATCGACGAATCTGCCGCTTCCTCCTTCGGTCTTTTTGTAAAAGGAATTTTTCGGAAGATTGACGTCTGGATTATTATTTGGCCATCACTCGAGCGGCGATTCTCTGAACGTTTTTCACACTTCAATCACCGGTTCACCTCAAGAGCCGCTGCGCCAGGTGTCAGTGTCACCTCGCAAGCCATCTCTTTCAGTTACTGCAAAAACAGTGTGATTACGGTAACTTATACTGTGAAGATATTTCCAAGATCAACTGTGGCAAAGATGTGCGGAAATGAGAACCTTCAAAAGCTACAGAATACTGTCCGTCGTGGGGTCATGGTACAAATTATTACAATAACTTGACAGGTCACCTCAACAATTGTTCAGTAACTCGTTTATTGGTGGAATAACGTTGTTTAAGATGTCATTATTTACGAGCAACAGGACTGAAAAGGCAGCCAAACGGAGGTTGGTGTGGGGAAATGACCTTGACAGACCAAGTGGCGCCCCCTATGCGGTGTAATCTTGAACTAAGTGTAATGACACATTGAGCTGGAAACCGCAAAACGCATCCTGCAGCGGGAATCCACGAGCAATTGTTTTCTTATGGGCAATGACAAAATTAGGATAACCGAGCCACGGCGACTGCACGAGGTTTTTACTGCCACGACCTGTCGTCGGATTCCAAAACTCTGCTTCCCGCACTGTGGCGCAGTTTGGAGGGGATAACCGAAACAAACAAGAGCCTAGTGACAAATTGGGCGGCAGAACCGCACGCCGCATCTTTTCGCCCGCATTGCAAATTTTGTGAACTTACTATTCGCTGTTTTTGGTTTATTTTATTTTCTTTTTTTTTCTTTTCATAACAACGACGGAAACACTTATTTCGCTGGTTGAGAATCAACCGTCAGTATGGGTGTATCAGGATATAGATATGAGAAGGAGAAGGCGTGGCTTGGAATAGCAAGCGGGATGTAGCCAGATCGGGATGCTTTCTCATCTGAAGAACAGCAGAAAAAAAGTACGAAAAATGTACAAAAAATGAGCAAGCTCCATCTTTGAACTATACTGAAAAGAAGAAACGCATCTTGCGATTCCCCCACCCACCAACTACATCGCGGTTTTCTGCTCAATATGTCATGTAGCTCCAAACGCGGTTTTTCGGCTGCAAAGAACCGCAAACCGCTGCCGCTTAATGTGTCATTACACTAAAGCTCGATTCACCCTTCTAATTCTTGAAGAGACGTGAAAAAGAGTGGTTGACTGGTTGGATCTTCACCCTCGGAGTGTAAAGCGAATTAGAATGAAAAAAGAGCAAAACCTGGTGAAACTATTTATATTGTATTTAATAAGTTTTTTCAGAAACAGACAGAATTATACTTTCGTGACGACGAGGGAACTTCACCGAACAACAAATCAATCAATTTTCAAATTTAGTCACGATATGAAAGTGTTACGAGCATCTCAACTTACATAATCAATGGATTTATTCCAATATTCATTTCTCATCCGCAGACCCCGTTATCCCCAACTTTTGATGCTTGAAGAACAAAAAAAAAAAAAAAACTAACTGTAAGAGGGTTCTTTAGAGAACTTGAAGAGCGTCATATGCCCCTTGGTTAGCATTCAGTTGTGGTGCCCTGTTAGCTCGATAGTTCAACTGCCTATCATTAGCAGGAAGTATGGTTTTCTGCATAAACCAACCCACCCATGGTTCAAGAGAACCTCATAGGAACCAACTTTTTTCGTTATTTGATTCTACTTTCTTTCAAAATGGCATAAGTCTTAAATATGATAAAAAATAAAAAACATAAAACTTAAAAAATAAAAATAAGATAGCAAATATGATGACCCAACAAACAATTCTCTGTCAAATTGATTGGGAATGGCGTCTACAGAAATAAAACTCCTCCTTTGCCGAGCTTTCGGTAGATTTATCACCTTCTTCAGGGCTTGAAGGATGAATTACTGAGTGAACATCACACCAGCGTCAATCAAAAACTAGGTTGGTAAAGATGCTACCATAACTGATTGAAAAGAAGAGCTGTTGCAGGTAAAATGAAAGAAGTGGTGAATTTAAAATATAATTTTCAAGATATAAATCTGAAGTAAAAAATTTGAGGGTCTACAGCTTGGAGAGATCAGTCTCAATTACACAACTTAGATAACAATGATAACAGACAACCTGTTAAATGGTCTGTTCAGAGAGGCAGTACATACCGAACCAGTTCAGAAACAAACCGGAACTGAAAAGGGGAGGGGATAGAGGCGCTTGGACTCCTCTGAGCTCCTCCAAACCGTTTAGGACTGTTTCTCCAAACAAACCTAAATACAGTTATCTGTTATCATTGTTGTTGTTGTTATCATTGTTATTGTGTTGTTGTTGTTTGAAGTTGTGTAACACTGATTTCTCCAAGCTGTAGACCCTCAAATTTTTTACTTCAGATTTATATCTTGAAAACGATGTTTAAATTCCACCCCATTTTTTTTTCATTTTATCTACAATAGCTCTAAATCTTCATTTCCACCAGTTATAGTGGCATCTTTACCTACTTGCTTGTTAATTGACGCTGATGTGATGTTCACACATCCTTTGAGCCCTGAGGAAGGTGATAAACCCTCCGAAAGCTCGGCAAAGGAGGAGTTTTATTCCTGTAGACCCCATTTCCACTCCATCAATTTGTGAGAAAAAATAAAATAATAAACATCACATAAATTAAACAAAATAACGACAAATAATAAAGATATAAAACGTATTATATGTGCAAAAGGACCCAAGTGCCATTTTTTCAAATTCGAGATTTTCAAGTTTTTAGGTCCTATGGACTGTGGTGCCACCAGACGATTGCAAAAGAAGTGTTAGAGCGATAGTGCTGCTCCATCCAGAAGAAAAATGAGTTTCCGACCAAGCAGGCCCAAATGCCAGTAGAGCTCCATCAAAAGTAGCTATTTTTCTGTCTTTGATCGGACTTTCAACTAAGATAGTGAGAAGAAAAATCGTGGACCATTCTCCGAGTCCTTTTTGAATTTTAAAGTGTGTTCGTTCGACCAAGTTATCTGTCGTTTTCGTGCAGTTTTCCTTTCGGTGCTCTTTTCCTCTCTGAGTTTTTTCTTTTCCCCTCGTAAAAAGAGTGACCCTGTGATTCTTGATTTTCCAGGGAAAAATAGGGTTTTGAGGGGCGACAAGAGGGTTGACAACAAGCTCAGACGTAACTCTGGCCAGGCATAAGTCTTGCATGTCGACACTAACGCCGGAAAAATTAAAGTCATTTCAACGAAAACTGAACTGAGCCCTGTCAGTTCAACCTCAAAACCATGGATTTTTGGGGGTTAAATTGGGTAATATTATACAAGCCTTTAAGAGCATAATCGCTTCAATTCAACCAAAAAATCATGGTTTTTTGGTAAAATTGGGAATATTATTGATATTGAATATTATGACAACGCTTCCTCCATTCACATTTCTCTCCTCAATAAAATAACTAAAGAACATGGGCGTACAGTCAGTTAAGGGCTGGGATTGTTTAACTTTAGACCTATAGGTAGACCTATAGGTAGTTATGGAATTTTCTTGTGTCAACACTAGATAAGGCGAGCAAGTAGGAGTTAGAAACGAGTGTAAATTGAAAAATTTGTTTTGGAGTTGACTCGTTGTTGCTGCAGGGTCTACAATTTAAGATATTTCAGGAGAGCATATTGTTTTGTCCATCCTGAAAAATGTTGCCAACTGGCACTTAGGACCTTTTGCATATTTCAGGCTTCAATAATGAACAACATAATTAAGATAAATAAAGAAGGAAGGGACATATTTTTGTCTTCATTATTTCGAAATGGAGGTGGTATTAGTGGTTGTGATCAGGGACTTGTATGAAAGTAATATAAATGATATATTCCAGAAAATTAAAAAATATCAGGCAACAATTATAAGGCAACTTGATCAACTCTATCATGGAAAATAGATAACTTTGTAAGTAATGCAATTCAAATGAGTAGGTAGTAGAAATGCTGATTTGATCTGTAGGAACCAAAACCATATATGAAGACGATATCCTCGATTTTAGGGGTTCTGGAACTCAAGTCACATAAATGATGAGAGCCGTCCCTTAAGATCATACTTAACAATCGAAACTATTTCTCGATTATCAAGTAGGTCAGCAGTCGATCAAAGTAGGCGGCTGAAGATTGGCAGACAAGTCGTGGACGTTTAAGAAGCAGAAGTCTGACCGATTCCTAAATCGTGGAAAAGGCTGAAACTTCCCAAAAAATTCTTAAACATCACAAAACATTGAATTTGTATTCGTATCTTAGTGTATTATAAAGTAGTGAGTAGGCAGCCAAGCACGCAAGAATCTAGAGAACCAAAGTGTTTACGTGCACAGGGTAGTTTAGGTCCAAGAGTTGCCACTATCAGCTTGAATTATTCGAAAAATTAAGATTCAGTGACATCTACCTACTCATACAACGGAACTGTTTAGTCATTACAAGCCAACATGGAAATATTTTAGCTGCGTTTTACAACTATATTTCTCTCAATCACACTATGATGGGAAAATATCCCTCCATGTTGTAATGCTTCCTTTCTTGATAATTCACCTTCCAACTACGTGAATGCTACTGTTGGTTATTAAGGTTATTGATCGTGGTCATGCTCCTGAGGTTCGATGATTTACAGCATATACATGGCTAGCAACAAAACTACCGTGGGGTTGCTGGTAAAAGTGATCAAGTGCAATTTTTTGAGAAAATGAGGTCTCGGTCTCTCTGGATACCAACATTATCTACAGCTGAGAATTGAAGAGAAACCCGATTTATTAAACGCCAACGAGGAAAAAAATGTTATTGCTAAGGATTTTTCGGACCTAGACAGTAAGGATCTATCACCTAGATAGTATGGTTTCCGAAAGGGTCGCTCTACTGTCCATGCACTAACAGATGTAGTAACTGAAGTACGAAAATCACAGGAAGGCAGTAGGCATTCAAGAAACCTTGCACTACTGGTGACCCTCGACGTAAAAAATGCCTTCAACTTTGCAAGATGGACTGATATGCTGGAGGCCCTGAGCAATACTTTCAAGGTCCCGTTTTACCTATTGGCAGTGATGGACAGTTACCTTAAGAACAGAACACTGACATATTATGTATATCATATCACATCATGTATATCATATCAGTCCATCTTGCAGAGTTGAAGGCATTTTTTACGTCGAGGGTCATCAGTAGTGTTTCTTGAATGCCTACTGCCTTCCTGTGATTTTCTTACTTCAGTTACTACATCTGTTATCTCATATTATTAGACTGCTCAAAGGGTACGAACGAAAGAGATCACATCAGGAGCGGCTCAAGGATCAGTGTTGGGTCCTCAACTGTGGAATGCATCTTATGATGGTGTCCTACGATTGGAAATGCCTGAGGACTGTTTCCTTGTAGGATATGCTGATGATGTGGCGGCAGTAATACTGGCAAGGACGATGGATTCAGCCCAAGTCAAGCTGGAGCAGATCATGTCACGAGTAATGAAGTGGATGGAAGACCATACCTGGCACTAGCTACAGCAAAGACTGAGGTAGTCATCTTCACGAGTAAGCGCATACCTACCATCATCCCAATGCGGATTGCAAATGCCGAAATAACAACTAAACCAGCAGCCAGATATTTAGGAGTCATATTGGACACCAAAATCACATTTGGTGAACATATAAGAAGAACTGCAGATAGAGCAGCACAAAAAACTGCAGCTCTCTGCCACCTTATGAAGAATATAAACAGCCCTAGACCTTGCAAGAGACGCCTAATGATGACAGTCGTGCAGTCAATCCTCTTGTATGAAGCGGAGGTATGGGCAGACGCATTGAATATGGCATATCTCCGACAGAGATTAATAGCTGTGCAACGAAGAGGAGCCCTACGAATCGCCTGTGCCTACCGAACAGTATCAGAACCCGCTATCTTTGTCCTCACGAGGGTCATACCCATTCAGCTGATGGCTTTAGAGAGGAAAAGACAGAAGGGATGAAGGAGACAGGGCCCACATAGCCAAGGAAGAAAGGGAGCGCACAATGGCAAATTGGCAAGATATATGGACGAGAGAACATAGAGGAAGATGGACTGCACAGTTGGTGCCAAACATTCAGACGTGGATAGAAAGAAAATATGGAGAAGTGAACTTCTTCCTTACGCAGTTCTTTACGGGACATGGACTGTTTTATGCCTACCTGCATAAAATGGGAAAGGTATCTGCCCCAACATGTTTACATTGCCAGAACAAAGAAGATGATGATGTGCTCCACACCTTCTTCAAATGCACCAAATGGGCACCTGAAAGAAATCAGCTGATGGCAGACCTGGAGATAGCTCCCCAGAGTTCAACACCAGAGGCTGTTGTCAGCAGGATGCTGGAAGGTGAAAGGAGCTGGACTGCTGTGGCAGAATACACGGAGAGCATCCTGACAAGGAAGATGCTCTTAGAACGAGAAAGACTGATTAAACGCCCCAGGACACAGCCTGAAGTAATGCGCTAAACGGTTCCGAGCTGAGCTCCAACATGGGGGGGAAAAGGAGGTGTTTTTTTTAGTGGGTTTGAATCCCACATAACCTGGAGGACGCGGACCCTTCCAGGTATCTTACGAGATCCAACTCCACCTATGGATCTTGAAGATTTTCTCACCTGCCTGCCGAAAAAAAAGAAGAAAAAAAAAAGGATTTTTCGGACGACAATCCTTTACAAGATGCAATATACCTCTTAAGATTAAAATGAGGTGCATTAAAATCTTGAGAATGGTACAATAATGAACTTCATTCCAGAAGGGACTACTATATGTCTGAGTTATTGAACGAATCAATACCTACCTCTAACAGTAGAAATCAAAATTCAATTTGATTTGATTATTTATTTTTGAAAATCTTATGCATAGGCCAAGGATTGATAAACAGTGGATAGAGACGTAATTTGGGACAGCTACGAGTACACATCATCAAATTATGTTGAAAAAATAAACAACTACAACTTCCCTCGATCACTCCAAAAGCCTCATATCAAGCAATGACCTATCTCTACCGAAAACCAGTGTTGCTAAGAAAAGTGCCGCGTACGGCGGACGGACGGAAATTTTTTTATTCGATTTTCGTATACTACGTACCTTGAAACGTAAAACATCAAATTTTGAGGGGGGGTTAAAATTTTTTTTTTTCTTGCTCGATGCCAAAGGCTTATTATTGAAAATAATAAACCAAAAAGGATGATCTATTAAATTGTATCAATCATTTACAATTCTTGAAAAGCAGGTACCACCATTGGTACAGCAATCTTTCAACTACCTACTGCAAAATCCAAGAGTTATCTTGTCCCAGGATGATAATGGAAGAAAATGGGATCTTGAAAAATTTCATGAGTAGTTTTCTGTTTTAAAATGATAGAAATGACAAAAATTATAGTTTTTGTTTCGTAATTTTGTTTATTTTGAGTTTTAGGTAAACTTTTTTCCATCAGTCCACGTGTTGGCGAACTTCAACAGGCTCTTTTGAACACTTTTGCCAAATTGATTTGATCACTTTTACCACCAACCCCACAATAATATTGGTAGATGATATTATCATCTACCTATGACGTCACTCAATATTCTTGATACTACAGTGACATCCAGGATTAGCTTTCTTCAAGTTCCCCGCTCTTATTCATCTTAATTGTTGAAATATTTTTCGTTTCGTAGAGTTGTTTCACTTGTAAACCTCTATGGGGTGTAATCAACAATGGTAATGAAACCGTGATAAAACCACGCCAAATTTCCTCAATTTGTTCAAATTTGAGGATGTACTATGATTTTCAGATTCTGGTCACGGAGGAAAGGCAGAGGAAGGGGTGGATTTTGCCTGTAGGGTGATATTCTAGGTAGATTTGAGAACAACTTGGAAAAAGGACGAAGATTTCTTAATTTTTCATGAAATTCGAACACACGTTTAAAGCACCATGAAATTTCATTGTTTTAGAGCTCATATTACGTACATTACTTATTTTAGAATCAGCAACATAAGTGAGAGTTGATTTAGTTGGTGCTACCTAGAATGTAGGAAATCTTCATTTTAATGCTGAATTGAACGAGACCAACCAATTGTAAGCAATAATTTCGGAGTTACGTAGAAAAAAAAAATTTCTACTTCATGGATTGTGAGAGTTGAATTTCAACCAAATATACACGTCCCACTCTACAATAGTTAGATTTCAATATATTTCAAGTTTAGATCGAAATGGGTAGTTTAACGACCCATTCGTCGTTAATCCCTCGTGGATTTTATTACGTTGAAACGTATGACACCAATCTCTAACCAATAAGGGACGTTCTTTTCGGACATATGTGACGAACATTCTATAAAAGGAAAAAACACGATTCAATTTGCATTGTCCGGAGTAATGGCGCTGTTGGAGTGCTAGGAGAGTTGTAGAATTTTCCTCTCGATTTAAACAAAGCTGCTTTTACTATTCGGCTCTCTTTAGCTCGCATGTTCATGACGACTTACAAGCATGGACAAGCGATGCTGATTGGAAAAATAGAATTTAGTGAGAAATCCGGGAGATTATCCTTATTGGCAAGGAACATGATTTTTTTGTTATCCCGACGCATGAGAAGAATCTTGAAGATAAGCACGTACCTACCATTCTCGCTTGTATCTGTTTTTCGAGATGATATCAACAACGAGAGTAAGATTTATAGGTTAATAGGATAGTTTTGGCAATTAAAGTGGGTAACACGTGCGGTAGGTAATAACTATTTGAAATAAAAACGAATGAAACGTTCGTGCTTGGAACAATAAAACACGAAATTGTGCTCTGGACTGAGCTTGGACGAAATGAGTTTGGACACTTGAACTTCTATCAACACACGAACCAAAAAAGAGTTGGGTATTCATACCAGAATAGGGGGAAAAGTGTAGGAACTACAGAATCTGTCCACACCAACACCGCGTAACTCATTTTTTTTCGATTTCGAGATATCGATATTGACGGATTCAGCGAAAAATTCCTAATTGAATGGTATCGAAGAAGTACAGAAATTTGTCACTATAAACGCTAAAATCGCCAATAGTTGAGCGTATCTCATTCTGTCCACCAACACAGCGTATCACAGGAGGTTTGCATCTGAACTTCAAGAGGGAATGCACTCGTCCATTTGGTAAGTTGAATTTTAGTATGTTTTTGGTATATTTCGACCATAATTTTCGTTTGAATGGTTGCATTAGAGTATTATTGGGTCATTGGGCGTTCAGTTATACCCACACAAAGCCAGCTACAAGGGAAAAACTTGAGATTTTGTTGACCACCAGGACCATTTTTGGCGATGGACTCCTTCCCACGACTCCACAATAATCGGCTGCAAATAAAGTTAGACAAGTGGAATTACCTTCAAGATTTGATGCATTTCATTCCAGCTGACTGCCACTATTTCTACGATAATCTACCTAATAATGCAGCTAGTCAAAGAGCTATCAAGATCCAAAAAGAAAAACGATTATCTAATTAATAAGACTGAACTACCTACTCACAATTTACTATGTTTCTAATATTCTTTGGAATAAGTTCTTCTTCTCGTCGTGGTAGTGCTCTTCTTTTTGAGCAATTTCTTCCAAAACAATACTGGAACTATTTTCTCAAACAAGAGTTGTACAATGTGTAAGAGTAGTTCTACCCTCATTGGAAATAATATTATCCTTTGTTCGAGTTCATTCTAGTTTCATTTTTTTTCGTTCTGATTTTGCTTCCTCACTACCGAAGGTAGGGAAGCTTTGTATTCGTGAAAGAAGTGAAAAAAAAAATGTCCTCCAAAATCAAAATTTCCACTTGCTTTTTGCGTTTTAGAGCTTCCCGAACAATTTTGGTTCCGTGTCTGTCTGTCTGTCTGTGGTCAATCCTTGTCCCGGGCAAAACTATACTAACCTGTGGTCCGATTTTGATGAAATTTTCAGGGATTGTGCGGGTTAGGTCCTAGACGGTCCCCTATAAATTTCAGCACCTTCGGATCAGCTGAGTGAGCTCCAAGGCCATTTTCTCTCCTGTTGAACGCAGGAAGCTGAAATTTGAGAGGCAGGGTCAATGGAGAATGCTGAAGGTGCCTGAGTGGTCACTGATCAGCTGAGTGAGCTCCAAGGCCATTTCCTCTCCTGTTTTTCGCCAACTGATTCTATACGTCCATATTACAATGAGTGAGGAAGCTATACTGCCCACCCAACTTGGCAGACGTTTTTAAAAATTGTTACTCAAGAGTTTGGTTAATTTTTTGCAACTTGTTTGCATAAATTACAAGTGCCTACGAAAACTGTTGTTTATCGTTATGTTGTAGGTTCCTACGGTACGAAGAGAGTTTATGTAGTTACCAATTTTGGTCCATCATTTTGAAGACTGTTCAAGTGCAATTGAAATGTGAGAATTATTAAAATTGCTCTGCAAGCGTTGTATTTTTTATTCGTATTTCCTACTAAGCAGCCGAAAGGTGTTATTCAACATCGATTCTTCGGAAAATTATAATAAATTGTCCGAAAAAATGCGATAACATCATCGAGAAAAAACCTTGGTACCATAACAGAATTACAAGTAACAGCACGTATCTACAGCCACTCTGGACGAAACCCAACGTATAAACCACAGTTTCTCTAAATTTGGATATTTTTGCGTAACCAAGCCCTGATTCCGGTAGAGAGCCTCTCATTTCCATAAAATCCAATGTCTTATGAAGTCCGACCCCTGGAGTTGGGGGAAAAATCATTTAAAACACGTATTTGGCTCTCCTGAAAAGTTGCAGAAAGTGAGTTACGCGGTGTTGCTGTGGACGCAGCGAGATACCTGCAGCACCTAGGTAACATACTGAATTTATCAAAGCCCATCAAAAAATGCTTAACTGATGATTTATGGTACTTGCACCATGGAATTTTCTTGCACTCAGGTAAGTGCAACGAAGATAAATCAATGCGTGACATTTTCAAAGGAAACCACGCGATGAATTAGAACTGAATTGAGAAATTTCGAGGAATAAAAAATAACTGGTAAGGTGGTGAAATGGACCTAATGAATAACGAGGAGTAAAGTTGATTGTAATGAGAAAGTGACTACTTTTATCATATAACAACAAATAATAAGGAAAATTGGAGGAGAAAATAGAAAACGATGATCATTTTGGGGGAACACCTGCTACCTAGCTAGCGCTAGATGTCCTTCTGAACGCCATTGTTGGAACTTGAAGAAGTGACGAAAGAGAATGATAAAGTAGAAAAAACATCAAATTGATATTGGACATTCGAGCTCGGTCACTTCGACGTTACATCGAACGAAATAACCAATACAATACGAGATCATGCACTGTTCGTAGAACTGAGAAGGAGATTCGAAGCAGCAACCCCCCGCTTCCAGCGAAAATTACGTTTTTTCCAAAAAACCCTTGGAAGTCGATTCTGAGGAAGAACTTACGTGACAAACTTCGGAAAAACGTCAATTCGACTCTAAACCTAAGAAAGATTGAATATCATCCAACAAATACTTACCAATCGAGTAGAAAACGAATTTTCTCGAGAGACGCCAAGGTCGGTGGAGCGAGGAGAAAAATTAGGGTCACAGATAAAATATGAAACGAAACTCGCCGACAAGCGATGTTTCGACTAATCGGAAGTACACGATTCAGGAATTACTTTGATTCGCGAGTAAGCAATGTGCACAACAGTTCTACATAGGATGTAACTGATGGAAAAAATCTCTGGAGTAAAAAATCACAGGGTACGCGGAAGATAAGCTGCAGTGACAGACTCACAAAAACCGACACCGCGCATGTATCCAAGCACGTAATTAAGTCAGCAGTGGTGCCAACCCATGCGGCCGAAAAATCCCTGTTGGTAGAACCCTCCGTCAGTCGATAACGTAGTCCCCACAAAACGACGTGATTAAGCTATTTCCGAAGAACATTTAGCAAAATTTAGTGACGGGCTTTCAGAAGTAGCAAAAACGTCAAATTTTAATGAAACAATGAAATTTAATTATCTAACAACACTTAAACAGCGAACCAACTAATCGAAACTGAGCTAAATTTTGAAGATGTCATTTGCACCGTACTACAACTAAACCCTGGAAATCTCAAAATATTGATAATGAAGAAAGATACAAAATTCACTTCAAAAATGAAGACCCAAGGGGAAGAACGCACTAAGTCCAATTTGAAAATTTTTCCAGAATTAGAAAAACAAAGTCTTTTGCAATAAATTTTCTTTCCTTTTATTTTTCCTTTAATTTTCCTTCAATTTTATGATATAATTCGATTCATATAACGTTTATAAATGTAGGTTTCTAGTTTAAAAAAATGTCCACATCTAACAAATGGCATCAAAATCTCAGTTTCGAAAAAAATTGGACTTAGTGCATTATTCCCCTTGGGTCTTCAAATGTATGCAACCCTCCTATGAATTATGAACCCGAAAATGGTTACCTACTACCGTTTATATCATTGATTTGTAATTTTTTATGGTTAAGAATAATATAGAAATTGATCGAGGGGTTATAAGAACTGATTTATTACAAACATGCATAAATTCCTGGGGACGTCCCATTGGATAAGGAGCGGTTCTTTCAATATCAACCGATAAACGATAAAACATTTGAAGACCCAAGGGAAAGAACGCACTAAGTCCAATCTGAAAATTTTTACAGAATTAGGAAACACTTTTTTTTAATGAATTTTCTTTCCTTTTCTTTTTTTCTTCAATTTTCCTTCAATTTTATGATATAATTTGATTCATATAACGTTTATAAATTTATGTTTATAGTTAAAACAAAAGTCCACATCTAACAGATGGCATCTAAGTAAATCTCAGTTTCGAAAAAAATTGGACTTCCCCTTCTTCCCATTCATAGGCATTCAGGCATTCTTCCCCTTGGGTCTTCATTTCTATCTACGTTTCTACTGGGTTGACCAAAATAAAAGAAATTTACATATTTTACTAAACATTTATGTTACTGTAATTCATTTTTGTTGTATTCAGCGGTTCGTTACCTTCCACAACCGTATTTCATTTGAAAATAAAAGAATGAAACTAGGTGGCTGATCAAGAGGTCATTCACTCGATAGCAGGTACACAATCCTGACTCAGCAATATCCAAATAAAATTATTAGAGCACAAGGTTCATTTTGAGTGCATGAAATAATTCGGGTACTCTACATTTCATTAAAATCTATGACATCAGAATCGGACCTTGATTTTGTAGGTATAATTTTTACCAGATAAATTTCAGAATCAAAAGCTGCTAATGTGAAAATGGTAGAGGAAATTTTGGTTTTGAATGGCCTGCTGTTTCAAGAGATTTTCGGACTTTTGATGGTGTCTAAACAAATTCACGAATGAAACTAATCGATAAACTAATACTTTACTTTTAGGGAGACTTGGGGAAGTAAAAATGGTAAAAATAACTACCCAATTAAATGCAACCGAAAATTCAAAAATTTCTCAAATACTTATCTTAAGTAACTGCTATCAACACAAAATTTTAATAATTAATAAAATGTGCCAAAAAAACCTCAATTTTCTCAAATTTCACTTTTTTGGGCAGACGACCGCTGGTTGCAATAAACAAATTTCAGAAATACATCGTTGGAAACCTGAGGTCATTTTGATGAAGCAAAAATTTGATTAAAAACTATTTTCATTCCTTGTTAAACAATCGAAAAGTCTCATAATCTAGAAAAAAAAATGCGAATCAAATTAACATCTTAATTCGACTTCCTCCTTTGAAGTTGGAGGCCGCATCCCCATGAGCGCAGGCGCCTGAGTACCGAAGCCGGTTCCCCTTCAAACAGATCGAAGAACGCCAAAGGGAAATTTCTCCACTCCCCGGCATCACTGCTTGTTAAACATGGCCACCAATGCCTCCTTCATCGTACATTTCATTCAAACTGATCAAATTTATTTCAAAAAATTTTGTAATTATTAGGATATCTATCATTATAACGAGGTATCGAGTACAAAATTTCTATTCTTACCCTAAAATTGAATAGAAGCAGTTTCGATTCAATCGCAATTGATCGATTGGGTAATCGGGTGTTCGGTCCAGGATTGCCAACTTAGCTTTTCTCCCGCTTAAAGACCCTAGAACTACCCGAAACACTAACTTACTATGGGGTATTTCCATTATTTATTCCGCTGGATTGTTTTTTTCTTTTTTTGCTTCCGAGTCTACCAAGGTAGCGGAAGCTTTGTTTTCACTTTTCAAGGACGAAAAAAAAGTTCTCCAAAATCAAAATTTTTACTCGCGTTTTGCATTATAAACCTTCCTGAACAATTTTGGTTCCGTGTCTGTGTGTCTGTCATGAAATCCTTGTAACGCGCATAACTATACGAAGTTATTGTCCGATTTCTATGAAATTTTCAGGGATTGTGCGGGTTGGTGTGTAGACGGTCCCCTATGAAAATCACCACCTTCGGACTGATAGTAGCCACTGTGCATGCGCAAACGTGAATTCCTTGTAACGGCCATAACTTCCACATTTTCCATCCGAATTTTATGAAATTTTCAGGGATGTTACTGAGTAGTGTTTAGATGGTCCCCTATGAAAATCATAGAGAATGGTTTTTCATGGAGGGATTCATTCATAGAGGGATGGTGCCCTGTGAGAATCTCAAATCCTATTCATTAAGTTACTAGGCCTCAATAGCTCGGAGGGTAGAGCCTAGAACTGTCCTCCAGGGTCCAGGGTTCGAATCCCAGCCGAGGCTAAGTATTTTTTTGATACAATCTCATACATCTACTCACTTTATTTTTCATCCGAATTTGATGAAATTTTCTAGGATTGTCCAGATTAGCGTGTAGATGGTCCCCTATGAGGGTAGTGAAAGGTACTTAGAGATTGGTGTTTTGAGATTAACTACTATGCATCGGATTATCTACCTATATAATCGGGTTATGGATACGAAGGAGCTATGTACCACACCCACTTGGCAGACGTTTTTTCACTGCCGATCGGGCCTGTTTCAAGTACATTCATTCGAAAAAAAATTACCAAAATGCGAATTAAAATTAATAATTTAGAAATCAACATGTGTTTTATCAGGACTAGTGAACAATGTGTTGCAAGTTGAGAGGGACACTGGATCGACGAAACGCAAATCACTCAAGTACTTCCTAAAGTAGAGATAAATTCCCAGCTTTGGATCAGTTTGACAAGGAATACATTTAATGTTATATTGTGATTTGTTAGTGATTGAAATTTTTGGAATGTGACAAGACTTTTGGATTCGGCTTTTTGCCAACCCTCTCCTAGTGTAATTTTTCGTGAGGTAGTTGGCAATGCTGGTCCGGTAGTGTTGCTCCTTGTCTCCGTTACTCTGTGTTCCTTGTTCACAACATGATCAGCTGTGTTTTTCTTTAGTTTTGATTATGATGTGTTTGTTATTCTAAATGTTGGAGATTTTGTAGCGCCTCCGCTACCATTTGTCGAGACTAGAGGATGTGAAAAGATAAATAAGTTTACAATTTCAAATCTCCTCCCTTCAAGTTTTATCTGACGAGGAAAATATCTCGCGAGTACGTCGTCAGTCCGATAGTGAAACACGGCACTCGAAGACCTAATGGCGGAGCACCAAATGAATGGAGGGACTGGCAACTATAATTTCAAGGTGGTTTTACTCGGGGAAGGGTGCGTTGGAAAAACTTCTATGGTACTGCGATATGTAGAAGACAAATTCAACGATCAACACATACAAACGTTACAGGTATTGATAATCATTCATTGGAAAATTGCTAAGCTCATCAAGACTACCAATCATCCATGTTATGTAATAGTAGAGGTTTCATTGTTCGCTTTGGCTCATTTGTAGGCGACTTTCCTCAACAAGAAACTTAATATCGGCGGCAAAAGAATAAATTTGGCAATATGGGACACTGCAGGACAGGAGAGGTTTCACGCCCTAGGCCCGATTTACTACCGGATGTCAAATGGTGCAATACTTGTGTACGATATCACAGACGAAGATTCATTTCAGAAGGTAGGTTCGACTTGGTTATAAATATAGCTCATGGCTAGAATTCTTCATATACTTTGTCAAATAGGTAAATTTATAAGTTTGAAAAACTTATAAAAAAAAACTTATAAAAAAAACTTACTTTGAAACTTTGAAAAAATTTATTTAAACAATGAAATTGTGCTTGAATTAAAACTTTTACTGCGACCAAGACGAAACGATATTTTTTGTCTACTGTTTCATTCTTTCTAGAAATTAAGGAACCCAATTCGCATAATCAAATTGCTGTAGAATTTTTGAACAGCTTTCCAATGTCGCTCAACTTCATATCTTATCCAATGTAAAGGAAACCGATTTATACATAAAATGTAAACAAATCCATTTAACGGACTTGAATAAAATTAAACCACTTCTTGATGAGATCGCAGATTAATTTGCCAAATGATCCAACTGTTGTCAATTACTTATGTAGTTTTGGTTCGTTCAATGAATTGTTTTTTACGTTCCAAGGAAATAGCTATTTTCCGAGTGATGATTTGATGTATAAATAATTTATACATAAATTCAATACATAAATGTATAAATTATAGATGTACAAATTATAGACGTATAAATAATTTATACATAAATTAAATAATAAATTCAATACATAAAAGTTCAATTATTGAACTTTTAACGTTATAAATTGACGGGCTCTTGAAACAACTCTTAAGAATTCAATTATGTATAAATTATAGATGTATAAATAATTTATACATAAATTAAATAATAAATTCAATACATAAAAGTTCAATTTTTGAACTTTTAACGTTATAAATTGACGGGCTCTTGAAACAACTCTTAAGAATTCAATTATGTATAAATTATAGATGTATAAATAATTTATACATAAATTAAATAATAAATTCAATACATAAATGTTCAATTATTGAACTTTTAACGTTATAAATTGACGGGCTCTTGAAACAACTCTTAAGAATTCAATTATGTATAAATTATAGATGTATAAATAATTTATACATAGATTAAATAATAAATTCAATACATAAATGTTCAATTATTGAACTTTTAACGTTATAAATTGACGGGCTCTTGAAACAGCTCTTAAGAATTCAATTTTAAATCGATTGGTTTGCAACATGTAAAATTTGTGTAAATGTACGTACTCTTGCCATTAATAATTTTATCCACTTCATTTTTTAGGTGAAAAATTGGGTGAAAGAGTTGAAGAAGATGTTGGGAAGCGAGATCTGTTTGTCTATAGCGGGGAATAAAGTAGATTTAGATAAGGAGCGCAACGTGCCGGTCGAAGTAGCGGAAGAGTAAGTTTTCTTATCATTTTTTCCTCTTTTATAACAAAATTATTTCGCAAATTCGCCTAATCAAGAATGTACACGTAGTGAAAACAGTAAATAATCGTCTGTGCCAGCGGTTGAAAGTGGTACTGGAGTTAGTCGTGGGATTGGTATCAAACCTAGGGTCATTTGGTCCTCATAGAGGTCTCTAAAAGCAGTACCTAGTAGGTACTATCTACCTATTCCTATGTATAACTGAGTGCGGGAATATAAGGAGTTTCAGGTATATTGAATATCGAGCAGAAAATTCTTGTAATATAACTTTTAAGAGCATAATTTTTTTAGCAATTTTAAACTTTTTTCTAGATGATATTTCAAGAGAAATTTTTGTTGATATTAAATATCAACAAAAAAAAACCCTGTGTTGTTGCCTGTAAAGTCGGTATACGGGCGAAAGTTTTACGTGACAATGACTTTGAGTGGTAAAATAATTTTAATGTTAATATTCATTCGTATACTTAGTAGGAAGAAGGATAAAATAAAATTCTTTGTCAAGTTGCACAGAGTAGGTATTTCCCGTAGGTAGTAGGTATTTCCCATGGGTGGGGGGGGGAGTGAGTGCCTGGGAAGGGGGGCGGGGCGCTCCCGCTTTTGTGAGCGACGGGGAAGGGGAGGGGCTGCCCGCCTTTAGGGAGCGCCGAGCTGCACCCCCTCCGTGAGCAGAGCGTAACGCAGTTTCTTGAAGTGTCTCCCGGTAAACCAATTTATAAGACGTTATCACGTCAAAATTGATATTTAACACAAATTTTGTGTTGGAGAGAACGTAATAGGCCTACCATGAAACTTCACTTTAGATTTCGGTTTTTTGTGTTATTCATTACCCATCATAATATTTAAAGGGTTAACCCTGAAATGGAAAGGGGACGTAAATTTTGCGTTTCCCGCCTGTAAAATGGTGTTGACGAGTGTAGGAAGGGTAAGGGGTGCCAGGGTTTTATCTATGCCTGTCCCCAGAAGTCCTCCAAGGCAAACCTTAGGGGACTTAACCTTAACCTTCAACCTTAACCTGCGACTCCGTGATGATCTCCGTTTGCCCGTTACAGGCAAGAAACTAAAACCCTACATGTAACAATCACTTCCTTTCCACTAAGGCACGTAGGATGAAGTAAAATTTTCTCCTCGTTTCCAATCAACCCCCTTGGGATGAAGTAACTTTTACTTCATGATTCCATTACACCCCCTTCTTAAGGAGTAAAGTTTACTTCACTTTCCCATTGCAGCCCCTTTTCTAGAAGTAAATTTCCAATTAACATTTCAATTTGACCGATTGGTTATTCCGCAGTTGCTTTCATTCATGTTATTTATATACCAGGATTCGTTATTTTGACATTAATTTATTTTATCTACAAACTGGGATACGAACTCTTAAGAATGGGAAGTCCGACTCTTAAGTTCTTATAGGCAGCGGAAGGTTTGTCCCACAGAGCTCCGGGTGGTCTCATTTGAATTTAAAAATTCAGTACTATTTCAAATCGGTGAAAAAACAATACCTTTATTTCGAGAGTTTTACTTCCCCTATTTTCCACTCCTTAGAAAAGACACAAATTTTCAATCAACAAAAATTTTCGCGATTATTAAGTACATAAGAGAAAAGTATGATTTCAAGTGATTTGATATGGTATAATTACAAAAATTACCATTTTGGGACAAAATTGTTCTGTTTTCTTCATTTTTATTAAGCTCCCAGTTAGCTAGCCTTATAGTAAGTGGCATTTTAGCAAATAAAGATTATAGAGAACTTTGAAGCGAAAAAAAAATCGTAAGAAATTAAAATTTTTAGTGAGAGTAAAATTAAATTTACGTCGAGGGTTTCCATTAAGCGTACGATGTGGAGGGTTTCCATTTCAGGGTTAATAATAGGAATTGTTTTCTCAAAATTGAATGGCAACATCAAAAGAATACTATTTCCCATATTGTTGGACTCTACGGAACTAACTAAGTATTACAAAATCTATGAATGTGCTAAAACTACGAAAATGTAGTTTGCTGTTTGCTTCTAAAGCTCTCATTGGCTGACTGTATTATGTATCCTACTCTCCCCTATTGTAGACTTGTTAGGCTTCTAAAATGAAGTTCGTCTCAAAAATCAACCATGCAAAAATTTCATAGCGAAAAAATGACAATTCATGACATCAACAGTTTTAAAAAGTAATTCCAAAATCTGAACTTTGAAATAGGTGGTTTATTTTTACCATTTTTACAGTGTTAATTAACCGGTTTACGCTAGGATTCGTTCAACCAATGGAAGATCAATTCATGGCTCTGTAGATGGAGCGGTTCCTCTATAAGTTGTCGGATACTTCTAATAAATCTATCACAACAAAAATTGAGACGATGATGGAAAATCCCAAAACTAATTTCTTAATTGCCCAACGCTGGGAAATAATGACTTAATAATGTGCATCCTGAAATATCTCACCCAAGCTGTATGAAACTGTGAAGCTGAGGAAAGAAGGTTTCACACTGTTTTTTTACACTGTTGACAACTTCATCAAGTCTCTAATTTTCCTGTGATACGTGGTCTGTTCGGAGAGGGAGTCCTGAACGGTTCGGAGGGTTTTGGAGGAGTCCATTCGCCTCTATCCCCTCCCCTTTTCAGTTCCGGACTGCCTCTCCGAACAGACCCACGATGTTCAATGTAAAACCTTCGGAGTCGATTGAGAAACACTATTTTAATCACTCTCGAAAGTTGATGGTTTACGTTTCAAAATACGTTCGTAGAATCCGAAAATCGAATTTTAAAAAATCTCCAGTTTTGCCCCGAATCTTTTAGTTATTGCCAGTCTCTTCTCAGGGGTGAATAACAAGGGTTGAAATTTCCAATCCTAGCTTTAAAACTTTCGACGTGAATTTTTTTTTTTTTTTTTTGTCAATTTAAAATGGAATCGAATGAGACCACGCAGAACTCTACCAGGTCAACCATTCGCTCCCTAAAGGGTTGGACTAATATTAAAACAGGGACGTGAGTGCGAATCAAAAATGAATGATCACCGACGTTTTTTAATCGATATTTTGAAACGAATGAGACCAACCTGAGCTCTGCTGGACTTGTCGGTAGATTGTTAATTTAATCAGAAATACTACGAGTTTAGCAATCATCATTAGAAGGTTCCAGTACACAGTTCGCTCTTTAGAACAACCCCCCCCCCCCGCCTCATTCAGTAATCAAAGTTTTTTTTACCTTTCGAATTGAGATTTATGACATTCGGTTGAGCTTCCTGAGCAACGAAAAACCGAATTTCTTTATGAAGGCACCCAGAATTTTCTGACGGCGGTTTTATTGACGGTAGGTACTTCCTGTCGAAATAAACTTGATTGCCTTGCGCGATTATATAGCTGGTTGGCTCAATTAACCCTTAGCTACACGCATAGCGGCACTGTGTGCCGCATTTTCAATGTATTTGAAATAACGCGGCTACCGTTTGTACACTTGAATGACTCGTCCTAGTATTCGTAGTTCAAGGTATATCCGATAGAGCGTAAACGTCAACCGCATTCTAAGGTGAACAGACAGTGTGTAACCAGCGTTCAAAGTGTACAACCACCTTTTTGCGGCCCCCTGTGCCGCTAGCGTGGATAAACATATCAAGAGTGCGGCACCCCAGGCCGCTTGTGTATAAACGTTCTGAACGTTTTGAATGCATTTCTTGCCTCGTAGTGTTTTCTGGAGAATCGCTAGTGGGAATTACATAGTACCTACCTCTCAATGTGTTCTGAGAACGGCGAGTTTGTGTGACAGCTTTTCAATGTTTTGCCATTATTTCACTCAATATTACTGGGATCCTAGTTGTAGTAGTAGTATTGATGTCACCGAATGCTAATAGGGACTTGTACCTAGGTAGGTAGGTACTATGAAACAGCAAGTTTGTTATTTTCTTTTCAATTTTACGCGTTTATTTCACTTATAATCACTGGAAATGCTAGTATTCGCATATATTACCTATGTAGGTAAGTACCAAACTAGAAAAATCTTCTTAGGAAAAAATCTTAGGAAAAAATTCTTAGGTGCCTACGCTGTGAAAATGAATGATTCAGTTACCTACCTACTTTTACGGATAAACCTACCAAAGCTATAAGTATAGGTTGCCAGAAGTGAATTTTTATTTTACCTACTACTTTCGAAACTTTTCGACAAGTCTTCTTAGGTGCCTACCTTCATAAGGAGAAGTTTATCATATTTGCCTTGCTCTAGTCTAGAGTTATTGTCATTTTTTTGGAAACGAGTTTGAATATTTTTGTTTACATTACTTTTTAGTTACTGTTACTTGTACCTATGTTGCTATTCTTGATTTTTATTTGCTATTACCTTATATTGAAATAAACAGTGATATCGTTTTTATTTGTTACGCAGTCGTTTCTGTACACTTGCCGTGCCGTATTCACCCTATTGAGAATATCATATTGCTGTTAACATGAGACAAATGGTTAAAAATGGGATTGCGGCACTGAGGGCCGCTTGCGTGTATGGACGTGACTTTTTAAGGCGCGTGTAGCTAAGGGTTAAGGATGGGCGTCGATTAATCAGAATACTCGATTGTTTTTAACCAACACCCTGGTGGGGTTGAATTAATCGGATAATTCATTGAGGCAAATTGGCAAATTGGGCAAAGAGGCACTTGGAAATTTAGGTGATACAATAGAATTATGACAAGTTTAATGAGAGTCTAGCCCCAACAATCCTTGTCGGGTTTCAGCGCTACCTCCCGCCACTTCAACGAACTACCATTCCTGATTACCATAACTACCATTCTAAAGATTGTTGTCTCGTAATCGCTTTCGTTTCTCATATTTCGATAACATGAAGCAGTGACGATTTTGGAGATCGGCTTTGAAATTGAATGACTTTGGGCACGTTTTGCAACGTTAAACGACAATTTTCATAATTTTAACGTACATAACTGTTCAGAGAGACAACAATAAGAGAAACGAAAACGAATATGAGAACTGAAAACGATTGCGAGAAAACAATCTTTAGAATGGTAGTTATGGTAATCAGGAATGGTAGTTCGTTCAAGTGGCGGAAGGTAGCGCTGAAACCCGACTTCGGATTGTTGGGGGCTAGACTCTCATACAAGTTTGCAATGGATCACGTGCTACTGATGTTCATCGCAGGATTTTCCTCGGGGCATCACTTGAAGTCGCCATAAACAGCCAATAACCTCTAATAATCTCCCAAGTATTGAAATTAAGGGGGTCTCAGTAGGTCGCCATTCCTTCTTCGTTCCCGATTAGTCTAATCTCTTAAGAACCGGCGCTCACTGACTGAATAAACGCTTTTTCTCTGGCAATTATTGTTCGATTTTTAGTTTTTCAATTCCCTAGGTAAATACACTAATAAATTTCAAAAATCCTTGGAAATTTCAAATTTAGGTATGACATTTTACTAATTTTTTACTTCTGGAATTAAGCAAGTCCATGGGTGTAGAGATTAATAAGAATGATACAAAAAACGTGGAAATTGTATGATTATTTCCTGAGAAAAATGGGAATAATTGACCTGCTATGAGAAGGCGGGGGGGGGGGGGATGGTAATGTTGCTCCTTCAAACAGGGGGTAAGAAAGCGCATCTGAGCGCCAGTTCGTAAGACATTAGACTTACCCGGAACGAGGAAGGAACGGCGACTGACTGAGACCCCCGCTTAAGTTCCATAGGAAACGAAAGGTCTACCTACAGAGCTCTGGGTGGTCTCATTCGATTCTAAAAATTCAGTGATATTTTAAATTGATAAAAACAATAGGGTAGGGAGGGGGTTACAATTTTTCTTGGACGATTATAGGTCGAAAATAATGAACGAAAAAATGTATAGTCCGGTTGAAATAATCGTTGATACCCTACTATTAATGAAAAATCCGTGTTTTATTGCAGATGGGTGATCTATAAAGAAAAATAGTAAATCGTTGTGTACCTACATAACAATTTGCGTAGTTTTTCCTTCATTTCCCGTTGTTTTGATTCAAAATAGTTTGTGTTTTTCCCCCACAACGAGAACTAGTGTTGCTTTTCAACACAAAGCGTGTAAAGCCAGGTTCATGTGCGACCCTCCTGTAAGATCTGAATAGACTTCCAGCTTCCTCACAACTTATCGACTGATTTCCTCCAGGTACGCCAAAGCGGTCGGAGCCATCCACTTCCACACTTCCGCCAAACAGAACCTCGGGATTGAAGAGCTGTTCCTGGAGTTGACGCAGCGCATGATGGAGCGCGCTCAGGCGCTCGAGCTTCAGAAAGCCAACGAACTCACCAGAACCAACTCCATGCGACGGAACATCGTGATCGTTGACGAAGACGAACCTGCACCTCCAACCAGATCCTGCTGCGGAACCTAACTCTTCATTGTGATCATCGTACGAACTATCTTCATTATACCTAAAAATTAAACTACCCATCATAATAATATAGTTAACTTTTATTATTAATAAACTGTCCACGGCTTTTCCAGGTCTAATTCAATTTTTTTCTAGTCAAATCCAAGTTTTTCAGCGGTTAAATTCTTCCACCTTTATTTTTACTTCAGTCTCGACTAAAATTGAATTTTTCTCGAAAAAGTTGGGTTGGCCTGAAATTTAAGAGTTTAAAAACAAGCCTGTGAGTTTAAAACTAAAAAAAAGCAAACTATTTCCCAAAAACTATTTTTTTGAAACTATATTTTTTGTATAATTCCATTTGTTTGTGCTTTACTGTAAATTTTCACGATGACTGATGACCCAATGTTTTTGAATACTAATTTCAAAGACATAGAGATTGGCCTGCTTGTATATATTGAAGCTTGTTACTATATATTTGTTCATTGATATTGACTTTATATTCGAATGTTGATCGGAGATGAACATAATTTTTCTGCTCTGTTTATAATACTGTTGCCATGGGATCTACGCCTACAAGTACCCTAGTCGATAAATTGAATGGTGTTATTATGCCAAAGTTCCAAGTTTATTTACGTCGAAAAAAAAAAATTTCAAATAGCGTTAAAAGGTTGGTTTTTGACCAAAATCAGAGAGGGGGGGGGGGGTTTCCGTATCAAATTTTGTTCGTTACCACGTTTTGGTTGCATTTTGATTCACTTCGAAGTATTCTAATCATAAGGGAATTAAGTGAGGTGGAGAAAGCTCATACCTACGTATTTGCCTCCAAGGCATTTAAGACCGAATAGGCTAGAAATTGAACAAATGACGCCTGGAAACGATTACTCGAAATTAACGAACAAAAAAATATTAAGATTAATTGAATAAACTATTATGTAGGTAACTTTGTAGCAATTATGTTTCTGTTATGAAGGGGAAACGTCCAATCATTAAATCATGTTCACAAAAAAGTTATTTTTTTTTTCTTCTTTGGCACCCTACCTGTTTACTACTCTTCATCAACTAGTAGATAAACTTGTTTTTCAAGAAATATTGAATTAACAGGAAACAGAGGAAGTCATGATTTTTACGCAGTATAATCGATATTCATGCCGGCAGATTCGGAGAGCAACGAGTAAAATCAATCAATTTGCTTTTTGCTCATTAAAGCGCGAGGAGGCAAATTCCAGAACTATTTCAGATGGTCAGGAGGCCTTAACTTGGAAAAAAATAAACGTGTTTCGCATTGTTAACTAGGTTCCTAGTAAATTTTTCCCTGTTTTGTAATGTTGAATTTGGTCGGAAAATTGTTAACTTTGATAAGAAAAATCTTACAGGATGGCTCAACGAACTTGGGTGGATTTCAAAACATCACAACAGAGTAATTTTTTTAGGTAGAAACTTTTTATTTACCCTTAAGGGGGTCTCAGACGGTCGCTGTTCGATCCGGGTTAGTATTTCACGAAATCGAAGGCGCAAAAAGTTGTACCCAAATTGGAAATTTTCAAGGCTTTTAGAAATTTATTAGTGCACGGCCCTTGGAGATATAAAAAATGAAATATTGCCGCCGGAATCATCAAAATCGAACAATAATTGCCAGAGAAAAATGGGAAAACCGTTAATTCAGTTATGTTTTCCCCATAAAATGTAGCTAAATTTGAAATTTTCAAGGATTTTAGAAATTCCAAAGAACAAAAGTTAAGTGAAATTTCAAAAAACCATACGCTGCAAATTATTACACAAAGGTTTATTATTTTTTCTATAGATCATTCGTCAGCAAAGAACACGACTTTGCCATTGTCACTATTTTTTCTTCTTATCTCTCCTCAAAGACAAATTGTCTTTTGTGATGAATGAGAGGGGGGGGGGGGGGGGGCACGCCATAAAAAAAAGAAATAAATGAATCAAATATTATTGGGGAGGACGCCCAGGACTCACTCGACGCCGGCCCTAGGGATGAGGGAAGGTGGGGGTGGAAGAGAGGGATGAAGGGAAGTGCTTCTATAAAATGACCACCAGTTTAAATATGAGCCGAGCAATACGAGTCTGGTGACACCACGGAGTACACCTGCTGAGATGCCCAACTCCGTGGAACTTTTCCCGCTCCATGAAAAGGTTGCAGCCATCACCCTGATGTTGTTGGGTGCCACTCCTTTTAGCTCTGAAATTTGGCATATGGGCTCCATTTAGGGTCTAGTTGTGCCCCGAAGCTTTTGATTGATGTCAGTCACTTCTAAGAGTTGAAATTTTGAAAACTTCCTATCTCAAAAAATTTGGATACAGAGGTATTGTTTTACCATCAATTTAAGATAGTATTGCATTTTTAGAATCGAATGAGACCACCCGGAGCTCTGTAGGACCAACCGTTCGCTCCCTATGAGAACTTAAGGGTTGGACGATAAATCAGAAACACGAGTGTGAATAGCAAGAGGCCTAATCTCCTTTCAAATTTCAGCTGACCAAAATCCGATCGCTGTAGGTAGGTAGTATCTATGGTTGGTAGGTGGTGTCAATGGCAAAGCCGAGTTCTCTGCAGACGAGTGATCTATAGAGAAAAATAATAAACTTTTGGGTAATAATTTGCGTGTTTTATTATCTTTCTAGTTCAATCAGAAAGTTACATCTACGTAGCTCCGATGAATCATCTCAAAACAACAATCTCTTAGGGGTATCTTGCACTACCCTCAAAGGGGATCATCTCCGTTTACTCCCTTTTCATAAGAACCAAGTTCCATGAGTATTGAAATCAGTAACTTTTCAAGACCCCAAGTCCGGAAATTAAGTCCCGTCTGCCGTTAAGTTCCCACTGGTTTCATGATGGCAGACAACTTCCAAACCACTCTATATTCATTCCAGTTTCAGAAGAACAAAGTTTCATGAGTATTGAAATCAGTAACTTTTTCCTGCCTTAGGGGGTTACCCTTTTCGTGAAACACCCTGTATTCATGTTTTATATATGTGACACAAATAATGAAATCAGTCATGTTTTTGGTCCTGGGCTCCTGGACTATCTAGAAATTTCATCAAAATCGAACAATATGGAAAGTGAACAGTGCTACTGCTACCTCGGTAGACTCGGCAGCTTAGAAAGGTCCATAACGCGAGCGGAAATTTCGATTTTGGGGATCATTTTTGTTTTAAACTTGAAAAGTGAAAACAATGCTTCCGCTAACTTGGAATACTAGGAAGCAAAACAACGAAAAGCTGCCGGGGCTGATCATCATTACTTCAGATTCAAAACCAACCTAAAACTCCAAGATTCCTAGATTTTGCTTTTTTAAGCTTGAAACGCGAGGTCACAGTTTTACACTGGTATTTTTGTGTAATTGAACTCAGACCGTACGGAACACCTGCATATATAGCATTTACAGATTTAATTTAAAATTTTCCAGATTTATTTCAACCATTTACAAATTCATTTAAACCTTTTACAAATTCTATTCAACTCTCCAGCAGAGGGGATGGATATGGAAAGTAGCTGATTGATTAGGATTATAAGTTGTTGGCTACACGTAGGTGGGTAAGTAGGTAGGCAGTGCGTGTAGAAAGCGGCCTTCATCTAGTGACAATTCGTTACTTTGCTTTCTTCTTTTTTTTGTTTCGATATTTCCGATTTTTGTACCGATATTTTTCTTGCGATATTATCGAATATCAAAAGGAAAATATTGATATCGAAAGAAAAAAATTATGGGTTGTGATGGTTGTATTCCTTCCCACAGTAATTTATCAATTTCTCCAAATCGATAAAAAACGACGCAAAAACATATTCAATATCAGTGAAATCAATATTCTTCTTTCGATAATTTATGGTGATCACTGATATTGATTTAAAAAAAAATAAAAGATGAAAAAACTGAAAATCAGTATTTTTCTTTCGATATTCTTTCGATATCACTAATATTGATTAAAAAAAGATGCAAAAACATAATATGATATCGAATATTATTCGATATCAGTGAAATCAGTATTTTTCTTCCGGTATTATATCGATATCACTGGTATTGATTAAAAAAAGATGCAAAAACATATTCGATATCACTGATATAGATGGAAAAGAAAATTCCAACAAAAAAAAATGCAGTGACAATGTCATATCAATATTTGTGTTTCGATATTCTATCGATATTTTTCTTCCGACATTTTATCGATATCGATACTGTCTTCCGATATTATTTCGATGTTAAATATCGCATCGAAAGGTACTTCGAATCGTCACTACCTTCAGCTCTTTATCCCAACCCCACCTACTTCGTCTTCCCTCACCCCTAGGGCCGGCGTCGGGTGAGTCCTGGGCGTCCTCCCCATTATATTTGACTTAGTACCTACCTACGTCACCTCAGCGCATTACTATATATACTATATCTACTGAATGGTCACAATCGCTCCTGTGTGCAATGCCGACAATAGCTTGTTTGCATGCCCTTGAAAGTGATAATTTTCTCATTAGTCGCTAAGTATCGCTGTTAACGATTTTTTTTTTTTTCATGAGATCAGTTTAAAGGTTGGGATGAGTTAAATTAGTGGAGAGTTGAATTTAATTTGTAAAAAGTTGAATATAATTTGTAAAAGGTTGAAATAAATCTGTAAATGCAATAGTTAGCAGCAATAATATGTACCAATTATTAGTAACTTATCTGAAGTCATATTCAGGGTCTTAAGAACCAACTCGTGAGTCCTCAGGATTCAAAGACAGTTCCGCATTCGGCCTTCATCCATGACCCACTTTCAAACTCATGACTCAACACCACTTCCAAGTTTACAATCAAATTCGGTGGTTCCCTATTGAAAACGCCTAACGATGAAAGTCATTTACTACCAAAATCAACTTTTTACAAGTTAATGATGTTAAAGAGACGTGGAAGGCTGGGCAAGATTAGGTAAAGTCAAATTACTGTCAGATAATTGCTTCATTTTTCAAAAAAGAAAAAAGTAAAACTAGTTCTTGCATTTAACTAAAGTTACTACTTGACAACTTCACTAACTTGAGCGCTTTGAACTTATTACTGTTACTTGGTATTGTATCTTGTTACTTATTGTAAGACGAGCCCTGTGACTTGGAATTCCATTGAATTGAACCCACTGAACTCATCCTATGGGCCGATCATGATCATAATAAATTCAAAAAGTCGCCAATAAATTCTTTAATTGAAATACTCGATTTTCCTTATTTAACCTGGACTCCCACAGAAGAACTCCCCTTGATCTTCGTCTCGTCATATAAACTACCCTTGGCCTCAGAAGGTCGCCCAATTGCCCTTGACAGACCCCCACCCCCACCCTCACAAAAACTGACAGGATTGGCGATCAGCTGTTAGGTAGGTCACTTCCGAGTTCTCTCAACTCTCCATCTTTCTACTACCTGTAGCCCAGGCGAATTAGACTTTTGCCTTCAGTAAATTGGTGCAAAGCTTCAAATGATCTTAACCCCTGGTGTGTATAAAGTGTTTGACAGACACGAGGGAAATTTCAATGAAGTATTTTGACAGCAGTGAGCATCTGCATGTTCAGATGACTTCGAATGACCAAAATATTGAAATTAGCAAAGGGAATGGTTGAGTGGGGGGGGGGAATATTCACAAAATATTCGATTTTTTAATATTTCGGTTTCTTTATAGCTTACTGATTTTTTTTTTATAATGCATTTATTTAAGAAAAATTACAAAAATATGCAAAAGAAACACAATACTTCATAATGCGTTCACCCCTCGATAAGTAAAAAACTTGTGCTGAGGGGTGGAGTCGTTATAAATTTCTTGCTATTATATATAATATATTATATATTATATTACAATATATAATATATAATATTACAATATACTACATTTTATGATAGATTGTTCATAAGATTAGAAAAAAGTGAAAAGAATAATCATTTGAACATTTCCACACGGACGTACTCTTTGATGCGCCGTATAAAGAATGCTAGATCATTTAGCATCTTTAGTTCGTTTGGAAGACTGTTGAACAGTTTTATTCCATTGTACGAGAAAAAATTCTGACTTCTAGTTGTAAATCTAAAAGGCAACTTCAGTGTAATGTTATTGGATGATCTCGTCTGCCCATAGTTTTTTTCAAAGTCAGATAAATTTTTAAATATATAAATGGATACAATTTTTTTGTAAATGTGAAAGACATCCAAAACCTCGAAAGTCTTAAAAACCGCAGAGGAGGAGAATCTCATTTTTTTACGCAGCAAAATTTTGATAATTTTCTTCTGAGTTATATGCAAAGGCTCTAGGTAAGTTTGGTATGCCGATCCCCACACAAGAATACAGTAGAATATCACGGATTGCACTAGAGCATGATAAAAAATTTTAAGTGTGCCCATAGACATAAAATTTCGGATTTCAAGGCAGAAGGGTATGACTTTGCAAAGTCTGTTGCATATATTGTCAATATGGTATTTCCGGGACAAACATTGGTCCACAACCACCCCCAAATACTTAGTTTGTAAAATTTGTACCCAAACTATGAAATTAGGGGATATTATCAACATAGCTTTGTATTTTCATGAATTAAGTATTCTTTGTGCCACCAAGGAACAAATTTAGTGGGGCCACCATGGTGCCAGGACACCAGAAACCGCATATGTCGTGGGTTTTTGTGTTTCACCTTGAACACGGAACCCGGATGAGAACTTCTGCGGATTACCTACCTAGAATGGTACCGATGCAGGAACATGGTGGGGGGGGGAGGGAATTTTAATTTGCATGTTGGGTATCCTAGATCATAGTTTTTGAAATTCTGTTCAAATTTGTGACGGAGTACTACTTACTCTGTCACCTGATTCGTGATTCGATGGAACGATTCTTCCGCTCTATCGAATCACTACTCAGGGATAGCTCTCCAGTCTAATTCCAGACACCGATCTGTAAGTACATTACTTTCATACTAGATCACTTCCCTTACCCTCGTGGTTCAAATCCGAAAATATAATAGGTAAACTCTATTGATACTTCTTTCCCCCCTCACATATAGATACAAGCCTCATTGATTATAGGATAATATATCTATTTATCTTTCCTAATTCAATTTGTATCTTTCATTCATCATCCCTAGTCCTAGGTTGATCTCCAACAAGGAATAGGTATTCAAACGTAACGTATAGTTCTCTAGGGGTAGAATATTGCAACGATTACATTATTCTCATTAATTAATCAGGTTCTTCAGATCCCCTAGAACAATACTGTCAAACTAGACTCCTTGAGACCCCCATGGACTACTTGGGAGTAAGTATAATGAGGAATTTCACCGAATTCTGTTTACATTTTTCCTGAATAGTTAATGGTGTGGGATAGATGAAAATCGGGTTGATTTCGGGAAATAAGTCTCCTGTTATTTTTGGGAGACAATCAAAATTTTTGATTTCAAAATTAACCGGGAAAACGGACGTGAAGCGGGAACGCTCGCTGATTGGGCTGTTCGGATCGCCGTCTCCTCCCAGTGTTGCCCATTGGGAAGACGAAATCGTGTTTTCTAAGAGAAAAGTTATCAAACAAAAACAGGGGAAACCTAATTTTCCCCATCTTGCTTTTTCTATTTTTTTTTCTTCAGTTTTCGATTTGGAACTTTACTGTTTCGTGAAATTTTGCATCTGGGGACTATAGATTTATCAATCTCAGCGCTTCAAGCGGCCATAAATGAACTATTCCAGGATGACGTCATTTTTCCGGTTTTTTTAAACATTCATATTTTCTACACTGTTTTGTTTATTCGTAAATTAGGAAGTTCGGGCTGAAAGTTTGCCTTAGGAGGTTTTTTGAGTAGCTGAATCCGATTTTGGGGTCAAAAATAGGAAATTCCGACATGGTGAAATTCCTCATTACTTTGTTTTAACTAATAAAATGTTGGTATGACGAAAAATATATTAATTAACCCATCATGTGCCTCAAAAACAACTTTACAGTTGCTGCATGTCTGTCAGACCCTTTTGTACACTGGGAGTCCATCAGAGGTTTATACACTCCAGGGGCTTTATACACCACTTTGAGCGTCCCAAATAAGAGTAATATGAGTGCGCGACGGTTTCCGAGTATGGCATAATTTATGAAAGCCGAATAACACAGAAATTTGGCATGTAACCCAAAAACGGGTCATTATACGGAAAACTCCACAACATAGTCTGCATACCAAAATTGAATAAAGCACTAAATTTCGGCCAAGCAATTTAGTCAGTCTATCGTCAATTTTGACAAACTTGACCAAAATGTGGATTTTACTCATGTTCAAATCGTCGTGATCAGAAACCGCTACATTAATTTTAAAACGCGATACAATGAAAGTTGTAGGGCATGTAATTCCGCGTATTGGGAGCTCATAAATTTTCAAATTCGCTCATTCCTACGCATAGATACGCCCAAAGGTAGTTGTAACAGTGAATTTTTTGCTGAGAGGCTCTACTTGAAATAACAAGACTGCTGAACCCCAAAATCATCCTTATTGGTTCAGGTAGACGAATGTACTCAAACAACGAAATATAACACCATGGGCATCCAAGTAATGAAAAGTTTCAGAAGCTATGTCTGTTTTTTCAAGGACGTCTCACAGTAAGACTTCCTTATGCGATTAATATAGGGTAAAGTTGGACAACAATCCGTTCTGAATACAAATTTGCAAAAAAAAAACCATAGGAGAATGTCTGTGTGTGTGTGTATGTTTGTGTGTGACAAAATCTTGTGTACTCTACTGGACTTAGTTTTCAACCGATTTTCTTGGTTCTTTTTTTGTCCGACGCGAAAATCACTCGTGCACTACCTACGTCGCAGGAATTTCAAATTTTGCCTTTTAAGGGGGGTTAATGCTCAAAAAACGTGCGTTTTCGGGCATACTCCAGTGTCGCATAATCTACGTCGCCAGAATTTCGAATTTTGCCTTTTAGGGGAGGGGGGAAGAGGGTTAATGATTAAAAACGTGCTTTTTCGAGCATAATTTTGTTTACTCTGCCCAGGCCCCAATTTCCAACCGAATTGCGCGTTTCTTTTTTTTGTGCAACTTCCGAGTTGCACACTATTTCACCAGAGTATCAAAATTAGCACGGCGAGGAGGCGGGTGGGGGATAATATTCGCAAAATATCCGATTTTTCAATAATTTGGTTCCTTTGTAGCTTATTAATTGTACTCAAGCTTTGAAAGGTAGAAAAAAATCACAATATACCCCCGGATTTTCATGAATTAGGTATTCTTTGTGCCATCGTGAAGTTGAACTCAACCTGATCTAGGACTAGGGAAGTTGTCTATCCCTATTTCTACTTTCCAGATAATCAAATCGTATTATTTTCACGCCAAATCAAATCTTAACACTCCTTATTCATTTCAAACAAAAGTTAATTTTTCGAAGAAAAAAAAATTGATAGACCGTAGGAAAGCTGACAATTTGAACATGTTTTTTCCGAAGAGTGTCCATCGAAATATTCAGGGATTCAAAGTGAAAACTTCGATTTTAAAAGAGACATTTACGAAAAAAGGTTGCAGCCGTCACCCTGATGTTGTTGGGTGCCACTCCTTTCATCACACTTTCTTATTTAATCCTGCCAGATCTGCTGTTCGAGCTGCCATTGACGTCTTAGACATCCAGGATAATGCAAGATCAGGCTAAATTCGTACCCTCCTACGAATCTATCTGAATACGTTGTAGGTGATTAATATATGGAATCTTTAAAGATAAACCAAGTTCTTCTTTTGGATCGGCAAAACCATACTTCTATGGTATACATAAACAAACCTAATCTTACACAGTAGATAGATCAATTAGGTAACTCTAATTTTACCTAATTTCCATCATAAAGAGATGAATCGTAAGTACGCGAAGAAATTTCTCCCTTAGAGGGAAAAACAATAGATCATGGATATGTAATACGTCCATAGTTGTAGGTGTAATTTGAAAATTAAAATGATGAAATAAAAGACACACAAGATAATACATCTTGTATCAGATAATGTATCTTGTATCAGATAATGTATCTTGTATCTACAGGGTGTCACCCTTACAGGCGCACCACCGGGGGGTTCGATTCTACTACTAATTTGCAACAAAAAATTTCACCTAGCAATTTTTTTAGAGGCTTTGTTTTCGACTTATTTCACATTTAAGATTTTGGTTTATTATTTTCAATAATAAGCCTTTGGAATCGAGCAAGAAAAAAAAATTTTAACCCCCCCTCAAAATTTGATGTTTTACGTTTCAAGGTAGGTACGTAGAATACGAAAATCGAATAAAAAAATGTCCGTCCGTCCGCCGTACGCCGTACACCGTACGCGGCACTTTTCTTAGCAACACTGGACCGATTTGGTTCAAATTTGGTATATGGGCTCCATTTGGGGTCTAGTTGTGCCGCGAAGCTTTTGGTTGATGTAGGTCACTTCTAAGGGGTGAAAATTAAGGGTTGAAATTTTCAAGAGTGCCCTAGCTCGAAAACTCTCGAAATAAAGGTATTGTTTTTTCACCAATTTTAAATAGTATTGAATTTTAAAAAATTTTTGAGACCACCCGGAGCTCTGTAGGACAAACCGTTCGGTCCCTACGAGTACTTGTAGGTTTTCCTACGATAAAACAGAATCATGAGTGTGAATCGCAAAAGAGGTCTAATCTCCATTAAAATTTTATCGGACTAAAATTATATCGCTGTTCATTTCTTCGATTTGTATACAGTTTTGCCTTCTGCGTAACCAGTAATCAAATTTCCATATGAAGCTTTCTATTTTTCCAATCGAGTGTGAAGCGTTTAGTTCTTTCTAAAAAACTTGATTGTGAAGGTGTGAAGCCAGTATGGTGTGGTAGGTAGTACCTAGCTGGTAGGTAAAAAAAAGTTGGTAGGTAAAAAAAATGTTGGTGGGTAAAAAACGCTGCAAATCATTGCTCAAAGGCTTCTTCACTCTTCAGATCACTGATCAGCTGAGTGAGCTCCGAAGCCATTTTCAATCCTATTGAATGGAAGTGCTCTTCCAGGCGTCTCCAGCATTCGAGGAGATCTTCTTCACTCCTCTGATCACTGATCAGCTGAGTGAGCTCCAAAGCCATTTTCAATCCTATTGAATGGAAGTGCTCTTCCAGGCGTCTCCAGCATTCGAGGACATCTTCTCCACTCCTCAGATCACTGATCAGCTGAGTGAGCTCCGAAGCCATTTTCAATCCTATTGAATGGAAGTGCTCTTCCAGGCGTCTCCAGCATTCGAGGAGATCATCTCCACTCCTCAGATCACTGATCAGCTGAGTGAGCTCCGAAGCCATTTTCAATCCTATTGAATGGAAGTGCTCTTCCAGGCGCCTCCAGCATTCGAGGAGATCTTCTTCACTCTTCAGATCACTGATCAGCTGAGTGAGTTCCAAAGTCATTTCCAATCCTATTGAACGCAGGAAGCTGAAATTTGAGAGGGAAGGTCAAGGGAGAATACAGATGGTGGTAGGTGCTATTGATGGAGAACCAGTGATCTATACAGAAGGGTGATCTATACAGAAAATAATAAACCTTTGGGCAATGATTTGCAGCGTTTTTTTCGTGTTTTCGACCTTACATCACTAAAATGGCTATAACTCCCTAATTTGATGGAGTAAATTCAAATTTTATTATACCATTGGAAAGAGCGTCAAATTTCCTATCTCCCTGATGGGGTTTTAGAAAATTTCAAATAAAACAAACGAGTGTAAAATAAACAAAAAGTAAAAAATTGGTAAAGTTTCGAAAATTTTCACTTTTTTCAAAGTTTGTTTCTCGAAACGTCGTGAACGGAAATTTCCATGCTGTAAGCCTAAAAGTTGCATGTGAATCCCATCTTTCTAACGGTGTAGTCATTTTTTTTTAAAACACCACTTATTCAGTTAGAAAATGACGTTTTTAGGGCAGAAAACGTTCATTTTTGGTTGTAAATTGGCGTTTTTCACGAGAAATGCTTCCCAACTTAATAAATCATTAATAATAATTAATAAATAATAATATAATTAATATTATAATAATAATAATTAATTAATAAATAATAAATCATTTGACATGAAACTTGATGTACTTTTTGACGCTGAATCGAATGGTAACACTTTCCAATTCAGCGTCAAAAAGTACATCAAGTTTCATGTCAAATGATTGCTCAACATATCAACTATTCAAACTCTGAACAACACGGAGAGGGATCATAAACGAGATGGTAGTCCAAGTAGGTAGGTAGTACTTCACAAAAACGCCTTCGCGAAATCAAAACCTGGATTTGATAACAGCTTCCGTTATCCGACACGGGAGGGGGAGGTTACAGACACAACAAAATTGGGAGAACGAGAAAAACGTCCAGAGGACCGAGCGATGCTAGCACTTTTGCGGATAACAAGTGCGGATAATTAACTCGCCTCTGCAATCACGAAAGTCAGCGACATCTCTTGGTTGGCGCTGATCTGAGCTTCGAGTCCCGCGCCCCCTTAAGTTGGAAAGCATTTCTCGTGAAAAACGCCGATTTACAACCGAAAATTAACGTTTTCTGCCCTAAAACGTCATTTTCTAACTGAATAAGTGGTGTTTTTAAAAGAATGACTACACCGTTAGAAAGCTGGGATACACATGCAACTTTTAGGCTTACAGCATGGAAATTTCCGTTCACGACGTTTCGAGAAACAAACTTTGAAAAAAGTGAAAATTTTCGAATCTTTACCAATTTTTTACTTTTGGTTTATTTTACACCCGTTCGTTTTATTTGAAAATTTCTAAAACCCCATCAGGGAGATAGGAAATTTGACGCTCTTTCCAATGGTATAATAAAATTTGAATTTACTCCATCAGTTAAGGGAGTTATAGCCATTTTAGTGATGTAAGGTCGAAAACACGAAAAAAATCTTAAATGTGAAATAAGTCGAAAACGAAGCCTCTAAAACAAAATTGCCATAAGACATCTTTTGTTGAAAATTAGTAGTAGAATCGAACCCTGCCCAGTGGTGCGCCCGTAAGGGTGACACCCTGTATACGATATTTTTTCGACATTATATCTTCAAAATTCTGTTAATTTATTGAAAAAGTAATAGCTAGGCACATATTATGTACCCAGCTATAACTTTTTCAATAAATTAGGCACATATTATGTACCTAGCTATTAATTTTTCAATAAATTAGGCACATATTATGTACCTAGCTATAACTTTTTCAATAAATTAGGCACATATTATGTACCTAGCTATTAATTTTTCAATAAATTAACAGAATTTTGAAGATATAATGTCGAAAAAATATTTCATTTGAATAATATGTACCTAGCTATTACTTTTTCAATGAATAAACAGAAGTTTTTTGAGTAAGAATAAATAGAAGCTTAAATAGCTTAAATAGAATTTTTAGCTACCGGTATGTAGTTATGATTTTGTTTATTGGTTGCAGCGTTGCATTTTTTGTGGCAAAAAAGTGTCGCGAAAAATTTCTTGACCACCAGCCAAAAGACATACACAAGTCAAACAAATTAAAAATGCTTTTTTTTGCAAAACAGCATTTTTATACATTTTTGGATGTGTCGAGTTATTTTAAAACATAAAACAACTAATAGCCCAGCTCAAGACTAATTATCTACGTCACACACGACGGTATCAAAAAATGTGAAGAGCACAGTTTATTGGTCAGACACGATCCAAAGTGGTGTTCGAAAAAAAACAGGTTTTCTGTCCAATAAGTTCCTTTGATCTCCGCTCTAAGGTGGTGGTTTGTGGGAGAAAAGAATAAATTGGTGGGATCTGACGAAAACAGGTGCATTTTCCCTATTGATTGCAGTTGGTGATTTTTTTTTTTTTAATGTCAGCTTGTCGAGGACACACACTCTTCCTGGTAGAACACGAGTTGTCTACGTCAAGTTGAGCGGAATGTCCTACGGTAGCCTATAAAATCACGTCTGTCATCTAGTCTCTCTAGTCAGCTCGAAACTTCGATATCAAAACACAAGAATCAACCAATAATCATTTTAAAAGTTTTGAAGAGAGAACGAAACATGACGTGGATCGTCGGAGCTTTGACGACACAATCGTGTCGTCACTGAAGCAACAGCTTGTCAAGTACATTACAATGTAGACAGTGCTACGATGAGTAATTATAACAGATATAAAAGGGACGTTTAGTTAATCATTAGGTATTTACCTAAGCTTCTACGAAGAAATTCAACCGTCGTCCTTGGAGAACCTACTACGACAGAAATCCATGAATCTACACCGTTGAAGACTAAACTAAGAAAAGGCCAATTCTAAATCTCCCGAAGACACAACGTGATTGTGAACTATAATATAACCATTTAACATTGAGTAAATCAAAGAAATATTCGATTGATGGATGAGCAAAACCGTTCAACAGGGCAAAATCGATCCCGAAATCGAGACTTTACTTCAGAGAAGCTTGTGACAAGCGTTGTTCCGAGACGTTTGTAATGGATCCGAAAAACTACATCACAGTGCATTAAAATTTAATAAAATCAGGTAAATTTATGACAAACTCACCTTTATAAGTCAGAAACACTGGCAGGCGAAGTCACAATCACAAAACAAGAGATGCAGCGGAGCGGATGAACACAAATTTCAATATGGCAGGCAGACGCCAACAGCCGGGTGCCGGGAAGGGGGCGGGGAGCGCGGAGCATCATGGGATTGTAAGATCGAGGGAATTTCAAAGTCAAATGATAGCGATAGGGCAGAGACGCTGTAAGTCCCATTTTGGTTTATTTTCAATAATGTAACTTACCTTTGGATTCGAGCAATAAAGAAAATGTATATCCCAAGATTTGATGGTTCACGTTTCAAGAAATGTACTCGCAGAACCCAAAAATCGAATAAAAGTTCTTGCGTCCGTCCGCTCCCGTGGTCCAACTTTAATGAAATTTGGCAAATCGGCTCCATAAATAGAGACAAATTTGGGGTCTAGTTGTGCCCTGGTCGTTTCCGTTATTGTCAGTCAAGTCTAATAACGTTTTCCCTACCTACCTCGAAAACTTTCGATACACAGGTAAGTAGGTATTGTTTTTTGATTTATCTAAAAAAATACGATTTTTAAGAAATTAATGAACCCCTCCCCCCCCAGAGCTCTGTAGGACCAATCGAACAGTGATAATCAATGAGGATAATCAGTTCAATGAGCATAACCTACTCATTGGTGAATGTTCCATGAATTTTTCATCAAAAAAAGAAAACGGATTCAATTTTTTAAAACGGATAAAACCAAACAACTATCGGCAAAAATGTGCAAATTTATTGTGAAATTTATCAGACCCACGAGTTAGTATCAGAGTTGGGCAAAATCATGAATATATACTCATGAATATGATTAACCCTAATTGGGCCATGGTACCACTAGTGTCACCGAAAACAACTCAGGAACTCCACAGTTATCCCAAAGTGTCACCGGAGATACCAAAATTAAACTGCACTTTTAAATTTATATTGGACAGCAGAATTTCTTGTCTCAAAATAGGTAGTTATTAAAAAAATTTCCAAGGAAATCAATGAAAAAATGTCCTTTAACTTTTTAATACTTCTAATAACTTACAAAAAATGTTTCAAAAAATTCAGCTCTGTCCATTAATTTTTAAATCACATTTCATGTCTAGTTAATCTAGTGACACTTTGGGATAGCTGTGGGATTCCCAAGATGTTTTCGGTGACAATAGTGACACCATGGTCCAATAAGGGTTAAGATTGTTAATCACAGGAATACGTTTCTGTGATTATGAATAAGATTAAATTCGTATTCACACAGTAAGAGTATGATTAAAATCGTAATCACAAAGTATGATTAAGAATAATTGTTAATCACAGAAATGATAGGATTAAAATCTTATTCGCGCACTATGAGTATGATTGAAGTCATAATCACAGGAAACCTGAGATTAATCATAGAAAATCTGTGATTAACCACAGGAAATCGGTGATTAATCATAGGAATAATAGGATCAAAATTTTATTCGCGCACAAGAGTAGGTATATTTAAAGTACCTATCACAGATTTCCTATGATTGGTCGCAGATTTTCTGTGATTAACAATGTATTCTTTTTTTTTAATTTTTTTGATGAATTCTTAATTTTTAAGATTTTAATCATACTCTTATGGTATGAATACGAATTTAATCTTAATCATAATCACAGAAATGTAATCCTGTGATTAAAATCGTAACCACATTCCATGATTAAGACAGTAATCATATTCTTAGTGAGTGAATACGAATTTAATCTTAATCTTAATCACAGAAACTTACCTATTCCTGTGATTAAAAATCTCAATTATATTCATGAGTATGATTTTGCCCAACTCTGGTTAGTATCTTTGAGCTAGCCTGAGAAGACCAGCATCCCCCTGCCCTCAGTCCTCTTCAGGTCATTGTAAGGAGGTCTAGTTTCCGTAGGTTAGATAGTAATGAATCAGAAACACGAGTGTGAATCGCACATGAACGGAAGTAAGACAAACTTCAGTTGATCAAAATGCGATCTTTTGCAGACAGGTTATCTTTACAGAACATGAGATTTTTTTGCTTTCAATTAAACCTCAATTACTTTAAATAATAAACCTTTGGAATCGACCAGGAAAAAAAATTGTTTACCAATTCAGTTCTATCCACTTATTTTTTAATTCCAATTTATATCTAGTTAATTTGGTGACACCTTGGGACAGCTGTGGATTTCCCAAATCGTTTTTGGTGACACCATGGTCCAACTAGGGTTAAGGGTTGGACTTACGATAAATCAGAAACACGAGTGTGAATCGCAAAAGAGGCCTAATCTCCGTTCATATGTTAGCTGACTGAAATTTGATCGATGTTTTTTCTTCATATTGGTTGGTTGTAACAATGGCAAAGCCGTGTTCTTTGCAGACGAGTGATCTATACAGAAAAATAATAAACCTTTGTGTAATAATTTGCAGCGTTTTTCACTTTGAATTAAACCTTAATTACTTCCATTTAAATTCAAAACGGTTTTAATGAAAGTCAAAAAGGTTTAAATGAAAGTCAAAAAGGTTTGCAGTTTGATTCAAAGTGAAGAAAGTTTAACTAAAAGGTAAGAGACTATATTTTACATCACAAGGAATTCTAAGCAATTAAAATGTCCTAATTGTACATTATGAGTGGAATTTATAGTTTAGGCAAGTGGTAGAGACTTACCATGTAGGAGTAAAAGTCACATGGCAGCTGGAGGCTGATTAGTGAAGCGAAGAAGTAAACAACCATTTCGTCAGACTGCGATTTATTCCTGGCGTTGCGGACGTCATCAGCTGTCTTCCAAATAGAAAATCAAAATTGTTTCTGAAGATTTCGCTCATGGCTAATTAATATGGACCCTCTTGGAAATATGGAAGTGGGGTTCACCAACGACCCGACACGAATAATGGGGTATTTCGGTAGGTCGGAAATTCAGGTTTTTGACCTCAAATTTGGATTCAGCACCCTTGAAAACCTCTATACTAAAACTTTAAGCCCAATGATACTATAACATGTGGTAGAAAAATTAATTAAAGAGATCACACGTTTGAAAAAGGCGGGCCGCTATAAATGCACACACACTAGGCAAGGACTACGCCGTGCGCGTGTGTGAGTAGAATTTTGTAGTATCCAAGAGGGGTTTCTGTGCATGGATGCTTTTTCAAAGACAGTTGGCTAGCTACGTCACGATTGGCTAGCTACGTCACACCATTCAAATCTTCAACTTTCCTTAGCTTCTCTGATTTTTTAAAAACATTTTCTCGACGAACAGACCCGATTACCGTTATTCCTGAGCCTTACTCTTCTGGAAAAAAAAGAAAAAAAATTGACTGAAATACCCCATTATTGGGACATGAATGTGATTCCTCCCGCGAGCATTCACCAATCCAAATAAAACCCTGATGACCAGTTTTTCCCAATAGTATGACGATGCTTTCCTCCACAGACCCTTGTTTTAAAGTCGTAAGTAAGTAAAGTGAACAACCATCTCAGGTTAAATTGACCACTTCAGTGATCTTATGGGGAGTAGTTCATTAAACCAATAACTAGCCCCTGGTAGCTGTTGATAAATAAAAAACGTGCTTACGTTAGTCTTGCAGAGTGTCGTCATGATTAAATAGATTCCAAAAGAAAGTGTGTTAAGTTATCACCTGAAGTTCCTATAACATACAGAGCCACATGTTGTGCCTGTTACTCAAGTTCTGATCTTACAAGAGGAAACAGGTGAACTCAACAGTTGGTGTAAATAGCATGTATTGAAAGTAAAACAAATAAATTATGACAAGAATCAATGTTATGTATAAAAAGATATAAAAAATACAAGTTTCAAAACGAGACAGCTCCATCAACTTGGTGTCTCTGATAAAATAATATTTATAAAGGGTGGCAAAGCTAATCTTATCAATACAATGTACAATGATTTTCTCCTACCTAATCAGATCATTGGCCAATGGGAATCAAACACTCAAATGTCTGGGGCCTGAAATGGCATAAATACGTAATGAGTCTCAGTCTCTGTGACACTAAGAGGATTTCTCTACGTTGCTGAAACATGAGGTCTCAAGGAGTGGTTGAACAAGCAACATGAACTTGATATTGGGCTGAAGAACTGCAGCGTAAATGAAGAGAAAAACAGGTCATGCCTGAGATTCCACCACTGCCAAAATCACAGGGGCCTTAAGGTTCATTCGGAGAAGCAGTCCTGAGCGGTTTGGAACTGGACACTCCCAATTTTGCCTGTCTGGAGGAGTCCAGACGCCTCTATCCCCTCCCCTTTTCAGTTCTGGCTCGGTTTCGTTCAGGTTCAGAACTGCTTCTCTGAACAAACCTTTAGGTATGGTACAAATGGAACTGATTCGAAGCTCACTTATAGGGCAGCCACACATTGTCAGATCTGTTGATTTAACTGCAGGCCGCTATACGATCAGTGTATTTGGCATATCTTACGTTCGCCTGCTGCGGCGATGGCCTTACAGTGGCCTGGGCTCCCTAAAGGAACTCAACAGGGATTGGTGGTTCTGGCTGAGACCCCTGCCCATCATGGCTGGCTGTGGAGGGGGTAATTGGGTGATGGTGCTGCCCTCTTCAGCTGGTGCTTCCATAGCCTTCTGACTGATCAAAGCCTCCAAGAGTCCCAAGCAGTAAAGTGGGCTGGTGTAAACCTTTAGTAAGGTTTACCTGCCTTTAGAAAGGTATTCTGGGAGCAGCCTGTGACTTGGCTTTTGCTTAGAAACTGCTATCTCAGATAAGTAAGCAAATTTTCAAAGGAATATTTAAATCAATTTTCAACTATTTAAACTATATTTTGAACCAATATGCTGTCATTCAAAAGAGAGAAGCAGTAACTCGATATTTTGACTTTCTGATGTTGTTGGATTCAGAAAAACAGTGAGCAAGATTTAGCTGTTGGTAAACTGACGGTAGGACAATGGAAGAAAAAACAGATTGCGAATTATGCAAGGGTAGAAAGGAGTTTCATGCCATTACTGGTGAAACCCACATGACGTTTGGGAGAGGCACAATAGTGAAAACAATAGTTTGTAACAGCTCTTTGAACTGCTCCGCGGATGATATGTGTGGACACTCCCCTGCATGGAAGAGACGAGGCCTTGAGTCACCTTGTAGACCTTGCAGTAAGTAAGTGCCCTCCTTTCTTATTCAGATTTTGCGGTTTTCCTTTGATACCCGAAATTCCATGTTCATTTCATACCTATATACGATTAAAAATTCAATCTATATATTAACCACGCTCCGATTTGTTATTGAACCATACCAGATTCATATCAATATATATTTAGTTAACTAATAACTTTAAATTTTATTTGTATCATTGAGTAGAAATACGAGCTGGTTATTCCATCAGAATATTTCCAACTCTATTTCATGGTAGCAGAGCGTAAATTTAAAATTAATTTCTAGTATTTTCCGCATGAATTCAATGGAATAAAACAAAGAAAGAGTGCACAGTTATTTTGCAAAAGAAAAATTACAATTTCGATCTGAATTGAAGTTTTTATGGAACAAAACGCAAAACCTCAGTTTTATTGAAACTGGTTTTCCGGAAAAACTGCTTTTCTCCTTTGGACGGCACTATAGTGGATTCAAGCGTATACTTTCTGACTAATCATCTTGCACAATTATATTTAAACGAGATACCTATTTAATAAGTTGTATTGCAAAAATTATAGAATGGGTGGTCAAAAATTAAAAAAATAGGTTAGGTATAGTAGGCAGGCAGATTATTTGAATTTTTTAATAGGTAGGTAGGTACTGGTAGACCGAGGGAAAAAATGAATCGGTCTTCAATGTTAGCATCCTACTTGAATATCAGACTTGAAAGATAGCACACGAGACCTGTAAAAAAACGCTGCAAATTATTACACAATGGTTTATTATTTTTCTATATAGATCACTCGTCTACAAAATCACCAACCATCGATTGCATTTTGGTCAGCTCTAATTTGAACGTAGATTAGGCCTCTTTTGCGATTCACACTCGTGTTTTGATTTATATATATATATTTCAATATAAACCCTTAAATTTTCGTAGGGAGCGAACGGTTTGTCCTACAGAGCTCCGCGTGGTCTCAAAAAATTCTAAAAATTCTATAGAATCTTAAATTGAAGGAAAAACAATACCTTCATATCGAAATTTTTTGAGTTAGGGCGTTTTCAAAATTTCAAAATTGATTTTGGAACCCTTAGAAGTGACCTACATCAACCAAAAGCTTCGGGGCACAACTAGACCCCAAATGGAGCCTACATACCAAATTTCATCAAAATCGGTCAATGCTAAGTGGCAAAAGTGCCGCGTACGGCGGACGGACGGCCAAATTTTTATTCGATTTTTGGATTCTACGTACCTTGAAACGTAAACCATCAAATTTTGAGGGGGTGTTAAAATTTTTTTTTTCTTGGTCGATTCCAAAGGTTTATTATTGAAAATAATAAACCAAAACGCTATCAATTATTTTCTGCAGGGATCACTCTTCTGCAAAGAACAAGGCTTTTCCATTGGCCCAAAAAGGTGTTAAAAATACCCATATTTGAATAAGCCCAGTACCCTTTATAGATTCAGCTCTCCAGTTAAATCATTGTTTAGTAGTAGTAGAAAGCAACCATTTCAGGTCGCAGACGTCATCAGCTGTCTTCCAAAGGGAAGATCAGAATTTGTTCTGATGATTTCGCTCGTGGCTTCCCATTGCCACCTAGGTTGGGACTCATGCTGCCGACTATGAGACCTGAACCCACGACCCCGCAAAAGTCGGTCCAAAGTCCACCACCCAACAACTAAATCGTTGATTAGAACATGAATTAGAAAATCGTGAAAATTATATTATTATGTAATTTTATCAACATCGGTCTATGACGCGTAAAAAAAGTAACGCATACGGACAGAAAAAATTTTTCTTTAATTTTTGGATTTTACTTACTTTACTTACCATCAAATTTTGAGGAGGGTTAATTTTTTCTTAACCTCCGAAGGTTCATCAATGGAAAATATGTAATGAATAAAAACGATATACGTACTACCAAGGACCTACATAAATGTTGCGGGTTCTGCACTTCCAAGTTCTGAGTTCGCTTCAATGGGGTATTTCAGTCAATTTTTATTATTATTTTTTTCAAAAGGGTATGGCTCAGGAATAACGGTAATCAGGTCTGTTCGTCGAGAAAATGTTTTTAAAAAATCAGAGAAGCTAAGGAAAGTTGAAGATTTGAATGGTGTGACGTAGCTAGCCAATCGTGACGTAGCTAGCCAACTGTCTTTGAAAAAGTATCCATGCACAGAAACCTCTTGGATACTACAAAATATTACTCACACATGCGCGCGGCGTAGTCCTTGCCTAGTGTGTGTGCATTTATAGCGGCCCGCCTTTTTCAAACGTGTGATCTCTTTAATTAATTTTTCTACCACATGTTATAGTACATTGGGCTTAAAGTTGTAGTATGTAGGTTTTCAAGGGTGCTGAATCCAAATTTGAGGTCAAAAACCTGAATTTCCGACCCACCGAAATACCCCATTGAAGAGACTACACATTTCTCAAAGTACATTGAATTCTTGGACCTTACATTTTCTGATGGTAGATGTGATTTACCTGATGAACGTCCACCAGAGTGCCTCCACGACGATCCCATTTTTTCACCAAGTGCGGACAATTGAATTCACACTGACTACAATAGTTTGAATGGGGAATTTGGCTCAATTTTAGATTGTGGACGGTTAACACCAGGAATACCCAAGGGAAAAAAATTACCGTAGAAGAAAATGCCATACAACAAGACAAGTGAACCCTCAGACAAAAAACGCTGCGAAAATTGAGGGATGAGCACGTCACATCCCGGGGTTCCTCCCACAAGATGACGCAAAAACTGACCGGATTCACACTGCTGTGCTCTGGTGAAGCGTAAAAGAAGTCTCAGCAAATAGTACCAAAGAACGACCACAGGTAGAGCTGCAGGCGCCCTTGTGACTGCGAAACAATCCACTCAAATAATGTGATTGAAATAACGAAACTAACTAATATAGAAACTAAATAAGAAAGTTGAAGACTGATAATTCTTGATAAACTAATAGGTAGGATCGTATCGTAAAAAAGTTATTAAAATTGCTTGTTTTGGTAACTTTTGCGTCTACGTTTTTTCCTCCCCTAGTGGCACACTCCTGTGTTGGCCCTTGGCCACATAAGCTATAGCTTCATTTATGCTTCCAGAGGTTGCACTACTGTCGTAAAGAGCACAGATCCCCCTATGAAGTCAGATTGGTTAGGAAGCTGGATACGTCGCAACATGACTGCCCCCATGAATAGATTGCCACTACATTTAAAATTTCCATCTTCCTTAAATTCTCCAAATTTTTTGGATGCTTTTTTAGGTGCACACTATGGTTTTCTTCCATATCAGTGAACCATCTATCGAAAACAAATTTTTAAAAATGTGAGGCGAATTCCCCATTGCAACAATAAATGGTAAGCTTATTTTTTCTTCAGTTAGATTGATAATTATTCACTGCGATGTAACAAAGACATCTACACTATACTTGGCATCAAAAATTCATGCGGGTGAAACCTCAGAAGGTGGGCCCCCTACTCCATACCCTTACCTTGCCCCCTCTACTGCCCTTCCCCAACCACCCTCTAGCCCCTACTTAACTACCTCAACCTCAAGCTGTCCCACCATTCCACCATAGTCACAGCTTTAGTCACTCACATGAATATTTGACTTCTAGTATAATATAAATCTATTTGCATGAACATGTCCAGTGATACTTGAATGAGCTAGCTGAATTGTTAGTGACAGTAATTTCTATGTCTAGAAATTTGTTGACATACCAAATGCAAGCCAGCAGATGACGTACATCCCGTTTGATGGAGGAAGAAACTTGAATATGAAGCCGTAAACCACAATCATTAACACCGGGACTTGCGGGACTCCGATGACCTGGGACACGATAGAATACAAATTGTACTCAGAGGGGATTTGGATGAGCAGAATCCCAGGCTTTTCAAATTTTGGGGTGTTTATGTCAAGGTCAGTAAAAAATAGTGGACTTTTCATATAAATACCAACATTAGTCCTTCACAAGTATTTTCATGACTCCTGATGCAATTCGTAAGTCGCTGCCACTGTTTGATAAAATTTACTAACAAATTGTCATTACGATTAACATATTCAATAAAAACGTTTGAGGTAGGTAATTCATAAGATACATTTAACAAATAATAATGTATTTTTGGTATTATGACAATACAAATCAATCAATTTGAAATGTCCATGCCTCTTAGCAGAGAATAACAACTAAACATGGACCTTTGTTTTGTTTGTTTTTAATTTCCAATATTATAATTTCAATTTTTTCTAAATATCGATAATTTGCATTCAATTACAACAGTAATCAGCATTGGAAACTCCATTTGATACATCAAACGATATTGATATACATTATTCTTTCGAAATCTCAACCCAAGTGGGGGTATGAGTATAGTGGGGGTATACCCATTCCTGGGTGTCAATTAACCATTCTAGAATTAGGAACTATCTCACAATTTGTTTAAAGGAAAGAAAAGGAATTCTTCCTTCATAATTCATGAGCATAACATTCATGACTTGGGAGTCAACAACTCTCAGTATCTCCTGCTATCACGTGAGATTAACCCAAACTACGCATCGGAGCATCAGCCGTTCAGAACACTTCCTGAGGGTGATTCCCACTCCACTCCAACACCCACCAAGCCAGGATCAAGAGGACGAGACCTGGCAACACTGGGCTGCTGCTTCTAGGGTCACGGCGGGCATTGGAGTGTTTACATCAATGTCCGAGAATTCATAATGTCACGCTGAACATAATTATTTAACAACATTTTATAAGTGAACTCTCATAGTTAATAAGACTAACCCGTAATTTAGTTTTGGGGTAATTTTGGGGTTGCAGAAACAGGAAGGCAAATGCAACACTGGCAACAGCAGCGTACACAACAATGATTGGTAGAGAGTACTTGATCTCAGCTTTCGGATGTATCATGTAACTTGCCACAGGTTCATACATGCTTTGGCCAAACATGAAAAAAACCACAGCTGCAAAAAAAAAAAATAATAATATTAATATTAATAATCTTATAATAATAATAATTTCTGTGTCAAGGTTTCACAATGGAAGGTTAACTCAATTGATGTAGTTCACACATCCGCCACCTAGGGGGCGCCACACGGACGCAAAGTTTCTGTGGTAGACCTATAGCTTATAATTTGCGCAAGCATACAGCTCACACGTATCAATGATTATCAAGCTGATATGACATGCTTTCAATGTTACCTCCAAGGGTAACCATTGTTACCATTGAAAGCATTGATAATCGTTGAAGCAAACTACTTTGCTGTTCATCGTATGGCTGTGAACGTTATATTGGTACGGTTACAACTATTCAAGATGTCTAAACATAAACTGAAACCTCGTAATGCCAACGATGTGAGACTATGGAACTCCAGGGTATTTAGCAGGGTTCTGTTATTATATCATTTATAGGTTTTAGTTATTATAGCAGTTTTCAGTCAAATGAAACCTTTTTTCTATCAACTGAAACTTCTAACCGACCAAATGAAACCTCTTTCCAACCGACTGAAACTTTTTTACAAACAAATGAAACCTTAATTCAATAAAATGAAACTCATTTGTCCAACCACATTTCTGATTACTGTGACAACGAGGAGGTCATAGTTCGCAGACTGCTCCAACGTCGTCATAAACATGATGATGAAACTGCCTGCTGCAGCTGCTGGACACCCGCTTATTATATTAATTTGTAGTGTCTCTGTATTAACTTGATTTGCAATAATGTTAAATAAAGTTATTTTTTTATGGATGGTTCGAAAAAGATTAATTTGATTGAAATAAGAATAATAAAATTGAATAATATAATTGAAGAATAATAAAAAGTCTGCCAAGTGGGTGTGGCACATAGCTGCCTCATATCCTTAACCCGATTGTATAGATAATCCGATGCATAGTAGTTAATCTCAAAACATCAATTTCCTTCAACATCAAGTACCTACCTTCCACTACTCTCATAGGGGACCAGCTACACGCCAATTAAATTAGATTAAATTTGTGTTTTATTTGCAATGGCCGGATCGGCAATGCAATTGTCAACAATGTTGATAAAATTTAAACGACTTAAAACTAAAGTTCGGAAAAAATAAAAAAAGAGGCAAAAAAAAACACGCCCGGTAAAAACAAAATACCAAGGACCAAAGCCCTCCTGAAAAAAGTCCGTCACAGTATAAAGTTCCGCATTCCACAGCTTCTCCCTGACCGATGAACTTCTTTTCAGGAAGAGAACGCAACTCGTTGGGAAGGTGATTAAAAAACTTGGCACCCGACTGCAAAGGACTCGTATCCCTCGTCACACTGAGACGTGACACTGGAAGAAATAAGTCGTCTCTCTTCCTGGTATCATAGGTGTGCAGATCACGCCGCCGTTCCATTTGACCCAGATTACTCCTTACAAATTGGAGACAGCTCAGGACATGAAGCGCTGGAACAGTGAGGATTCCCAGGGTGCGAAAGCTTCCACGGCAACTCAGACTCCGGGATAGCCCGCAAATAGTTCTGACAGCCCTCTTCTGTTGACTGAAAACCTCACCCGCACGACACGAATTGCCCCAAACCAAAACTCCATATGACACCCTGCTCGCAAAGCAGGCAAAATATACAGTCCACTATATACAGGCCCCTTGCGGGTTGTACAGCCAGGGAAGAAGAAGAAGAAGAAGAAGAAGAAGAAAAGAGGTTTCATTTGTTGGTAAATGGTCTCATTTGGCTGGTACGGTTTCACTTGATTGGAACAATGTTTCATTTGGTTGGTAAGAAGTTTCATTTGATAGAAAAAAATATTTAATTTGACTGAAAAATGCTATATATAACACACCAGCAATGGGGTATTTCAGTCAATTTTTTTATTTATTTTTTTCAAAAGAGTAAGGCTCAGGAATAACGGTAATCGGGTCTGTTCGTCGAGAAAATGTTTTTAAAAAATCAGAGAAGCTAAGGAAAGTTGAAGATTTGAATGGTGTGACGTAGCTAGCCAATCGTGACGTAGCTAGCCAACTGTCTTTGAAAAAGTATCCATGCACAGAAACCCTTGGAAAACGTCTTGGATACTACAAAATATCACTCACACACGCGCACGGCGTAGTCCTTGCCTAGTGTGTGTGCATTTATAGAGGCCCGCCTTTTTCAAACGTGCGATCTCTTTAATTAATTTCTCTACCACATGTTATAGTATCATTGGGCTTAAAGTTGGAGTATAGAGGTTTTCAAGGGTGCTGAATCAAATTTGAGGTCAAAAACCTGAATTTCCGACCCACCGAAATACCCCATTCCTTGGGCAATCACCAAAATACCCTCCATTATAAGACAGAAGTAAAGTAGCTACCGGAATAAATATGAAGGTATTGGAACACACCTCGATGATACATCCTCTTCTGGTTTTTTTTTTAAATTAGATTTATGGATTCCATCTAACTTACCACGAATTGAAAAACAGGGAAAAAATCTTGCTCGACTCTAATTAATCATAAACTATTCTCATTTTCAATAATAAACCATAATCGGACATTGAATCAACAACTAAAAAATCGCATCAATACCTGATTAGATAAATACTCACCTCCTCCAAACACTACAACGCCTGTATAAACATTGGGACGTCTTTTTCGTTTCACTTGATTTTGGATGTGAACGATCGAATACAAATATCTGGAATTACATTAGGGAAGAGTTCAGATGTTGCGTATCACCTTCGACTATCTTGGTTTCAATTACTGTAAAGCACTCAAGTCCAATTCTCATGAAATATTTGGTGGAGTGAGTTGGAAGGTACCTACCTACACAACTCACTTACTCTACTTGTCATGACGTAGAAAAATTAAAAATATCGACAATAATTTCAAAGGAAAGAATATCTAAGCTATCTCAAATTCTCTCTAGTTTTTTCCTCTGGAAGTTCTTACATATTTAGCATCATATCTGACCAACTTCCTAACGGATCCCAATGAGCAGAAGCGAGATATTAAAACTTTTGAAAGATTTTGACGTCGATTATTTAGAAATTTTGAGAAAATCGAGGAAGAAGGTTGAAATTGTCGAAACTAGTTGGTTTACTCGACATAAATGACACCTTCGAAGGCTGGTTTTCACATCAAAATTACTGAAAAAGTCGAGGAAGAAGGTTGAAATCGTCGGAACTAGTTGGTTTACTCGAGAGAAATGACACCTTCGAAGGCTGGTTTTCACATCAAAATTACTGAAAAAGTCGAGGAAGAAGGTTGAAATCGTCGGAACTAGTTGGTTTACTCGAGAGAAATGACACCTTCGAAGGCTGGTTTTCACATCAAAATTACTGAAAAAGTCGAGGAAGAAGGTTGAAATCGTCGAAACTAGTTGGGTTTCTCGAGAGATATGACACCTTCGAAGGCTGATTTTCACACCAAAATTACTGAAAAAGTCGAGGAAGAAGGTTGAAATCGTCGAAACTAGTTGGTTTTCTCGAGAGATATGACACCTTCGAAGGCTGATTTTCACATCAAAATTACTGAAAAAGTCGAGGAAGAAGGTTGAAATCGTCGAAACTAGTTGGGTTTCTCGAGAGAAATGACACACACCTTCGAAGGCTGATTTTCACATCAAAATTACTGAAAAAGTCGAGGAAGAAGGTTGAAATCGTCGAAACTAGTTGGTTTACTCGACATAAATGACACCTTCGAAGGCTGGTTTTCACATCAAAATTACTGAAAAAGTCGAGGAAGAAGGTTGAAATCGTCGGAACTAGTTGGTTTACTCGACATAAATGACACCTTCGAAGGCTGGTTTTCACATCAAAATTACTGAAAAAGTCGAGGAAGAAGGTTGAAATCGTCGCAAGTAGTTGGGTTTCTCGAGAGAAATGATACCTTCGAAGGCTGGTTTTCACATCAAAATTACTGAAAAAGTCGAGGAAGAAGGTTGAAATCGTCGAAACTAGTTGGGTTTCTCGAGAGAAATGACACACACCTTCGAAGGCTGATTTTCACATCAAAATTACTGAAAAAGTCGAGGAAGAAGGTTGAAATCGTCGAAACTAGTTGGATTTCTCGAGAGAAATGATACCTTCGAAGGCTGGTTTTCACATCAAAATTACTGAAAAAGTCGAGGAAGAAGGTTGAAATCGTCGAAACTAGTTGGATTTCTCGAGAGAAATGATACCTTCGAAGGCTGGTTTTCACATCAAAATTACTGAAAAAGTCGAGGAAGAAGGTTGAAATCGTCGAAACTAGTTGGATTTCTCGAGAGAAATGACACCTTCGAAGGCTGGTTTTCACATCAAAATTACCGAAAAAGTCGAGGAAGAAGGTTGAAATCGTCGAAACTAGTTGGATTTCTCGAGAGAAATGATACCTTCGAAGGCTGATTTTCACATCAAAATTACTGAAAAAGTCGAGGAAGAAGGTTGAAATCGTCGAAACTAGTTGGGTTTCTCGAGAGAAATGACACCTTCGAAGGCTGGTCTTCACATCAAAATTACCGAAAAAGTCGAGGAAGAAGGTTGAAATCGTCGAAACTAGTTGGGTTTCTCGAGAGAAATGACACCTTCGAAGGCTGGTTTTCACATCAAAATTACCGAAAAAGTCGAGGAAGAAGGTTGAAATCGTCGAAACTAGTTGGGTTTCTCGAGAGAAATGACACACACCTTCGAAGGCTGATTTTCACATCAAAATTACTGAAAAAGTCGAGGAAGAAGGTTGAAATCGTCGAAACTAGTTGGGTTTCTCGAGAGAAATGACACACACCTTCGAAGGCTGATTTTCACATCAAAATTACTGAAAAAGTCGAGGAAGAAGGTTGAAATCGTCAAAACTAGTTGGGTTTCTCGAGAGAAATGACACACACCTTCGAAGGCTGATTTTCACATCAAAATTACTGAAAAAGTCGAGGAAGAAGGTTGAAATCGTCGAAACTAGTTGGGTTTCTCGAGAGATATGACACCTTCGAAGGCTGATTTTCACACCAAAATTACTGAAAAAGTCGAGGAAGAAGGTTGAAATCGTCGAAACTAGTTGGTTTACTCGAGAGAAATGACACCTTCGAAGGCTGGTTTTCACCTCAAAATTACTGAAAAAGTCGAGGAAGAAGGTTGAAATCGTCGAAACTAGTTGGTTTACTCGAGAGAAATGACACCTTCGAAGGCTGGTTTTCACATCAAAATTACTGAAAAATTCGAGGAAGAAGGTTGAACTCGTCAAAACTAGTTGGATTACTCGAGAGAAATGAAACCTTCGAAGGCTGGTTTTCACATCAAAATTACTGAAAAAGTCGAGGAAGAAGGTTGAAATCGTCGCAACTAGTTGGGTTTCTCGAGAGAAATGACACCTTCGAAGGCTGGTTTTCACATCAAAATTACCGAAAAAGTCGAGGAAGAAGGTTGAAATCGTCGAAACTAGTTGGATTTCTCGAGAGAAATGATACCTTCGAAGGCTGGTTTTCACATCAAAATTACCGAAAAAGTCGAGGAAGAAGGTTGAAATCGTCGAAACTAGTTGGGGGTTTCTCGAGAGAAATGACACCTTCGAAGGCTGGTTTTCACATCAAAATTACCGAAAAAGTCGAGGAAGAAGGTTGAAATCGTCGAAACTAGTTGGGTTTCTCGAGAGAAATGACACACACCTTCGAAGGCTGATTTTCACATCAAAATTACAGAAAAAGTCGAGGAAGAAGGTTGAAATCGTCGAAACTAGTTGGGTTTCTCGAGAGAAATGATACCTTCGAAGGCTGGTTTTCACATCAAAATTACTGAAAAAGTCGAGGAAGAAGGTTGAAATCGTCGAAACTAGTTGGGTTTCTCGAGAGAAATGACACACACCTTCGAAGGCTGATTTTCACATCAAAATTACTGAAAAAGTCGAGGAAGAAGGTTGAAATCGTCGAAACTAGTTGGGTTTCTCGAGAGAAATGACACACACCTTCGAAGGCTGATTTTCACATCAAAATTACTGAAAAAGTCGAGGAAGAAGGTTGAAATCGTCAAAACTAGTTGGGTTTCTCGAGAGAAATGACACACACCTTCGAAGGCTGATTTTCACATCAAAATTACTGAAAAAGTCGAGGAAGAAGGTTGAAATCGTCGAAACTAGTTGGGTTTCTCGAGAGATATGACACCTTCGAAGGCTGATTTTCACACCAAAATTACTGAAAAAGTCGAGGAAGAAGGTTGAAATCGTCGAAACTAGTTGGGTTTCTCGAGAGAAATGACACACACCTTCGAAGGCTGGTTTTCACATCAAAATTACTGAAAAAGTCGAGGAAGAAGGTTGAAATCGTCGGAACTAGTTGGTTTACTCGAGAGATATGACACCTTCGAAGGCTGATTTTCACACCAAAATTACTGAAAAAGTCGAGGAAGAAGGTTGAAATCGTCGAAACTAGTTGGGTTTCTCGAGAGAAATGACACCTTCGAAGGCTGATTTTCACACCAAAATTACTGAAAAAGTCGAGGAAGAAGGTTGAAATCGTCAAAACTAGTTGGGTTTCTCGAGAGAAATGACACACACCTTCGAAGGCTGATTTTCACATCAAAATTACTGAAAAAGTCGAGGAAGAAGGTTGAAATCGTCGAAACTAGTTGGGTTTCTCGAGAGATATGACACCTTCGAAGGCTGATTTTCACACCAAAATTACTGAAAAAGTCGAGGAAGAAGGTTGAAATCGTCGAAACTAGTTGGTTTACTCGAGAGATATGACACCTTCGAAGGCTGATTTTCACATCAAAATTACTGAAAAAGTCGAGGAAGAAGGTTGAAATCGTCGAAACTAGTTGGTTTACTCGACATAAATGACACCTTCGAAGGCTGGTTTTCACATCAAAATTACTGAAAAAGTCGAGGAAGAAGGTTGAAATCGTCGAAACTAGTTAGTTTACTCGAGAGAAATGACACCTTCGAAGGCTGGTTTTCACCTCAAAATTACTGAAAAAGTCGAGGAAGAAGGTTGAAATCGTCGAAACTAGTTGGTTTACTCGAGAGAAATGACACCTTCGAAGGCTTGTTTTCACATCAAAATTACTGAAAAATTCGAGGAAGAAGGTTGAAATCGTCGAAACTAGTTAGTTTACTCGAGAGAAATGACACCTTCGAAGGCTGGTTTTCACCTCAAAATTACTGAAAAAGTCGAGGAAGAAGGTTGAAATCGTCGAAACTAGTTGGTTTACTCGAGAGAAATGACACCTTCGAAGGCTTGTTTTCACATCAAAATTACTGAAAAATTCGAGGAAGAAGGTTGAACTCGTCAAAACTAGTTGGATTACTCGAGAGAAATGAAACCTTCGAAGGCTGGTTTTCACATCAAAATTACTGAAAAAGTCGAGGAAGAAGGTTGAAATCGTCGCAACTAGTTGGGTTTCTCGAGAGAAATGACACCTTCGAAGGCTGGTTTTCACATCAAAATTACCGAAAAAGTCGAGGAAGAAGGTTGAAATCGTCGAAACTAATTGGATTTCTCGAGAGAAATGATACCTTCGAAGGCTGGTTTTCACATCAAAATTACTGAAAAATTCGAGGAAGAAGGTTGAACTCGTCAAAACTAGTTGGATTACTCGAGAGAAATGAAACCTTCGAAGGCTGGTTTTCACATCAAAATTACTGAAAAATTTGAGGAAGAAGGTTGAACTCGTCAAAACTAGTTGGTTTACTCGAGAGATATGACACCTTCGAAGGCTGATTTTCACACCAAAATTACTGAAAAAGTCGAGGAAGAAGGTTGAAATCGTCGAAACTAGTTGGGTTTCTCGAGAGAAATGACACCTTCGAAGGCTGATTTTCACACCAAAATTACTAAAAAGTCGAGGAAGAAGGTTGAACTCGTCAAAACTAGTTGGATTACTCGAGAGAAATGACACCTTCGAACGCTGGTTTTCATCTCAAAATTACTGAAAAAGTCGAGGAAGAAGAATGAAATCGTCCAAACTAGTTGGGTTTGTCGAGAGACATGACACCTTCGAAGGCTGGTTTTCACACCAAAATTACTGAAAAAGTCGAAGAAGAAGGTTGAAATCGTCAAAACTAGTTGCTCGAGAGATATGACACCTTCGAAGGCTGGATTTCACCTCAAATCTACTGAAAAAGTCGAGGAAGAAGGTTGAAATCGTCGAAACTAGTTGGGTTTCTCGAGAGAAATGACACACACCTTCGAAGGCTGATTTTCACATCAAAATTACTGAAAAAGTCGAGGAAGAAGGTTGAAATCGTCAAAACTAGTTGGTTTACTCGAGAGATATGACACCTTCGAAGGCTGGTTTTCATCTCAAAATTACTGAAAAAGTCGAGGAAGAAGGTTGAAATCGTCGAAACTAGTTGGTTTACTCGAGAGATATGACACCTTCGAAGGCTGGTTTTCACACCAAAATTACTGAAAAAGTCGAGGAAGAAGGTTGAAATCGTCAAAACTAGTTGGATAACTCGCGAGAAATGACACCTTCGAAGGCTGGTTTTCACATCAAAATTACTGAAAAAGTCGAGGAAGAAGTAAAGATATGACACCTTCGAAGGCTGGTTTTCACCTTCAATCGGCTGGAAAAGTCGAGAAAGACCCCCCCCCCCTTCCTCACCACCTCTATAAGTTCGTTGCTACAAGATTCAGTGTTCAGGTACCTTTGTTTCAGAAGGAGAACGGGGCCCATCAGAAGAAATGTAAGATGCATCGTGTTGGTGGTGTCAACCAGAAGTTCGTTTTTGAATACCATACCGCAGATGCCTGAAACAAACGAGATTAAATTATGATAATTGAAATCCGTTATATGTAATAAACCTATTATGTCTTTTGTTTGAAGTTGATCAGTGAGAATAATCAAAAATTGGCATTTTAGTACCTAGTACGGTTTGTGAATTTAGGTGAACTCAGATTATAGGCGACTATTTCATATGCCTCTCTTCGGAAATTTGCTGGAAGCTTTCTTTGGAAAATACGAGCCATGTCGGCCCTTTTCCCGCCTCCCAACTCAATCTCATAACATTCTGTAGAATATGGCGCAATGCATTTTTGCCGCACCTATGATGGTACCAGCAAGGAATGTCGGCTTGACAGGCATTTTGTTGAAATGCTCAACTTTCGAAAATACTCTGGGCATCAGCCCATCTCGTCCCATAGCCAGAAGCAGCCGTACTGTAGAGAACAGTTGGACGAAACAACTGAAAAATAGTAATTGTTAATTCCTCATGAGAGATCACCAGAGTCAACTAACAGAGACAACTTAACATCGAAGAAAGAGTATCGAGGAGTGGATACTACATCACAGGAGTGGGTGGAGCCTAATGCCTGCCTGAGACACTGATAAGGTGGTGGGGGTAGGAGCTGTGCAAGCGCCTGCTTCTTTTCAAATATTGACTTGTTCTTAGGAATGGGGAACGAGTGACCAAGTTAAACAAAAACCAATATTTTATGGTCTAAAAAAGATTTTAACATGGAACATGTTTTAGCCGTGAGCTAACTGACCAAAAAGGTCACAAAATTGTGATACGAAAATAGCCACCCTCCTATTTTTAATGCATTTTAGATATGTTGCTAGGGATAATATCCCCAATCCACTGAAATCTTTTACCACTTATTGAAAAGCTATTGATTTATCAACATTTTATTCTAACTC